>CM060480.1:15831823-16431823 GCA_030544235.1 Lepturacanthus savala
ACATTTTTTATGGCAACCATGATGACATGAAATAGTAGGTAACCAGCTGTTTCCAGTGATACTAATAAGGCGGCAGAGCCCTTTAAGTGAGCTGACATGCACAATAGCAGCATCCCGAACAAACCTTAATTAGTATCATTGGTAACACCTGAATTAAAAAACAATTTCAAGCCAATATGGCTGCTGTGAAATGTCTTTTGTCGTACTGACCGCGTTCCTGTCAGTGTTGGTGTCAGGGCCCTCCGGAAAGTCATGAAAATCAGGTTGGTGCATCAGTTCTTCTTGTTGGTTGTAGGCCATTGGGGGAGGCCTGTTATCTAAGTTGAATCAAAGAAAAGAGTTTGTAGGTAAATGGTTAAAATGCACTGGAAGAATTCTATTGTACCGATCGGTTCTATGATGTGATATATGCGATACAATGGATTAGTCTGAGTTTTACCCGGTTCTTGGTGGTTGCCCCACTGCATGGCCTGCAGGTCGGGTGGCGGCGGGTTCCTTTCTTGCTGCACAGGACGAGGCCCGGCCTGTCGGAAACTTGAACCTGAAGTATATTGCCCTATGATGTTCTCAAGATTACTCCTAAAAATATAGACAGTCAGCAATTAAACCATTTGATTTCTCAATTCATCCTCTCTCGAATGAGTCTGTTTGGAGCATATATGTGTGTTTGTAGCTGTATGTACCTGATGTCTGACTGGTCTCTGCGTGGTTCCATAGGAGCGCCTCCTTTTTCGATGACCTTATCCAGATCGCTCTTGATGAGCTCGGACTGGCGAGATAGACAGGCTTTGAATCAAACTCATACAACGTTATGAAAGCTTCAGAGAATGACTGTCTTTCAGTTTTAGAGATTAACATGATTAACATATCCTTAGCCATAGCAGCTCAATGTCAAGCGGTCGCTGTTGTTTCGCGCGAAATACGACTCACTCTGGTCTCCTCACACTGGAACATGTAGACCTGAGGGTGGCGTTTGTTGCGTTCCTGTACAGTCACCATCAGCAGAGAGTTGTAGGCACAGCTGTCCAACACAGCGTCGGTTGTTTGGATGCTACCCAAAGGCAGCAACTCCAACTCTGCCTTCAAAACCACGTCGGAACAAGACAAAGGTTATGAAAACGGGTTTATGAGAGCGAATCTGAATATACACAGTTAAAAGGAATGCAGAAAGACAGTGTGGCCATCTTGTCAAGAAGGAGTTTTGATTGGAGCAGTACATAAAGAAAAACTGAGAAGAAATGCAGATTTATTCAGTAGAACCTGTACACTGACAATTCATTGCAGATAATAAAATGGAAAAATAAGTTAAAGGTGCCCTATTTCCACTATTGGTCCATTTTTAAAAACTAGCACACTTTATTCTAAAAGCACTTGCAAAAACGCAGTCTATCTTCTCAAACACTCTCACACAAAGCCCCCGTATGGGTCCCAAGTGGGTTTGGCTGCAGTTTCCATGAAACTTAACCCTTACAGTCCCTACGTGAGCATGCTGGCTGAGTAAAAAAATCATCTACTTTTATTTTAGTATACCAACTAACTTTGGTCTCAATGTCATTGAGCAGCAGATGTCCTCCCTGAGCCTCCATGATCATCTCCTGGGGCCACAAACGACCTTTGGCATCCAGGTTCTTCAGCTTGGCCACACAGTCGTTCACCGTCCTCACATTCTGGCCGTCCAGCTCACAGGTGAACAAATGCTGTGGAGTCGATATGGACGGTCACGGATAACGAGAACTAAAGGCTGCACTGTGGGTCTTAATGCTGTTTCGATTTCATATTCATTTACCTCCACTCTGACACTAAAATTGTCAGGGTGTCTGTTCAGTGAATCAGAGTACTCCTTTCTCTGCACTAAAGTAAAGAACGTGGTCATTAAAAGAGAGAAACACATTTGGTTCTTGGCAAAAAATGACAATATAATCAGACAGGAGGTTTTTGTTATGTCTAAACATACTGTAAATTGATTTGGAATTGGGCCTGGTCATGTTGTTTTTCTGCTGTGGACCACCCATCGGGTCGTCTTGTTGGAAACCCCGCCTCTGCTGAAGGTGGTCTTCCGGTGAGAAACCCCTGACCAGTAATAAAAGTTCATTTATCAAACATTCACAGCTGTCGCCAGGCCGGGACACGATAAAATCATTATTAAGGATGAATAATTTACAGTCAGTTAAATGAGATGGAACGCTTATCACAACCCAGTAGTTTCATCTTGAGAAGGTGTGTAGATCGTTGTACAAGTCTTTATTTTGCGCTAAAAAGGAAAACCAAACTGATACCAGTAACCAAACCTGAAGGTGAAATTACTGACCTTGGGGCATAAGAGAAGGGAGCGTTGTTTCCAAACATTTTCCAAATAAAAATATCTGAGAATGAAAACTTTGGATTAGTAAAAAATAATTTAGAAGCCACTTCAACCAACCTGTAAGAACACGATGCACCACAACAAAGCACCATATCACATTTACTAAACCAGTATAGATGGTTATTAGGTACAGTCTTGTCATAACATACAAAGGATTTGTTCACAGTTTGGATAATTCAAGATTTAGACCGTTTCATATTAAACATAAGACAACCACAATAATGCAGTAAAAAGTTAAATGCTCAGCTATTGACTTACATGTTGTAATTAGACTTAAATTCACAAAACAAAATCAATTATTAATCTTGGAAACTTTACCCTCAGACTGGCTTTAGATCACAATGAATGTTTACAATCCTTCTTCAATCAAATCCTAAAAACACCTGTCTACACCTGATTTAACAAGATGGAAAAGTCCAAATGTTGCTTCTACATATTTTACATTAAAAGCTGAACCTAAAACTTCCACATACCTCAAGTGGTGTAGAATATAACAAGTTTTTCTGTCAGCAGTCCGTTTTCTGCAAAAGCAAACACATTTCCATTTCTCCAAAATATAATGCGCCCTCCAGTCAGATTGTGAGTTTACTCCCTTTTACGTCAACCTTGGTCATTTCTTCATTCATTTACCTTTTAGCTCTTCTCCGATGCCATTGTTCCGCTCTTTCGAACGGATTTTCTACCAACACAAGTTTCTCATTTTTCAAGAAAATTCAGCCGACTTCCTGCTTTAAGGCACAAGGACCAAAGTTCAAGGATATGACAGCTGTGACGAATGAAGAGGGTTGGCCTGATTATTTGAGGTATGGTGGGGGACAGCAGATCTCTGGCTCATTATGAGTCCAAAGGTGCATCGCAGTATCTCCTTCACGGTGATAAAAGATTTCAAGTGGCTCTTATGCAATTAACAAGCACAAGCATAATCTATCACGGTTATAAAAATGGTGACGGAGTCATGTTCCACAAATATTTACACCCATCAGCACCAAGGCAACAACAGGCAAAGATCATTGGTTCAGAGGGGAAAAAAAAAACAAACCAGACATTTTAAATCGAATAAGAGAACCATTTATTTTACCATCAGTTGACGTGTAAATACTGTACACACCCATTATATTGACAGAGACTATCTTTAAAGAGGAAATAGGTTTATTGTGTAAAGAAAAGAGGATGCCTCGTCTCAGGACAATGAGTTGGGGATTAGAGGAGCCTTCTCTGAAGACGCGATGGTTTAGGCGGTGGCTTTAGCCTGAGTGGCCTTGGCCAGAGCCTTCAGGTCTGTGATGCACTTGGCGATGCTCTCCTTCTCCTGAAAAACAACAGACACATGAACAATGTAACTTCAAGAGAATAAGAAGAGGAGGGGCATGAAGATAAATAACTGTCAAACGTTAAAAGAACTATTGAGCTTAGATCTTACATTGAGATTAAAGTGTCATAGCTGTCACAGGACTATGATGATTAGGTCCTAAATGTTGTGCTTTTCACTATCTCATAAGCTCAGTTTTTTAGAAGTTTGACAGTAAGGTCTGCTATGTCATGTTTATGACAGGCTTATGACAAGTTGACATGTCACATTCAAGTTAACTGTTAGCGACTAGATATTTTCTTAGATTTTGGATATTTCATAATATGTAATATCAGTAAACCATTAGCTAGAATAACTGAATTTACAGGGCAGCAAGATACTCATACAGGACACAAGGTAAGCAAAGATAATGTAATCTGTTTATATACAAATTACAAAATACAATAAAGTAATATAGCTTTGTACAAGCACTGTGTCATACATACAAAGAGTTGTGCTTCTCTTATTTTGGAAGTTTTTTTTTTTTTTAAACAACACATAGCATTCCTTTACATTACTCTGCTCATTACATTTGTGACACCAAATAGTATTTAAGTTTGATAGCCATCCCTAACAATACAAAGTTCGACACACTGACAAAAAACACTTTCAACTCACCTGCTGAGGAGTGATGCTGCCGACAACGCTCTTCTCCACCCAGTTGATCATGTGTTCCTTCGCCATCCTGCGCTCCAGGTCCTGCAGGGCGAGCTGGTAGTCCAAGCGCTTCTTCACCTCATTGGTCACCATGTGTGCCCTCTCTCTGCGGCTGGTCTCCACAAGCATGGCCACGTTGTTCTGAGAGAGGACAAGAGCAGTACAAGCAAAACCGTGTCACCACATCACTTAACACAGATATTGAATAGAGGTCTCCTGTGTCTGCACAGTACAACAAAACTGTATGTCATCCATGCTAAGATTTTTTTTTTTATTTCATAATCAACCTAAGAAAGTTAAATTAGGTCATGCTGGAGTATTCTATGCACCTATCAGGCAGTACAGGAGAGTGATGACGGGAAATGAAAGATGGGAATGACATGTTCCGAGATGTAAATCAGGGATTTTGCAATTCATGATCAGCCGCTATTATTTTGATGCACTCAACATTGTCTTTGAGAACAGAGACATAGACCACACAGCTCTAAACCTCACATTTAAATTCAAACAATCTATGAAAGACCCTAAAATGAATAAAGATCCTGGTCTCCTGGTGCAGGCTTAATAAAATGAATACAGGCATAAATACTTTTAAATGTAATAAAAGCTAAAGAGAGAAGCAAGTGTATCTCTGCTAATCAGTGATAAAACTGGAACCCAGGAGCTGGAATCACATGTAGTAAATTCTTCTGTGTGGAAGAACATAGATAAGATTCCTTCTTGTATTAAAGCTTCCCCCGACACTCATCAAAAGGTTTCTTTGCAACTGTGTTGTTGCAATTTCTCCTTGTTGCCATCAGAGGTCTCTAAATATCAAAGATTTCTTGAAGCTTCTTCAAATCCTGAAGGTAAAAGTAGAAGTCTAGAAGGGAACTATCGGCTTCAAGTATGCCTTATTATATGAAGCAGTACATTATGAAGAATTAATATAAAAAAAATATAAAAGCATAATAGCAGCTCACCCTCTTAGCGTCGAAGAGCATTGATCTTCCCTCTACTCTCCACTGCTCCTTCTTTTCTCCATCAATGGCCGAAGTCAGGAAGGCTATGCGGGTGTCTTTCGCCTTCTGAGCTTTGGCTATTTTATCCTATAAATCACACACAAAAACACAAACACGGGTATTGCAGGGTGCTTCCAAAAGTTGTCCAAAAATTACCTCCAGTAATTTTGAATAAAAGCTTCAGTTGGATCACACCATCATTTGTCTACAACCATCCAAACTGTGCATCTTCCTCAGGTATCCTATTAGCCAGAAAATCAAATCCAAATCACAATACCAGCCTACCTCGTTCAGTTTGTCTGCAAATGCCGCAACAGATGGACCATATTTCTTGACACAATATACAATAATTGCGATTATGCAGGCGCCAGACAGGGTCTCATGGTTGACGACGTAGAGCTCCTTGGAAAGCAAGTAGACAATAAGGCCAGTGCCCAGCATGTAGGTTCCTAGAGGAAAAAGGGAAAAAAATAATTATTAGTCATCAAATTGTAATCTTGTTGCAGCTTATTTCTGATGACAATCCCTGGACTTCTGAAAGGTGTATACAGGGTTTATATTTTGTTGTATCAAAGTCAACTTTATTATCTTTTCTTAACTTACGACAGAAATTATTATACACAGCAGAGGTGCATACGCAAAGTTTTACTGTCCCACATTAACCTAAGCATTTGCATAGCATCAATGGAGAGAATTCTTAAATATTAAAGTAATCAATAGTTGCAGCCCTAGTGGTAATACTGAAATTGCTTTGTATTTTTCTCCTCAAGATTCTCAATATGTGGTCGATTTATTTATATATGTATATTTAAGAAGGGAGGACCCGAGCGCCGTCATCAGTGCAACTTACTGTCAATTTACGCATATTTTACTGTGTTCATGTTGAATAAAAGTAATGGAACAAATACTACAAATGGAAGTTTTACACATGAAACATGCCATGTTGGGGTCATGTACATATAAGATTAAGACAGTTTGATTATGGAAATATCAATTATTGTGGTTAATATTGAGATCAAGATTATTTAACACAATTATTCATTGACTTTGAACATATCATGTATATAATTATTTATCACTGGATTACCTTGCACTTTAAATATAATTCAACTGGCTAACAAGTGTAAAACAAATTTATAAAATGAATAAATATACAAGCGCGTCAGTTTTTGTGTTGTATTTAATGTGTAAATATAGCTTCACTTATGGAAGCTCCCCCTTATGCCTGATAAATGATAAGCAGAGTGTAGAGTGTAACGTGTTGAGCTATTCAATTTCATTCAATTATTAAATAAAAGCGCATGTGAGTGCACTTTGAGTTTGGAAACATGGATGTTGGCAGTAGACGGAATCATTCCTACATGAAATCAATTAGGCAAGTATAAGTATGTCTAATGTGAGTAATTTATACGTTTTTGTTTAGTCAAAATCAAGTCACTACAGCTTTCTTTCTGTCATCGTGGCTCAAGCTCAGCTGAAGTGAACATGACAGCCTGAATGAGTGATTATTATAAACTACTTTACTTTATATGCTAGATCTTGT
Source organism: Lepturacanthus savala (assembly GCA_030544235.1). Lineage (NCBI taxonomy): Eukaryota > Metazoa > Chordata > Actinopteri > Scombriformes > Trichiuridae > Lepturacanthus > Lepturacanthus savala. The sequence continues at coordinate 15,838,735 of CM060480.1, forward strand.
TTTCTCCATTATTGTTTTCAAACATTCTGCATTTCACTTAGGGGACTCTCTTTTGTGACAGAATTTAAACAAACTGGATTATGTTGCTTCTGGATAAAGCCTAATGACCTGTGACTCCAGTTTTGGGATACAGAAGCTGGAACAACTCCTCTGGGATGAAGCCATGGCGAACTTTGCCACCCGTTTCTGGCAGAGGGGGCAGTGGGGCCTGCCTCTGGGATGATGTGTGCAGGGAGCGAGACGCCTGGACCAGCCTGTGGGACAAAATACTGTCAGCTAAACCCTCGACAGGCACAGCAGGCATATGATGTATTATTATTATAGTTAAAACGTGTCATTGTAAATCACCAAAACAATGAATAAATCCATTTCTAAAACTCAGGCACTTACCCAGCTCCAAGAACACCACTGCCTCTCAGGGCACTGGCTGCAAACAACAGAACACAGAATTACAAAAATCACAGGGCTGCAACTAATGCTCATTTTCTTTCTTGTTTAACATACATTTTTAAATGCGTCTTAAAACAATAATCAGGTGCCCAAATGAGTATTGGACTGTTTTTTTTCCTCTTGCAATTATAATTTCTCCTGTTCATACTGATCATTAGAAGATCCCTTAATAATGTATTTTAATGTAAGTAATGGGGAATGGGGATCAAGTCTGCCTTTTGTTCAAAAATTATTTAAAAGTTTATATATATATATATACATATATATATATACATATATATATATACATATACATACATATATACATATACATACATATATATATATATATATATATATATATATATATATATATACACACACACACATATATACACACATATATACACACAATATTAATATTTTTGCATCCACCACAGCTCAACAGGGACAAAATGTCCAAGAAATTCAAATAGAGAATTTAATGTCAAAACGTCTGTAGATGTGTCAAATATCCACTTGGTATGACCAACTCAGTCTGCTGAAGCCTCATATGAGATTCAGGTAAGTTTGTAAATGCATTTTTGCACAAAATGGCCATGATCACTTGGATTAAAAGTATATTTGAAGGGAATCTTTTAATAGCTAGAATAAACAAGAGGAATGATTACAGGTTATCATTTGTCTTCATTTGGGTACCTGGTCGTTGTTTTAGACAACCTATGAATAACTGTGAGCCAACTATAATAAAATTCTGTTGTTTAAACATGATTCCATTAAAAATGGTGGCTGTAACCTTCAAGAAGGAGCAAAAACTGCAAAACCTGCTACCTCATTGCCTAGTTAGCTGGGTAATTTTACTCTAACAAAAGTTAAACACAAACCCAGTTACAGGAGGGTGCTTTTCAAAACCCAATGACAACGTGATTTTAATTTTAGTCTGATAGCAATATGTCTGGCTACTATTTGCGATGGCATTTAAACAAAAATACAATTTTGGTGGACTTGCATTGTGAAGTCAGAGCTTTTGGTTCTTAGTAAAAACACAGAGTGCACAAAGTCATGTTAGCTGTCAAAAAGGTGACATTTGCAGGCGTGTAGCTAACATTAGCTCATGCAGCTTCAGGTTGCAAACTAGCATAACGCTAACGCTAACTTGGCTGTCGATAATGATGTCTGAAGCGGCTACACAACCAATAAGTGTCGCCACAAATACATGTCTGCAGCAAAGTAGCCAGTTTCAGAACAGATATATAGCTACGAGCTACATACAGCTAGCATTAGCATGTCGCTCATTCAATGCGCGGCCTTCACTTTACCCTTCAGCTTCACATTCACTTTAATATGTATCGTGTCCTGCTTGGTAGTTCAGTAATGACAGAATGAAGCGGGGTTATTAAGCACCTAAAAACTACATTAGTGCCCACCTGATCCAATGACGAGCCTGGACAGCATGTTTGAAGAAGTTGTTGCTACAACGGGCACCCTTGTTACGGCCTCTTCGTGCCCTTCTGCAAAGAACCGGAAGGATGTTAGACGTACGAAAAATCCTCCCGAAACCTCGCGAGATTACAGCTTTATCTGTTTGTAGCGTCTGTGGTTTGTAGTCACAACGAGAAGTGGACACGAGATGGCGCTACAAGCAAAGTTACTCCAGTTTGTTGCTGTCACGATGACTCTGGATTAAGAGGTAATTTATATTCTCATTCGGTGTACGTGAGGTCGTATATTACGTTAGGATCCAGTTTGGTGTAAATTCATCTGGAATATTCACGAGACTTTTACCAAAAATAACACTTTGAGTAAAATGTGAAGCCAGTGTCGTGCAAAGAACAAATGATGGAAAACATAGATGTATGAAGTACCTGAACGCCACACGAGTAAAATACAGATATCTCAACAGAAAATTACTTAAAGTTACCTGTTATTATATATATATATTATATTACTTCAGTCTTACCGTGTCTGATAATGAAATATATTTAAGTATTAAGTATATGAACTATCAATTAAAGAGTAAAACAAAAATTGAGTTAAACAAGGAAATTGTGTGTGCATATGAATATATATATGAATATATATGTGAAATTATCATTATTTTATCGATACATCGGTGTATCTAATTAGTTATCTGGTCAAATTCATTATTTTCTGTATATTTGAGTATAGTATGTGTGTTTATGTATTTACTGTATGTGTGTACATGTGTATATACGTATGTGTCTGTGCATGTGTATGAGTATATATTATATATAATATTACTATAATTATTAATACCTATTTTGATTTATTTATTTTCTATCATATTATGAAAATCCTCTTTTTGAAAGAACATGTGGATATCATGTAGATCATGTATTGAATTATGAAAAAATTCCAAAAAACATATGAAAAAAAAGTATTAAAACTATTTTTCTGATATTAAATGTACTTAAATGGTGAAAGTAAAAAAGCTAGCACATTGCAATTTTGAGAGTGAGTTTATTCTCAGTGCATCACTTGAAGTTTCAGGTTTCCACATCACACTAGTGTAAAATTAATATTAAACCAGAAGTGGCTATTTGTGATGTCATAAAGTCTTCCACGTTTCATGTCATTTGCAGTCTGCTTTCCCCTATTTACATTTTATTTTGTAGTAAGTAATGAAAATGCTCAGTGGAAATGTAGTCAAGTAAAAGTAATAAGAGATTGACATTCAAAAAACTCAAATTTCCAATAGGCAACCACCCAATGCACAACTCTCTCTCTCTCTCTCTCTCTCTCTCTCTCTCTCTCTCTCTCTCTCTCTCTCTCTCTCTCTCCTAAGTGGTGTCCCAGACTGCACGGGGGGAATTGGCTGGGTCTGTCTGTAATCTTGGGGCCCACCCGTGTGTGGCATCAGTTTGGTGTGAGTGGCTGATGAGATAGAGGAACATATGACGCTGTGGTTCCCTTCACTTCCTGTAAAATTATGCTCAACAGAAGCAGCTATATGTGAAACACAGACAAAACCTCCGGATACTATTTCAGAAGAACGAGAAAATGGACGCCTTCCTAACCATCTCATGAAAGGTTTTCTCCACTGAATAAGATGGCGTAGTAGGTAAGCTTTACCATGGATTATGCTTATTTAGCAAAAGTTTTTTGTTTTTTCTTTGCATTATCTTGTACTTTTTCCCTCCACAGCCTCAATCAACAGTCGCCCGGGCCTGGTCTGTCTGAGTTTGATAACTATGGTAGTCAGTATTAAAGGAAACTTCCAACAAAATATGACAATGCAACTACAGCAACATTTATTATAACCTAAAGACAACAAATAATACTTTTATAGCAGTATTTCTAGAGCTACGGGTACTGCAGCTGCTCCCGCTGCAATCGGCGCACATGGTTCATAGAGAAATGGTATTTGTGAGCTCAATGGAGCATCCTAAATGTCAAACATACTGTTAGGACTCTGCATTTGTGATGTATTCCTGCAGTGTATGTCTTTTGTAGATAGCAAAGAGTAGCGAAATGACAGGAAATGAATAAGAGATAGAGACGGAGAATGACGTACAGCAAAGATCCCAGGCTGCACTTGAACCAGGGTTGTTCAAGTCCATGGTCAACCCCAACATCAGCAGGGAGGCCCAGTGTTGTGCATTTTTACTTTATTTCATGCACAATGCCTCCACATTATTTAAAGCACAACCTGGTAAATACAAATCACTAAGTTTACATCTTTATTTTTGTGTTCTGTGAGATTAGGAGAGGAGATCAGGAGAGTATTTTTTTTTAAATGTTTATTTATACAAACTAAATGTGAAGGCATATTTCAAACTATTCCATTGTCTTGTTTCTGTAATTATGATTTAACAGTTTAACACTGAAAATTGAACACAACTGTTGTATTTTTTGTCTTCAGATGTAACGTCTGAGTCATCATTTTGCACCTGCAGTACAGAGAAATCCTATTTTTAATCACAAGCATTTTTTTCCATCTCAATTGTCGGGTAATATAATTTTCCAGCATATAGTGTATGCGTCACATTCCACTTCCTTGTCGTTGCAGCCTGGAGGCAGTGTGAACGGCCAGAGGAGCTGCCATGGACGCCCTGACTGTCGGTGGAATACAGCTCTCACCGGTGAAACACTTTGATCAGAAAGTAGAGATCAGAGCGCAGAATCACGAGCGGCTACGGGGACGTAACAACGTGACGTCGTGTCGGAGCCCCACGAGAGAATTCGACACCAAACTGATAAAGAATGATCTGAAGGAAAAGAGACATCTGGAGTTTCTGAGGAGGAGATCAGTGAGTCCAGAACTGTGCGGCGCAAAGTCTACAAACCGGGTCTCGAGAAGAAAACCTTCCCCAAAGACATTTTCAATGAAGCATTCCAGTTCACTCAGCAAGTCAGAGACATTGCATACACGTATCGAAAATAGTCCCACTGCTAACGGACACGCCGTGATGATTTTAACACCAAACACCAGCACAAGTGATGGACCAGGCACCAGTAAATGGGTAAAAAAAAGTCCTTTGGTAGTGTGTCCGTTATCACCAGATCTCAGTTTCATAAATCCGTATCTTCTTCTTCTCTCCTCTCATTTACACAGGCATCGTTATGGTCAGAACAGACAACACTGATGAAGCAAGAGAAAGACCATGCAAGGAAGCAAGGATCCTCCTCCATAACAGTGACAAAGGAGTCAACTCAGACCAAGACGAAAAGCACAGATAGAAGAGAGAACAGTATAAATGGTAAAAGCCTTAGTTACAGAGAATTTTGACATGAGAGCGTGAAATTATATCTGATCTTTCATATTAATAGCTGTTTTTTTTCCTGTCATCCAAAGCCCAAAGGTCAAGCATGAAATCATTCATTCAAATCGAAAAGATTCACCAAAAAAAGACACTGGGAGATGCCGGCGTGCAGACAGAGTGAGCGCAACTTCTTCAAATCTAAAATTTCACACCAGGGTTTTGTTTGAATGAATTAATGAAAACGACATTTTCTTCTGTACAGGTCTGGATTTATCACTGTGAAGGAATCAGTGAGTTCAAACAGTGTTTTATTTATTTATTTATTTTTTGCAATGGGTGTCGATGTATATTGCAGATAAGCAAAATAACATATGACAAATTAAACTGAATTGTTTGTCTTTCATCTCTGAAATTATAGGATATCCAGCAGTTAGCTGACTACTTGCAGGTAAACGAATCAAATTCTTTCAACCAAGTCCATACGTAGTTGTGTTCCTGTTGAGAGTGAGTTCAACACGTGAAATACAACAAAACAAACACACAAATACAACTACTTTTACACTTTATCATTATCAAAAATTGGCACTTTGCCGCAGTGGCTATTATTAAGCAGAATTTGTATAGATTTGCTTTGTTCAGCCAGAATTAAAATGGAACAGTTCACCCAGTACATGAGCTAAAAACGTATTTAGTAGCATCATATCAGATTAACACCTGAATAGAAAATGCTGACTGACTTTAAAGACATTTAGTATGTGTACGTTGTTATAGCTATCGCGCTAATGCTCTGTTGTCGTTTGTTTTTGTCAGGAGGCCCTGTGGAGAGAAGACACAGTGAAGAAGAAGCTGGCAGCCCTCCAGGGGAGCACGTCAAACCTCGTCAACTCCTCTAACAAGATATGGACAGTAAGACCCTTCTTCTGTGTGCACTGGCCTGTCCGGCTTTTTATTTCACTATTTCTGTTTTCCAAATAGCAGAAACATATTTCTCCTTTTATAAGGTCATGTTGTTGGTTGCTCTTTGCTTCCCTGGTTGACATTAGACCGAAAATGTCTTTGTCTCAGTCGTGTACAGAGCAGATGATTGTTGCTGCTGCTGCTTCAGTGAGGCCTACGCTGCCTGTGGTTTGCAGCTTCCTGCTTCTGTGCTAACCTACGTATGCAGGCTGTCTATTTTATGCAGGAAGGGCGTGACACTCAGTAACTGCTGTAGGTGCACTGCGTCCTCATCAGTGTGCTTTTGGCTATGCCAGCTGTATTGAAGGAAGGGGAAACATTGGGGTTGTGGATCTAAATGTTTGTTTAATCAGTCTTTACCTGGTATAAAAAAAACATCTTTTATACATATATATATATGTATAATATATATATATATATATATATATATATATATATATATATATATATATATATATATATATATATATATATATATATATATATATATATATATAAAGAAAAGCACTCTTTTTTCAATAAAGATAACTTTAAACCAATCAGTTTTTTTATATGTTTTATACGTTTATATGTTTTTATCATTAGGCAACTTTTATGTTATTTTGCACACTCATAAGAGTGTAGTATTACAGCACATCGTGATCTTTCCTGAGATTCACTGAGGCTGCAAGTTCTCTTCATGCATAAGTGACTTCAGACACTGTCACAGATTTCCGTACATGAGCCATTCGTTTTGCATCCGCAGGTTACAGCGTGACAGACGTTTCCTTTCTAACCCACACAGGCTCGCTGCAGCGAAGACCTGCTGAGAAGCAAAATCAAGGCTCTGGAGGCGCAACTACAAGTCTGCCTGCAGGTAAGGAACAGCTGCTGGAGGTGAAGAAACAACCGCTTTTTTTTTTTTATCATGTAGTTTAAGCGTTGTCTTAATTCTTAGTTTACAACAGCTCCAAAGCATTCAGACCAGCCAAACTTTCCTACAAACCGTCACACTTTAATCTGCCACGTAGAGATGTAGCGTGTAGCTGAGCGTGCCATCAAGGCTTAGGTTTGCATTTCACCCCGTAAGCATTTGTGGGTTTAACACAGCTGTGACGTGTCCTTACAGAAGTTCCCCAAAGATGGAATGAAGAAACTGGTGCTGCAGATGGAGAAGCAGAAACTGGTGTATGAAGAGAAGGCCCTGGTCGCCCTGCAGAAAGCCACACAGGAGAAAACTGAGGCGCTCACAAAAGCGGAGGCAGTGCAGGTCAAACATTTAGCTTTTAACCCCAAAAACATTCTTTCTGTTTGACTGGAGAGAATCAGGAGAGAGACACGACACCATTTTCATGAACTGATTTGAAGGTAAATTGTATTTTTTGCCACCAGGAAGCACTAACTACAGTAAAGGCAGAAGCACTGAGGTCGCAGAGCCTCTATGAGGAGTTGAAGCTGAACTACGGACAACTCAGGGAGCAGCAACACCTCAGTAATGAACAGATGCAACAGCTGCACAGCCAAATCGAGGTAAGGTGTCCTGTGGTATAATGTCGACAGTCAGAAGTTCCAGGATAAGCGGTTGTGAAATACACATGTGTCTCATGCAGCTGTCCAGGGCCGGAGAGGCCAAACTAAGGGAGGAGGTGGTGGCACTGAGACAAGAGAGGAAGGAGCTACAGTACAATATTTGCCTCCTGGAAGAAGACAACCAGGTTCTTAGAGAGGAAATCCAGCATCTTAGAGGTAAGTCATGAGACTGCAAAATGTTCCGGTAAAAATCTCTGACTTTACCTGGGAGTTACCCTGAAATGAACGTATTTAAAACACCCCTCCAAAGATGGGTCATTTACTTAAAATGCTTCCCGTGTCCTAGATGGCGGAGACGAGAGCCAGGACGTCATCATGCAAGCGTGTCTGACATCAGAGGAAGCAGAGCTACGACTGAAGGCAAAAAACGACTCTCAGATGGAGGAGCAGCTCCGAAACGCTCAGGAGAAACTCCGACTCAAGGACAAAGAGGTAAAGAGGAGATTCATCATGCCTCCTTGGTGGTCTCATTTGGTTCAAAGCATCTGAGTAATAAATAAAGTGCTGCAGAAATTCAGACATCTATGAATCCACATTAGGTGAGGCCTGTAATATCCATATCATAACAACCTTGCTCATTATAAATGATTGTGCAAAGAAGGATGTATGATCTCCTGTAATATAAATGTTCTATTTCCAAGATGTATCCAAAATGTTTAACATGAACATAAAAATGTATATTCTTTAAAATTTTAGAAAAACCATAACTTCTTAACTCAAGCTCACCTACTAAGATTTTAAAGGTGCTTTAAAATGCTTTGATGATTTGGTATGAACTCATTTTGAAAGGTCTCATTCACTGTAAATGTATTCCAAACATATTGAGGCTGAATATGATCTACAGTAATCACATTTCCCTTCCATATGGTGTGTGTGTGTGTGTGTGTGTGTGTGTGTGTGTGTGTGTGTGTGTGTGTGTGTGTGTGTGTGTGTGTGTGTGTGTGTGTGTGTGTGTGTGTGTGTGTGTGTGTGTGTGTGTGTGTGTGTGTGTTTGAATGCACAGTGTGAGGAGCTGCAGACAGAGCTGCATGCTATGGAGCAGGAATGTCAGTCCAGCCAGGCCCGGCTGTCGCAGTGCAGGGACGAGCTCCGGCAACTCAGCCACCACCGCAGGCAGCCGGTGAGCAGTGTGTGTGTGTGTGTGTGTGTGTGTGTGTGTGTGCACGGGGGTTTGAGGGGAGGGGAGACTTCATGTCCTTGCGAATACTCAAATGATCTCATTTGCCCTTACTTTGTAAACTTCCTGCACCAATTTAACTTTGTAACAGAGTTATTTTGAGATCTTTGCTGCAGTGACCACCGGATTTATGACCTAAGCTATAAATATTCTTATTGCTAAATATATTCTGTGTATAAATGACCTCATAGCTTTGATTTCATTCAGACATTTTTTTTATCCCTTGTTCAGATGCGGTGTGGCTCCTGGTGGAGGGTGTGCGTGTTCTTCCTTCTACTCCTCGCTGTGGCAGGAGTTGCAACGTTGTGGCTGTGGCATCCGCCATTCAGGGAGCAAGTCGAGGACCTTTACTCAGATATAGAGACACGCATGGACAACTATCTCAGGGAAATGGCCTCTCCTCAACATTCAGGCTGTTTTAGACCAATATGATCGTTTCACTGCTCAGGGAGATTCATGTAGTCGTTGTTGCTTTTGTATTTGTATAGATTGTAGTTGATGTTTTTGTATCTTTTTTTTTCATTTGAAGGGTTGGAATTCAAAGTGTGTGTGATGTGAGATAATGCTGTGTAGAGAGATGTACTGTACATGTGTGCAAGTTCAAATACAAGGGAGCATCTCCCGTGTGAAAAATGCAGCAATGTTTGTTGTTCAACAATGAAATTATGCAAAAAGCACCTCACTAGTTGTATGATTTTAATGACCTTGAAGATGACAGACAAATGTGTGGATACTAACAAGAAAATATTTATTCAGAAGTACAACTTAGAATTAATAAAAAAAAAACATTCAAGCAATGCCTTTAATTTTTGTGTTTGTGTATATATATATATGCAGTAGAGATTCAACTAGGTGAAGAAAATTATATATCAAAATGTGTCATGTATCAGTTTCTTTAATGCATCCTGCTGCATTTATTACAAGGACACACAGAGTGAGGCCCAACAAACATAATTATATTGCAAATAAGTAAATTGAATGTGTCGAAATGTAGTTTGAAGCACATCTGTGTCTGACCTGCTTCTGTTTTCTATTCTATTAGAAAACAATGATGTGGACATTCATGAATGCATAAATCATTTCTGTCACTGGATTTTCAAGTTCATGTTCCTGTAAATACTGATAATGGAAGGTTTTCTGTTATAGATTGTTCCACTACACTGAGTTATAATACCAAAATGACTGCAGTAATATAAGTAGTATAGTAAAAAAAAGATTTAAAAAAAAGCATAAATTGACACAAAAATAATAAACTTTACATATGGCTTACAGCTAGATTTTTATTTTACAAGATGAGCTTTTGTCAAGTGTGTCATACTGATTTATATGTTAATCAATATCATGTGATATATTTCATGGGTAGAGCTTCAAATCTATAGATGGTTTAACAGTTTAAAATATGTACATTCACTTTACATTTGCATTCACTTTACCATTTCACCATATTACCTGCTCAGTTCTCTGTGCACTAGATCATGAGGTTCATAAACAATAAAGTGCGAGAACACAAATAAAATAGCCGCGTATACTTTGAGTATAAATATATATAAAATAGTTTTACAGATACCAGGTGCATCACACTGCGTTGGAGAACCACCTCCTCTCCTGTAGGGAGGTAATGGCACTGTGTGGTAACTACCAGCTGCTTATGTCTGTGCTCGAACTGACAGAATGATTTATGGCAAATTCTACGCTAATGTTCATGAAACTGACAGACATGACTCATGGTGTCATCTATTGTCCGATCACACTCAAACTTAGAGACAAAACACACTCAAAGCTGTGAGTGGGATGGAGCCATTGTTCATTGTATTCAGTAGTTTTTAGCTGTTCCAGATGAAGCTCCATTCTCAACAGGCACTGACACAGCACATCCTCCACACTGATCTGCCGCGGCTGTCTTTCACCCAGGTTTACCTGCATGTTCCCCAAATAGAATGTGGCTCATTGAAGAGATGGATCTTTGCTGGACTGAGGTCAGTCTCCTGGTGAAACTGGCCCTGAAGGTAAGCGGGGTGTGTACTGTGGCTTCAGGGTTTTCCTGCAGCGTTGACAGGGATCTTGCCAAACTCTCTTTTACTTACAGTGCGATAACCCTGCACAAGATGAGGACTGCAGTTCTGCTGTTCATCGTGGGGATGTGCCTGTCGAACGCTGCGCTTGCCCTCAAAATCTGCGCCTTCAATGTTCAGAGCTTCGGCGGATCGAAGGCAAACAACAAGAAGGTTATGGGGATACTACAGAAGGTATCCAGTTATATGTATACAGAATGATAGATGACAGCAACATCCACCAACATCTATATCGCTGATGGATTTATGTTTTTGTTTGTGTGTATGTGTTTGTTTTTGCTCCAAAGATTTTGTCCCGGTGTGATTTGTGTCTTATTCAGGAGGTTCGAGACTCTAAAGGAGAAGCGATACAAGCCTTGGTTAAAGATCTTAATGGGTACAACCTTTTGTGAAATTTGGATTATTTTCAAAACCTCCAGTTTAAACGATCTGGTGAATCAACCCTTACATCCATGACAACATGATTGATGTTGAGTTTGATTTTACATTATCATTTCTCCAGGTTTGACAAATCAAACTCATATTCCTATGTGGAAAGCGAGAGGCTAGGGAGGAAGAGCTACAAGGAGCAGTATGTCTACATTTACAGGTAAATGGTAACGACATTTCAAACTGGATGTGTTTCTGGATGTGTCATCCTTAACATCGTTGTCTTCCTCCCTCATTGTCTCCAGGAACAACGTGCTGAAGGTCAAAGAGCAGTATCAGTATTCTAAACTAGAGGCGGAGGGGACCAATGAAACTGATGTTTTCTCCAGAGAGCCTTTCATTGTTCGCTTTTACTCCCCGACAACATGTAAGATGCAAAGAAAGACGTCAATATCCAGGCTTTTGAGTCCATGTTGTTCTGTGCATCATTTACTGGTTTCAGGAACTGAATATCCCTGATCAGTAAAGTTTGAGAAACCTGAATTGAATTGGTGTTTTCATTCTAATGCTGATAATCAGCTAAAAAAAAGCTAAATCAAACAGAGTGAAACAAGCAGAGTCCAAGCAGCCAGAAACTGGGTTTACTCTGTACAGTCGAGGCAACTCAGATGCTACAAATACAGATTTGGAGGAGGATAAACGTAATCCTGCATTTGTGACAGAAAGATGGACACTCGAGATAAGACACTCGAGAGCATGTACTTATTCAAGATGCCTTGTAAATGTCTTTTTGTTTTCCAGTGGTGAAGGACTTTGTCCTGATTGGACAGCACACCTGTCCCAAAACAGCCATGAAGGAGATTGATGAACTTTATACCGTCTTCAGAGAAATTAACAAGAAGTGGAAGACTGATGTAGGTTAAACCATCATCATTCATCATATATATATATATATATATATATGTCATTGTCCTACAGCTTTTTAGCCTCATGTGTCTCTCAAGTGTGATGAAATCTGTGAGAAATTTTGGTCTGTTAAACTTCTCTTTTTGCTTCCTTTCACTCACCCAGAATGTAATGATTTTGGGGGACCTCAACGCCGGCTGCAGCTATGTCACCATCAAGGGCTGGAGGGCCGTACGTCTGAGAAGTGACCCCAAATTTCGTTGGTTAATCGGAGATGAGCAAGACACGACTGTCCGTGAGAAGACGCACTGCGCCTATGACAGGTCAGTGACGGCTGAAAACCCATTTACCGTGAGAAGTGTGTTTATTCCTGTGCATGTGTGTGTGTGTGTGTGTTGTGTGCGTTTCGGAAATAACAATGACAAGTTATTCACAATTTGGTTGTAATTTTTCCTCCCAAAACAGGATCATTGTCCATGGTCGTGAGATTTTTTCCAGTATAGTGCCGGGTTCAGCTCAACCGTTCAACTTTAAAGAGAGTTTCCATCTCACAGAGGAGGAGGTGAACAAAATAGGAGAAAAACTTATCTTTCTTCAGCAAATACAAGTTCAGATTCATACATGACCTGGATATTATCCCTGTTCTTTCGTTGGCACCACAGGCTCTAGAAGTGAGTGATCATTTTCCTGTAGAAGTTGACCTGAAGCCCAACCACCGCTACCTCCTGCGCCAGGAGCTCTAGATCAACAATCAACAACACTCAGGACTTTTTCATTTTGATACAACTGTATTTTTACCTTCTTCTTTTTTTTACTTTATTTTAGCTGTTAAAATGAATGAAAGTAGAAAACTGACTAAATCATTATCAAAGTGGAACTACTGAAATGCAAAACACACCAATAAAACACCATATGCTAAAGCACAAAGGAACAAACTGCCTGTTTGACTGCCGGAGTTTATATTCTGCGCCGGAAACCGAAAACCACTTCAAAGCTGACATCATTTCATGAGCTCACGAAGGTGCCTTCCTGCAGCAACCAAAACAGAAAAGTCATTAAAAAAAAAACTAATTTTTTGTTATTGCACCTTTCGAAGTTACTTCCTCATCACCTTGTTTTTTTTCAACTGCTTCAGCTTTACTTTACGGTAGGTTCACATAAAGTAGACGTTTATTTAGTCACATATTTTACCAGCTGTATCACTTATAGTGTGCGATTTATGTGTCATCTGTTTGACAGGAAGCGGCTTGCAGATGAGACTTAGCTTCATGCTCTCTTCCTTTCTGAGAGTCGAGATTATCTGCGCCAATGCAGTAATTTCTGTCTAATGTCTTTATAACTCCAATATTCTGTTCTGTCTATTTGCAAAGATGGACCCAGGTTTGGCTGATCTACTTACTGATGCATTTTCAGGTAAGAAATATAGTCTGTATGTCTAGTATTTATTTTGTCACGCAATTGCAGTGCTTTCTAAAACTGTTTGTTTAATTAGTTAATAATGGTGTTGTTACAGAGACATCTGTTCCATCATTCCCTGATGGAGATTTAGACTTTGAGAATTACAGTTTTGATGAAAAGTTTGACAAAGAGGTGATAGGCATCTCTCATAAAGACTTACAAACAAAGGACGACATGGCTGTGTACCAGGAAGCGGCTGGTGAAACACTTTTGTCTGGCGAGGATCTGTACACGGCTGAAAATGCTGATGTAGAGACGCCTGATGGCGAGGGGGGATATCAAGGTGCGGGGGTCGTTAGCGTGGAAAAAAACCCAGAGGAGGATTACACAAGCTCGGGGGGAGAATCTGAAGAGGAAGGTCCTGCCTCTGGAGAAGGAGATGAAGAGGATGAGGATGAGGGGCCCGGGGATCTGTTGATGTCGGTTCACTGTGGCGACGGGTTCTACAGCGGTAATAAAGAGGACACGATCTTTGCTGAGGGACAACCTCTGGCTCCAGAGGCTGCCGAAAAGCCTCAAGTTAGAAACAAGGAGCAAGGTGATGAGGAGGCGTCCTATTTCGGGACAGTCCCTGGACGTGGCGGTCAGATGATGATAAAAGGTGACGGGACTGGGGAGGACGAGCGAGAGAGAGAGGAAGAGAAGCAAAACTGGCCCGAGTCTCAGTGTGAGGACATGAAAATTGAGCAGGAAGACCTTCTCGCTCTGTGCTTCGAGCAGGAGGTCGAAACTCCCTGCAGAGATGAGCCGGCGGAAGCCACTTTGGAGTTTCCGGAAATATCAGCGGAAAGCCAGCAGGATCTCATCGCCGAAGTCGACACCGTGGAAAATGTGGAGAAAATAAAGGATTTCTCGGGGGAGGAACACCAAGAGGCCGGGGAGAGCGTCGCGGATTACCCCTCGGACTTTTCGTCGTGCGAATATGTAGAGGACGGTGGAAAAAATCAAGAAAAGGGCCAACTGAACAATTCGACTCGCGCGACCGACCTCGGTTCAGATGCGGAGCAGGACACCCGCCTCAGAAGAGGCGTGACGGACGTAACCTGGATGGGAAAAGCTGCGGACACTGATGAGGAGGGAGACGGGTACCTGTACAGCAGAGACTTAGAGATGGATGCAGAGAGGTTCATGGGCCTGGCTGTGGCAAGAGGAGAAAAATCAGAGCACGAGCTGGGCGACGCTGCGGTGACAGGGTGCGACGACGGAAGTGAGACGAGGGAGAGCGACTCCTACAGCTCCAGTGACGACGACTACCAGGTGAGGAAAAGCTACAGGGACTTCTCAGATGACATGAGTCCACAGGATACTGCAAACAACAGGCGACTGGAGGAAACCCGGCTTGACAGCGCAGAGTTCTCCAGGTGGAGCGTCTCCGACGACCACTACGTCACAGATTACTACGGCGGAGCAGATGCAGCAGCTTTCGGCATCAACTGGGACCTCGGTTCGTCTCTTCATCCAGAGCTGTTAACCAGAGAGGAGACAGGCGGAGCGGAAACAGACGTGACTCGGTGTCCTGCAGAAGATCTGGACAGCTACTCAGCGGTTCAGAGCGAGGCCGCCAGAGCCACGAACCCCTCGAACCAGGGATCCTTGGACGACAGCTTCTTCTTCAATAGTCATCTCGGAGCCTCCAGGATCCACGAGCTGAGGCAGTTTGGAGATGACGAGGAGGAAAGCAACTGGGAACAAGGGCAGGAGAGAATCAAGGCTTTCTACGAGTTTTACGATGACAGTGACGGGGAGAATGGAAGCGAGGGTGAGTGACCGACGAGTAACAGAATAAGATCATTCTCAAACTGTTATTGGTCGGAAATTTACATGTCTCCATTTGTGCATTTTTAGAGAGGCATATAAAAGTTCAGTTTTGCACAGATCCATTGTCTCAAGTAATTCTCTATGACACTGACAGGTAAGCAGATTTCCTGATGAGGATTTTCTTAAACAATAATTATAATAATTATAACCTACTGTTGTATGCTCCAAAAAAAAAAACTGTATCTGCTTCCTGCTTCCTCAGCAGTGACAGAGACTCACTCACCAGTTCCACAGAGGGGGAGGAGGACCTGAGCTCTGCATCAGAGGTAAGAATAGGAATATTTGTACACATGGAAACACACACACGCACACACGCACTTATTTAACTGCTTGATCTTTGCTCTTGCAGGAAATGAGGGAGCCTGACAGCAGCCTGCAACTGGCTTGTGATCTCCCAAACACTGAGCTACGAGAGAGCGTCCCAGACGCCAGGGACACACAGATCTGCACCAGAAAACACGTGGTGTGTACTCACTGGATATTACTGAATATTGACTTTGTTCACCATATTTTTTTTCTCTTTTTTATTTTTATTTTTTACCTCTCTGACCCGTGTCCCTTGTCCCTGCAGTGTCTCAGCATCCTGAAGCTGACACTGAAGATGGGTCTGGTGATAGTGATGGGACTGCTGATGTTCTGCTGGGCCACGGACAAGACCGGCTGGCTCAGCCCGGTTTACTTCTTTTCAGGCTAAAGCTAATTTTCAGTTATTAGAAGTTGTTAACATGCTTATGATGGAAGGAAAAATGTGTAATGACAACATTAAATTGTAAAAAAAAAAAAAAAAAAAACATTGTAAAGGTCTAGACACTGAAGGTTTTAACTAGTATCTGTAATATGCAAATTTTGTGCTAAATAAAGATCTATCTTTGTTTAAAAAAAAAAGTCATGCTGCTCTTTTCGTATAAACTGTACATAAGTTATGTTCTCACTTTTATGAAAGTGATGCAAATTAAATGAGGCCTCTAATCTAGTACTTAATTATTTACACGTTCTGTCACTTTCTGATTCTACTCCATTGACAGACCCTGGATTGCTGAGTTCAATTATCGACTGGCTTTGTGATTTCAAAACTTGTCTGTTTAAATAAATGTACTCAAACAAAACAAATGATGTGTTCCAGCGGGTGGCGAAACAAATTCTGCCATCTGCTGGTTCCCTGTTGGATATCGAGCAGGGGAATTTTTATCGCCTTAAAATATTTCAAAAATGTGATCTAACTTTTAAAGAGACAGAGACCATTTTATACAACTTCATTTCATTACGTCTGTATGAGTTCAATTCAAAAGAATGTGTATTTTCGAGGATTAATCATGTTATTGTATTATTATTACTATTTAAAATAACCTAAATTATTTCTTATGGTTTCTGTGACTGCTCGGAACGTGTTTCAATTTTAAAAATAAATTGGAAAAGGGAAGCGGAAATGACGTATATGTGACGGTGCGAATGCTTTTTTTACACGACGTCCAATAGACGAGGGCGGGGTTCGCTCGCTCCATGTTTCCTAGCTACCGTTCAGAGACGGGTTGTACCGCGCGACAAAACGAGCGCTCTTCGTTCGTTCTGCGGTGGGAAGTTATTGTTGTTGTCACCGTTAGCTTAACCGAAAAGAGACGAGACGAAACTGCCCAACAGAGACCGAAACGAGTTATAATTAAAGGTGTGAAACATGTCGACGCTGAGCAATAAATCTGCGCAGGAGATCAGCGAACTGCTGGATGAATACGGGATCAAACACGGTCCTGTGGTCGGTGAGTAGCGTTAAATTAGCCCAGATTGAATTTAGCTGTTTGAATCAGTGTCAGCACCAAGCTAATCCACACAGGCCTCCTCCATAACATACCATAAGTGTTAAGTGACTAAAGTTCACACAGGAAAGTTTGCTTGTCTACGCTGTACTTTCCCCTGTGTTTACGCTGTGTGACCTTTATTGTGCTCAGACTCCACCAGAAGTCTGTATGAGAAGAAGCTGAGAGAAGCCATGGCCAAGGGGAAAAGAGCCAAACCTTCATCTGACAAAACCTACTACAGAGAAGAGGGTAACTTTCATTTTCTCACTTTTCATCCACACTGTGAAACCAAAGTTCGCTTTCACGTGGACAGGAAATTTGCTTTATGCAACGACCTCTGCATTTTCTGGGGGGAATGTTTTATTAATGTTTAGGAAAAAAATTGAGGCACTAGGTAACAATTCAAAATATAATGCAATAAGATGTATTCTGTTTTGTATCTCCTGTAGATCAACTTTTCTCAGAAAGAAGAAAGTTTCAATATAAAAGCCTGCTTCTTGCAACTTTCATCCATGATAAAAGAAGATAAATGAAATGAAAGCAGTTGGATAAGACACATTAAGTGTTTTCCTCAGGTTGAAAATAAAGTTTCAGCACATAACACAGTCCCGTTTTATTCAGTCATGGCCAGGAATACTCGTGTTGCCACTACACTTTAGTTGTTATTAATAATCACGTTCTTTCATTTCAGAGGAGGAAGTCACCTACATTCACAGGACACCTGTAAGTATCTCTGCACACACAGCTGGTCTATTTATTTGCATTACTTGAGCGTAAAGATCTGTAAAAAGAAAACATGTCTAAAAAGTATCCTTGTAATGAAAATGATAGATAAGAAAATGGAATTATAAAAAAAAAAAAATGTTTCCTACTCTTATTTAGGAAGGCAACTCATACATGCCAGACATGCAGATATACAATATCAATGCGATTGGACCTATACTTGTAAAAAAAAAAAAAAAGAATATTATAGTAACATTTCCTTGCTTATAACCTCTGTGTTTCTTATTTTGCAGGTCAGGAATGAGTGTTCAGGAGACAGGTCAGTTCTCTTACTAATCCTCTATTGCTACATCTAATCAATCTATTTTCAGCCTTTTTTTATATATTGATTAGGTCTTACATGAGGTCAAGACCAGAGTGGACTGAGAGGGAATATGAACACGAGTAAGTTGTATAGTAACACTAAAAAATGTTGTCTCAGCTGGTGAGTCTTGGATCAATCCTTCACATGTACCTTTTCCTGTCACACTCCACAGGGCATCCTACTCTACCTACTCAAGGTCAAAGCCTGAATACAGAGGAAGAGATTTTGTTGAGTAAGTTTATCAGTGCTCTCAAACTAAAATGCTGTTAACAGATTTTTGTCTTTTAGCGGCCGCACCAGGCTCGGGTTTAAAGCTAGAGTGATGATATTGGTATCACAAGCTCATTACCATGTTTTGGGTCATTTCTCGTTGATGCGAGTTTGTGATGGACACTTTTAATTATGTGGTGCTGTGTTATAGTTCTTCTTTGTTCCTTTTCAGACCACAAATGTATGACACGCCATCCACTTACAGAAACACCTATTTGAAATCAACGCCCCCAAAATCCGGCCAAGATTCAAACGCGCCTAAATCATCTCGCCTCATCCCACTCTGGATTCAGTTTGTGTTTTTCCTGGCTGTGGCAGTTTTCCTCTACTTAGTCTTCTCCAATATGGAGTCAAATGAATACGTCAAAGGAATAGAATGATTCCTTTTCACGGGATTGTTTTACTTTATATTATGCATTTTAACCCAAGGAATGTACATTGGTTAATGCCCTTCTTTTACATTTTGCAATTGTGGTTTATGCTATATTTTTGTGCACTATATTTGCAGTTTATTCACTTCCTGATTTACAGTGAAATACAGTCATCACCCACTACTAGAGTAGATGAGAACATGACTTTTTAAAAAGGAAAAAAACTCAAATCCTCTTACCTGGGCAGCTAATTTCAGTCTCATTTATTGAGGTTTGGGCATCTCGCCCAGCCATTTCCCAAATATAATGCCGCAACTTGCACATAAATTATCCACAGTTCTTAATGTGATCAGTTTAAGTGGATTGCCATAATTAATTGTCTCATAATGATAAAGAGACATTAGGATGCCGATTTTTTTTTTTTTTTTAATTATCTTTGGCACAAAAAAAGCCACTCGACTCAATTTTATTGTGGTGAGCTTCAGCCATTCTGGATATATCTTAGAATTTCACACTACTATTGGATATAGTCAATTTATAGATTGTTTCAAATTTGTTATTACGTTTTAACTTAAAACTAAAGATATTGAACAGAATGTTGTATATAATTGTGACTGATTGTTACCAAATGTTCCTCTTTTTCAGCGTTGTGGTGCTGTTAAGGTCTACATTCTATAATTCAGTGTGTATGGTTAACATGAAGATTGACCAAATCGTGGTACTTACAGTATATACACTGAGTAAAACAATGCTTCCTTTTTATGGTCATCAGGAATAATTACATGTTCTAGTACTGTAATACAAGTGCCTCAGTGCTTTTGTAGGAACAATTCGATTGTAATATTTTTCAGTGTTTAATTAGCAGTAGGTGAAAAATTTTATCCAGAGTAAAAATGTAAAACCACTGTTTATATAAGCTGTAATACTGTGTTTGTATTACAGATGTCGGACATTTGTACCACATTATATAACATTTTCATCCCTTAAGAGTTTGATGTGATTTTTTTTTTTACCATTTCCTATCACAAAATATAAAAGCTTGTATAATGTAAACAGTGTCACAGCATTTATTCAGGAAAAAAACATTTTTTTTAATAATTGGGGGTACCATAATAAGTGAATGGTATTATGCATCAGTTTTTACCCATTTCATAGTTTGAAATACTAGAAATGAGCATACAATATATGTAGTAATGTCTAGATTGTCTGACAAAACTCACTCAACTCAGAAATTCCAACAACAGCAGTATTTTATTCAATGAAAGCTATTTACACATGTTAAGTGCAGTAATGTACATATGGTAAATGACATAAAATGCATAGTAGGTAGCGTTAGACTCAAAATACAAAAAAAAATCCTGTAATGTTTTAATGATCAGTGTGGAAGCAAGTCCATAATAAGCTAGTGGAGCCTGTCGTTAAAGGGATAGTTTGGTATTTTTGACATGGATCTGTATAGCATCCCTATCATCAGTGTCATACACTCACACTGACTTACCCCCGACAGTGTCCTGTGAGCCGAGTTGAATGTAGAAAAATGAAAAATGAATGTAGTCCGGCAGGTTTCAGAGGGACACTAAAATAAAAGGTCTTTTATCCTCTTATAGCATGTGTTCAAAAGAGTGATATATGCATCACAAAACCAATATCCATGAAAAAGTCCCAGCTCGTAATCACTTGGCCCTACTTTCTCTCCCTTTGTATCTCTGCGCGCTTCCGCAAGACGACCAGAGCTATGTCCGTCACAGAAAAGCAATAAAATCCGTCAGGAAATTCAGGCACATCTCTGTTGCTACAGCCTGGGTAGTCACAAGTGCGCCCCATTTTTACACATTATTTGTGAAAATCATATGTTTATAGCTTGCATCATCCCAAGTCTCCTGGAAGTTCCGGGATTTGATTCAATTCGAATCAATTCGCGAGAGGGAGAGCGCAGAGATACGAAGGGAGAGAAAGTAGGGCCAAGTGATTATGACTTGACTTTTTCATGGATATTGATTTTGTGATGCTTTTAAGTGATATATGTGATGCATATATCACTCTTTTGAACACATGCTGTATGAGAAGAAAGACGTTTTATTTTAGTGTCCCTCTGAAACCTGCCGGACTACTTTGGTTTTGACCAGAACTTGGCTCACAGGACACTGTTGGAGGTAAATCAATGTGAGTGTACGACACTGATGATAGGGATGCTATACAGATTCATGTCAAAAATACCAAACTATCCCTTTAAGTGTTACCTGGTAATAAATAAAATAAAAAGTTTTGTACAGCATACACAAAGACCTGAGGAAAACACTACAGTTTCCCAATTATACTCGAAGGTTTCCACTCCACATGTCTGGGGTTCAGCATCCAAGACGGACTGAATCTAAAGTCTAGCTTTGAGCCAAGACTGACTTCAACCAGGCAATGGTTTGTCCTCTCTGTCTTCTGCATTCACTTACATCTCACTATAAAACAATAGCCATCATCTTCTATCAGAAGTCTGGGCACAACACAGACTTAAACAGGTCTATATTTAAGGTCCTTTAACCTTCAAAGACTATAGAACTGGTCCCACCTCTTGCCTTCTTTCGAAAATGTGGAATCCTGACCAAGTGCTCCGGTTTTCTGTTACATCTCGTGCTGCCTGAATCCATGTAGGTCCACAGTGTGAGCTTTCAGTTCACTCAGGTGATTCTGCAACACAGAACGCTTCATTTCAATTCACTCCCCCTGCACTTTAAGGATTTTGACACAGGTGACAGTGAAAAGTATTCACCCCACCTTGGAACACTGATCGACTAATATCAAACTGAAAACAGAAAAACTGATCTTAATGTTAAAATATCTGCATATATATTCTTCCTCTAACAGGATACAGCTTAATTAGTTGTAGAAGTAAAATAAATGGTTAAATGAAGATCATGCCTGTGTATATTCCATACACCATGAAGACAAAGGAGCACTCCAAGCAACTTTTTGTGGATGGATACAAGAAAATATTATATCTCCTGATTTATCATTTTAAAACAACAAAACATAAAAAGCCTTTAAGAGGATAAACGTGTGTGTGTATATGTGTATATATATATATATGTATGTGCAAGAATCATAAGCTTCCCTACCTTTACTTATGCGTGCATGCCTGCATACCCTGTCATAGCTTGTTAATTGATAAGGCAACGTATGTGTTGTCCACACCTGTGGATAAAGCACATATAGAACATCAGGTATATGCTTTCCTTAAAACAGATTACTCAAGTTTAAAAGGCTCCTGAAGAGAAAAAAAACCCAAAAAACATACAGGTTCTGGTCTCTCGCTCTAGTTCAGAGGGCTTCTTCTCTTTGTTACACAGCACCTTGGCCACAATGATGATAATGACGACAGCTACAACAAACGTCAGGGCAGAGACAAGCCAGCTGATCACCATTGGACTCAGTACTGGATCTGGATCTGAGGGGGAGAGGAGGTCTATGTAGTTACACACAGGAAGGGGAAATTACTGCTTCAACTACAGTTTTACAATTATATTTGTTTTCTTCTGAGGAATTATATACCTTCCTCTGTCAAAACTTGTCAAGAAGAGGCATGAGAAATAACTTCTGATCATTTTAAAAATCATTTCCTTTATGTCTGAGATTAAAAAAAGAAAAAACTATAATTGAAAAGATTTTTTGGAACTGGAAGTGCAGTTCAAAGATAGATAGATAATCTGGCAGTATAATTTTCACCTCTGATAGCGATAGGCAGGGGCTGGCTTTCTCTGGAGACAAAAGTGCGTCCACCTAGCTGGACCCGATACAGGCAGTAGTAGTAGCCCTCGTTGGAGCTCTGGGCGTTGGGGAAGGTGAAGGTGACGGACTGGGTGAGGGCCGGCAGGGACTGGCGCACTGTGCCATTTGAGCGGATGAGACGCAGCTGGAAGGAGCCACCAGGGTACTGCTGCAGGGTGGAGCAGGTGATGTTGAAGCTGTGGCCCTTAATGACGGAACCGGCCGGGGCCTCGCTGGACGTGTTGTACCAGTGTTGGGGAGTCAGGAGTTCCACTGATCAGCCAAAAGATGAAGGAAATGGGTCATTCAAGGTCATACATAGATTGTTGTTAGAATCCGGTGAAAAAAATGACACAATATACAAAATGCACACTATCCAAATAAAATTAAACTAATGGTTCAAATTTAGTAACAATTGCATGTGACACAGCTCATGAAAGAAACACTGACAATACACAATAATTAGAAAATACAAATGTATAAACTAAGCTCAAACATACTATTTCTACTAGATTTATAGATTTTTAAGCAGTACTTCACACGTGTCACACTCCCTAAAATCAAGATAAGAATGAACCTTCAGAACCAAAATCAAAAATGGTTGCATGCTGGGAGTTGAGACTCAATAAAATGCAACCAAGCCTCAATCTAGGGAAGACGATTACCAGAAATCAAAGTTTAAAAGGACTGCTGCAAACTGAGTTGGCAGAGAATCAAATTCAAACCAATACGCTGCAGATTGCACAATACAACGGTGGGTGTGGGGTGGAAACGGTTGCTGGCAGACTTTGTGTGGATGGCACAATGCAGGTATGACTCACATACCCACAGTTATGTTGATAGAGTTGCTGGGAGGAGAGCTGATCTGCTGAGAAGGAGAGATGCCCTTGATCTTGTACCGACAGCTGTAGCTGCCCTGGTGGAAAGTCTCTATGTCGGAGAGTGTCAGCTCCACTACGGTCTGGCTCTGGTCCACCCGCTGCGTGACCAGCGGCGTGGCTACCCCCTGTTTGTACAGTTTGAAAACGCTGAGGTGGTGACCCAGCAGAACGCTGCAGCTGAAGCGCACAGCCTCGCCATGAGAGAACACAGTGTAGGGTGACAGCAGGGAGAGGGTGGGCATTAGAAGGCTTCCTGTGAGGGAAGACAAGTTAATTACAAAACTGTGAAGTGTATGTGTTCAGATTCTAAAGTTTTGGATTATATTATTATACAGCAGTAATCACAAGGTCATGAGAAGGCCTTGCCAGTATAGTGTCACACCTGAGCATCTCACCCCTGCATCATTCTTATGGGTGCAGTAGGGGTTACTGTGGAGGACAATAGCACAGTGTGTCAAACTGGACTCGTGGCCGGAGCACTGGGCATTCCGCAGCCAGATCTCTCCGCTGCCTGCGCCAAACGCTGCACCTTGAAGGGCAGACTCGGCCAGGCCACATCCCAGCTTCCGGCAGACCACTTCAGCCTCCCGGAGGTCCCAGCCATGGTCACAAACAGTCCCCCATTGGTTATTGCGGAGTACTTCAACTCGGCCAGAACACTTGCTATCCCCATTCACTAGTCGAATCTCATCTGTAGTTCAGGGGAAAAAAATGTTTTAGCAACAGCAGATACAAGAATAGCTGCAGATGTTAAGGATGTTTCAGGTTTATATCAATCCCAGTCTTACCAAAAGCAGTAACTCTATCCCACAGAACACCCAACACACCTATAAGGAAGTTACAAACATGGAATTATTGCCAAAAGGATTGCAAATATTACAGATTAAAGCATGAACTATAAAATGCAAAAACACTCAGTCACCGGTTTAGTAAGAAACACTATATAAAACTAATGTAATGCACAATAAATCGTCTGATGAGGGTTTTAATATTCAAGTGTTTGTTTAAAGTGCTTATTCATATGTATGGTCATATTACAGCATGTTCCCTGTGGAACAGTAGATGGGGAAAATAAGTGGTGGATCAGCCTCTGTTGTAATGGGCGCCTGAGGGCAACACATGGAAGCCTGGATGCAGGGTATGGGAGCTGTCTGACAGGATGGACTCTGCTTTTCTGTCTCTCTTATGGAAATCAGGCAACGTTGTTATTGACCTTTTGTATTTTTCTGCTTAGAGAGCCAGACTTGCAGATACCAGAAAAAGAAAGAACACTTAGAATGTCATTAACGACCAGTCAACCCGAAACCTGGCCACAGGTCTCAGACACAAAAAGACACTGCTGGCTCTGTTTTCATACAGAATGGAGTTTTGCTAAAATGATGATGCACAGATATCTAAAATACTCAATTTCAACAGTCTGTATTAATTACAGTGCTGACAGAACTTGATGCAACAGTTTGCTGTATCAATACTAATAATCATTAAATATTACACCATATCTCATTTAACGAAATAAAACTCAACATACATTTGGTTCCACGCCCCTTTATTAAAAGAAACACTAAAGAGAACGGTCGTTGACTTATTGATGCAGGTCTATGGTACTAGGTCTGCTTTCATTTTGGCTAATAAACTGGCAATTAAGTGGAATTTAAACACAATATTTACAGTTAACCGGCAGCTCCTTTAATAAGAAACATGGAAATTGTGATGTTAATAGGAGATATAATACTGCTCATTTTAACTTCATCAAAATCATAACTAGCTACAGTTAGCTAGTTGAGACATAATTAGGAGATGAATCCTACATTGTCGGAGCATAGTTTTTTTCTTTGGTGATTGCAGTGCAACTTAATAACCGATCCGGTGGTGATAACTAAAGCTCTGGTAATTACTGGTTATCCCGCTGCATAATCGAGGCGGAACGTAAGCTACCTAGCTTAGCCTCATTAGCTGCCACAGCTCACCCGTTAGCAGGATATGGAGGAATTTCAGCATGGTTCCCCTCACCCTTCCATCACACGGCCACGCGCACGGCCCGTAGTTGTCGTGGTGACGGTGCTGGCAGCCGATAAAAGCCAGTAACCACACAAGACATGAGCCGGTGCGCGCGCTGGTGTGACCGGGCAGGGCTAACGTTAACGGCTCGGCTACTTTAACCGTCCGACCCGGCTGGTGGTGAGCTGCTTAAAGACATTGTCGCTAATTCACGGACCAGCGAGAAGTTGGGAGTTGAGGCTGAAGCCGCCGAGTCCCCCCGGGGTTGCTGTCACAACACAAACGACGTGCGGAGGGTCTGTCGGGACGACGCTCGGTGAGCTACACGCCGTCAGGGCGTCGTTCTCACGTCAACGGGCAGGGAGGACTGTCCCGGTGCTGAGCCGTTCTCCCCGCGGCAGGCAGAGGTCACCATAAGCCGCAGAGCTGCGTGTAAATCCATCAGCTCCCTCTTTATCTCTTTATGGAGCGCTTCACTGTGGCTGTAGGCGGGGGCGGGGCTTCGCAAGCACGCGCCCCTCAGAGGCTGAGCGGTACGTTTTAAAGGAGTCTGGTCTAAAACAATAACTGTAATTCGCAAAGATGAATAAGGACATATTGATATGTCCAGATAGGTTTTTTATAATACATCTTTAAGATTTACACACATACTATCCACAAAAAATACTTATTTCCTGTGGATTATCAGGGTCATGAAAGCTACTACTGTAATTAATATTTTTTACGTATACAATATATACTTATATAATATATAATACACAATATGTTTCCAAATCTAGTCGAATCAGCCATTACAGAAAAAAGGAAAAAGGAAAAAAGGAAAAAAACATGAACAAACTGCCTTTTCTGTCATGTAGAGTTAAGGAGGGCATTTACTGTATATTTCAGGCACTGAGTTTACACTTTCCTCTAGAGAAATTGAGAATATTTCCAAAGGTATAATTAAATTATATTCCATAAGAGAGAAAAAAGCCTGACTGGAGTTTTTCTTTTTCCACAACTCATCTCACATGTGTTTTCAGCCAATAACGAAGAATCTAAATCTTCATGCTGAAATTCAGTGGTGAAGTTCTTTACTTGAGAAACAGTAGGAATACTGTCACCAAAATATACTCAATAACAAGTAAAAAAAGAAAAGAAAATGTAACTCAAGTAAAAGTACAAAAGTATCAGTTAAAATGTAATTAAATTATCAAAAGTAAAAGTACTCATTATACAGACTACAGTATATTATACTTTAGTCTTGAATTACATGTAAGGACGTTTTAATGTTTCAGTTCATCAATGTGGAGCCTATTTAAGATCCTTCTGGGTCGATTAATAGTAATCGTACTGCATCATAGTATCTGGCACCTTATACACAAAGTGCACAGCATATGTTACCAGGTAAATAGTGACAATTTGATTAAATACAGATACTATAATATTAAAGTATACGAATTCCTGTAAAAATATTAAATATGCGTCAGTAAATGTACAGAAATGTGGTGGAGTGGAAGTATAACGTAGCATCACATGGAAATACCCATGTTAAATACAAGTATCTCAGAACTGTTGTAGGATTTGTTCTCGGTCTTGGTGTTGACAGACCACAGCCTCATGTCATTCAGGGATTTATTATTATTTATAGATCCGTTCTGCACATGCGCACTTAAACTAAACCTGACTCCAACGATGATTAAGTGAACAACGGATCGCCAACTGGATTCGGTAATGATTGATTTAATGGTGGATAATTATCTACTCAGTACTTGGTAATGACAGCAGCATTTTAGAGATTATATCCGGGATGGGGCCGTCCATAGTCTTTCCTGTTCGCCCCAGGGTGCAGGTAATAATAATAATAATAATCATTGTTTCGCACATTTTATACAGAAGTGCAGCTCAAAGTTATTTTAAGGTTTACAATAGACATTAAATAAACATTAAAACGTGTTAAGAAGACATTAAGAAGAGCATTAAGACCCATTTAAGATGGGCATATACATATAACATGTAGGGAATATAACATGTAATGTAAAACAGAATAAGTAAAACGAACCGATAGTGAATACCAAATATTTTCTCTATATAACTGTTATTCTGAATTACTCCCACACAATCGGCCCTGTTGGCTCCTCACACACAAACACCCGCATAGTGATGAGAATCTTCCCCGGTCACAGCGGGTGATTCGCTGCCGTCTAGATGAATAGGAGACAATGCTGCAGGAGTGCACCATCATCGTCTTTGGCTCTTTCTTCAGTTCTCCGCTGAACAATCAGGGTGACGCTGCTGCGGTCTATCCCCACAAAGACGAGACAAATGTCTGACGGGTAAACACGTGTTAAGGGTGACTCACGGGGAGCGTAGGAGGAATGAGGGACCAACAGTTTAAAAAATGACTTAGACTTCCGGTATAATTGGAGGAATGAGTCAAATACCCTCAGCGGGGAGGAATTCGTGTGTTGTAATGTGCAGCCTCCTCCACGTGAGGACTCCTGCTGCAGCCCTCCCACTGAAAACCGGTTTATCCTGAGTCTGTTTTTCCCCAGCTTTAGAGAGGACAATGTGTACCAGTCTATACGAACCACAAAGGGAAGGAAACTATTTTTTTTATGATTCATGTATGACTTGTATTATCGTTTCAAACTACTCATTGGTCTTTTAAAATTGCTTTTCGTGTTACAGGTGACTTAATGTTTGTCAGAAACACATTTGTTCCCTGTTCGTGCTCATGAACAGAGAAGCATCCCTGGCCCTGAAGGCTAATTCAGCAAAATCCTGAAAACTTCCTTCAGTTTGAAGGAGAGCTGTGACTGGGAAGTAATTTTCTTTTCCATACAAGACAAAACACCAAAGCACGAAGCCAAAGCCACACAGACGTGTCTCCAGAACAATGTTAAAAACCTGCGAGGGGCCAAATAGACTTCACTCTGATCCAAAATCTTTGGTAAGACTGAAGTCAGCATGCAGTTTTGCAAAGATGAATAAGGACATATTGAGATGTCCAGACAGTTTTTTTGTTTGTTGTTGTTTTTTGAGAGAATACATGTTTAAGCTTTCCACACATATTATCCACAAAAATTACTTATTTCTTATAAGGTCATAAAAGGCACTACTGTGATTAAACATAGAAAACAAAGCAAGTCCAAGGGGTTGAATACTTTTTTTTATAGCCATAATATATACGGAGACAGTGGAAGACATGTTTCCAAATCTGTGACTAGTTGAAGCAGGCATTAGAGAAGGAAAAAAAAAACACAGCAACTTACAGTACATAGAATAAAACAATGACAACGGTTCTTGTCATGCATTCATAGCATGAACACACTGCCTTTTCTGTCATGTAGAGTTAAAGAGAGCACTTACTGTACATTTCAGGCACTGAGCTTACACTTTTCTCTGGAGAAATTAAGAATATTTCCAAAAGTAGAATTAAATTATGTTCCATAAGAGAGGGGGGGGGGGGGAAGCCAGACTCCCACAACTCATCTCGCATGTTTTCAGCCACGTGTAGAAAGCATCACCAGGTACTAAAGTCCTAATAAAACAAATTCAACAGAATATTTACTTACCACAACCACCCAAATGGTCCTGGGTATATTCTGATTTGTGATTCTCAGCTATTTGGCCATGTTTGTACAGTGCGAATTCTCTTCTCTACCCTCGAGCTTCCTATGCATTAAATGTGTGTTATTAACAAAATCATTATCAGCGTTCAGGTCAACCACCAACTGGTGTTTCTTGATGCATTTGTTGAGCCACTGGTCAAATAAGCATCCATTCTCATCTGGTTGTAAAAGGTGACTATCTTTTCACAAAGAAAACATAAAAAATAAGCCTGTATATGTAAATATATACAGTTTATGTATATATTAAAGAAAAATATTATAAATTTCTCTGTAAGTCAAACTTTAAAACCAGCACATTGTATTTGTGAAAGTATACCAGAAATCTCAAAACGGTCCGTGTGGTCATTACAACGCAAGGAGCAGCTATATTCTTAGTACCTCATCTTAATTACTTCACTTCATTAACTTAACGAGTTCCGTGTCTTGGTACATTCACCACTGATATAAAGGAAACAAACACCATCATAAAATAACAAAACATAAAATAATTTAGTTAACTTAACACTAGTCCTCTAAGATGACCTTTTCACATGTATGGAGTTTTAATAAGAACCATGACTTCTTGCGTTACCTTAGATAAACTCCTATTGACAAGCTTTCAGTAAAATTATGTGTTTAAACTCTTTGGATAACAGTACAACAATGTTTCAGTTCCACCAAAAAAAAGTCTCTTTAGCACCACACTGAAAAACATGTGCTGTATTTCAAAAGTCTCTTGACTAGCGTGCCTTGGGCTTCGTGTGGTTGGTTTGTTTGTTTGTCAGGGAAACCCAACTTCCAAACATGTCTTTACTTTGAGTCTCCCAGCAGATGGACAATGAGTTCATATGTGGAGAGGACAATGGCTGTGTTAGGGATCTGTCTAATTAGCTGTAGAATGAGTCCTCTATAAAAAGCTGCATAGCCTTCCTCCATTGCTATTAACCTCCCCGTCTGGAAGAAGTACTTGTACTTGCTGCCTTCCTCCCGCAGCCTTGTCCGAATGACCTCTGTAGAGACAAAATGATTTTGAAGTTAGTTTTATTTTTTTTTTATTATAATTTCTCCTTAACACGTGATTGTTTTTATTGCAAGACAAACAAATGGTGCAGCTGTTTACCATGTGGGTAGGCTATGCAGGATGCACAACCCTTTGAAAAAGCAGCTGCCATCATCAGACGCAGGAAGTCTGACGCTCCTTTCTCCTTTTCACCGTTCGGGGAGGTGTACTGGTTCTTGGCGAGTTGTTTCTTCAGTGTCTCGTAGATGAGGAAGCAGATCATAGTCTCCGAGATGCCGGCATAGGATGCAGTGAGGCCTCTATAGAAGCCCCGGATCCCTTCCGTTCTGTAAACATAGCGGGCGCACTGCAGTCCGTTCATCTTCTTCTCTCCTCTGGCTCTGAAGAGTCAAACAGGTTTCAACAGTGTGAAAATTACAGTATGAGAGGGATTGCATTAATTTTAATTAATAAGTGCCTATAATATATATCTTAATGATACAAAATCTATGTATCAGTTACCAGAGCCCCAAAACATTCTGACACAGTCTAAATATTGAATTCAAAAAAACTAAATTCAGGGAAGGACTTTTGCATAATTCAACAAGTGACTAGTGTAATTTTAACTGAATTTTGTTAGAAATGATTTTATTCCTCATTCACAAGGCCACCATTTGGTGGTGCAGGACAGGTGGCATTGAACTTCATGGTACTACTGCCCTGTACTCGGCACTGTAAATATAGACTCTTCTTCTGCACGCACGACACTGCGTCAGCGTTGTGTATTTATGGAGACCGGTCACAAGCTCAGCCTCACAACTTGCATAACTCAAGGACAGTGTCATGAGCCTTCATGACGGCTCTGTTAAAGGTTCCTATTAAAGGTCACCTCATATGTCCTGCCTTCCCACCTGCAAAGACCCTAAAATAAATCAGATTGATTTACACAGATCTAAAACAGAACACTAGAGTGAAC
Source organism: Lepturacanthus savala (assembly GCA_030544235.1). Taxonomy (NCBI): domain Eukaryota; kingdom Metazoa; phylum Chordata; class Actinopteri; order Scombriformes; family Trichiuridae; genus Lepturacanthus; species Lepturacanthus savala. The sequence goes on from CM060480.1 coordinate 15,869,942, forward strand.
GTTTTACATGTACACGGGGCAGGTGAAATTAAGAAGGTACGCACTTTGCTTCGAGCTGCATCCTGGTCTTGACCATCCAGATGGGATTCATCAGAGAATTAGTAAGAAAAGCTGAGGACAAAAGGAAAATGCATTACGACAGTAAAACTAATTTATTTTTGTTTCACTCTTACTTATCAAAGGGAATCAGAGCAGAATACATAACAGCATGAGCACTCACATTAAATGACAACAATAAATATAAACATTGAAACCAATAATGGTCCTTTCACCCGTTAAGAGTTTCATGTTGGCTAGATAGAAAATATAGCCATTTAGAAAGCCTACTAAAAAAATGGAGTGCATTATATTTTACTGATGTTTATGTAGCATGCAGACTCCTCACCTGCAACACCAGCAGAGGACATGTGCACCAATCCGCTATTAGGAACGAGCACCCCATTGAACACCTCTTTAGCTTTCGAGTAGGCAGCAAAGTAAATGGCTCTGAAACACAGAGAACAAACTGGTGAAAACTTGAAAACTCTACAGAGGCAAAAGATTAACACAGTACTTGAATATGAATGCATTTTCAATATGTGAATAAAGGACTGCCGTGTGATTATATAAACGATTCTATTTGGGCCAGTGTGGGTCTTTCACACAGTGTATGCATCCAGAGCAGTCTGTCCTCCAGTGCCTGCTCTCGCTGCTCGGCTTCTGGAACTGACCGTCACTGCACCAGAATGGGCTGAATAAGCACTAGGCACCACAGATACCCACAGACCTGCTCTGAATGTTTGCCTGTCCAAGTTGGCCGGTTGAGACTACCGAGCAAAGGATCATGTTGCGGCTATTCATTAACCATGAGGAGAGTATATGTAGCACATGGCCTTCTTCAACTAACAGAGTCTCAAAGTCCAATCATTTTTTTTTGTTTCTCCTTTTAGGTTTATTCATTTTACGGTTATATTATTATCAGGAAACGGAAGAAAGTACTGATCATTTGTTGACACTATATAACAAAAGGTGAAAAGAAACTTTACATAGTGTATGAGCTGAGACTGAATATTTGCTGGTGTAAAAGTCGGAGTTAGATTTCAAACAAAAAGTTTAAAAAGAGCAATTATTAATCAGCTATTATCAGTACCTTTAGACTGTTACCACATCTGTTAAACTGCATGCGAAGTTCTTTGTTTTTCCAGGTCTTATTTGTCTCGTGTTAAGAAAGACTTGTTAAAGTGAGCCTAGTCTTGTTGACAGATGCTGTGGCTTACACAAACAAAGCAGCTGACTCTACCACAACTGTGCGACTGGGGGAGGGGGGGTTGTTGCCGTAACAACAGTTTCCTGTTTATACAGACGGTTAGCACTTTCAACCATTGAAGGGTATAATTATAATAATATATACTGTATATATTTGTTTGGGCTGCATATGAGTCTTTGTATGGAATCAGAGATGAGTCCAGGGGTTTACAAGCGAGGCTGGAATGCTAACGTGACAAAATGAATGACATGCAAAACTGTTTGTACTAGATAGACACAAAGACATGCCCTGTTTGTGCAATACATGCCGTCGTAGCCATCCCTGATTGAACCCTGATATCACTGGTATATAACTGTTCGTATATAACAATTTCTTGGAATGTTCACTCATTAACTGGTGTCATAACTTGTATGGGTTCAGACTATAAAAGATGATAAAAATTACAAAAAAGGACTCAACCTCACAAGCTTGGCCTGTGTGTTTTGTCGAGAATTCTCTACAAGTACAAAATATAAACATTGTCTTCTCTTCTTTATTTTTCTTGGTAATGGCCATGGTAAAATACACTGAGGACATGCTGCTTCTTTTCCTCAGCTTTGTTTATTGTTTTTTTTGAAGACAAGGACAAATCATTGTGTGTTATCACTAACTTGCACACCAATGGACAGGTATCATGCGCTGAGATTGCCTCATAGTTTCAGGACTTTTTGAAGGAAATGCAATAGTAACAGCAATATTAACAGTAACAGGCAAGTGTAGACACTGATTTCTCTTTACCTTGAGGGAGCCACACCAACAAGGTTTGGCCCCAGACCACGGAAGAGCGATTTTGGTCCTTCTTTTTCAAGAATTGTTCTGAAATAAAAGCAAAGAGCTGTCAAACACCCTGAAATATGGATGAAAGTTATTCATATACATTCATGTTCAATATTCATATTAAAACTGTCTCTGTTACAACTGTGCTGTTCACTGGAGCTGCTTTCTACAGTGAACCCAGTGCCCTCGCTGCAGTGCTCAACTTGTCACGTCAGCCATGTCCCAACTGAGTTCTTTTTTTTTTTTTTTACCAACTGTTTGTTAGTAGTGACCTTCATTCAGTCAGATCTGTAGCCCTGGGGGAGGGTAGAACTTCAATTTGTGTTGGTTTCTGTAAAGCACACCTTCTCACTCTGGGGTTTACGGTTTAAAATCACTGTTTCACTGATAACCAAACACCTCTTCTCAAACAGGAGTTTAAAAACACAGAAACCCTATGACCTCCTTGCAGGTCAAGGCAGTAGCTAATCTGTAATTGAGTGTTTCAACGGCTGCAGAAGGGGTCTAAGGTTGATGATGGATTTGTTGTTTTCATACTATAGAGAATGAAAGCCACACGGGAACTACAGGCCTGCCTGAAGGACGCCGACATATTCAGAGATGAAGACACCATTACATCCTACATGCATTTCTGCAGGGATTCTTCTAGAATAAAATGTAATACTGAGGGGTCATTAACTGTGAGAGAGCTGCCATAAACCAATTAATGACCTACATAACAGGCAAGAAAAGTAGTCAAAACCAAGATTCTGTTTTCAATTTGATCCGATAAAAGTATACAAGCAAAACTCAATTCATGTCACAACCATGCTATTTATTAAGCGGTGGCTATTTTAACATGTATTGTGTTTAATAAGCTGTGCTGTCTGAAGAGGACTGCAGTCACAAAAGCAAAAAGAAAACCCTTCACCACTTGGGCAACTATTTACTTGCAAACAACCTCAATTCATTCTATTGAAGATTCAACACCTTCTCACAAAGGATCAGACAGACCGAGGTGGTCATTCATTTAAATAGGAGTAGACAGATTTAACTGCGGGGGAAAAGACTAAAAAAAAAAAAATAACGGAAGCAGTTTTCCAGCTGAGGATAATCAGACCAGACCAAATTTGACATATGGGAGTACAAAGAGGGGAGCACATTTGTTTGATAAACTTAAAACTTTTTAGGCTTTGTTGTCAGCTTCAAAACTCATAATAAAAGAAGTGAGAATAACAGCAGCTGAGCGACCTAAAGAGTGAAGAGTGCTGGTATTAAGAACAAACTCATTTTCTGATTGTTATCACAGACAAATAAGCACACCAAAGGTCCACCTCCTCTAAAGAAGACCTCAATGGCCTGATCCTGTGTGAGTGTCACTGAGCCTGACCCCCCATCACCCAAATCCCTGTCTTCCACTTCACACCTCATTGCCACCCAACAATCCTCCTCCTCTTTCACACCTCCCCCATCCTAACATTAACATCAGGCCTCAGCTCTTTCAACAAATCTGCTATAATTTTTGTCCTCAAAAAGCCAACGATCTAGATTTTTTTTAACTACACACTTTTCTATCCAATTTGGTGTCTGAACCACACTAATAGCACTTATCCAGAGATTTGTCAAACTAGATAAACAAATGGAGAGATTCGAAAATATCAGATTTTGTAGATTAGTGTGATGCATGCTCACAGATGGTGGACGTGTCTTAGGTTATGTCTGTGTTCTTGGTACTTTTAGTATAATTTGCAGCTTTACAGTTGAATTCAAGATTTCAAGATCTCCTCCAGCAGACAAAAGCATAGACTGCGCCTGGATTTGGCCTACTCTATGGTCCACAGCATCCACCATTTAAAGTCTGAGTGTGTTTTTGAATCACTACTGTTGCGCTGTGCCAGTAAAGAGGACGATATATAAACCACACAATGCAGTGTTTTTTTTTATTTCAAGATATCACCATCAGCAAGAATATCAAATGGTAAAAAACACTTTCCATTCGTGAAAAGGTTCAGAGACAACTTCTGTTAATCTTTTGAGGCAATTTTAAAAATTCAATCAGCTAAGGGGGAATGCTTGTGCAGTTTTACACCGCCATCATCCAGTCCTCCTGACCTTTTTTTGCCTTGAGCCACCCCGAGAGGGGAGACAGGCTGCAGTCCATCGCCTTTTCAGCAGAGAAAAATCGCTGGCTGCAGCCCACCTTCCCTTCTCGACATTCACACCAGGGGTATCCTGGCCCCTCACACCCCACACACCACATATTCCAGTCCCTTCCCTTTAGGAGGAGGAAATTAAAACAAATACCGGACACATGAACACTTTCTCCGCGCCATAAAACTCATTAACTTTGAAGCCTAACGCCTCTCTCAGCTGAGTGCAACAGTATCTATGTATGAATGTATTTGCACATATTGAAAGATTAACCAAGGCAAATGCATCGTATTTCCATACTTGGCTAACAACTCATCATTGAATCCTTGAAAAGCCTGTAAATGCAACAGACACCACCCTACCAGCTATGAAAATAATTATGAATGATTAGTTAAGGTAAAGTGAAAAACCTGTCTAAGATCTGAACTGAACTGCAAGTAAGCTATTTGTTCTCTAAAGTAAATACAATTAAAATATATGTTCTGCATATGTAACATTTACAGACCAGTCCAGATCGGTTGACTCAAAGTGTAATGTAACACTGACACAGCATCCCGATTAAAACTTGTCCCCGTTTAACCTCAGAGGCTGTTTCTACTGTTTCTAACCCAAGCAGTCTCATAAACAAAGCTAATTTCATGGAACCCACAAAAAATTACATGCATATTGCAAGGCCCGGAGGAAAAGTAGATATTGTTTCACCCGGAACAGCTGCTTGAGGGCACTAGATAGGAGCAGGATACTGTGTACTTAATCCTCACTTTACGTAGCAAAGGATTAGTGAGCTTCATTTTAAGACCATGAAAGCATTTTACATTATACAACTATTTCAAACCTAAGCAGTTATTTTGACAAATGTACTTCATCAACACATGAGTCAACAGCAGCATTCCCAGGAACATCATGTAATTACAAAAGTCAGCAGTTAACAATTATGCCCACCCATATATGGCAACGCTGATAAACAGCAGAGTGCACTAACTGTGAAGAGGGAACGCCGTGTTCCTATGTTTCCAGGAAGAAAAACATAAATGCCTCAAGGGGACGGCTCTTCCAGTGTTCCATGATACTGTTTGCCAACAACATATAGCAATCTTACCTCAGGACCTGCAGCAGCCCAGGTGTAACAGTACCCGGTCGGATGACACCAGTGCCACTCAGGGTGCCAAGCTGCACCTGGAAGACGGCGGGCCGGAGGTTGAGGCCAGAAGACTGCAACCGTGTCTTCAGGACCTCCAGTGGGCAGGTCATGATGGCTCCCACCGTACCGCTACATCTGTAACAGTGGCACAAAAATTAGGATATAAGAGCTTAAAAACTCAAACAACATAGACAATTTCCCACTGTTCAATATATGTATGTTTGCATAATTGTAATGTGAGGGCTAACCTGTTAAAATAGTGGGGTCCTATTATTGCAAGGTACCTCAGTGCCAAAAGAACAGTGTATGTGTTCTCCCATCACAACACAGCTGAGGAGCTGCTGACTGAGTGCAATGAATAATATGACCAAAGACTAGTCTCTTAGTTTGCTGTGGAAATACTCAGAGTAATCCAAACATGTGGTGCCCTTGGTTTTCCATCTCAGACGCTCTAATTGCACTTGGAAAGAGTGGTTTGCCAGAGGGAACGCTTTTTAAAAATCACTTTATTTTTAATTTGACTGCAAATAATTCCCTCATTTAGTTCTTTACAACTCTCACTGATGCATCTTCTATTATCTGTGCCGACAACCCTGTCTGGGACAAGCTTTAAAGGTTTGGAACAGATTAGTCTAAGCCTCTGCACTGTCCCACGTCTGAAGGACAGAGTCAAACATCTTAGCAGCTATAACACCTGACCTCATTGTCCTTTCAATTATCACCAAAATACAGTTATTGGAAATAACACGAAAAAACAATTACACTCTAGATACATGTTTCCATATTGCACGAGATAACCTGAAAAACGTGTGCGTTTACTTCTACAGGAGCCTGATATAGAAAGAAGAAATCTAGGGGAATGCGTGCAAGCCTGTAGGGCTCTGAGAATGACAGACAGTACAGTGTGTGTATTAACTATTTGGTTCACATCCTGCTGGTCTGTCACACAAGCTCAGCTGGTTTTTAAGTGTTTGGTAAGCAAACATTTCACTTCGTATGTCATGATTAAACTGCTGCTTCTACACTAAAACGGAGTGGTTAACAACGACACCATCATATTATCCTTCTCAATTACATTTTAACAGGACCTTAAATGCATTAGTAACCTATGTCGTCGTCATTATAGTTCAAGGGTAAAATGGCGTCATGAACAAACCAGTGTTATTAAATGTGACCTTAACGTTAGTTCGGTGCACTCCAGGTCATTATTATCATTATTTGTATTATGTCACACCCCTGCTTATTTGTAGTAATAACATCGCTGCAGGTAGATCAGTGGTTACATAACGTTCCACTCTAAAGAACGTCTTATAGCAACCGGCTAACGACTCGCTGCGCCACGTTCTTCCGCTAACCGGTGTGCGGTTAAGTTACACATTACCATCATTAGCTTCTGTCTTTACATAGCGCGGCGTCCGAAACACCCGGTAATAAGAACACAACCTCTCAGTCACGGTTAACCGTGATAAGTTAACGTTAGCCAGTCGCGTGATAGACGTTAGCAAACTTCCGCTCGGATGAAAAATGATGCCCTTTTTTTCTGCCGGGTGGCTTCATTGTCATCGTTAGCTCAAGTGTTAGTCTAAGACGTAACGTTATACAGTAAAAACGAACGCCAATCGTCGTTTTTCAGCACACGCTATCCACTCAACATGATAAAATAAGTGAACTAACGTTAACGTTAGCGGGGGAAAGAACGGAGACGCGTATAAAATGTCCCTCGAACGCGAGCTAGCTCTCGTTTATGCGTCTGGTAGCAAGTTAGCTAACAATTCGCGGATCCGCGCTGCTTAGCGAATAAATGTTATTGGCGTCACGCGGAATTTGTAACAAAGGACAGGAAACTCGGGCTTAAGTCTTAGTGTAGCTTAGCGGCTGAGAGAGATTCCTTCTTCTTGCTCTGGTGTGAAGGAGCAGCAGCTTTAAATGTGATAAACTCACCCTCCAGCGAACAGATGTAGCAGCGTGTCTTTCTGTGCCATCGTCGTTATCTGTTTTCAAACAGCCACCATTACAGTCGCTCTCCTCGTGTGTGTCGGACGAAATCGCGTTCAGGGACGGACGGAGCGGCGGCCCGTGCGCGTGTAGCCGGCTCGTGGAGCTGTCAGCGGCACCGATCGGCGGGTTGACCTGGAGCCGCTCATTGACGTCAGAGGGCCGGCCGGGGGTGTTGTCTGTGACGTAGGCACATGTGCACCTTGTGTCTTGTGGCGCTGTTACACAATCAATGGCAGCAACAAAGCTCCAAAAACAAGAGCAGGACACGTTGAACTCCCGAGTCCTTTCTGACCTTCATTAGTTCCAGTATAAAGAAAACAAACATGAACTATAACATACATAGATTTCTCCATCATTAATATGCAGTTAAATTCTGATTTCTATAATATTCAAGCATAGGGACGGGATTTAGAAGTACTCTAAACTTAGTAAAAGATAGTAAGTAAAAGTTCTGCATTCAAACGTTCACTTAAAGATTATTAGCACAGTGTACTTCAGTTTATATAACCTGTGTTCAAGGAAAGTGGAACGTTTAACTTTTACATTATGCTGATTATTTTAATCAATAATAATGCATGATATTGTATCTGTTATATTTCCTGAGTAAAATCTGAATCTGCAACTTATTCAGTAAGGAATGGTACAAAGTTTACTCTGAAGTAGCTGAATATCTTTAAGTGCATTAAGTTATTTTTCGGGCTAAAATTAGATAGTAACAGAATCCGATATTCTGATATGGAGGTCATGTGACCTGGTGGCATCTGGAAGCTGCCAAGGGGCCTTCCCACCTCATCCTCCACATACACTACAAATCCTTATAATTCTGTTATCCTATTATCCTATTTAATGCTGTACACAGTCCATCCTTTATACCATCTATTGCAAGCTTGTCCATATTTTTTCCCCCCTGATAGAGTGTTTCCTTGTACAACGGGAGGACAGGAGATGCATTGTTGCTGTAAAAAACTTGTGAATTCCCCTAAAGGAGAATCTGTGATTTTGGGATGTGCTAATAAAACTGCCTTCACTTGACTTGTTCTTGTAATAACACTTGTAGTCAGTCATGATAGAACTATAGATATGTAATCATACTGAGTTATATATAGTAGACAATCAAAATATACATCTCAACAGTAACAATAGAGAGAGATGCTATTTGCAATAAGATAAGATATTCCTTTATTTGTCCCACAGTGGGGGAATGAAGGGCAATAAAGGCCATTTGGGTTTTTAAAAGTGGAATCTGTAGTAATGGGTTCAATACAATTGTAGTAAAACACCTGAATCTGGGAATCAAACAGTTTCTTTTGGTTAATGATTAGACTTCACTTACACCACACGTGTGACATACTGAATCACGAGAAGAAAAACATGCAAATTGTGAATGGCCATTTTCTGACTTTCTCATCTTACACAATCGTGTATGAGAGGGGTGTAAAAAAATGCAATAACACAGCGTGATCCCATGTACTCCCTTGTTGTTCATTCATGAAAATGGTCAAAACATAATATGCTACTTTGGCACATTTTAATCTGTATGCATATCTCAACCCAGTTACATAACATTTATGATCTCTTCCTGCTATAGATGTTCCTGAAACTATGGGTCTACCTATAATCAGTCTGGTCCGATATGGATTAGAAATGGAAACAGACAGAATCAAAGTCTATAAAAACAACTTGGAGCAACAATTTCAAGCAGAGACAAAACATGGCACCACACCTGTAATGAGCATGTGATGTTATGGTATGTTCATCCACCAATGAGCAGTGTGCAATAAATGTTGGAATGCAACTCCCAATGGCCCTGAGGATATCTAAGTTGTGAAGGTAGAGAAAGATCTGGCAGATTAATAACACCTTGTTCCTTGTGCTTCTGTACAATAACATCTGTGTTGTTGTGTCCAAACAGACTCATCAAACCGGCTGTACCTGCTTTTTTTTCTCCTGTTGGGAGTCAAAAACACATCATGAACATGTTTACTATCTGCATTTTTCTGAGACATATGAAGAGGTCTGAACTTCTCAACTGAGCTTTATCTGCATGTTTTACATTTTAATCACACAAGTCCTTTAGAAAGTACATATATACCTGACCTAGGTGGTCTGGGGGTTGGAAATGCTGACACCAAGTGACCAGATATGAAACAAGCAGCTTCACGTGTTGTGGATGAGAAGACAGATCCTCACGGCTCAACTAGAAGTGATGATTAGACTTTTTCACACCATCAGCTGAACCTTCTCACGTCTTTTAGCCTCCATGTATTCTCTTGTTTTTAATTGTCGCAGTATTGGTGTTATGTTGTAAAAGTAATCTGGATCCCATTAGGGTTCTTTCAGACATCTCTCGGGGTTCCTTTGAATAAGATGCTCAGTGTGTGTGTGTGCAGCTTGTGTGTGTGTGAGCGTGCATATAAACCCGTCTGAACTTAATCCCGTGCCTTATGTAAAAAGCTAAACCATCTGAGGGATTAAAGCATTTAGCAGTTTCTCTTTATCAGTGAAACTGCTAAAGTAATTGGATACTGATGGAACAAGGCTCACACCCTACCTACCTCCTTCAGTACTTGGCCTATGTTTATTCAAAAAAACTTTATTTCAAATGCACTTCCTTGCAATTTTGGACACATAAGGTCACACTTTAAAAAAAAAGTTTAAAGTGTGTGTCCAACTGTCTGTGTAGATTCTCAATCATCCAGGTCATTGTAGTCAAGAGGTTTAAAAAGTAGGCAACTGGACTTTTTCTTTGAGCTTGAAGACGTTTCACCTTTCATCCGAAAGGCTTCTTCAGTTCTAGCCTGACGATGGAAACCAGGAGCTATATCTCTGGATCACAATGTGGTTTATGCAGTACAATGCAGTGAAGAGTGCCCGGATCTATATATTGGAGAAACTAAGCAACCACTCCGCATACGCATGGCGCAACACAGGAGGGCCACCACATCAGGACAGGACTCAGCAGTACATCTACATCTGAAGGAAAAGGGACACTCCTTTAAAGACACTGATGCACACATCTTAGATAAGGAGGACAGGTGGTTTGAGAGAGGAGTGAAAGAGGTCATCTATGTCCATTTGGAACAACCTACTTTGAACAGAGGAGGGGGACTGCGTCATAACCTATCTGCTACATACCATCCTGCCTTGAGATCTCATCCCAGGAAGTTTAACTGCTCTTCACCATCAGAGCAGGACTCTTTCTCTGGATCACATGACCACGACTCTCATTCCAAGTCACACCTTGAATTGGAATGAGAGTCGTTACCACAACGACTCTCATCCAAATTCACACCTTGAAGGGTGACTGAAAAGTCCAGTTGCCTACTTTTTAAACCTCTTGACTGTGTGTCCAACTGTAAGTTCTTTCCTTACTATTTAGAGCAACATCATTTACAGCAACATTTGATGAAACCCTTGAAGCAATGGGTCCTTTTCATTGCAGATATTTGGACTTGTCAGAGCAGGAAACACGAGTTGTATGTGAGAACCATAACGATGGCTTCATATCATAACATGTCTCTGTAAGCCACGTTAGCAAGTGAACACGAATTATACCAGCACACAGGACAGTGATTCAGCTGAATGTAATGCAGCCATCACCCATGTTATTAATCCCATCTGTCCTTTCCCTGCTTTGATGAGTCAAAATGTTTGCCTGGAAAAGGAGTGAACATTCGTGGAATGAATTTTAATCATTAACCTCATTTAGTTCAGATCACATTGTCCTGACTTAATATAGAACAGAACAATTGTTAATGTTATTAATGCCACATTTGGTCTCCCTACTCAAAAACAATTTAAAATGCCTGCTGTGAAAAGGGTCTTTTAAGACAGAACAACTTGCACTTTAATTATATTACACTGTATATTTATCACATCAAATTACCATTTTCCCTGTGTAAACAGTTTCATATTCAGCCCTTGTAAGAATACTATTAAGTATTTGGACAATTCTAACCTTTTTCTGAAGTGGAAGCTTGTTTGAGGTCATAGAAATGGCCTAAAAACCACTGGAAATAAATATTTGCGTCTTAGAATAGGTAAAACATGGAACAATCATGATATGCAATACTGTGGCTTGTGTCCAATCAGCAATCTTATGTGTCAATATATGAGTATATAGTTACAGTACATAATAATATATAGATTATTAATAAACACAGCGTTCAAGAGGCACTAGCTTTACCAGTTACACATATGGATCTCCTTAGCATTTTGTGTGTGTATATACACTCACCGGCCACTTTATTAGGTACACCTGTCCAACTGTTCGTTAACACTTAATTTCTAATCAGCCAATCACATGGCGGCAACTCAGTGCATTTAGGCAGGTAGACATCGTCAAGACAATCTCCTGCAGTTCAAACCGAGCATCAGTATGGGGAAGAAAGGTGATTTGAGTGACTTTGAACGTGGCATGGTTGTTGGTGCCAGAAGGGCTGGTCTGAGTATTTCAGAAACTGCTGATCTACTGGGATTTTCACGCACAACCATCACAGAGAATTGTCCGAAAAAGAACAAATATCCAGTGAGCGGCAGTTCTGTGGGCAGAAATGCCTTGTTGATGCCAGAGGTCAGAGGAGAATGGCCAGACTGGTTGGAGCTGATAGAAAGGCAACAGTGACTCAAATAACCACCCGTTACAACCAAGGTAGGCAGAAGAGCATCTCTGAACACACAGTACGTCCAACTTTGAGGCAGATGGGCTACAGCAGCAGAAGACCACGCCGGGTGCCACTCCTTTCAGCTAAGAACAGGAAACTGAGGCTACAATTTGCACAAGCTCATCGAAATTGGACAATAGAAGATTGGAAAAACGTTGCCTGGTCTGATGAGTCTCGATTTCTGCTGCGACATTCGGATGGTAGGGTCAGAATTTGGCGTCAACAACATGAAAGCATGGATCCATCCTGCCTTGTATCAACGGTTCAGGCTGGTGGTGGTGGTGTAATGGTGTGGGGAATATTTTCTTGGCACTCTTTGGGCCCCTTGGTACCAATTGAGCATCATTGCAACACCACAGCCTACCTGAGTATTGTTGCTGACCATGTCCATCCCTTTATGACCACAATGTACCCAACTTCTGATGGCTACTCTCAGCAGGATAATACACCATGTCATAAAGCTGGAATCATCTCAGACTGGTTTCTTGAACATGACAATGAGTTCACTGTACTCAAATGGCCTCCACAGTCACCAGATCTCAATCCAATAGAGCATCTTTGGGATGTGGTGGAACGGGAGTTTTGCATCATGGATGTGCAGCCGACAAATCTGCACCAACTGTGTGATGCCATCATGTCAATATGGACCAAACTCTCTGAAGAATGCTTCCAGCACCTTGTTGAATCTATGCCACAAAGAATTGAGGCAGTTCTGAAGGCAAAAGGGGGTCCAACCCGTTACTAGCATGGTGTACATAATAAAGTGGCCGCTGAGTGTATATATATCTTTATACAGATTCTACACACACATAGCAGGAGCTTCCATTGCAGACTGCTCAACTGCCTAGTGTTTCAGGAACCGTACAATTTGCGTTTAGATATATGTAAAAGACATCACTAAACAGGGTCAGAAATCGTGGTCAGCAGAGCACATGTGATGACCTCGATGCTCGTTCATTAGCGCAGAAGCAGAAGAGCGATTATTCCTCAGGTGACTGAAAACATCAAGGGACATGATCAGACCGTGTCAGCAAGAAGAGTCCGTCAACAATTACATAGTGAGGTATAATATAGTAGGGTGGCAGTGCATACACCCCTCATTATAAAGGTGGATGCACAATTGAGAGTTCAACGGTGCCAAAAAACTAGACTGCTGGTCTACAGAGATGTTTAAAAGTTACATGAGGAGTTTAGACAGGTCATCCATCAACCATCATCATCCATCCATATTCTTGAAAAGCAGTCGAGTGCACACGTGGTATAAACCAGAACATGATGTTTGACCCCAGTGAGGGGTAGCTTATGTTGGTTTTCCTTTAATTTGTCACCCGTAATGAACCGCATTAAGCAGCAGTGAGTAAATAATTCATCTTCTGCAGCTTGATGTTTGACAACACTTTCACAAGTTACACAATAGTTACGCACAATAGTTACTTTGAAATAAACTTTAATATATACTTACAAACAAATCTATAACAAGGAATACAAATAAAATGGAAGCTGCAAGCATGGAAAATTAAGGTGTGGCACAGCGTGTCCACATCCAGCTGAATAAGGACCACGTCTGCACATTTTAAAATCCTAGAGTACAGGTTTGTGATACGGCATTTGACCATACGTTGGCAGTCCAATTTTCTTTCATCAGATTTATGCAGCACTTTATGGATTGTCTTTTTTTTGTCATTACAGTGCCTTAAATCTGCGATTCATCGACATAGTCTGGTTCCCAAACCCTTATTGTCCCCGCCCCCCACTCCCTTTACATGTTATAAAACACAAACACAACATCAATGGTTCCCAGCTATGTGCCAGTGAGGGTAAAGAGACGCAAGTTTTCATTCTAACCAACCGTTACATGACAGAATCCGATTCACTCTGCTTCGATATGTGCAAACCAGTGAAATCAGCAGACAGAGCGATTGGTTGAATTTAAAAAAGCGAACACTCTTGGGCCTCGACAGTATGTGGTTGAAATCTACGAAACTACATAAAGCAGGAGTGACAGAAAACATTTTTTTTGTGATTGTATTGAGAACATTTTCCTGCAGATGCATGCTACAAATAATCACAGTGACATTATCCTTCCATTAAAATTACCGCTGATTATGTTCCTGTCGGATGCCTCAATGTTAAGTAAGAGAAACCTGATAGTGCTGCCTGCGAGTGGTCAGAGCTGAACTTCAGCTGCCTCACACTGCAGCACAGACTCGCTGGAGTGGTCAGCATCTCCTTTCTGTGTTGTGAAAGCCACAATTTTTATTCATTATACATTTAAAAAAAAAAAAATCAGAATTTCTAAAAACAAAGAATTCATTTTTGAATTCTCAATTTGAGAGGATGTATTGAAAACGTGTGTATGCTGCCACCTTGTGGTCAGATACGGGCACTGCACTGACTCAAAGACTAATCTCAATCACTCAAGTTTTAATATAATCCCACCAACATTTACATTTAAAAGGCTATTGAAATTCATAATCAGAGAAGAGATACAGACCACTTATGCCACATCGACTTACAAACTGGAGGAGGTACACCAAAATGGTGACTGTCAGGGCATCGTCCAGATCAGCATGTGCATAGTGCTCAGTGATTCCTGATTTTTTTTTTTTTTTGTCGTTTCATTTTAAAGTTAGAGAATATAAATGCAGAGAGTCATTAAAACAGGATAAGAAACTCAAAAAGGAGTCCAGCCACTGACACAGAAGCATACTTGCTGAATCATCCGTGAGGATGAGTCAGTCCTAGAGGCTTGGGCAATGTAGAGTTCAGCCCAAGACAGAATCCCAGAGAAACATGAGAGGGGGGGGGGGGGTGTACTGTGTGCTGCGACTGTCGGCGCCGTCATTGGTAAAGCAAGTAGTTCTTGAGAGAGGCCGGCAGGGGCAGTCTATGAATTTCGCTCAGACGGTCTCTTCCTAACGCCACTCTCACCGAACGCCTGCACAGGTCCATCAGAGAGAGGGGTTCAGCTGGAAGGAGACAAGAGGTGGAGAGAGGAGTGAGGCGTGTGCAATAAGAAGAATCTTGATAAAGAAGACTATAAACTTCAACCCTTAACTACTCACTGAAAGGCCGTGTTACAAGATGTTTTATGACCAATGAAGAGACATAGAGCAACATGACATCAAGTGATGAATTGAAGAGTAGTTTGTGTTGTATAACAATTACCCGAAATAGGCAAAACTCTCCAATCATGTTGCCCTTTAGTCAATATATCATTGGAGGCGTTTTCTATGGAATATACAGGGAAATAAAAACTATGTCAGGATTTCAACCTGAAGACACCTCTGCAGGCTACATCAGAAGGAGAGTATTCAACAAGGAGGTTAAAGTGATCCGTTATCTGCTCTGAAGTAATGAAATAAACAAAACCTTCCTCCCAGAGGTGTCTCATTCTTGATAAACATATCTAGGTGCTTGGGAGGCTCCGTGTAAATCTGTGAAATTAATCATTTAAGTAGAAACATCTGGTTGTTTTTTGTAACTGCTTGTCAGATAAAAAGGGCAGCGTTGAACTCCCTCAATGTGATCATAATCCTCCCCTTCTCTATTTGACATTTTCTCTACATGACCTTTTTTTGTAGATTTAACAAACTAAGCCAAACTTCTCAAATATATCTTTCAATTCAAAGCAGCCATAAAACTATTGTCTACTAAAAATTGCAGCCTAAAATTAGCAGGGATACAGAAAAACAATCCGCAAAGAACTTCAGTAAGCAAAGAAATAGAAGAATACAAGACAAAAAATCTGACTATGCATTAAGTGTCTGATACTTCAATGAATGAGCCCTTTAAATTGTCACAGACAAAAATCTGATGGGCTATCAAGAAGTGCAGGACTGAAGTTAAATATCTAACCTTGAAGGCATCTGCTATCTTTGACTTTTTAATAGACATAACAACTGACGCAAAAGATAAAGCAATGCATTCTAGATCCAAAACAGTCAAAACATTAGCCATCGCATATTGAGATTAACATCAGCTGTTCAGCATGCAAGGTAAATAATTTCCTTGCTCTAAATTGAACAGTAAGAGGAATATAATAATGCATTGAATCCGGCTTTTATGCATATCACCACAGCTGCACCGATACTTGCCCAGAGACTAAACCGGGCAGAATAATCTGAACAGAACACAACAAGACTAGGTTAAAACTCGTATAACGGCTACACTGCGTGTGAACTGCTCGAGGGCTTTTATTTGGAAAACGACGGATACGGGAAATGACTTGAATTACGGTGATGCAGTTACATCAAAGGTCAAACTTCAGCAGCCGCCTCAGCCGAGTGTCGTTCTGGGTCAACCTGCTGCTGCATTCACGCCGTCGCTTGTGAACGTCCGGTGTGGAATGGCACAGACTTCGTACCGGAGGGGCTGGCTGGTTAAAGTCTGTTTGATTCTGTTCGACTGACTCGGACATTTGCATGCACGCGTATAGCCCCCGTGGTTCGTGTCCAGAGAGGTCAAGGGTTTGTAGCGTGTGTCGGAAAAGGGGCTTGAGGCAGCCAGGCAGACGCTGGTGTTTAGAGGGCCGGCCCTGATGCTGTGGTCTTGCCAAAAATTCTAATGCACACAGCAGTTGGGACATGTTTTGATAAGCACCTCTGTTTCCTCATTGAAAGCTCGTGACCCCGTTCACCACTGAAGAATTGGGATTAATCCAATTGGAATCATTTTACATTTGTCTGCGGGGGGAAAAACAAGCAAGGAACATTAAGGACCACTGGGCGCTTTAGAGCACTAAACACCGTCATCCATCAAAAACGGAGGCCTATTTTCGGAAAACAAACGGCAAAGTATAGTTAACAAAAAGCAGGGCAGGTCACACATCTTTACTCTATTTCCTCCTGGGTAACATTAGGACAATGACATCATTCGCATGCGAGAGAGAAGATGATTCAGGGAGGCGGTTAAAAATTTACGTACATGTAATCTCGACTGCAGGACAAGGATACAAATAACGTTGCCTTATCACATGTGCAGCTTTACATAAACAGCCCGGTCAGACAATGCTGCTGGCCTGCAGTAACCCTGGCTGCGGTAATGCCTGTGTCCTGCTTAGACATTAGAACCAACCCTTAACCGTCACACCTTTGGTTTATTGCATCAATAAATGTTGCTACCGGTTTTGTAAGAGCTGTCCTCGGGACATCAGAGAATGAAACATGGCCTCTCATTTGAGGAAAGAGGATTGTGTTGTTGATTTTTTTTAAATTAAAAGCTCATACTTACGATCGAGTCCATTTATGTACCGGATTCGTATTTCACAGTGTCCCCACACAGCGCTCACCACCGGGTAGAGCTTCCTGCCTTTAAGTCCTCTGAACGCCACCCCTAGATAATGTCCGTCCACTATGTAACCCAGAGTCCCCTCGTCCATGTCCAAGACTACTAAGAGGGAGTCCGGTATTATGAAGGTGTCATCTGGCTCGAGGAAGGCCGGGTAGGTTTTCCCCGTGTGGTTCTTGCCGTCGTGGTAGAGTTTGCTCCTGCACAGGTCCCAGCCCCAGGACTCGGCGTTGCTGCCGACCAACGCTGTGTAGCCCACCGAGTGGAGTGGGGCGTCGCTCGTCGCCACGCCGACCACGGCGTGCGTGCCCCTCTGACGCATGGCCCAGCTGATCTCCCACACGTGCAGTCCCCGCGTGTAGCCGACGCGGCCCCGGATGGCGTCTGTGCTCTGCGCCACAGGGTGCCTGTGGAACACCAGCTTGTTGTCGTCCTTGACGAAGATGTTGAGGGAGCGGTCGTCATTGTTCCACGAGTGCTGGACCTGCAGGTCCAGACCAGCGGGTGGCATGTCCAGCAGCAGATCCAGTCGAGACGGCTTGGTGTGACTCAGGGCCTGTAGCTCCAGCTTCAGGGGGCTGAACGCCGGATCCCGCATATCAATGGTTTTAATGCCGCCTGGGACCTTTTGCCCCATGCTCTGGATGGTTATATAGCAGCTCCTTCTTCCTCCTCCTCCTCCTCCTCCTCCACCACCACCTCCTCCTCCACCTCTTCCTCCTCCCCCCTCCTCAAAACTAATAGGGGGGAGTAATCAGTCTTGGACCCTCACCTCCACTGTTCCCCTGCGATCCAGGAAGCAGGTTTTTGCTCCTTGGTCACTAGCTGCGGACGGCCTTGGTGTTGTTTGAAGCCTACCTGAAGATAAATGAGATGTAGCAGAAAAGACAAATGAGTTAATGATTAAATAATCTGATCAGCTCCTCTGTTTGGACAGAAAAGATAAACATCAGATCTTACAAAACCACAGTGAACTAAACAAAGGCACATTGTCAGCGGTAAGATTCAATGAAATCCATCCTAATCACACCATCATGCCTTTTAATTGGCCACAAAAAAGGACATCGATTGTTATTACATTATACAGCAGTTGTCGGAAATGTAACGGGGAATGTGTACATTTAAATAGGAAATTCCCTCAGTGTTTAACTTGATTAATCTGCTAATCATTGAACAACATATATTAGCCACAGGGCCGTTAAGCAGCCTGAAAAGTGGCTTTGTTCTCATGTGATGTTTTGTGTATGAAACGTAAGGAGAGTAGTGTCCCATGACCCAAGAAGCCAGTGATGTAAACCTCAATACCGACTGATAAGATTGTTACATAATGGCTGGAAACATACATCTGCTGACCGTGGCCTCGTTACCTAGAGCCTCAACAAAGATAGTAAAGATGTTCTATCATTGTGACGCGGTTCCCCACAACCATTTGAACTCGATATGAAGTCTGGAGCAGTCACAGTAGATCAGAAGGGGATGGCCTTGTTCTCTCCAAACCAGTTCACTATAAAAGGCGAATCAACCCAGAAAGACAAGTTTCTGCCAACAGTCATGAACACTGTTTGCTAGATTGAAGAGACTCTGCATAATGGATTGATTGAAGGGCTGGGTAGAAATCAATTTTATATCATGATATGACACTAGATATTTTCTCAGATTTTAGAAATACCAATATTGTGATATGACATAGGTGTCATTCTGGATTTAAAGGCTGGATTAGAGGAAAGTGATGTCATTTTCAGAACTTGCCAGACTGTTCTAGCTGGCCTATTATTTGCCTTTATCCACTTAGTCATTATATCCAGCATCTCAGAATTCAGGGCGTGACGACAGAGGATATTATTGTACTTCCAGCAGAACCAGCAGATATCTGCTCCGAGACTTCCATTTTGGTTCTTCAGTTATGGTTTGCTGCCTGACAAACTCCCATAAATCCAGAGATAAAAGCTAATAAAAAAATTACACAAATGTCCTGAGATGCCATTTGGCGATAGTCTAGACTGACCTACTTCACTCTGCCAAGGAGGTTATGTTTTAGTTGGCGTTCGTCTGTTTGATAGCAAAATACCTCAAAAAGTACTGGTCAGATTTTCATCAAATTTTCAGCTAATGTTGGGAAGGGTACCACAAACAATTTACTAGATTTTGGTAAAGATCCAGAAAAAATCCTGGTTTCTGGATAACTTTGAATTTTTCAGTGTTTGGTATCGTCGCGGTAAATGGACCTTTAAACAGGCACCAATGTTTTGGGGCCACCCAGTGGTGATATCTTGCACCTGAATAGCTTGTTTTCTTTGCACATATAAAACATGTCACTGATACACTGAGGACTGTAGAATAGCAAGTCCTGATCATAATATTCTCATCAGCTCATGTACAGGTTATAAAACACTAGTTTGTTTACAGCTCTCATACATGATTGGTAAATACTTGTAGTAAATATTAATAGTTGTTAATGCACCTTTTGTCTAAATTGTGTTTAAGCCGCAAAAACACAGAAAACATTTAAAACGTATTCAATTAGTTGTCCTTAATTATGGGAATTACTCCTTGCTACCTCAGAGACTTCAGCCCAAAACATGAAATCGTGTCATTTGTACTGAATTGCTGCCACACATTCAAAATCAACATATCTCCTTGGTTTAGTGTCTCAAACACTTGATTAAAATAAACATAAGACTTCTATTACATGAATGTTGTGCAAAGGCAACACCAAGGCAGCACAAACGCAGCTCAGGCCTGTAGGCTGACACGACACTCTGCTGTTCTGAAAGTGAAATATTCTCACAATCTCCAAAAATAGGGAGGGAAAAAAAGAGGGGAAAACTCCAGCAATTTCCTATTATATGGTTGTCTAGTCAGAGAGCAACAGGAAAAGCAGTAAAACGTCTGGCTTACTTTTTTTTTTTTTAAAAAAGCCGTTCCGTCTTGTTTGCGGGAGACACTGTTAGACCACAGCTCTTACAAAGCAGAAACAGCTTTTAGAAACATAGGAACTTGACAGTAAAAGCTTGTTTAACACCTGCTGTGCTTTATTTCACCAACTACTACATCAGAACACAGTTGTGGCTGATGCTTATACAGTTTTACTACTAAAAGCCTGAATGTAAGCTAAATTTTATACCTGATTTTTACATTATTTCTTTACAATATATCTGAATACTGATGGAACAGCTTTTAATTAATAATGTCATTAATAAGGATCATTATATAAGGAAATAATGTGACTTTTTTGGGGTGCAGGTGTGCTTACTGTGTCCCTTTGGTTCGTATTTCTGCCCGTGTTGCAGCGAGGCTGCAGAGAGGATTGTGTAATGTGGAAAACTGCGCTGCTGGGAAGGCCACTCTAATTGAATTGTAGACAAGAGTTCATTGAGAAGTGCCTTGGCTCTTCTTCTAATGCAAGTAAACAACCATTTAAATGGGTCATGTCTCTTCAGTGATTGGAAAACAGGAGGGATGAAAAAGCAAGCAGCGGGTGGCCAGAATCTGAAGGTAAACAATCTCTTTTTCAATGCCTGTCCAGCATTCAGCGAGAGTGAAACATGTTCATTTGCACACACCCTTGAGCCAGGACTCTGGCGTTCCTTCCCCCCGTGGCAAAGGGCCACCGTACAATGATGCACAAGCAAATCAAAACTAACAGAATTTAAAAAAAAAAAAAAAAAAAAAGTCTTCCCACATTTACCTTGGACTTTTAAACAAACATTACCGATTAGTGGAATAAATGGTGGCTTGTGGAGCGAGGTATTCGGGTTAGGATCCTGGTCTTGGCCGGTCGGGGGGTTCCTGGGCCCCTAGGCTGGTTCGAAGCTGATTAAAATGCAAGAGGAAGGAGCTCGCTGGATTTGCTGAGCCAAGGAAACACTTGTCTCAATTGTAAGGCCCAATTTAGACTGGGCCCACCTGAACTTAAACCCTAGCTTGTTTGTTGACCTGCTGAGTACATAAAGCTCATGGTTCACCAAAGACAAAGTCATCCACTGTGTGGATACAAACCTGAATATGCTACATAGAAGCCTGATGCTAAATGTATGAACTAAAACACTTAGTTTCTTGTGGCCTCCTCCTCCTTTTTTAATGGTTTGATACAATAGCCCTCAAATAAATTCTACTTCATCTTGTCATTTTATAGGCTCTTTTGGTCCATTTTATTCATATACAAGAGGTGGACAAACCATTAAAACACACCCCTTTCAGTACAACGCAATACAAGTAAATACTACCACTAACTACATCTCCCAGAATGCCCACAAAGTTAAATCAACACCTCGTTTATAACTGGGAACTTATTTTCTGCGTTTGTGAACGTGAAACGTCGCGTGTGTTGTACCGGATGAGTTCAGGATGCGGCTAATAAAGTGGCTCCGATAAAGTAGCGTCAGGCCTTCAGGACACTTATCCCACAGCAGCCTGTCATGCTAGCTAGTGGGAGAGCAGCCTGATCCCAGACCGTCGCGGGCCAGGCGGCCCGTGCTGCCCGGGCGCGAGGACCGGAAACAAGCGGCCACAGACGGCGCGAGGAACCGACGATTCGCGACATTAGTTTCCTTCCAACGTGAAGCTCGATCGCCTCCCGAGACCGATTGTTACACAAACAGGAGTTAGCGCAGCAGCGGAACATGGCTAATATGGGTTACTAAGGGGAAGGAACACGCACACACAAACTCACTTCTCCTTCTGAGCCGCAAAGCGACGACCTTTAAATGAAAGTGACTGATTTTTTTGTTCGTAAAAACACGTAAATATGATGGAAAGAGGACCGCTGTCACCGAAACAAGCGCTTCGGTGGCGAACATATGAGCAGGAAACGGGGTAAAAAAAAAAACATGAAACACACCTGGGTGAAGTTGTGAGTCGGTGGAACAGCAGAGAGGACGTGACCCGGTGGAGCTTCACGGTCTGAGACTACTTCATCGCTGCTTTCTGGCTCCTTGTCGGCTTCACCTTTTAGCATTTCAGGCTGGACATGAATTAGGTAAAATGATGGCTGCTCTCAAACATCTCTCGCATCACGTGGTAAAATGCTCCCAGCTGCTGTGTTAGATTAGGACCTCCCTACTGAAGGCTGCAGCCT
The DNA here is from genome assembly GCA_030544235.1 of Lepturacanthus savala. Classification (NCBI taxonomy): domain Eukaryota; kingdom Metazoa; phylum Chordata; class Actinopteri; order Scombriformes; family Trichiuridae; genus Lepturacanthus; species Lepturacanthus savala. The sequence goes on from CM060480.1 coordinate 15,892,303, forward strand.
GCGAAGCCTGCCTCACGTCGGTTTAAAGTGGGGAAATGAGAGGTTGGAAGGTTTGTTTTTTTATTGGCTAAATCTTTAATGAAAAACAAAATAGAAACAACAACAAATAATACGAATGGAATCAGTCAATCTACTTCATTGAATCAAAAAAGATGAACGATAATTTACGATATTCAGTGATCTATCCAGCATCTATATAAACTTAAGAACCCTGGTCTAGAAAAAGAAAATATACTGATATTGAGATTTATTGTTTTGCCCTTCCAGTACAGATTTATAAGAATATATATTGCTAGTTCATCCTGTAGTAAAGACAAAGAAAATGGTCAATGACAAAGTTATAGTCAAAAGGAAAACAAAAAGATCATGATCAGCAATTCTTTTCTAACGCTATATTCTTTCATTTCTAATCTTATTCTTTTTCTAATTATTTTCTTTTATTTTCTGATTCTCATGTTGATGTCATCAACCTGCCAATGGGGACTAATATATATATAGTATATATGTTAATTAATATGCATTGTCCCTGTTTTAAATAAGTAAACTCATACATCATGTCACACTAGTTACAGTTACAGAAGGAAGACACAAAAGAGATAAGAGAGAGTGATAAAAGATATCAAGGTTAAAGATCAGATCAGAATCACTTCCACAAACACACTATGCTTTTGCACATTTATTAATATAATATTTTGTTCACTTCTGATTGAAAAAAAAATGTTTTTTTATGCGCATTTCAATATATTAATCATTATGCTAAACCCTGTATAGTGGTAGTAGTAGCGTCAGTGACCGGTGATAATTGTAATTAATTATTTATCATTTAATTAAAAATAATTTGCAATAGCTGTAGGCCTACATTTCGATATGTACTTCCATGAAATGACATCTTGAAGAGGGAGAGATACATTTAGTCTGACAGCTCTAATTCATGAGCCAATTAAATTGATGGTACAGTTATAGTGACATGATATCACTTTAAATATTTAAATTTCAACTAGGCTATTAGATAAGTATAGATTGACTTAGGCTAATTATTTGACAATATGAAAAGTGAATACAAATCTGCAAACGCTGGCATTGAATTAAGTTAAATTCACATATTTCCATTGTGGTTTTCTCGTCACGTTCAAATCAACCGTCATCAATGAATCCATGAGTGAGATTTATACATGTTAGTGGATATAAACTTCAGTCCGGGGTGTCACCAGCACCACAGCACCCGTGTGGAGCCTGAACTGCTGCACTGGCAGTTCAAGTCAGATAGGACATGACACAGCCACCGTTTCACTTGCTTGTTAGTTTGACAGAAGGAAAGATTCCACTCTATTTTCTATACCAACTTATTCCTCAATGGAGTCACAGCGGTCTGCGGGTGAGAGGCGGGGATACACCCACCGGTGTGGGTGGGGTACACACACCATTTATTCACACATTCACATTTACTGGCAATTAACCTAAACATGTCTTTGGACTGTGGGAGGAAGCTGGAGAAAACCCACACAGACATGGGGGAAAACATGCTCCACACAGAAAGGTCCCAGCTCAAGGCCTCGAACCTGTGACCTTCTTACTGTGAGGCAACGGCGCTACCCACTGCTCCATCCAGAAAGGAGAGATGCTTTATGTTAAATAATAGTTGAAATATTCAAGTCTGCATATGTATATATGCTTGATATGTAATGGCTAAAAAAAATATTAATTCTTGGTTATGTTATTTTAGGATGGGATTACGGCATTGTGGGGCTGTCCTAAGAGCAAGCATGTGATGTGTAATGATGGAAGTCATCATAATTGATCATTCACGTTTCCGTATGTCAAGCTCACACTCACCCCATATGACCAACTTCAGCAGGAGCACGGCATTAAGCGAGAGCGACGACCGTGAACGCTCGCACGCCGGAACACTGGCGCGCGCTGTCGTTCGTCTTGACCTTCAGGCCATCCAGTTTAAAAAGCAGAGGCTGTCATAGAGATGAGCGGAGATCCTGAACATCACTCACTGACGCTCAGTCGGTCGGAATCATGTTCCGCCGACTGACACACTGACCCCAGGGGTGTGTCAAGTACAGAGGCTGACAGGTGATTTGGACTGGAGGGATGATGCACCCCACACACGACCTTCATGTCCCAGACAAAGAGGCAGCCACTTCCAGTCTTTCAGACACACACCATCAGAAACGCCAGCTCCTTTACAGCAGCAACCATTCATAATGACAATGGGGGGGGAAGTGTAATCCATTTGTCCCATTGTTTCACCACAGTAAATAATTATGACCCCTTTTTATTTTAATTGTGTGTACCAGACACCACTATAAAAGTCTGTTCAGACGTTCCTCTGAATCTGCAGCCCTGGGTGAGTCACAGCATACACATGCACCATATTTCACCAGTTTGTGAAATACTGGGACACTGTTGCCATCTAGCGGCGTCTCTGGTGTTAAGACACCCCCCCCCACCCCCCGCTTGAGGTTCAAAGCCTCATATTAGGTTATGTCTGCATAAAACTCCACTTCATTAATTTATCACTCAATCAGAAAATCAAAAGATGTAAATCCCTAATAGAAGCATACACCATCTGCGGCGTATACACTCACCCAGAGCAAGTGCAATAAACATCCTCCTTCTCCATCTTAACTTCATCCCACATTTTCAGATTTGGCATCTGGTTTCTCTGTGACTAGGAGTGGAATTAATAGGATATTTTAAAACGACCTTATTTGTCCACTGTGTGAGGCATCTGAAGGTAATATGGCTCATTTTACATCCTTGGTGGGGGAACATAGCTCAGCGACTTGAATTACCTTCCCCTCAGCTCGTCTCCCAGTGAAAATCCCATTTTCCCATGCGCTGATGGTGCAATGTGCTGAGCTTGGTGATATCTCAGGGCCCCTCCAACAGTGGAGGAGGGGAGAGCAGACATGCTTACTGCCTCCCTTTTAGAAACCATGATTTCAGCAGGATCGATAGTACGTCCCACTCCATGGCTGGCTGAGTGCATTGCCTCTATGGATGGGGATGGGGGGTGGTGGAGGCATGTGTGGACAGCTGCACCAAGGCAAGTCCGAGCAGCACAAGCAGCCAAGGTGAATGATCGCATGCTGCGTCAGACGCTCGGCTCCTCGTTTGCTCCGAGATGCAGTTTCTGAGGAGAACCGGTGGGTGGATGCTGTCCTCAAGTGCTGGTTGCAGTTGCAGGCAGCAAACTGATGAATCCACAGAACTAGTTCAGCTGCCAGTTACCTCATGTTCTCAGTTTTTTTTTTTTTTTTTTTGTCGCTCAGCTGACTCACAAACGTGCCTTGAGATGAGTAAAAATCTGCAACTGATGCAGCTTCCTTAAAACCCTCCTCCTCCTCCGTTTTTTTTTTTTTTTTTGAATCGCCCTACACCTCTTTGACTGTATTGGAGGGTGAGCACAGAAATAGATTTACGCTGTAGGTGAAAAAGCAGCTCATGTTTCAGTACATGGCTTGCAATGTAAGACCTATTGAGTCCAGCTTTGTAAAGGAGCAATCCTGAAGACTGATGAAAATAATCTTTACCAGTAATGAGCACTGAGCATGGACATGGTATAGATAATCATTCACTTTGAGAATACTGACCTCTGGTTAGTTATTTATAATAAAACAGTACTGCACAGGGCAGAGTGAGAGAATATTTTACATCATGCTTTTAATTAACTTCATTTCTATAATGTTTCTTGTTTTGCCTTTTTACCAGGAAAATGTCATAATGCTGCAATTTTACTTGGTCTAAAGTACCAACAAAGGAAATCACTTCTTTAAAAGAAGCAACGCTAGACTTGTACCGGCTAGTGTTATGTGCATGTGTCAGCAGGCATGTATTTAGCATGTCCTGTGCCAGTGTGACTTTGGGGAAGAGCGCCTGCCGCTTTAGAGTGAGGAAAGGGCATCAGTTAAACAAGGTGCACCACTGCGGGACGGGGGGATGTGGATGGGACAGGATGTGTGGTGCAGCATCCTCCTGCTCAGATCGCTGCTCATTTGTCAAGTTGCCTGCAGACTTGAATGGTGCATTGCTGCTAAAACACAGAGAGGCAATCAGCAGTGGAACAGCACACCTCCAGGGAGGGGTCCCAGGTGGATGAGAGCCTACTCAGGCGATCTGCAAATAGAGGGGTCTTTTCCTCAAGAAAAAAAGGACACAGCAGAGAGTTAAACTCAGAACAGGTTTGTGTTGTCCTTATATTATTTTTTCACATTGAGGGATATCCGTGCACCTTGCAAATTCTCACTGTGGAAAAAAAAATGAAGCAGCACAACTAGCATCAAATCCACCCTGAAGCCAAAGAAAATGTTATTTTTAAGGTTGTTCTACTTGCAGTTTGCTGTCATAAATTGACTAAACTGTCTAAAGTGCTGCTTCCCCTGACCTGAAGGTAACAGAAATGATCAAACAAAGAGAGTAATTGTTATATTTTCACCTTTTACAGTTAAACGTCATTTCTGCAGAGACATTTCTGCAGAGACGCTGTCCTGGTTTCCGACTGAACATAAACAGGCAGAAGCATGGAGCTCTTCCTGCAGACAAGAGGCAAAAACCAGCCGGTTTCTTCTCCGGGAGGGTGTAGGTCATCCTCAGCATCAGACAGCATCCAGGACACTGGCTGGCCCTTCTCATCTGTCACACAGCAGTTTATCAGATGGTGAATACAGGGCTCTCACGTGGTTGAGGCTCTCCTGACTTCTTCTATAAGTGGTGTGTCTGTCTCTGAGTTCAGCGTGGGACTCGGACTCTAAATAAGTATAATTGTAAATTGTAATAGTTTTCTGGTTAGCAGATGAAAATGTGAACAGCAACTGTGAACACAAATCAATGAAATATGAATTATATTGGCTATTGGTCTCATTAAAAAAAAAAATTAAAAAAAGAAAGCCAGCTCAGATGTTACAGAACTGTCTGAATGGAACAAATGAGATGCTGTTATTGTTTATAGTAGTTTATCAATGGCAGACAATAACTGCTTATAATATGTTTTTGTATTGGCACTGATATTACAACTAATGTATTACATTCAGTTGACACATACAGTGAATGAAGGCAAGAAACAAATTAGAAAAGTCAAGGTCAAACTTACTATATAGCTGGACTGTGTATGTCTATTCTTTTTATAAATGATAATAAATGTAACATTAGCAGGCTCAAATATGTCTGAAAATGCATGGCTAAATATAAGAATTCTGAAGTTACAAGTTTGAGTTCAACTGCTTTGCACATCTTTTCAGTGAATGCAATTTATTAATCTTTGAAATACTTTTGTAATCCATGACTTAACGGCTGTGTTCATAAAGCAACCTATGTTGTTGAATTTCTGCATCTGCACAGTTATAGAAAGTACAAGACGTGGTACAGCGGTTACGTTATTCTACATGTGCTCTTAACCTAAATTACTAAATTGTTCAAAATGTTTTCAGATATTTGATGGATTTCCTTGAGATTATTAACTGCAATTACTTAATTGTTTGATGTTCATCAGTCCGGTTTTAGAGTTAACCACAGTACAAAAACTGCACTGGTCAGGGTTGTTAATCTTTAAAATGAGGTCAGGCAACAGTCAATTTTATAATTGCACTTTGTACTTCTTGACCCCAGTGAAATTATTTTTCATCATCTATGGCACTGTTTAGGCCTTAAAGGCACAGTTGTTAATTTGACTTCTTCCTGTGTCTTACTGGAAGATCTATTTCTGTTTCCATAGGTAACTTTGAATCAGCGTAAGTCAGCATTTCATATGGAGTCCCCCAAGGCTCAATTACTGGCCCACTGTCACTTAATTTCCATATGCTCCCACTTGAGTTTATAATTTAGCAATGCAATATTTCATGTAACTCCTATGCTATTATAGGATACAGAGCTCCTGGATTCAAAAATAATATTGGTTGTTTTTTTTTTTAAATACAGAAAATAAGCAAATATAATCATGAACATTCTTGAAAATAAAATCATTTTAAAAGTAACATTGAGTTATTAATCCACACTCAAATCAATAAAGAAAATGCTAGTATAGCACTCTATTTTTACAGTGTGTTGTCTGCACCAGTGCTGACTGAGCAGTGAGCACAGCGTGTAGATGAACTAGTACTACGCTGCCAGCTAATCTTCTTCGGTTGAACAAGTCCTGCGCACAGATAGCCACTGTGCTCACATGAGGCAATTTGACATGTTTTCTTTTTCCAGAATTTTTAAAAAACATATTTCTATGAAATAAATATTCATAAAAACACAAAATAGCAGATGAAGACAGAAAACTGAGATTATTTTAGGATCCAATGCTTTGAGGCACACAATTCACTATTTGTTAGCTCCTCTGTTAGCATAACCTTCTGAGCAAACAATCAACTTGGGTATGATTTTGGCTGCAGCTCTAAACTCCAGAAGCTAATATCTAATATCTCCAAGATTGCCTTTCTATCATCAGAAATATATCTCAAGAAAGATGCTTCCTTTCACAGACAAAAGCATGTTCATGAACCTATAGACTTCCATCTATTCATTCATCCATCCATCCAACACTCCATCCATTCATCTTCTTCTGCTAGGCCAGGGGGTCACAGGAAAGGGGTTACACGTCACTCTGGTTGTGTCCAACTAGGCACCAAGCACTCGCCATCAAGCCCCTCCCCCAAGCCTGGCTCCAGGGGGGCCCAGGTGACCCGCGTCCGGGTGAGAGAAACTGGTTTTGAGCTGCGCTTTCCCTCACCGAGGCCCTGATTGCCATGGCTGACCCGACCAGGGGCATAAAGCTGCTGACAACAAAGCCCCTGGGATCATTGGAACACGCAAACCCCTCCACTGCGATAAAGCGGCAGCTCCAGGAGGGGCGTTTATAGACTTGATTATTGTAATGCACTTTTTGCTAGACTGACAAAGCAGCTGTTAAAACTGCTCATTCAGAATACTGCAGAGTATTAACTAAAGCCAAACGGTTTGACCACATCACTCCAATGTTGACTCACTAGCTCCCAGTAAAATAAAGACTTGGTTTTACAATACTTCGTATTGTTTTAAAATCTATTATTAGCTCCTTCCTATGTTTTTGACATGCTCCCTGAGAACATACCGGTCAGATTCCTTATCACCAAGCAGAGGTCCCCTCATTATGCCTAGAATAAATTCTAAATAAGCTTACAGTGCCTTCAGTCATTATGGTCCTACTCTCTGGGATTTTTAAAGACTCAAAACATATTTTTGCAATCTTTTACTTAGAATTAAATTATGAGAATGAATGAATTGCTATTATTATCCCATTTTTATTAATAATAATATTGATATATTGACATATTGATTTCAAATAGGTATAATAATAATTTTATTATTAATATTATTCACAATAACATCCTTTGTATTATTCATTTTTATTGTAATGTATAATATTATGTTTTCTTAAATTCCACAGTATTTCATATGTGGTACTGATGCATTGTGAAAAATAAAGAAATGAATTATAGGTAACACATCATTGGGAAAATATCTACATGATGCATCTTTAATTGTAAACATATGCAGGAAGTCTTTTACACTCCTCTGTATCTGAATCTCTTCCTCGAGTTTACGAGTCTCTCATTAACCAGCAGACTTCTCTGAGTTTCTGGGCTCCTGGTGAAGTAGGTGCATATGTCAGGAATCACCCCCGAGCTGCTGCTGCTGCTGCTGCTGAAATGCTTCACAGACACATACAGACATCATTAACACACGGTGGTGAGAAGCCCGTAAGTTACCACGTCCCTGATGTGTGCTATATCTGTTTTTGACTGTTACAAATGGCATCGTTGAATGTAGGCCAGGAGTCAACACATCTCCAGATGACGCGGGTTGTTTTTGAAGATATATAACACTCCTCCAAGAACCTGGGATGCAGAACACAATGCAGCAGGGACAAAGACCAAATTAACAGCTCGCTTGGCTTTTCTACACACAAACAACACGGCAGACTTCATCCGGTGGACGAGTCTTTTAAAATGGTCATCAGATATTCCCTTTTTCTATTAAACATGTGCCCTTCTACCACACAAATATTAATGTATTATAATTTTCAAAGCAGCATTACATGGATGGACTCTGGTAGTTCCTTGCAAGGCCATAGTTTTCATCCAAGTGAGGTCAGTGAGTGCTTTCAAGATAACCATTTAGTTTTTTCAATGTAAACTGAGTTGTATTTGAATTCATATTTGAATCGGGTTGAAATTGTTGCATTTGTGTGTTCTGCATGGGTCTTCTCCAGGTTCTCCAGCTTCCTCCCACACTCAAAAAACATTCTTAGGTTAACTGGAGACTCTAAATTGCCCGTAGATGAGTGTGTGAGAGAACGGTGTGTGTGCCCCATGATAGACTGGTGACCTGTCTGGGGTGTATCCCTGCCTCTCGACCGAAGTACAGTGGGATCGGCTCCAGCAGACCCCCGTGACCCTATTGAGGAATAAGCAGGTATATGTTTTCCCTGTTTTTCTCCTGTTTCTGTGTAGGAGGCAGTGTCAGTAGAGGATGAGGCCTGAACCATCGCCATCCTAAATGTTATAATAGAAGACTGGACATAGCAGTTATATAAGCGTTGTTAATTCTGGGGAAAATTGGCTGAGCATTAGGCACTTTCACAGCAATGCCCGGTGTTAGTATTCACACTGTTTGGTCAGTGGAGAGGAGGCAGTGGTGGTGTGCTCTGCGATGCCTGTGGAAGGGGTCGATATAATTCTCGGGAATGACCTAACGAGATGAGACAATGCTGCCTCATGGAGTCGCCCAGGTTCCTGTACCACTGCCTTCATAGTCAAAGGGGAGGTGCAGTAACACCTGTACCTCATAGTGAGTTAGGTCAAGAACAAAAGTCTGATGTGTCTGTGAAGGTCCTTTTTGATTGTGGCCAGTTTTATTTGTAGATTACAGTATTTTGATGTGCCCAGAAAATGTAATGGCTGACTGCCTTTCCTTACGATTTGTAGTATATCAGTTAACGTTGCCTATATTCGTGCCTTTTTATGTCTCTCCCTGTTCTGTCCTGTCTCTTGAAAGTAGCCTCCCAAGGTTGTGGATAGGAAGAGCAGGACTACTACTATGGATGGGAGGAGACTAAGGTAATTGGATTTCTGAAATAAGCCAAAAGTAGAAGATGATTATTGGGATTGTTAGTCTTCCTGGAATTATGCAATTTTTGCATCCTTTACACCAGGAGCCTCAAACTAAGTTTAGTTCATGGGCAACATACAGTGCAATTTGATCCGGACCATTAAAAATTAACATATAGATAACACCTACAAATATCTTCCCTCCGTTTCACATAAAGAAGCACACTGTATATTATACACAATTAATTAACCTTCAATTTACAAAACAGGAGAAACAACATGAGAAAAAATGCAGTTTAGAAACATTTGGTCACCGAATGATATCTCCTGCCTTACAAACCTTTTACAAATCAAAACTGTGAATGTTTTATCCCTTGAGCCCTGACAGATTCTCGCTGACTTCCCATTTCCGTGAACAAATGGGAACTGGTTGATTTTTTTTTTTTTTTGTCACACTTTGTACAGTCATCCAGTGGGCCCCATGTCTGACAACTCTGCTTTACACTTTCCCACATCCATGCACTCTCTACATCACTGATACTGATGTACATAAAAGGCTTGATTTAGCTGGTTTAAAGCTTTATGTGCATCTACACGCACAAATAAAAAATAAAAAGTCCAAAGTATTTTTCTTTTTATGGAGAAGGGGAAGTTAATATGGCTATTTTAAACGCACATAACGCTGAAGAGAAATCAAGACAAAAACATAACATAATCCATATTTCACTGTTTATGCTAGAATATCACATACAGATGCTTCAAATCAATATTATAGGTCTTGGAAGGCCTAATTAGAGCCGCCGTCTCCTTAAGTTCAGGCTGATGTGCAACAACACCACCGTTAGAGAGCAGGCCGGCTGCTGCTGACACTGACAGCTAATAGAGGTGTCACTCATTAACCACAACCGAGCAGCCAGCTGTCAGAGTTCAGCCACTCACCATAATGTCAATGCATCATAAGCCTTTTACTACTATCACGTTCGTAGTAGAGGGAGAAACTGACGCTGCCTCACACTTTATACTGAATGTTTCACACACCTCCTTTCTGTGGCATCTTTAATATCCCGGTTAGTAATGTCATGAAAGCTGCCGTTGAAATAAATAATATCTGGTTTAGTAGCATTTGTAATTTCGTGTGCTTACCGGCATCCAAAGTGAACTCCAGCGCAACCAACATTTTGGCCTGTTTTGTCAGCGACCCCGTCTTCTTCCCTCCTTTTGGCCTTAGGAGAAATCTACTCAGCTTTACAAAATGAGGTCAGCAAAGAAGCAGCAGTGGAACACACGGCGCACTTTCTTCTACAAAGTCGGGATCCCATCACTCTGTCTACCTCTTTGCCTGACGGACTGAACCGAGGAGGAAAAAGGCGCGTTTTTGTGAAGTTCATTTACCGCTAGCCAGGCTCAATTACCTGCGCTCTAACCTGATTCTATTTGTCAGGTTATGATCACTGAAAATACTTTTATACTTTTTTTAAAATTTTATTTTATACCGGTCAGATTTTCAAAAATAAATCGTGGTACGCCCCAAAAGAGACAAAAAAAAAAAATCTTGACAGCGCAGCTTTTAAATCTACAATTTTAAATACCCAGGAGGCAGTCGTCAGTCAAGGCAATTCACCTCCTTGACGGAGGACTGTTGAGAATTAGTCTGAATTGATGTGTAAACCAAGCAAGCTGCTGAGCTTGTGAATCAATGCGTCTGTTATCTTTTCCGGACAGATCAATGGAGCAGAGGAATGGGCTGTGAATGGCAAAAAAGAAAAATAAAAGACGCAAACTCGCTAGCCAATGATTAGACTCAACTCCATTATCTGTGTTTGTCAAGACTGTCCATATTTGACAGATAACCTTTTTTTCCCCCCTCTGATGAACACTGCTTCAGTTTTGTCTCATCTTGTGGAAGATGACGATGATGTGAAGGCCTGGTATGACACCAAGGCACAGAAAAATAACAAGCACCTGCTTGGTTAAACACTTAAAAAGAAACCAACCCAATCATACTGCTGTAGTTTTTGCAGACATTAATGTGAATCATATACATGAGCGAGAGTATGCATGCATTAACTGGAACGCAGCAATGACTCCCAATCTCTACCTTTGTATGATCGATGAGGCTTTACGCACGTTTTCATGCTTTGCCCTTGGCTGGGCTAACTAAAGAGAATATTAAGGAGAGTGGGTAGCCAGAGGCGGTGAGGTGACAGTGGCCAGGTAAAGCATAGAGGTAATCTAATCGGACATGTAAAAGGGCCCCTCTTCATGGCTTATTCATTACAGGGGATGCCATTACTGAGAATGGGCCTGGGCTATGAGAGGGATATGCTGGCGGGGGCATTTTCACTGGTGTCACAGAGTACAGAGGAGAGGACAGATGCTGCACGGAGGCTCGGTAACACTGATGCAGCAGCAGCAGCAGCAGCAGCAGCAGCACTGCATGCAGGGAAAGATGCTTCGCTCTCAGCTGATGGGAAGGCACACTGCAGTTTTTGCATGATGCATACCTCTGCGTATGATTCACTCTGACACTGATTGATATGGAAGGCCTCGTGCAGTTCATCCCCTCATCGGCAGAGATGCCCCATTATGCGTCTTTTGCTGATTCAGCCATCTTGCAGCAGTAGCGGTGTATCCTATAAGGGCACGCTACTGCTAATTAGAGCGCAAAGCCGTCATAGGATAATAAAACACAAACGCAGGTGAGCGTGCACCTTGATGTGATGGATGCGGGTTAATGTGAGGTGTATGCAGCTCCTCGCTTTGCCCCAGGGAAACCGAGGTTCACAGGGTTCAATTGAGGGCCCTGGCAGAACAAAGTCATGTAAAAAAAAAAAACAACAGAAAAACAAACGCCTTGCTCCTGTCCTGCAGTGAGAAAGCAGAGAGCGCTGCACCGTACTGTACTGCTGCAGAGGAACAGCCAAGAAGCTGATGCCTGGAACAACACAGAATTTATAATGGAGCCACCATTATCCATAGAAAGCCTATGCAGCGCACCGCGAACGTCAATGGACACGGGGAAAGCGTGAAACGCCAAAGTGCGTTTTTTTTTTTTTGTGTGTGTGAAGTAAAGACATAAGCAGAAAGAGGAGTTCAACCTTATTGGCTGACTAAATGATGGATGAGCTCACTCTCACACAGAGTTGTGCAACGCGCAAAAGACAAATTTGGTTAGTCAAGATATTTCAATTTTTTTAGCGCACTGCAGAATAGCACCAGTACAGCAATGCATCATGGGTAATGGAAAGCAGATTGCAGATTAAGGACATTTCCCTTGACTGAAGGGGATTTTGCACCTATGAGAATTGTGGAACTTCTGAGGGAGTTTTGAGCTGGCAGCTTTAGTGACATTCTGATCGCATGATTATTGATCATTTGTCACTGGGCTCACTCATCCTGTGGTGAAATTAAAAAAAAAATCACTTAACAGTATAACACATCAACCACTTAGTTATAGCACAGCCAGGTGACAATTTGATTATTTTGACAGTGGTGACAAATTCTGGGATTTTTCTCACTTCAGCCTGACACGGTGTCACAGTTCTCGTGTGCCTGATGGCTTTAAGTGGCCTTGAACGCACCTTTCTGCAACTCCTCATGCATGCAGGCTTCCTTTGAGACACTGGTAGATGAAATTAGCTTTCAGCAATATTTTGACAAGTTTCAAAGCGCGCCGCGATGAGATGGCCCCTCTGTGGAGCAAACTCTTCTTCGATGAGCTTTGAGCACAAACACGCATATCTCAAAGCGTCTTTTGCTGTAGTGTGAAAATGAATTTAAAAAAAAAGGGGGGATGGATATTCATATGCGTGGAGGGGGTCTCTCTCTTGTGAGGAGTCCTTTACGCTGATGATTCTCGGGGGTGTTTGCAGAATGGGGGGGGGTGGTGTGGGGGCGGGGGTGCTGATGAGGACAGGGGAGGGAAGAGGAGGGCGGGCTGAGGATGTGCACACACACACTGACCCTGGAGGTTGCGTTCCCCTTTAAAAGTCCCATCCCACTCAGATACGCAGAGCTCATGCAGGATCTGCTGCGGCAGTGGGGGAACACTGCTGAGCTGTGCAGTTTGTGCTGCCAGCAAGCGTGCAAAGAAGAGGAGGGGGAGCGAGCCTGTACAGGAGGAGGAGGAGTGAGGGAGAGAGGAGAGAGAGAGAGAGAGAGAGAGAGTGCAAACAATGTCATTCTGTTCAGGAGGTAATGCTGCAGTCAACTTTGCCGCGCCATGAAAGCACATCACCAGCGACCAAGAGGCTCAGAGTGAGTGCAGAGAAGTTTTCCTCCTCTCCTCCCTGCATGTGATGCGGTCCAGGACTCGTCTGTAGGTATACCGTTCTTTCCTCTCTCTTCGTCTTTTTTATTTATTTTTTTTCCCTTATAATATTGCCTCTTTACATATCTTCATCCTCACAAAAAAAGACTGTACTTTTTTTCCTTTTTCTTTTTAAATCAGCCTCACGGTAGTTGATGTGTGTATGTCGGTGTGTGCATGCCTGCGGCGTTGAAGCTTCTGGCTGCTTCTGTCTCATCAGTTTCCAGCCTCCTCTGCACCAGTAATAACCAGGCAGCAGGCAGCCAGACAGTCAGTCAGTTAACAGCCAGGCTCCACTGCTCCCTCATCCATGTTTAACACATGGTACAGGCTGGAAATAGCAGCCGGCGTGTCAGATAGCGGCCAGTTGAGAGGACTCCATTTGACACAAGGACAAAAGAGGCTAACCAGGATGCACAGAGTTCTGTCCACCGGAGGAGACTTTTATCTTTGCTGACTTAGCGTTTTAGGAGAGCACATCTAGTCCAGGGCGCTGTACTTTTCTCTGTTAGCTGTGGGTTTATGTTTAACAGTATGTGTTCGTTACAGACGATGCAGGACGAGGTAAGGGGAGTCTGTAGTATCTGTGGTTCTGGGCTGTCAGTGTCTTAGTGCTAAAACAGGGAAATGAGAATGAGGCTACAGTGGCCTGCGTGGGACAGGGGAGCTGTGGTGCAGTCATGAAGTTGTGCACTAGCTACCGGGACTTTTTCCTGCCCTCTTTAAAGTGGATACGAGGACAGACTGCGGCTTCTCTTCGGAGGTCCTTTTTCGGAGAGTTAGGCACGGGCCGATGTAGGAAAAAAGGGGTCTGTCTGTACGTGTAGTTATGTTTTTGCTTGTCTCATGGAAGAAGACGGGGGAAAAAGAAAAGGGTCTGTCAAAGCAGAATCGGTGATGTCCCTGCGGCAGCAGTATCTCTGCAACTCTCTCTTGCTGTAAAAGTCGATGTTGCTACTTTCGTCTTTTGTTCCATATTGCACTATCTATGCTCAACTCCGAGCCTTTTCAAAAGGCCATCTATAAATAGTTTATGGGGGAAGGGGGGGGGTGTTTCATGTGAAGGTGAGTCAGTATTCAAAATATACTCTGAAACTTGTCTGGGAGGTCTGGATGATGAATCCAGTTGGGTCAGTTTCGCCTGTGTTTGTGGTCAGCTCTGAGTTCACGTCAGGTAACTGTGCTAAGACCTTGAAAAAAAAAAAAAGCCGGCCCCCGCGTCGTCAGCTGCTGCTTTACGAGGCAGACGTCCGGAGCGTCCCCTCTCTCCCGCGGCCTTTCGGATTCCTCTCCAATGCGGGAAGGTGAGCGAGAGGGAACACGAGAGTGACAGTGAAACTGTACCGTAGGTCCGCGCCACATCCGGAGCCTGACATCATCTCGGAACATCTGCAGTTCTCCTGCACACACTTTTCGCTGAGGGTGGGTGCTGCACTGCCAAGCAAAGGAAATTGCCGCACTCACCTGATGTTCCTTGCACCTCACTTCTGCCCCCCCCCCCTCCCCATCCCCCCTCTCCATCTCTCCCCTCCTCCTTCCCCCTTTCCTCGTCTCCGATTTCTCTTCTGTAGTCTGTCTCAGAGGTACATTTGCCCAGCATAGTGCCTCACCGGCATGCTTTGCACCTCTATGATACCCCCTCCTCCCTCTCCTCCTTTCTACTCCCGCCCCCACTCCTCCTCCTCCTTTCCCCTGCTGAAAAAGTATGCAGCACATGCTCTCACCATCCTCCTTGAGCAATTTGCCTGAGTGAATAGGGAGAGGAGAGAGAGGGAGAGAGAGAGAGAGAGAGAGAGAGAGAGAGAGAGAGAGAGAGCGAGAAGCAAGAGCCAGCTGCAGCACAGCAATCCTGCAGTGTCCTGCAGCAGCTGAGTTCCTGCAGTGCTGGCCTCTACTAGCACACACACACGCACGCACACACACACAGCGATGCACATCAAGACTATCTTTCTCTCTCAGACAGACAGTCCTTCAGTCATGTGACACAGCAGTGGTGAATGTGAGGGAGAGCAGGCCATGTTGCTCTGGACCAGACTGAGTTTAGACACAGAAGGGAAAGAGAAAGACACACACGCACGCACGCACGCTTGCACACACACACAGCTCATGAAACTCTACGGAGGCAATGGTGAGATTAGTTAGTTGCCCCCCCCCCCGCCCCCCCCAACCACCCTCCACCTCTCCACCCCCCCCACCCCCCCCCCACCTCTGATGGTGCATTGTCCCATTCCAGCACTCCAGTTCCGATGATGTAATCAATGCAGCAAGCTTTGAACTTGCCGGGCTCGAGGTTCCTTCTCCTCCTCCCAGACTGACACAGATGCGCGAGAGCGAGGCCTTCGGCTGCGGTCCGTGTTCCCAGGTAGGAAGACCCGGAAGACCTGGGACACGCGGACATGACCCAAATGAATGAACCGCTTTCACCTGGTGGACTGAGCTTTTTTTTTTTTCTGTGAGTGGGCCAGCTCAGGGGGGGGGTTTAATCACTCTCGTGCAAACAGATAGCTCACCCTTTTTTTTTTTTTTTTTTTAATAAATTAAATAGCAACTCAGTTGGAGAAAGTACCGCTGGCACTTCTTCAAAACGCTGCCGCTGTGCAGTGCGGTGCCGCATCACCGCTTGCAATAAATTAAATCTGCAGGCGAAAAACGCCTGTTCTGCTTCTTCTTAAAAGTTTCGCTGCTTTTTTTTCTGTTTTTCTGTCAGCGGGGCAAAGACGAACCTCCAAGCGGAGAGCGCCTTTGAGGGGCCCCCCTTGCTTTTGCTTTCTGGTGATGGTGGGCTGAGGGGGGGGGTAACATCGTGGTGACTTTGCTCTTTCATTGATAAGGTCATCATCACATGTCGGTGTGTAGACCGATGCGGAGAAGAGCAGCGCCTGTGATGTACAGTAACCACAGTGTTTTACAGACACAAACCATGTTGTAGCAGGTGAGTTTTTGCTGAGCTGGCTCATGCACCTTCAACCCTCCCACTATAGAGGTGATGAACTGGTATCACCCCTCCTCTGCTACAAAAAAAAAACAGCTAGTATCAAAGCAGCGCTGCATAATTAGCAGCTCATGGAGGGTGATGAATCTGCATGTTTGATGCTGTTTAATGTTGTCAGTAGCTAAACAGCATGCAAGCACATTGGCGGGCTATAGGAATATCTATCCAATAGAAGATTAAAGAATGTTCTATCTCTGCTGCATGAATAAATCACTTTTTTTAAAATGCAGATTCGACATTAAACATCGCCGCTCCAGGAAACGGCTCAAATGTCAAGTGTTTCACATCTTTGCACATACATTCCCTGAGACTCGCACACGGTGGCTTTTTTCTCTCTCCTCTTTTTCTTTTTGTAACCAGACGGTTTGATGAATCAGCAGCTTTCGTTTGTGTACTGTACTGCTTCGATGAACTATTCATTCTGCCGTGTGAATAAAAAAAAAAAAGCTGGGCTGCAGCTGAGTTTTTAAGATTTTCAATTTGACTCGAATTCCTTCGGCTTCAGCAAGTTATTGACTGACTGGAGTTTTTTTTTTTTTTTTTTTTTTTTTTTTTAGCGTCGGCCGGGAAATTCGGACAACAGCGGGCTGACTGCTTCCACCCACTGAGCAGACACGGGGCGAACAGATGAAGGAGAAGCCTGCAGGCGAACTGGACTCAGGCTTTTATGAGCTGACACGAGGGCCCGGTTCAAGCATCTCTAACGCTTCCCCCGGTCAGCTGCCGTCGTCCGTTGCATCACCTCTGGTGAGGAAACCTACGTGGCCTTTCTCACACGCATCAAATCAATCTTCACGTACCTTCAAACAATAAGCCACTCTTGTGTAAAAAAAAAAAAAAAAGAAAGCGCTCAAAGTGAAGGCTGTGCATGCTAACCCATTGAAGCAGCAGGCTGAGTCATGCTGGGTCCTTTCTGGGTTTCCCCCCCTGCTCTGATCCTCTGCTCCTCCCCCTCTGGTCTAGGAGCAGACTCATGCACCCTGTCCGGCTGTTGGTGGCGTGTTGGAACATGCCTTGACTTGTTGTCCTGCCTGAGTGGAGCAGAGAGAGACAGCCAGTGGAAGCCAGAGGGGGAGAGAGAAAGAGAAAGGGAGAAAGAGAGAGAGAGGGATTGAGATAGAGGGTTGTGGTTTGCCAGTGTGAAGTGACCCACGCGATGGACAAACTCCTGTTGGTGTCAGCACCAGAGAGCACTCGCTGGATGGAGGAGCTCCATAGCTGCCTTGCTGCTGCCTGGTGAGTGTGGATGAAAGCCTTTGACATGTACTCTTTGAATATTATTGCAAAGCACACCTCTGCTACTTTGAATTCAACTTTCAGACGTAGTAATTAGCGCGTGGGGGGGGGGAAATCGAAAGATGCGACGGATGCAGCCTACGGGCGTGTAACATGATAGACGTGGAGATGAGAAAAAAAAATGTGCATTTGAGCCGTACAACTCTCAGTGTTGTGAAAGCATCCACGCTGGCAAAAAAAAAAAAGAGTCCTGATGCTAAGATGACACCGCAGTAACTATACGAAAGGTCACTGAACGCGGCGCATCCCCAAACACACGGCACCACAGTGACCTCCACGCGGACAGAAGCTGACCCTTTCACTGGAACGCGTGGTCTGTCTGACCAGACTTTTGGTCCAGCTATTTGTGCTGTTGTTGTTTTTCCTCCTTTGTTCAGACTCACAGCCGGGTTCCATCTGGAGGCTCGGCAGGCCACCTCTTTCCTTCCTGTAAAAGCCAGACGACCAGAGGCCAGACGATAGGGAAGAGTTCAGAGATCCCCGTTTTCTCGCAGCTGCTTAGGAAATGTCAATCAAAGACACGCCACAGATAGAAAAGCAGGTGAAGTCAACTGCAACGTCCACGCCGTCAGACAGAGTCTCAGCATCCGAGTGGTTAGCGCCACTGTAAAACACTTAAAGTCATCCAGGCCTGTTAATACACCCTTAATCATTGAGTGTCTTGTGTACCATGATCTGTGTGTTTTACCTGTGCGCGTGGTGAGGCACACAGATAGTAACTGGGGCAACACTTTGTTTTCTGGTAACCAAGGGAAGTGTGCACTGTGTAAAAGAACTGTGCAAAACCCACTGAATTATTAACACACTGCAGTTTGACATACGGTTCACACCCCATTGAAAACAATTCAGTTTATATAAAGATCTAAGAAAAAAAACTTAACAGGACAGGTAGAAACTAAATTTCATTGTCTTTATCACTTACAGCAAAATCTTCCTGCTTGTGCTGCAAAGAAATAACCTGAAAGTCAGCAGGCATGGCGTCGGTGTGCGTGCCGTAGTGTAGTGTTGTTCCGAAACATGGCTCTCCAGTAAAATACTAATGTCATTGTTAGCCATAAGATGATTAGGTTTGTGGAATGGGACTGGAGCCGGGAACTGTTGTTGCATGACTGTTAAAGCGTTGTTCGCTGACACTGGAGCGACCATGAAATGCACAGCGCAGAGGAGCGAGGAGGACAGGGGTGAAGCGAGCACGGCCGGTGACGGCGGTTATTAGTCGAGTGTGACTTTTTAGGCTTGACAGCGAAAGGATCCGGAAAGTGTAGGTGGGCCTGCGGTCGGAGTGTGTATTCCTGTCCGTTCGGGAGGCGTGACGGGAAATCTACAAGTGTTGCTGAGGAGAACTGTTGCCTGTAGGTTGAACATGTCAGGAACATGACTTATTATCATGAGCGATTCCCGTGGTTACCTAAACAAATGCCTCTCAGAGACAAACACTATGCGCATTGTGCAGTTGACACTGTACATGTGATACTTCTGGTTCTCCAGGACAAATGCCAAACTCAATCCCCTTTCAGCTATATTCAAGCTATATAAGCCAAACATAAAATACATATGTAAATATCTAAATAACTTATAAATTAAATATGATTTAAAGGTTGATTTTGTCCGTTCTAAGCTATGGTAGCGTTGTATCATGGCAGGCTCCACGACCCCATGTAGATAAAAGTGTCTCATTCTAAGGTAATAACAGCATAATAACATAATATAAGGTAGTTAACTAGAAAAGCACTCAGAGTACTGACCTCCGCCAAGCATATTGTTACTCCCACTCAACATCGTGCTATGCAGGTACAAGATATCACCACCAGGTGGCACCAAACAGGCACCTATTTAAAAGGTCAATTTACCGCATTGTTACCAAACAACAGAAAATTCAAAGCAATCCAGAAACTAGGATTTCTTCCGAAACATTACCAAAATTGTATCATCTCTTCATGGTAACATTCCCAACGTTCACTAAAAGTCTAATGGAAATCTGTCCAGAACATTTCCAGAACAACAGTTTTTTTTTGCTAACAAACAGACAAACAGACACCTTGGTGAAGGTAATTAAAACATACCTGTGAATATTATATTCCATTTCAACTGAAATCTGTCCCACAAGATGATGCTGATTCCTATGCACCAGGCCTTTAAAAATACCTGATTTAAGATCCAATGAACCCGGGTTCATGCCCTTCTATTATTCATTCAGAATTAGTAAAATGTAAATCCCAAAAAGTCAACAAAAAAAAGAGCAAATATAGCTCTAACATTGTTGTGTGACAAAATATTGTCAAGCTTTTTGATAAAGCGGGTTCGTTAGCTCTCATTCAACATCCGTGCCACCCTGCCCCTGCGCAGCACACTTTATATGTCCGATTATAGAATGTATAAATAATAGAATGCGAGGAGCCACTTTTAAATTAATATTTATAACCCAAGCATATATCTATGTCATATCAGTATAGCTGGTAAAAAAAAAAAAAATCTCAATTAAGATGTGGTTTAACATCCCTTTTAACCTGGCAAAGCTGAAAATCTTTTTTTTTCCGTAGTGTGGAGTCAGTTTAAATATGAATCCCACTAATATCTGTAAACCAATTTTCCACGACCTTTTCTGTTTGTTTGTCCAACAGTAGATAAACGGGACGACAAAAAAAAAATTAAAAATTGTTAGTGACAGTGAGCCCGTCCTGAGGCCTGGGACATATTTGCTGACAGCTTAGTGGAGGCTGCTCCTGTTTGCTGTGTGAAGCAGTGAGGCAGCCGCTCATTCATTTAGCCAACAGGGTGTTGTTTTCACTGGCATTCCTCAATCCTGCATTAGGGATTACATCAAGCCCTGAGCAGGAAAGAATTCCTGTCATCATGTGCTCGACGGAGGCAGCGTTCGGCTCGCCGCAACGCAGGATGCAGCCGTTTGGCGACCCGACAGCGGGCCGTGACGTCCGTTCGTCTGTGGACGTCACTTGTATCGGCACGAGTGAGACAAGGGCAAGCGTTACCGGGCATGTTGTGACAAAATTTCCTAGAAGAATCTAAATTCTTTGACATGAGATAAGACCGATCGAGCGAGGGATTTCCAGTTATACAACCACACGCGTGTCATAAAATGCACCTAAAGCAGACAGCCATGCTGTGGATTTCAACAGTTCACACCAGAGGACGCTCATCTATTATATCTATCATCTATCATATAGTTTCCTCCCTTTCTCCTTCAGAATTTTCCTCTCTGCGCTCATTTGTTCGGGACTGCGGAGCGTTCCCTAATATCCGTGTTGTCCTGTCAGCGACGGCGAGTCCACAGGGAGAGGACAGTATGGAATGGTCAGATGGCCCAAAATAGCACTGCAGCGGGGGGATTTAACTCCATCTCCCTCAGGTAGGCCTGAACACGCACGCGGGCATTTGCGTTAAACGGCGGTCGTAAACCGATACACACACACATGCAAGTAGATGAGAGGTAAATCAGACTGAGCTTTTTGTTGCAAAATCATGAGTCATGGCAAGTCTATTCTTAGTTCGGGGGTGTTTGTGTTCGCCCAAGTTGTGTGCACTTAAAGTGATGCTGCACACACGGCTTGGGGAGTTTCGAGGATGTGTTTGTTAAAAAGCTTGGGGTCACCGACCTCGTTTAAAACGGAGGCGGTGCAGAGGCGTCTTTTATCGTCATTTCCAGATATTCGTTTGTGTGTTGTTGTTTTTTTTTATCATAAGTGGAAATGTATCAGGCCCAACACAGTTTACACCCTGAACCGACTGTTGTTCAATTATTATTATTTCTTTCTCTTGCAGAGCCTCCGGCCAGGACCACGCCACCTTGTTTTGGGGAGGGATGGGGGGTAGGGTGGTGGTGAGGGGGTTTTAATGCGATGGCGACGGTTGCCATCAACCGCCACAAAGCTGGGCCCCGGGGAGCGAAAGCGTCGGCGGCGCCAGGCTCACAGGTGGAGGTTTTGGTGGCCAGGAAGCCCGGCGGGGACGGACAGACGCGGCTGCTGTGGGTGTTTCTCTGGCAGTGTCTTAGCTGGTTGTTGTGAGGAGTGAGAACGAAGCAATCAGCAAGTATACTGCCGCAGAAATTCTTCGCAATAAGAGGCCCTGGGAATAAACAGAAAAAAAATGCATTGTAGCAAATATGGACCCAACTGCTACTGTAAGTTTTTTTTTTTTTTTTTTTTACATGTGTGATGACAAAGTAGAAATGAATTGTCAGATTAACACCTGACGCAGAATCAGGTGAAGATAGACGGACTGAGCCTTTTTTTGTCGGATCAAAAGCATCAAACGTTTTTTTGTACTTTTCTTTTTTTTGATCCTCTGCTGCCACCTTGTGACTGAAACCGACCTCCCGGGACGCTTCTTTTTGTTCCTCAAACACTGCAGCAATTTGTAAAGCTCACGTTGTAGTTTAATCCTTTTCATTCAGGAGCACGGCCTTGGCTCTCCATGACTCAAGATGCATGTTGCTGTTTTCAACCAATTCATATTTCCTTCCTCGCTTCCTTCCTTTGGCTTCTGGAATTCGCTAATTTATCAGGTGCAGCTTGCTTTGTCACAAATTACAGCTGTAGAGGAAAAAAAAAAAAAAAAAGTAAATAAAAGTTCATGGAAGATTGAGATATTCATTTGCCTTGTTTTGTTTCAATGATGTAAAAAAAAAAAAACTGTTTTGTATGAACCACTTTGCACTGTATGAAAGCATTTTGATAAAGTGATGTTGCCATGCAAACACAATCGCCCTAATGAGCGCAGATGAGCCAGAACGGCCCGGTGCCAGGTGCACACACTAATTTGGGTTTTCAGACAAACACACACACACTGCAAACACGATGCAGCTGATCGCTTGGTGTGCTCCAGGATGAAGTTTTCTTCAAGGGAAAAAAAAAAGTCTTTTGTTGAAAGTGTCACAGAATCTTTAGCTGATGTATTGTGGGGACTGAGGGTGTGTGCGCAGTAAAACCCATCGCTGGTCGTCAGTGATTTTGTGAATTTGCGATGCAGATGTTTTTCCTGCAGACTGCAGGAAAAAAAAAAAGAGACACGCCACTGCATTGCTGCAAAGAGGTTGCAGTTTTTCTAAGCTGCAGCAGTAAAATCCTGCTCTCACACAAGGTCACCGCTTCATGGCTTTAAGTCTTTAAAACTCTTTGGTTAATCACAGTTACAGGACAACAGCCTTTTTAATTACTTACTCCAAATGGTCACAAATGTTTACTTCATTAACAGCAGCCTTGTGAGTCTGACGAAATGTTTGATTACAGCGAGTTTCATTTCAGTTAAAAGATGACTATCGGCAGCATTTCTTTTATAAACATGCTATATTTTAACTCAAAAATTAATATTTTTGCTCCAGAATACTGAGACACAGACGTCTTACTGAAGGTGACTCAGGTTTTTCTACACATGTTGTGTAAAACTACAACTGTAACTGTTTAAATCTGATGTTTCACCTGTATCATCACAAGAAGCAATGCAATATGTGGCTAATGTGGGATTTTTTTTACAAATGTGTGCTTAAAGACTCTGAAATTGCACTGAAATGAATAATCAGTCAAGAAACATTTTTATAATTACATCTGATAAAGCAACATTTGACGCAGCAACAAAAGCGCATCTCGAGATTTTGCTGTTTTTTATCGAATATCGATTGAACAGAACAAGAAATTTCAAGACTTTACCTTTTGGCTCTGACAGATTGTTATTTTTAAACATTTTATTGAGGAGATAATTAACTTGATCCAACAAATGTATCAAAAATTCATCAGTAATGAAAATTATACCCTACCATGTTCATTTCACTGGTATTAGTACATCATGTCAGTTATAAATTACTTTGAAAGTTTTATTGGTAACTTCAAGCTCTAATGGGCCTTGAGAAAATGCAAATTGATTGAATATTTCTATTTTTACCTGTAGTTTCTTACTTTACTCTTATTAGCATATGATTTGTACAGCACTTGGTAGAATAGTTTCATACAATACCGGTCAAATGTTGGGATATGCTTTCCCATTTATGGACGACCTGAACTGATAAAAAGGAAAATAAATGAATAAGTTTAATAAATGGGAAATTAAATAAACTTGCATGTATATGCAAATGAAATTAAATGCATAAATTAAATGGAACATTAAATAAATAAGAAGATTTATTGACATATTACCTCATTTATTGAGTCATTTACTTTTAACTATGACAATTTCATGCATCATTCACTTGAATGAAACCTGTTTCCAAACTTTTAGCTGGTACTGTACATATTATTTTTTTTAATTAATTATGATTATTGAGGAAATTTGTGTTCAATAAATAAATCTTTATCAAAGTATTGATAAAATGCCAAACTTTAACAAGTAGTTTTTAAAGTTTCATAGCAGTTTTAATCCTGCATCCCTGCATTATGTATTGCTTTGTATGTGCAAAATAAATGTAGACATTTACCTTTTGACTATTTAAAAAAAAAATACAAATCGATCAAAATCTCTTTTTGTTTCTCTTCCTGTTTGTCGATTGATTTATTGATCCTGCTTTACAGAAGTTGATGCAATCAACTGTGTTGTTGTTTAGCTGGACGCTAAACCCCGCCCACTTCCTTATAGTCCAATCAAATGTGAGGATTTAATTTAATTTCCTCTCCTAACGTTTCAAATCATTAGTTTCACTGGAAAATAAGCTCAGAATTCACTCGTTTCCTTCATTCACCAACTTCCACTTCCTGAAGCGTTTAAGAGCATTTTTTTCTATACGTGAGCTAAATAAATTTAAAAAAAAATGTAAACAATTTTCTAATAAGAAAACGGTGATTGTTCTCATGTGATAACCTCACAGCCAGGCTCCAACCAGTAAACATCTTCAGAGCCAGAAATAGAATCTGCCCACAGCAGCAGCTGACTCTGACTGCAGCTGCTTCCGGTTGGTGCAGCGACAGAAAAGCGGGCAGCGACGGGGTTAAAAAAAAAAAAAACACGCACAAAAGTTTGGGGTTTGACTCCGATGCACGCGGTTTGTTTCGCCTCATATTTCTCCCACTCGATTCTGCGCCGGACGCCGCTCCCAAGACAAAAAAAAAACTCATGCGCGCGCTTAAAACTTCAACTTCTGCGGCCGAGTCTGCTGGAAGTGTCTGCATGAAAAGCGGCGAGAAGAAGAAGTAGTTCTGGTGAGCGATGGCCGGCGGCGGGAACGAGACGGTGGTGTTCCTGTCCGAGCAGGTGGTCGTGTTGCTCTCGTGCGCCCTGTCCTTCCTGGGCTCGTCGCTCATCATCCTCACCTACCTGTGCTGGTCGGACCTGAGGACCACCCCGCGGAAGCTGCTGGTCTTCCTGTCGCTGGCGGACTGGCTCTCCGCCGTGTCCTACGCGTACGGGGTCTGGAGGGTCTTCCACACGGACTCGCTGGACTGCGTCGTGCAGGGGGCGATTTCCACGTTCGCCAACACGAGCTCCTTCTTCTGGACCGTGGCCATCGCCGTTTACTTGTACGTGTTCATAGTGAGGTCCAGCCAGAGGGTCGCCGACAGCCTGGTGTGGGTGTTCCACCTGGTCAGGTGAGTGGCAGGGAAAGCGCGGGTTCTGAGGTTTTAAGGAGGTTTAAGGTGGAAGTTATTTTTGGGGGGAGCTGTTGAAAGAAAAATCCACCTTAAAAATGTAACTTTTTTAAACTCCTAATATGGTCTAGCTTGCTTCATAGAAAAAATAAAACATAAGGGTAAAGCCTCAACGGGCGTCACCAGGTGCTTCAGCACCAGGACAGCGCCTTGGATTCATCAATACACAGCACAGGTAGGCTCCTGGTATTTCCCATCCACGGTCATGCCACAGATTCTATCTTACACACATCAGTCAAGACAAAGGATCAATGAGTCCGACTAGACTAACAAATGCAACCAGAGCTGCAACGATTAGTCAATTAATTGATTAGTTGTCGACTATTAAATTAACTATTTTTATTTATTCATTAAATTGGTTGAGTCGTTTTTTTTTTTTTTTTAGAAGCAAAATGTGATTATTTTCTGTAGAATAGTAAGCTGATTATCTCGAATTTAGGTTCTGTTCAGTTTGGCTGTGTGAGACAGTGATCAATACGTTCAATAAGAGATTAACCAAGATTCAAACTAGTTGTTAATTGCAGTCCCTCTTCTATAGGGCAGCCTTCACTGTATAAATCTGCATTATTATATTATCTCAATATTTCATATTTTACCATTTACCATACGTTTTTACTATTTATTGTGAATGTGGACAGATGTATGACCGTATGTGTATGTGTGGTTTTTAGGTGCTGCTCAACAAACCTTTTACAATTTTTGTGCAGTGACAATAAAACCTTCTGTTTCTGATTCATCGGCTCCCAACCACAAACTGTCCTGGATTAATCAAAGGGGTCGCCAGATGATTTGACAGGAGAGGACGCAGGAGTTTTGTCAGCCTTCTTCAAGCTTTTGTTTCTTGTGGATTCCTGAAATGTAAAATATATTCAAACGAAACAAAACGAATCCTCTTTCTAGAGCTGCACATTTTGTAGATTAATTGATTAGAATAACTATTTTAATAATCAGAAAAATCTTCTTTGGGTTTTAGACATTTGATGATGTAACTTTGCGACTGAAATTTTCTGTTGCTTTTTTTTTAATTGCTTTTCTTTTATTTGCAGCCATATAAGACATGTAATGCAGATAATACAAATGTTATATATTCATCTAAATTAATATAATATGGTCGTACAGCTGTGAATCACATCATTTCCAGTACATCCGCTCCCTGGTGGCTGCTGTCAGTTTCAGACAGAATAGGTGACATTTATTTCGGTGTCAAGTTTCCACGCACGTTTGCATTTGCATGTGTTCCTGTGAGATACTGATGTTACGCTCAGTTGGTTTTAGGGAAATTGTTAACGACAAAACAGGAAGATCCCTTCAGTTCCCTTCACGTATCGCGAATGTTTTTTTGACATTTGCACTTTAACAATGTCAACTTCAGTTTAGATCGTCCATCAGTCATCAAAAAAGCTTCTGATTTGATTGAAATGCTGCCTAATGTACCACAGATTGAATTAATCACCCAATATTGATGAGATGATTATCTTTTTGAAGGTAGTTAACAGGTTTAGAAAGCACCTAAAGCTACACTTTACTTTGAAAGCTGTGAATGTGCAGGCGTGTGTCAGTTTCCCTTCATTTCATTAATGAGCTGTATATGTTGATTGTGAAGATGTGAAGGAGAAATCGGTTCCCCTCCGGCGTAGCCGTGTGTAATTGAGCTATTTTTGCACATAAAAACATTTTCACCCCTGGGTGCGCCTCGCTGCATTGTCTGTGGGTTCTAAATTTGTTGCTGCAAATTCTCAAAATGCTCCATTGAATTGAAGATCGCACAACGGAGCTGCTCATCGGGGCTTGTGCATACACACAACCAGGCCTCAGGCGCAGCGTTCTTCCTGATGATCGGCTGTGTGTTGTCTTAAGAAAAGCGGTGATGCTTCAGGGGGAAACACGGCGAAAATTCCTTCTCAAAGTGCTAAAAATCATTTTGCGTTTTTTTTTTTTTTTTTTTTTCATGCTGTGCTTCGCTAAATTCAGTGGGTATGACTCTGCAGTTTGCACTATGGAACGCACACGAGCCTCGAGCACAAGATAATCTATCACATGATGTCACATGTCTGTGCAATAGTTGTGTGTGGTGAAACTAACATTTACATCCAGAGTGGATGGAGATATTTAAAGATAGGATGGTGAACTTTTGAGGAAGTTGCGTTCCATGACTTAAAATCCTTTTTTTTTTTCTTTTCTAGCTGGGGTATTCCTCTGGCCATCACTGTCGCAGCCTTGTGCCTGAACAAGATCGGCTATGATGCGTCGGAGGTGTCTGTGGGCTGGTGCTGGGTCAGGATCCAGGCTCCCGACCGAGTCCTGTGGATGCTCCTGACCGGAAAGATCTGGGAGTTCCTGGCTTACCTCACCCTCCCCGTCCTCTACATCCTGATCAAGAGGCACATCCACACGGCGGTGAGGGCCCAACCGGGTTTCTACTTCACTGGCTGCCTGCTGGTTCCTATGAAGCCACTGGCTAATGGATCAACAGTGGAATCATGCCTCACAACATTATTAAACTCCTAGACATATACATTAATATAGAAAACACAGTTCGAACTAGACGGCGCTCTGAGAGGATTCTCCAAGACAAATGTGGAGAAATCTACTTAAAAAAAAAAAAGTTCTGAATCAAAACATTGTTTATTGTTTCTGAAAGGTTCCAACTAACACATTGTGATTTCAAACAAAGGCGTAAAATTTTTTCATCACACATCTTCACGTCTGATTTCAGGCTGCATTTTATTTTCATTATCGCACTAATCTGCAGATTATTTTCTCGATTAATTCATTATTTCTCTATAAAAAGCCTGAAGAGTGTCTGCTATAATGTAGTTTACTACCATTAAATGACACAGGAAGCTTTAAAACCTCTCACTCGAGAAGCTGCAGACGGAAATTATTTGGCATTTTCTTTATCAAAATAGTTGCAGATGAATCTTCTGCTGATCTATTAGTGCATTAATTTACTTATAGTTGCAGCTCTTGTCTGGCTCAAATAGAGAACGTTATCTCCTATCGCCTCATTCTTTTTATTCAGAGATGTTACTATTTTTTTTTTCATGAATAAGTGAATAAAACATGGCTGCTCTCTCCGTGCCGCAGCATGCCGCCCTGTCGGAGTACCGTCCCATCCTGGCCACCAGCCCTCCGTCACACTCCTTCTCCTCCATGGCTGATATAAAGATGACCCTCATCCCCGTTATCTTCATTGCCCTCCGCATCTGGAGCACGGTGCGCTTCATACTGCTGCTGGCCGACTCCCCAGCCAGACTCAACCCAGTGCTGGTGACTCTACATGTGAGTTTCTATACATATTCTTTTAAGATGTCTGTAATCCATATTTACCTTTTTTATTTTTTAAATACCACTTCATATTGTGACACACATACAATCACATTTATGTGCTGTCAGCACATACATGTGGTTGCATATGTGGTATATGTGTGTCATCAGTTCATGATGCGTTCTGTCAAACGTGAATCATCACACATTCATCACAGAAAGTTTTTTTTTTTTTTTGCAAAAACTTCCCTGAATGGGTTGAAAATGTAGTAAAATATCAGCGTGTATATTTGTGATGATTAGAATACTTAGAATTCCTATAAAAGTCAAGTGGTTCCTATCATCCTATCACTACCAGATCTTATAATGTGATGCTATCTCTTCATTGGATAATTACATTAAGATTCTTCTCATCGTGATATAGTATCCGATTACATTACCGCCACTTTTCACGTTTTTCTGTCACCGCGGTTCACTTAAAGCCTTTTGTTTGGACCTGACAGGGAATCGGCAACACGTCGCAGGGAGCTGCCAACTGCATCATGTTCGTATTGTTTACTCAGCCGATCCGAGCGCGTCTCTGCGCCGCGCTCTGCTGCTGCTGCGACAAGTGTCGAGCGTGGGAGCGGCGCTCGCACGGCGCCGCTCACAGGCTGCTGCAGGGAGCGGATCCCCCCGCCGTGAGAGAGGAAGACAGCGCCAGCCGAGCGCGGACGGATAGATGACGGTGATGATCCTCGATTCCATGGAAGGGGAAGGCAGAAGTTGACTAAGAGGGGGAGCGGTTTTTCTTATCGGACCTCAGAACAGGAAGCGCCAGCTGAGAGGGTCGGAGACTGCGCGGGCGCACGCGCGTCCTGCGGAGTCTGGGTGAGAGGGTTAATGCCGCCCGGTCATCGGGTGGATTCGTTATAGTCAGTGGATCCCCTGATGTGCTATATATCAAACTTTAAAATGCCAAATAGCTTGTTATTTATACTTTGAATAGGTCCTCTGGTACACCCAACTCTGCAGGGTGCAGATAAGCAGCTTTATTTATCACAGTGTGCACTCTTTCATCGCTTTGAAATTCAGTATTCGTCTTGCTCCACTCACTTTTGGGGGGGGGAGGGATACTTACATGTACGTAATAGTTCTTTCTAAAAATGAGTGAATGAATGAAATCTTTATTATCTCCAAGGGGCAGTTTGGTTTGCAGCAGCCATTGGCACAGTCAAACACTAAAAGTGGAAAACTCACTTTGGGTAGTAAATTTACTGTGATTTTTGTTTGAACTTTTTTTTTTAATGAGAGTTATAGAGATAACCCTAACCCATCATCATGCATTATAGCCATGGGTGCGGTTTGAACTACACTGTACGTACAAGTATTACATGAACAATGTAGCTAGGGTTTGAGTTGAGAAGTTTCTATACTATTGTTATTTCACAGTAATATTAGTGAATACTTGTTACCATGAGAATCCAGCGACACTTTCTGTAATGTCTAATTAACATTAAAAGAACCGTGTGGCCAGTATGAGTTTTCTTGTGTGAAGGGACCATGGGACCATCTGATTCGAACGGAGTGAATAAAATAGCAGTCTGAGCACACAGCCATCTGATTCTCCGATCAGGTATTCATTCCCTTCAAACTTTTTGTCTTTTATTTCTCAAATCCTCCTCGCTCTTGCCCAACCTCACAGTTGCGACACTTTTCAGGCAGCGTTGACGTGTCACCTGAGTTTGCTCAACATTATCTCGATTGTCATCATGGTCGAAACGCATGAAGCATCGCCACATGTCATCCTTCCTCCTTGAAACCCGAGCCTCACTTCTCCTTTGACCCCCCGCTGTTGTTGGCTCTCATTCGCCTGACTTAGCTGGCGGCTGAACGCATACCAACGAGGGGTTCACCGGGTTCAGATCCCTCCTGGGACAAGCCGCCTTTCAACTACAATGCAGCTTCTTAGCTCCTTTGGTTGCTGTTTACAATATTTCCTCAAGATCCATTGAGCCTTAATGTGCCTGCTCCTGTATATATGTACATATATTCCAATAAGATTAATTACTACGGCGGTTTTTGGAAAAGGTGAGAAAGGGGGGAAAAAAAATCACAATGCTGACAGTTAATTTTCTCTTATCCAAAAGTGATTGTTGGTTTGACTCTCACGGAGGGCAAGTGCTTGTTTAGGCGGCATTATTTTAGATTTATGGATCTCCAACGGTCTTCGCTGTTCCGGTTGATTAATTAGGCAATGCGGTCCGGGTCTAATGTCGTAATATCAGGTGAGGCAGACCCGCAAACGGCACTGTGCTCCTGAGGGGGGAGTCGGTTTTCATCCATTTACCGAACATGGGTGACTTTATGGTGTTTATACTGAAGCTATTAAAAGTATAAATACGCAGTTTTATGAGGTACAGAGTTTTCCTTAAATCTAATTTTATCTGTGTCCTCGAGTGATGGGACATGGTGGGAGAGGTCATTCTCCCAGGACCAACACTGGATACCAAGTCTGGGAAAATGGAGGAAGCCCTGCCCCGTTTATGCTGATGAAATCCAAAAACAAGTTAATAGTTTATTTTTTTTTTTTTTTTGTCCTTGAGGACCACCACGCAGGCACTCTTTGTATTGAAATGGAAGTAATCCATTGTTTCGGTTTGAAAATTTGGCTGACATTGATCTGACTCAAACCTATGGCAACACTTAAGGGAAGGGGGTTTCTGCTCTCTCTCTCTCTCTCTCCTGTTGGCTCCCTGCCCGTTTAATCCATTAAATTAGCGCCGCACCGTTTACGCTGACCATTCGCCACCGGTCGTTTTTTTTTTTTTTTTTTTTTTTCACACAACACGAGCTGCACATTTGGCTGCATCAGTGGTTCTCCGGGCCAATTTTCAAATGCATTATCCACCAAAGGTAACGGGGCAATGGGTCAGAGCTGAAAAAGGACGTTCAACACAGTGGAGCAGTTACTTGAAGGGTCCACAGTTGTTCAGTATGTGAATAATCAGGCCGTTATATAAGTGTCACTGAAAATGAACTTTGTACTCGCTCTTTATACGTGACATCTTTCACCTTCTTTTGTGTTGAGTATAATGACACATTAACAGCCACAGTATCATCTCCCCTAACCTATCTGCTTCCTCTTTTTTCTAGTGCGATCAGCTAAACAAACAGCACTTTCCTTTTATTAAATTCCTGCCAAGATGTAGCAATGCTATTTATATGGCAATGTGAGTGAGACTCCACAATTTATGGCTCCAGGATGATGAATTCTAATGACCTTTGTGATCCAATGACTTTTCCTCTGCCACTACCACACATACGGTTGTTTTTTTATGTCTTCAAAACTACTGGGTGGATTTCCATGATCCCTTATTTTTTTCCCCCCAACTAAAAAATCTAATCAACCAGATTCCTTCGCAATTACTGACATTCCCGTCAGTCTGAGCTGCAGTTTTGCTCTGCGTTCAGCGCTGAACCACAGTGGTGAACATGGACATTTTACTTCCATGCACCAACAAATGAGGGGATTTAGTGCTCATCAGCATGCAGGTTCCGCATCAGAGGCGCAAGCAGGGTTGTAGGCTCTTGGTCTTGTTGAATGATTCAGCAGGAACCTGTTTGACCACAGTTTACATGCTTTTTTTTTTTTTTTTTATTTTGTGGAAGTGTGAGACGCTACCACCAACAGCATTAGCTCCACCGACTGTTACTTTCTGATATATTTATTTCTTTTATATAGGCTACAAAAGTCACCTCAAAAGTCCAATGTTCTTACTTACGTGATGTATTATTTACATGAAAAATTATTTTTAATTTAATCACTTTTATTTTCAATGTTTAGTCACACATTTGCAAACATATTGTGGGTGTGACAGGACGTGTGAAAAGGGGGGGGAAAGGTGCATCTCTATCTTAATGTGACCTTAGGTATGAGGGATCCTGCGAATCGGTTCTCTCATTTGGACCCCCTCTGAATAGCTGAGGTTAATTTAACCGCATCTGTCCGACAAATCCAGAGCCAAACCTGCCAGATGGGATTTAAAAAAAAAAAAAAAAAAATCGCCCCGCTCTGTCTATTCAACTGGATTAAATACCTACATTTTTTGTTCATTTTGGATGTCATTGCAAATATATATGCAAAAAAGGTCTTACCTTATTTAAAAAAAACAACTTGTGTTAAATTGTCTCAATATAGCATAAATGGTTTACCAGATGTGTTTTTTTAAAATTGCCCTGCTTTACAGTTTTGAGATATCTCAGCCCACTTCATCGTTTTAAAAAATGATGCATGGGTCTGGATGTGTGATGCAGTGACATCAGAGAAAAAGGTGAAAGTCTTTTCCCCCTGCTTTGAGTTTAATTTGGTTAATTTTAACACAAAGGCGGTTTTAATTTATTTTTTTCCCCTTCAGATATACAATATAGGCTTTATAATAATAATAATAATAATACATTTTATTTGTTGGGCACCTTTTAATCCTCAAGGTCGTGCAGTAGTGTATAGACAATATAAGAAACAGAATAAAACAGCAATGAAATCAACAATACATCAAGTAGAATACAATAAAATAAATAAAATCCAAAAAAAAGGCATGAACACTTGCCTTTCTATCAGCTCAAACCAGTCTGGCCGTTCTCCTCTGACCTCTGGCATCAACAAGGCATTTCCGCCCACAGAACTGCCGCTCACTGGATATTTGTTCTTTTTCGGACCATTCTCTGTGATGGTTGTGCGTGAAAATCCCAGTAGATCAGCAGTTTCTGAAATACTCAGACCAGCCCTTCTGGCACCAACAACCATGCCACGTTCAAAGTCACTCAAATCACCTTTCTTCCCCATACTGATGCTCGGTTTGAACTGCAGGAGATTGTCTTGACCATGTCTACATGCCTAAATACACTGAGTTGCCATCATGTGATTGGCTGATTAGAAATTAAGTGTTAACAAGCAGTTGGACAGGTGTACCTAATAAAGTGGCCGGTGAGTGTATATACAAACACATGCATATATACACAGATGAATTTAGTCAAGATTAGCGCCATTGCGCCACATGACAAACAGAAGACAAAGATTAAACCGTTAAAACAAATCATATCTGTGGTGTTGAAGCATCAAATGAGTCTGTTCAGTAATTAGATGAGATTCAGATGAGGAAACAGACAAATCCTCTCATTGTACAAGGATCAACACCAACGTTTTCACCAACTGTTTGTTGACTTCGGCGTTATGTCATTCTGTAATAAAACCTATTCTGGTAGCCTATATAATAAAGACTTTAATCTGGCTTCATCGTTTTGATAAGTTAACTTTATGGCATTTTTTTGACATCTCGTCATTTGAGCAGTAAAAGAACGGGTTATCAGCAATGGGCCTGCAGGCCCCCGTTCTGTTGCACGTTGAATACAAATCTTCCTGAATCCAAGAGTCAGCAGCACGAACTAGATAAACAAAGCTGAGCCGTAAACCGCTGCGACGCTCTCTGATCTCGTGTCCAAAGGGCGAGCAGGATCCACCGGTGCAGTAACACTGACGTTACTCTGAAAGTGACTAGTCCAAACACAGCCATGGCGGAGAACGAAGGCCGGGGAAAGCCCGTGGAGAGGAGAGGGGTGAGTTGCACGCCAGCTCTGATTATTGCCATAATAATCGCATTTCATGTCTT
This sequence comes from Lepturacanthus savala, assembly GCA_030544235.1. NCBI lineage: Eukaryota > Metazoa > Chordata > Actinopteri > Scombriformes > Trichiuridae > Lepturacanthus > Lepturacanthus savala. The sequence goes on from CM060480.1 coordinate 15,926,490, forward strand.
GTTTTGCCTGTGTATAAATAGCACCGTTGTGACGGATGGCCTTTGAGTTATGAAACCAGGGTTCACGTCGCACGCTGATGTTCCCCCGCAGAGATTAACCGCGGTGCTGGTGTCGGCGACGCTCATCTCTGCATTTGGTTCATCCTTCCAGTACGGATATAACGTGGCTGTGATCAACTCTCCATCACCGGTAACCCGAGCAAGGAAACAAAAGTTTCTCAGGAACGCACGGTGACAAGCCGCTGTCGCCGCTATGACGGTGTGTTTCCACCAGTTTTGCCCTGCTCTCTCCAGTTCATGCAGCAGTTTTATAATGAAACCCACCTGGAGCGTTACGGCGGGCCGATGGGAGAGAACCTCCAGACTCTGCTGTGGTCTCTGTCCGTGTCCATGTATCCTCTGGGAGGCTTCTTCGGCTCTCTGATGGTGGCCCCGCTGGTCAACAAATTGGGGAGGTACTACTGCCTGTTGTGCCTCTTCTGATAGTTGACAAATCACGTCTACCACCAGTAAAGTGTATATTTCATGTTTGTGATTGTTTGTGACATCAGAAAGGGCACCCTCCTCTTCAACAACATCTTCTCCATCATCCCGGCGGTGATGATGGGAGTCAGTGAGCTCGCCAAGTCGTACGAGATCATCATCGTGTCCAGGTTTATAGTGGGAATCTGTGCAGGTCAGACATGTTCAACTGTTCAAATAATGGAGATGGGTAAGCTGCGATTTGACTGTAAACGCTTTCCGGCAGGTCTCTCATCCAACGTGGTGCCCATGTATCTGGGCGAGCTCTCTCCTAAGAACCTGAGAGGAGCGATTGGCATCATACCGCAGCTCTTCATCACCATCGGCATCCTCAGCGCTCAGGTGCTGGGCATCAGACACATACTGGGAAACAGCGAAGGTACTGAATTATAAACTGGATTCTGGCAAAATGTTCTCCCATGCATGTTCTGCATGTTCTCCATATGTCTGAGTTTTCTCCAGGTTCTCTGGCTTCCTCCCACAGTCCAAAAATGTATTGAGGTTAATTGGAGACTCTAAATTGCCCATGTGAGTGTGTGAGTGAATGGTGTGTGTGCCCCACGATAGGCTGGCGACCATCTGGGGTGTATCCCTGCCCTACCCCTGTGACCCTAATGAGGAATAAGCCCGTATAGAAAGTGACTGACTGGAGAGATAGCACTTATACAAACAGGTAACAAACAACCAAAGTAGTCAAACTTTCCCCCTCAAAACAAAAAAAAGAAGAGGAATCTACGTCAGTCATGCTGCACTTTCTCCTTAACTAAATTCTAGGCCTTTGTCTCCGCTACTCTGATTATTTGGTCTGCACCAGGCAATAAAATGTTTCCAATTGGCATGTAGACTCCCATGTGGTCTGCTTTCGCACTTGCAAGTGAACCAAAATTTGTCCAACTGACGCTTCATCAATGTTTATCCTCCGGTAGAAATAAGGACCAATTCTGACTCACTATGGAGTGACACGTTCGCACATTGCTGCATGCTCTTATCTCCGTGCATTACAATCTCTCTGTTGGCCGTTTTTTGGCAAAATATCCAATTCTACATCTGAAGAACAATCTGCGGGTGCACTGAGCCGCTGATGAGGCATTGTACGTCATTTCAGGCAGAGGAGGCTAGTGACTAGAGTGCTATTTTCAAGAATGAGGTGATATAGGATGAACATGGACCTACAAGGTGGCTATGAAATAATTAGTATCCCCTCGTTTGAACCAGAGTTCGTGTTCTCACCAGAGGGACCAAAGTTTGTCATTTGGTGCAGAGTCAACCGGACCAAGGCTACTTCTTTTTGGAGGTCTTTGTCTGCTTTATTTTATGCATCCTCATGGTATAAAAGCGCCCTAAGGGTCTTAAGACTGGAACCATGCACCTAAGGTAGTTCAAGAAAGGAGTTGGCCAGGTCAAAGAGTGTTGTGGCTACCACATTCTGACAAAATGTTGACAGCCTTTGTTGGATGATGTTTACATGAGTTTTGCATTTGACCCACTGGTTCTAAGAGGTGATGTCTGTCCCTGCAGACTGGCCCCTCATGCTGGGATTGACTGGTATTCCTGCAGTGATAGAGCTCCTGCTGCTGCCCTTCTTCCCAGAGAGTCCCAGGTACACACTCATCCAGAGAGGAGATGAGAAGTCAGCAAAGAAAGGTGAGAAAATGCAAGAACGTCCTGACATCGCCAAAAGATAATTACAATTTAGCAATTATATATTGTGGTACCTATGTTCCGCCTCCTTTAGCGCTGCAGCGTCTGCGCGGCTGGGACGATGTGGACGGAGAACTCTCGGAGATGCACCTGGAGGACCAGTCGGAGCGGGCCGAGGGCCGCCTGTCTGTGGGCTCCCTGCTGTCCCAGCGCTCCCTCCGCTGGCAGCTGGTCTCCATCATCATCATGAACATGGGCCAGCAGCTGTCAGGGGTCAATGCGGTGAGACCCGCCTGCCCGGGCGTCCTTGTCCGCCAGTTTCACGTCCAACGCCAGTTTCACGTCCAACGCCAGTTTCACGTCCAACGCCAGTTTCACGTCGTTTAAACGGCAGCTCTGTTCTCTTCGAGCAGCGGATCCTGTACTGCACTTAACTCACCCCCTCTAATGTGTCTGATTCATAACCATCATGTATTCCTCTCTTGCAGATTTACTACTATGCAGACAGCATATATGCCACTGCGGGGGTCAAGCAGAATGACATCCAGTACGTGACGGTGGGAACCGGCGCAGTGAATGTCTTCATGACCATAGCCGCTGTAGGTGTGAAAAGCTCTAAGAGTTAAACGTTTGTGAAGAGGAGGTGGGAGGTCTAAATCAGGGGTGTCAAACATGCAGCCCGGGCGTCAGAAGCAGCCCACTTAAGGGTCCAGTCCGGGGATAAATTATTTACAGTTTTTATTTGTAAATGGCTCATAAAACAGGAGATACCTTTGCAGATACCTTATCTTGTTCAGTGAGTAAATTCTTTGAATTGCAATGCATGCAACAATAGCATAGATGGAACAGAATATGGAATAACTGAGACATCATATTGTTAAAATTGCACATTTTCTCTTGTGTAATCTCTCCTGTTTTGGAAATAGAATGTGAATTATGAGTGCAAACATTTAGAATGTATTTTTTTTTTTTTATAAAAAAGGAAGAGGGCGACACAGTGGTGCAGGGGTTAGCGCTGTTGCCTCACAGCAAGAAGGTCGTAGGTTCAAGACCTCCTTGGTCCTGGGTCTGGGATCTTTCTGTGTGGAGTTTGCATGTTCTCCCCGTGTCTGCATGGATTTTCACTACTTCCAGCTTCCTCCCACAGTCCAAAAACATGCTCAGGTTAATTGGCGACTCTAAATTGCCCGTAGGTGTGAGTGAATGGTGTGTGTGCCCCACGATTGGCTGGCGACCATCTGGGGTGTATCCCTGCCTCTCGCCGTAATGCGCTGGGATAGGCTCCAGCAGACCCCTGCGACCCTAATGAGGAATAAGCAGGTATAGAAGATGAGATGAGATAAAAAAAGGTGGTGTTATTTATACATTTATCTTCACTGATCTGGCCCATTTGAGATCAAATTGAGTCGTACGTGTCCCCTGAACTAAATTCAGGGGACACAAAAGTCTATTGTTTGAGCTCATCACAAAGAACAAATAGTCATTTAAAGGGACTTTGTTACTCCAGGTGTTCATCGTGGAGGCCTCGGGACGGCGGCTGCTCCTCCTCTGTGGTTTCGGGATCTGCTGCGGTGCCTGTGTGCTGCTCACCATCGCTCTCAACTTCCAGGTGCAGTGCAGCTTCAGCCCGACTCTCAGCGTGATGTTCTGCTGCCCTCTTGTGGTCCATCACGCTCAAACAATTTGCTGTTGCAATGCAAGATTTCTCAATCTCGAGGTTGTGAGATTTGCTTGGGAAGAGTCAAATGGGATTTAGGAGACAGATTTTATTGCTCGCTTGTTTATTTCTAAATAATAGATTATCGATCGAGGCGGGAAACAGGTTGGAAAAGTAGGTTGTTTTATAACCACATATAAGATTACTTTTTGCAACTCAATTACACACAATATGGACTCATGCGTGACTCATAGGCAGATTTAGTGATTTGGGAACACATCATTTTCTCTAATTTTAAATGTTGGTATTGGTGGTGGTAAACAAAGTGCCTAAATCTTTACACTATTTATACCACACTAATAATATTTGGTTAAAAGTAAAAGTCCTGCATTCAAATATGAACTTAGGTTAAAGTGCAAAAAGATTATTAACACAATAGGGTTTTTTTTACTTAATATCTCTTCAAGATATTTATTCATCATTTATTTATTCAACATTCATAACCTCTTTATACACTGATGGATAATTTAATCCATCGTAACATGCCGTATTTTCTAAGTTGACCGTATATTTGGTGTGTAAAATCTTAGAGTTAATGTATATAGTTGTATAAAATGGAAATATTAAAGTAAACTGCATAATCATAATTTTAAGTATTTCACCATTTAGTATTAATTAATTAATAGGACCATCATTATAGATTAAACTTCCCAGCAGTAGCTACAAAAATAACACCCCAAAATGTTGTTTTTAGAGTAATACATCTGTAATAGTAATAATAATAATAATACCGGTAACATAGTATCTAACACAAGTTTAAATGTAGGGCTTTGACTTTAGTGAGTTTTTCTTCTATCTTGCAGTACTGTGACTTTAAAGATCTAAATACTTCTACATCCATCAGTGGGAGCAGCATGTTGCTGTACACTGTGTTCCTCTCTGTCCTCAAAGCACATTCTCATATTAATATATTCTTTATCTGTTTTCACTGAGGCTTGGGGGGGGGGGGGGGGGCGTTAGTAACTGTGGTCCTGCTAGTTGTTTCATGGGGAGAGACGGTTTAGTTGTTTTTCTTTTAAAATGTGTTCTGTGACCACTTTGGTTCATGATTTGATGCGTGTGTTGGTTTGCACGTATATTGGATGAGTTCCTGCGTGCCGATGGTGCCCATCAACATCAACATGTGAGTTGGAAGGTGCGCAGGCGCCGTAGCTCCAGTGAAGGAACAGTCCATTAATCTGTGAAGTACTGTGGGGATTATACATGGGAAAATTATTTTTTTGGAGTGTTTTTTATGGGGCCTGTTTGTGCAGTTTATTGAATTATCATAGTAACAGGAGTTTTTTGTTTAATATCTAAACATCATAATAGATCTACAGCTGTTTGGGGCCTCTTTTAGTTGGGGCCCAGGCTGCTACCTACCTCGCCTTGTGGTATAATCCGCGCCCGATCAAGACTGGGAGCGTTATACTGTATAAATAATTTATATATTTATACAATCTATGGCTGGGAGGCACAACAGGCATCTGAGTCCAAAAAAGGAAGACGAAGGGTAAAAAAGGTGGAGATCAGGTGATGGTGAAAGACAAGGACTCACAGAGGAATAGTACAGGTGCAGACAAGGAGGGAATGGCAGAAATTTGTGGGGGGGGGGGGGAAAACATATTATGGATTAGCTTTTGCACAAAAGATCCAACCCTTTAATTCTGCACTTTTTATATCATTTTATGTTTTAAGTCAGAAGTAGGCAACCCTGGTCCTAGAGAGCTGCAGTGGGTGCAGGTTTTTGTTCCAACCAAACAGTTACACACCTGATTCTACTAATCAACAATTAGAGCCCTTGCTAAGAACCTTTATTAGTAGAATCAGGTGTGTTACTGATTCTACTAATAAAGCCTGTACCCACAGTGGCTCTTCAGGACCAGGGGAGGCCTTACCCCTGTTGTACGTCGCGCCGCAAAGCCAAAACCACAGAATCGCCTCTCGTATCATAGATTTGGTCTGGTTGTCATGGTCTGGAAGATGAATTGATGACATGACATTTCTATTTGCTGGGGTCATAATAACTGTGAGACCTTGAAATAGAGTCATCCACCGCGAAACATATGAGGAACACTGATCATTAGACAAGACCACAAAGCCAGCGCTGTCCCCTCTGCAACCCTGTAATCTCACCTGGATCCTGTCAGACGGGCGGCACGGCACACCGATATTTACCGTTTGCGTTTTTAACGGGGAAAAAAAGGCACAATTTTAAGAAAAGGCCAGATAACAGGGACATAAGTGATTCACTCGAGACAGCCGGCGATTGGTCGGTTCAATATTTATTTCTGTTTTAAAGTATCAGTTTATCCCAGCAGCATCTGCCGGTCTGTGTTGACAGGAGAGCGTGGCGTGGATGCCGTATGTCAGCATCGCCTGTGTCATCATCTACGTCACCGGACATGCGATAGGACCCAGTGAGTATGACAAAGTGATTACAACAGGGCGCTCCATTAGCAGAAGTGGTGTTTTGACATGACCAGACGTTTAATCATGTGTTGTAAACCCGCGCCCGGTTGTTTTGAGACATGAGCCGAAGAATGACGACGCGTCCCAAATGTTTAGGTTGTGGCTGACCGCACGTGTGCTCTGCAGGTCCCATTCCTTATGTGGTGACCACTGAGATGTTCAGGCAGTCGGCCAGGCCCGCCGCTTTCATGGTCGCGGGCTCCGTCCACTGGCTGTCCAACTTCACCGTCGGCCTGGTCTTCCCCTTCCTAGAGGTCAGTTGCAAAATTTCTAAGATGTCTCACATCGGCGGAGGGAAAGTTTATTATTTCTCTAAATGATTACAGATGTGTTTTTTTTTTTTAGAGTGAACAGGACGGCGAATCACTTCGCATCCAGACTGTTATATATTATAGATACTGTTATGGATTCAACGAACACAATAGAAAATGGAAAATGCCGAATAGGGAATGCAACCCGGCCTGCGGCCAGTCCAAGTTTCATGTCCCACCTGGAAATAATCTTTAGAAGCAAACTTTCAGTCTCTCACATCCATTTTCAGGCGTCCGTTTTCAGAAAACAAACACTGATAAACCCACAGTACACGAGCTGCTCAGCAGCAACAGGAGGCGAACCATTTGCAGCTATATAACCAGATGTTTTCCTCTGCAGCTGGTGGAGACCAAAACAGAGCTACAGTTATATTGACCAGAAACCCCAAATGATTACCAATGTTAGTTTGTGTGTGCTGGATGTGTGATTGTTTACTACTTCCCTATAGCAACTGTATAATGTGATCACGTGAGTGTTATAATAATTAATGCAGGTTGCACACCTAATTTGAAATGGAACATACAAATAAATTATTATTATATGATTATTATATATTTCCGGATTTGCAGGAATAGTTTTCTTGTTTTGTTTTTTTTTGCAGGAACCAAAGTTTTATTTCTTTTCTCCATTCAGACGGACAAAGTTGGCTTCATTTTATAGAAAACAACACTGTGTGGTGCCTAAAATTTAATTGAATATGCTCATGTTTTTAGTGAACAGTGAACTCAAACATTCATTCATTAGTTTATGGCAAATATTATTCATTCTTATCTATCAAATCTATACTTAAATGGTAAAGAAGGTTGTTTAAAATAGCAAAAGTCTCAGTTTTCCTTTTGTTGAAATACATCCGTCATCAGACACTAATTTGTCATTCTTTCACTACAGCATTTTTAATAATATACATAACAAATCAAAACCATATTATAAAAATCCACAAATATTCAAATCCAATTTTTAGCTGCAGTTGTTATTAACATATTTTTGTGGGAGTCTTTGTGCATTTTTTCCTTGTTGTTTTACCGTAGCATGCGTTATTTGTTAAAAAACAACAATATCACGTTTAAACTGTGTAAAGTGAATCTTGGTCTCGCAGCCGTGAAGTGTGAACTTGCACAACACTGTTGACATGAGCATGATGCACTTCTCATGTTTACTTCCCGTCTCGTGTTTTTATCTCGGACCAAAAACCAAACAAGGGAGGAATGTGTTTTAGCAACGGAAACCAAAAAAGACGATTCCTGTCAAACCGCATTTCACCTCTCCACGGGGGCTGTTTATGTCCCTTGTCTGTTTCTGAGTAACAAATTTACAACATTTCAACCTGAGGACACGCCGATCCCGTTTTTTTTGTCTCCCTCATCTCCCCCCAGAGAGCTCATCTGTCTGGCTAGGTTGGTCTACCTCTGGTTGTTGGTCCCTGAGACCAAGAGCAAGACTCTAATATACTCGAGTGCTGCAGCTGCACCAACCAATAAAAAATGAGTCAAATCACAATCCGCGGATAAAACTAAACCATTGATAATCGATTAAAACAAAAAAACATGTGAAAAACAATGTATCTTAAGATTTAAGAAACACAATAGAAAATCTAAAATGCTAAACAGGGGAATGAGAACAGTCCAAGTTTCATATCCCACCTGGAAATAATCTTCATAACCAAAATTTACATTTTTGAATCTCTTTCATCCAGGCTGTTTCCAGCCGAAGCAGTCTGTTTTCAGCATACAAACGTGCTCTGTGCCAGCAAAAGATGAGCCATTTAGCAGCTATAAAGTCAGATATTTTTGGTGGAGACCAAAACAGGGCTATTCTCTTCAATTAATCCTCCAGTTTTTACCTTTTTTTTCCACTAATGGCATCCCACACACGCCTATCAACGTCGCCAGTTCATGAAACCCTGCAACAACAAACTGAGCGTGGAGCACTTCTCAGTGTTGCTACATATTGTGTCTAAATGGTGCCAAATAACCCGCTGGCCGGCAGGTTATTTGATTTACTTTACAGATTTACTTTCCAACAACATCAGAGCATGTAGCAGCAGCCTGCCGGAGGCCTCTCAACCAACCGACTGTACATCACTGCATTAACCGCTCATTGGCTCATTTGGTTTCTTGGCTTATTCTAGCTCTCCGATTGGCCATACCAAATGTCTGTCTACTCCTATTACCTGATGCGTTGACAGCTTTCAGTTTGGGAGATATTATACTCATCAGGAAGAGTAGTCTACTTGCACGTAGAGATGAGAAGCTGCATAATAATGAAAAAATATCTGCGTATTTAGTGTGTTGTGATAGGTCAGTCACATCTGTAATTCTTGCTGTCTAAAGGTCACACATGAGGCAGCATAACATCAGCTTTCGGTTCAGTGCGACAAAAGACTGTTGCATGGGGCGGAATAATTATTATGCATCATTATGGCGGCAAAAGGGCTGCTGTGTTTTAGCTGTGTGTGTGTGGTCAAACTAGTTGTCTCATTAGATAGAGAGCTTTAATTTATGAATCTTACACACTACTATTTATGCTACAATAACAATTAATGTGTGTGTGTGTGTATTTTCTTGAAATGATTGAAATGAGTATGAAGTGAAGTGTGCACATTCTTAGAATTCACAAAAAAGTCATTCCACAGGCTGTTAGAGTTAGCTAAGAAATGGATTACAACATGTAAATTGTTTCACAAAGCCCCACATTACACATAGCCCCTTTCATTTCTAACAAGGGCACATTTAGAAATATATATACTTATAAAGCTCTGTCAAACAAACTGGAATAAATAAACATGAACATTTTTTGACAGTGAATTTAGTTCAAAGTTAAAAAAAAAAGAACTATATACATGAACTAATGTAAAATGCATTTTTATCTAGCAGCACTGCTGGACCATGAGTTTGCAAGACACTGTTAAACATGATGTGCTTCTCATTTTTACTTCCCCTTTTTATCTTTAACCAAAAATCAACAGTATTCCAGTAACGGAAACCAAAAAAGGTGATTGTGATCAAACAGCATTTTACACCTTGGCTGCTGTTTGTGGACCTTCTTTTCGGTTTCTGGGTAAAATATTTACAACGTTTCATCCTGAGGATGCACTGATCACATTTCACTCTTCCTTATCTCCCCCCCACAGAGAGGCCTGGGCTCCTACAGTTTCATCATTTTTTCTTTCATCTGCTTGGCTACGTTGATCTACATCTGGCTGGTGGTCCCTGAGACCAAGAATAAGACCTTCCTTGAGATCTGCCAGATGTTTGCTAAGAGGAACAAAGTGGAGATCAAGCTGGGCGATGGGGATCAACCTCTGAAAGAGAGCAAAGAAAGCCTGGAGGATGCAGTGAAGGTCACGGCCTTCTGAAGACAAAGGAGGGCATTCAGAGGGAAGGAAGTCTTCAATCCAGGGGTAGATGTAACGGACTTCATAAATTTTAATTCTTACAATATTTTCCATTTGACATGTAATCTTAATGCAATCCCTTCTTTTTTTACTATGTCTAATATTTTACTGTGAATCGGTGCTTGCACTAGGGCTGCGACTAACAATTATTTTGATAATCGATCAATCTGTAGATTATTTTTTCGATTATTAATTGAATAAAAAGGGTTGAAAAAAAGCTAAATTAGATTTTTTAAATAAATGGACATTGGATGCTGCCGTGTGATGAGAATTAAGGGGAAATGCAAATGCAAATTCAGCGAAAGATCATCACATTTATTTACAGTTTCCAGCAGATTTGTGTCCATTATTTCAGTCAAATTAAAAAAAAACAACCTTAACTCTCCAGTTTTGTCGATGGAGAAGTGATATATTAGCTGATTATGAACTTACCGTGAGTCTCCTCCACCCATCGCGCCAACAAGCATCCTCTTCAGGTGCTCATGCGGCGACGTTGTGCTGGAATGCCAGATCAGCGGTGCATATTTTGCACTTGACTTTGTTCTTTGAAGGCATTAATGTAAAGTTCTCCCATACTTTTGATGATTGGGGTCATACATTTTTTTCTCTCTGCTGTGACCGCCATTTTTCAAAAGATGAACTACACAAGGCGTGGCATTGGTTTGCTTCTTCTTTTACTGAAATTGGCCTCCAGCTTAATGGTGCTCTACAACCTCCACAGTCTATAATGACACAGACCCAACTAATCAATTACTTAATCAGTTGATTGATTTGATTTAATCAACTAGTTGTTGAAGCCTTAGTTTGAACCACATATAGCGTTATAGAGGTGTTAAAAGAGTCATCAAACAAGTCACTTGTAAGCCTTTATTGATGTTGCAAAGATATGAATATGAAACATGGCCAAAGCTTTTCCTGATATAGTTAGCATTAATCATTGACTTACATGTGCCTGAAAGACGTTTTCATCCTTTATTATATAGCAATACAATTTTCAAATCCCAACCATGAGCATTGATATTTTTGGTTTAGTGGCAGCGTATTTGAAGCTCATACAAACAGAAGCAGCTGAGCCTCTTCAGGAGCATCTGTACTGACTGTCCAGCTGCACCCCTCCGTACAGACTGAGTTTGGTGGTTCCCCAGCTGAGTATATTTCCCACCGTCGAGCCGTTCCTCTCGCATGACATCTGGTCGCGGATATCTGCTGTGGTCAGCACGTAGTCCCACAGGTTGACATCAGTCATCTTACCTACAAAGCCATCTGCGTTGGAGATGCCCAGTAATCCGTCCTGGTCTTTGCCCAGGATGAACACGCCGCCGGGGCTGATGGTGTAACCGCTTCTCAGGTACCGCTGCTCGCCCACCATGCCGTTGATCCACAGCTCCACGCCGCCGGTGTGCGATGACCAGGTGATGCAGTAGTTGGCCCAGTCGAGGGCCCTGAAGTTGTGCGGCAGGTTCACGAACTCGTTGCCGATCCAGAGTCCCACCTCCCTGGCGTCCCTGTCCTCGCCGATGGAGATCATCAGCTCGTTGTCAACGCCGTTGCTGGAGTAGGAGATGACGGTGTGGACCCCCTCGATCTGAGGCCGCACGTGCATGCACACGGTGAAGGAGTCGAGGTCCATAGGGTGGTTGAGACGGGCCAAGGCATAACTACCATAACTCTTCTCATGGAAGTCCAGCACCAGAGGAAACAAACCAGGAGGCTCTGAGAAACACAGAAAGAGCTAGAATCAGTGCAGAGAAGAAGAAAGAAACATTTATCTACTTTGAACATTATCTACAAATACAATCAGATTGGCACTCACCATATCTGGTAGGCCTTGGATTCAGAACTCCACCTTCAGGGATAAGGGAGACAAACACAGCAGAGTAAATATGAGCACATTTTCACTGTCTTTAGCAGTTTGTTTGTTTTTATCCCTAAGACATCACTCACTTGAATGCATGTTCTTTCCGAGGGACGTTATCAGACCCTCGATCTTCAGGAGCTTGGATTCAATTTCATCTTGGCGACAAAATGCTGGAAAAAGCAAAAGAAAATGACAAGAATTCGAGTCGTGCCTGCTCCTGTCCCTTTATGTCAATTCAGGGAATAAATTGTCATGGTTTTGTAATCACAATGATACAGTAAGCCACACACTTCCTTTCCCAAGGCGTGGCAGGAAAGAAGACTCAACCACGCGGTCATTGAGAGGCTGTGCAATGCGGTAATCATTCCACAGGGTCTTGTTGTCCATGTCCATCAGAGTACTCTCCAGTTTCCTGATCTGAACATGACAGAGATGGAGAAACTTCAATTTAAATTGAACCCCTTTCCTTCAGAATGCCCTAATTGTCCACAAATTGCTGAAGTAGATTGAGGTTTACCCCTTTAACTGTTGCAGTTTTACAAACAAAGGCCTTTTCTATTTCAAGTGTCCTTAATTGTGGAGCAAAGGCCTATGGGTCTGCTGGTCTCTACCTGGTTATGTGAGAGTGTGATAGGCGTATCAAACACAGTCCAAAGGATGCTCTCGTAGCAGGGCGGGGTGGTGAGGGAGCCCTGGTATCTGAAAAAGTGGTTGAGGTTCTCGGGGAGCATGGAACGCACGTCAATGCTGGATATGTTCATGGTTTGACCTGTCAGGGTCACAGCAGAATCATGAAAGACTCAAACACTTAATTCAAGGTCAGTTGTTTCCATCATTGCCCAGCAATAGCTCACCTGCATACTTGATTTTGTCCAGGCTGGAGATGAAATCACTATAGTAGGTGTTCTCAAAATGCCCGTCCTGAAAATACACCAAAACCGTGTCAAGCTTAATCGAGATTAATAGTTCAGCCAGTAAACCGAGAGCTCAGTTTGTAACCTAATATAAATATCCCTGTTTTGTTTGTTTTCACAATTTGGGTTTCTGGTTCACGCAGGAACATGGAGACGTCACTGCAACAACACCAGATGTAGCGAGAAACAAGTAGTCAGATGATCCAACAGGTTGCAAGCGATGCCAAAAGTTTAGCCGGATTGTCTAAACCACTCTATTTGGAAGTGAAACCAAATGTGACCGCACACCAGAGGAAGCTAATAGTCCTCGTTTCAAAGGAAATGACAGGTTTGTGCTTGTTTTCTCTTCCAAATAGGTTTGGTTTACCTCGAAGTTTATTTAAAACCTGTATGATCATCTGACTGTTCTTGTTTCCTGCCTCGGCTGATCTCCTGATCTCACAGCAGAGCTTAAAGATCCCATCCAGACATGTATTAAAGCATTTTCAAAAGACTCAACAATAGCCTATTGTGTGTTCCGCAAAAATAGTGTAATTACTATGTTAGAATCCTTAAAATGACTTGCTCGTTACTCATTTTCCCTTGTTAAAAATTCCAGAGACTATGGTTAATTCACTAATAAAGTTTATTACTCCATAGAAAATGTCTCCTACTTCACCGTTCTTGGTGTGTGTGTGTGTGTGTGTGCGCAATGGAGGCTTCATGTTTCCACATCACACTTGCGTAAGATTGAATATTGGACCGGCATTGGCTCCAAACTACTTGTGATGTCACAAATCGGGGCTCGTAGGTACACACGCATTAAAATTTGATTTTCAATGAACTCAGAGAAACTTTCCACTTTTAGCAGATGCATGTGAAAACAGCCTTCTAGTGTCAAACTCTGCACATAGCCCACATCATTCTGCACAGTAGAGCTCAGACATCCAACTGACTAGAGGGGGGGGATTAATGAATAACCTTCTATGTCATTATTTCCACCAAATGGCTAAAGCTATGAAAATAAGGCTCAAATTGTAATAAACAGAAGTATCATTTAAACAACATCTAGGTGATTTAAATGTTTGTCTCTTAATGGGTTTGTCTGAATGGCCCCTAACTCTCAGCCTGCTGTCCAGGCGGATGCCAGCCGTGACGTTGCTGCGGCGACGACCTCTCACAGCTGAGATCCAGAGCATTCCTCTGGAAACAAGCACTCATTCAATATGTCAGCAGGCAACTCAACACCCAATAGAGACTTTTACTCATAAGGATGACCAAAACAAACTATAATACACTTCAAAGGGCATTTGATCAGTCTGTGGTTTTTAACTTCAAACATTTTTGTTTCGTATTATTGGCTCCCTAAAGCAAGAATTGAGGGTCGGACACTTTGGACAAAGCAGAGCACAGAGGAGAGGTAGCAAAGGTGGCATACATACATCATAGAAGAAGGCAAGTACCGCCAAACCGTCTGGCTTATCTCTGGCTTCAGTGAAGCTGCTGTACTTGTCGGAATTGTAATGGACAACATGGAGCTGAAAGAGGAAACGGAAACACAGAAGACGTTATGTGCCAAAATATGCCTGATGTCTCAAATGTATGGGGCAAACAGGTCATTTCACATAAAAAGATTAAATTTAAATTCTGTTCAGGTATTCACTAAAAGAACAAGCAAATTAAGGCCGGTTCAAAAGCAGCAAAACGGATTCATTAATGGTAAAATATACCATAGGAAAAAAAGGCTTCTTGAAAACCCATTTGCACATAGATCTCATGAGTCAACAGAGGGTGCGGATCACTTTTCAGAAAAGTAGTTCTGCTTTTCTTATTAACAAGATGCAAACCAAGAACTACATATATAATGTTTTCTTTGTAAGTTATGTTCACTTTAGCATCTGATAACTGCACAGATCTATGTGTAGAAACAGTGAAAAGGCTTGTACAGCCTGTGTGGTCGGTTTCTTCCCTTTACTTGAATTTTCATGGCAAACTTGTGTTTGAAATTGATAAAATTCAGTCTTTTTTTTTTTTTTTTAGCCAACCTCTGCCATGTAACGGGTGCCGTCGATGGTGTGCTCTGCTCCGCTGGCCTCCAGGTCCCAGCCTCCCCAGTGCAGGTGCATCTGAACTGCTGTATATTTTCCCGGGAGTCCCTTGGTGATGACCATAGTTGAAGGCAAGTCGATTTGAACTGATTAAAATAAAAATATATTGATATATTTGATTTAGTTATGCTAAAACACAAACACATCCAGGCATAGGTTATGTTACATTTCCCATACATTTCAAACACAATACATAACTGCTGTATTGTTTTACAATTTTTAAAATAAATTTTCCAACATTGGTTCCCATTTATTTTTGTATAACATGATCGTTTGAATTTGTATATGGCCTTCATTTTGATCAAACACAGTAATATAGTGCAGCCTTTCGAAATCAAATCAGTATTATGCAACACTAATATAAGTTTTAAGGAAATCTTAACTGGCCAGATGTTCAGTTCAGAATGGTTTACGCAAGAGATTGGGTTCAGGGACTCTGTTAATTTGGTTTTACATCAAACAGAAGGTAATGGAAACCAACAGTTGCCTGAAAATCAGAAACAATACTTTCAAAAATTCTACATTTGGCCATAACAGTGGTATGGTCCTTTTAACGGTATTGTTGAGTATAAGGTCACATTTTCATTACTTGATCATTTCTTACCGGAGTGGCCGTTGTTGGACATAAGGAAATTCCCTTTCTGAGCATCATATCCGCTGAGCTCCAGCTGCAACATATCGGGGTTATGTCTCACGCTGCGCCGCTGGATGTCGATTGGGGACTGCTTCTTACCTCCGCACGCGGGGTACTTGGTCGGCCAATGCATCTGGTCCAAAGCCCCCTCTGTACGTAGAAAACCCAAAGACCCAAAAACCATCACCGCACTGTAAATCCATCCACTTACTCTAATCCCAATCTCTTGAAAGGCACAAATAAATAAATGTCAGTGAACTGAAATGAATTGTGCGTGGATCCTGACACGCAGGCACGGGAGGCGCTCAGCTGGATATTATTGCCGCTGTTCATTATTTCCCCCCGCAGTAGCTACCCACTCTATAATTATTTACTACAGCTGTAACACGTCTAATGCGTCTCTGGTGTCGTTTGGCAAGCGTTTATCCGAAGTGTGAGAAAGCAGCGCGCGTCGCTACTTAAAAAAAACTACCAGCAGCAAATTGTGTTGGGTGAATAATACTTATAATAGTGTAATATTGTTATAATAATAAATACACTTATACAGCTTTTTATTTTCTACTTTTTTACATTATAAGAAAACAAATGCGCATTGGATAGGTTTCCACGCAACTTTTACGCACCATCCAACACCATTCAATTCCGCTTGGGTATTTATTTATTTATGTTTGTTAGCATTAAAAAAGCTTATATGAATTCCTACCGGTGTATGTCCAGTGTATTCCATCATGTGGGATCCCAGCACTGGCAATATAGACCAACACAGTGGAGAGGAACACAAAGAAAAACTCCATCGCTGCGTCTCTGTTCCTGCGCAGGACACTGACTGACACCTCAGAGGTTTTCACTCTGGAGTTAAAGTGAGAGTGAAGGGGGTGTGTTGAAAGCTCTGCTGAAAACGCCCAGAGCTCTTCCTAGAAGCTCCAAAATATCAGGAACACAACTCTTTGGCACACTTTTTAGATCTAACATGTGTTTATGAACTACAGGCTACAGGTCCTACCCCAAATTGTTAAGTTTCTTATTAAGAATGCTTTAGGCTAGAATGATTTTACAGTGGAAGACTGATTTAAATGTATATAAGATGCCTTCCATCACTCTCCGTCCTTTATTATTTCTTTTTTACTTGTGTTTTTTTTTATTATTATTAATTAATCATTACTGTAGCCTACTCATGGGGTGAGTTCAAATAAACCTCCCAATATGCCTTTACAGGAAACCATGTTACATGCACATTCATGCCTCTGTCACTTTCTTGTTAAAGCTGACATTCATGCTTAAAACAGGCAGATGGCTGCTGATAAACACGCGTCAGTGAAGTGCTTGGTCAAGTACTCGTGGTGTGTGCAGTGCACACACCCTCTGAATGTGTAAAGTCATGTACCTACGCATGTTGAAGTGACTTGGTTAGAATAAAAATAGACCGTGGTAATAAATATTAGGACATGTAGCTATCACCTGTTGATGTGCTGGTGATGCTAGTCGCGACATGTCCAACACTTCGACTTTAAATGCCAGAGCTGTCGATCTCTGACGTGCGAGAGTGAGTGTAGTTATGCCCGGGAGGAAGAAATGTCCTCAAAAGGACAAAAGCAACAGGGAAAGTTATATTTTGTTAGTCATCAGGGGATTATTTTAGGGTCAGGGCCAAAGTCATTGTTCACATACTGATAAAGGAATAGTTTGACATTTGTGGTCTTATTTAGGCAGAGCTAGATGATGTCTCTCTTGTGTAATGCGGTCTAAATATGAAGCTATAGGCCTGCTGCCAATAGCAGGTTAGCTTAGCGTAGTGTGAAAACTGAAAAAGAGCTCACTATTGAACCCAACATGTCGTTTCTTTTATCTTTACCAAAACCAGATTGTGAAAGACGACTACAGATTAAAATTTTAGTGTTTTTTTTGTTTTACTGCCGCTTCTGGGCTAAGTGTGACTTCCTGGGTTCTTGAAACTTCAGGAACCTGCACCTGGCCATGAAATCGCTTGGTTTATGACTCCCACTCCTAAAAACTACAACATTTTTTTTTTTAGCAAAAATCAAACAAACAAGTTTTAATGTGCTAATTAGTAGGCTAGGCTTCAGACTGACTGGTTTTGTTACCTTGCCAAAGAGCCAGGCTAGGTGTTTGCGCCTGTTTCCACTCACTTGCTAAGCTAAGCTAACCAGCAGCTGGCTCCGGCTTTATATTTCAAATACAGACATGAGAGTAGCACCGTTTTTTTTTCATCTAACTCTGAGCAAGAAAGTGAATATGTATATAGCCCAAATGTCTGAACTACCCATTTAATTTAGTATATAAATTAACATGGTATACTATCAGGTGTGTTGTGTTTCCATCAAGAATTAACATGGATTAAGTCGTACGCATGAAACTGCAGTATCTCCACCTCCGACACGGACCCTTGCGTGTTCTTACATGATGTTACTTCCATGTTAATCCAATAATCAGTGTTGACTGGTATTTAAAAATGCCGGGTGTCAGGCTCGGACGTTGCACTCATCATGACTCACCCTGTGACGTAAATCGCTGGTCAATCAGTGACGAGCGACCCGGTGACGTCACATTAAAGTAATGTTTTTCTTTTTTTTGTGTCCCTATGTCCCCAAAGAACAGAATAATTTACAAAGTGATCAGGGGACTTTACCTTACACTAACATCCTTGCTCACTGGACTGGAGTTTATGGCCTTTCTCCATCCTGCATCTAATTGACACCACCTGATGATTTCCTGTTTGGCTATCAATACCTGAAGGCTGAAAAAAAAAAAGACTTTTAAGCAGTCCCAGGTGGGGAAAAAAAACAGTATTGACCTTTTACGGGTGAAATGACAGGCGAGTGTTTTCTACATACAAAGTCTGAGATCATTAAGAGGCCACAGATTTAATCCCTTTCGGCACTCAACTTGCATAGACCAGCATTTAGAAATGTCTTCTTCCTCAGTAAATCACTAGGTTTGTATTTGCCTCAACAACAATCATAGTTTTCAAGGTCTTGGGGCTAGGCCTAGTAATTTAAAGCCTGCATTTTGTGAGCTCGACATATATGATTCAGCTGCAGACGGTATATACAGATACTTATGAAGATGAGACAGTTATCAAATAAATCAAACAAAAGCTGAATTCTATGATTAGAAAGTTCTTGTGTGCCAGCATCATCAGAGGGATCCTGGATTTAGCCCACAGTGGCCTCTTCCTTTTGCTTTTTTGTTTCCCATGTTTATTTCTTGGATATCAGTGTGAAACAGTAGAAAGGATTATCTCCAAATTAAGTTTTTCCTGTCAACACAACTCTCATTGACATATGACACAACACTATAAGTTAAACCTGCACAGGCACATGTTAATCAACAAATGACAATGGTCAAAAAACTTATATATGGAAGTTACAAACAGAAATAAATACATAAATAAGCCATAATACCAAAAGTAATTATATAAAAAAGAATAAAATTTAAAAAAATACTTGCAGTGAAATTATAATAGTAGCAGTTAGGCAAACAGTGTTGTGGGTTCTTGTACTGACATTTGCACACCACGAAACCACTAGTTGGTTGTGGCATTTCAGTTTCTTTCATCTTCTTTTACTACAATGAGACAGGAACTGACTGGAGTTGGACCTAATAACTGTTGAACTGTTGACATTTTAGTGGAATGACAGGAAAGAAAAGACATTTGAGTAGATCTGTGTAAACATTGAAAAGTTCAGGAAAAGAGAAGTTGAACTTGTATTATTTATGTTTTTGTCTGGTCATTCAGCACCGCTGAGAGACAGGTTGAGTGGATTAATCACAACTTTTCTGTATTCCGTGTCACTGTAACATGTAGTTACTGTATATTTCTGGGGAGGTGCACCTCAGGCTATGGCCTAGGCTTGACATAGCTGTGTACCTTATGCCAATTCAATGCAAAACTATAAATTTGGGAAATAGGAGTGTGATTTACTAATTCGAAGTGTATAAGGCATGCAATTATTGGGAAAAAAAAAGTTTTCCAAAACATTTCTAGGTCTTGTGCCAAAATTTGAATGAGCCATCAAGAGTAGATGGAACAACGAAACGATTGGCAGCAATTGGACTAAAAAGAGATGGAAAACCAACGTTCATAACGTTCAAACCAAATTCATAGGGAATGACTAATAACTAGGTGGCCTTTTGGTATGTCTGAGACAAGGGTGAGTGGTGCACTCCGGATGACAATCAATAAGACTGGACTGCATGCACTAGTCTCCATGGAGACCCAGCCTTGACCTAATGTTTCCAGATGGAAATGCACCGTGTATGACAGGTAATGGATGTTGCAGAACAATAGAAGAATTTGGAAGTTATGTAAAGGCATACAACGCTATGGTTTTGGTTGCTGAAGGAAGGATCCCAAAACTAGAAGAAATTGAAAAAGATAAAGGAACTTTATAATAAGCATGATTTTGTATGATTTTTTTTGCCCAATGAGAGATGGGATGAGTTGTGACCATTTGGCACAAGGTTATTTTGCTTGGTCAAGTGAAGCAAGGTGTTTGTGACCTAAACAGGTTTTTAAAACTCTTTGGTAAGGCAGAGACAAAGATACTTAAAACCTTATGTCTGCCTTACACCACCCATTGAAAAATCAAAACCATACAGAAAGCACAGAAAGACAGGACAAACATGAGAATAGTGGTTCCAGAGTCAGAGAGTCAGAGCCCCATGAAAAGGAAAGAGAGCTGGATAGAGACAGGGAAGATGGTAAGTGGAGGTCCATCCTGAGAAGGGAATGATCATATTACAGCACAACAGTAACACAAAGTGTTACAATGAAATCACCACAATACCCAACAAAAGATCACTACTAAACTGATGATAAAATATTATACAGTAAAACATTTACACATTCCAAAATAATACAATAAAAAACCTATGAGTTTTAAAATTAGTAATAGAGACGAGTTCTTGAAGTTTGAGAGATTTTGGAGATTGTTTAGAGGAAGAGGAAGCAGAGTACATAAATGCCCTCTTCCCAAGCTCAGTACCAGTTCTGGGGATAGAGGCAGTTTCTAATTTCCCTAAGTATGTTGTTACAATAAAATCCCAAGAACCCACTGGTTAAAAGTAGTTTAGGTGATGTGTGATGACAGTACAGTAAACAGGCCAATTCACCTTGACTTAACCTCCATTACATATATTAGTCTTTCTCTGGATATCGTAGATCCTACGTGTTAATAAAATCAAGGAGTCTGTTTTTCTCTGTAGAAAATGACAGAAAACAACCTGGAACCCTGGTGTGGCATGAAGCCGACCCAAGCAGGGCAGGTGAAATATTAAAGGGAGTCAGGCAGAGCAGGTTCCAGAGAGCAGGGAACCAAACTGAACCAACAGGGGGAACAGACAAGAAAGGAGCCAGTAGACTGTCTGAAGCATGACTGACTGCATGAACTGGGTTTACAATCTGGTGAAATGGTGGAGCTTATTCCAGGTTTTATGGCAGGGCTAATCATGATGAGTGGCAGCTTGCTGTCTGACTCCCACACACCGGTATCTACTTCTGTAATTAGACACATTCAGAACGTTAGGAGGAAGAGAGAGAGGCTGGGGGCAGGTGGTGGTCCAGGGGAGGTACAGGTGCTAGGAGGTGCAGGTGCCGGGAGGAGACAGGTTTGTCTTGGAAAGAGAGGTAATTATAAAAGGAAGCAGGGTGTTTTTAAACAGACACTCTGAGTGGAAGATCCTTAGAGGAGCCATACCTGCCTGGCCAAGTAACTGGGTGCTGGGGTACCGTGTCAGTTCTGGCGGTAGCGCAGAGCAGGTAAGCTCATAAGTGACTCTATGAGGTATCTCCCCCTGCTATACAGTGAACAGGGGAGGCCGTTAACCAAGGTAGCAGAGGAAGGGAAACATACCTGGTGAGGCAAGAATTCCTTTACTAATTTGAACCTATAATATTCTTGATGTACGGCAACAGTGATAACCACTGACCAACCATGCCACCCCATGGGAAAGATGTTATGTAAATATTCCATCCAGGACAGCTGGAGCTTCAAGTAGATTGATTGACAGGTGACATAGCAGAGCACAGTCTATTTCCTGATTGGCCTGATGGTATCCAGAAGTGAGGCTGACAGTGGTTCCCAGGACAGTGCAGAATGGCTTCCATACTACATACTACAAATTGAATGGAGGACCATTCCAGTATGGGACCAAGGGCGACTGAGTAACAACTTTATTAGAGAAGGCCAGAATGGGTTTCATGTGAGGTTTCAATTTGTTCAGACACACACAGATAAGGCAAACATAGGCCGGCTGTCACCATCAATAGTCAGAGACCAAAACCATTGACAGAGAAAGGCAATTGTCCAGTTGATACCAGGATGGCAGGTGAGACATGTAGAATGAGCCCATCTCAGAATGTAGGAACAGACAGTTAGGAACTATAAATAGGGGGTAACCATTATCTGGGGCAAGATGTTGACTCTGGGCTTGTTGTACCAATCACACAGTCTTCCAGGTGAAAGTGGCAATTATGCGAGTAAGAGGCAGAATAGTATCAAGTTAAGAACCAGTCGCTTGGTGGGACAAGGTATCAGGCTTAGTATTACAGGAGTTAGTAGGAGTAAGTCAAAGAAAGGTTAAATCTGCAAAAACACAGAGCAAGCCTTACTTGACATGAATTAAGCTGTTTAGCTGACTAGTTGCATGGAGGTTTTTATGGTCCAACCACACAATGAAGGGTTGGTTTATGCTTTCCAACCAGTGGTAGGATTGCCTACACTACTGGGTTAATAGCAAGAATCTTCCAGGAGCCAGTGTTCCTGTCTGCAGTTAAGACTATACAGGGGAAAATTGCCTAGAGATGGAATTTGTCAGCAGAGGAACGTTGAGAGAAGGCAGCACCCACCCAAGTGTCAGAGGCAACCACATCCACAATGTACCAATGGGCGTGATCTGGCTAGACAAAGACTGGTGTGGCAAAAATATTGGCACTTTAGCTCATTAAATGAAGTTGAGGATTCTGATCAGGGCAGTAATTAAGCTCTCTCTTATAGAAGTTCACAAATCCTAGGACCACTGCAATTATTTCAAGTTGCACTATAACCCATTATTGTAAAAAAAACATCTAAATTGCTTCACATAGTCATGTTAACATTGGTGCACAGAAATGTCATTGTGGAGGGGGGAAATTCCTGATGGAAACAAACAACAAGCAAACAATCACCGGTGGGTTCAACCAAAATTGGAAGCTGCATTCACACACATACAATGAGCCATTTCATATTCCTTTACTTATTGTGATTTATGGCCCATCAGGGATCTCTGCTAACTTTCTGGTTTATTATGATCAGGTCAAACACATACATCGCTGTACATTGAGGAAATGCCACAGACTGAATGGATCCCTTGTGACACACCCAGAAAAGATAGAACGCACTGGATGGTTGTACTTGTCTTTATAGTTGAGTACAACTGATACTGAATTTTTGGGACCAATACTGATATGAGGGAGTAGAATATTCTGAAAATGGATATTTCAAACCTATATTTGTAATGATTCCTTAAATGTTGTTATTAACACTGTTTACAATAAAAAAAAAGGGCATTTTACAATTTAACAATAAACTTTATTGTCCAAATTCACATCAGTGCAATGAAACGGTAAACTAAGAAAAGGATTATCCATAAAATGTTCAGCAAAGATGGAAAATACTATCAAACTGTTTATCTAAACCAGAATGAAAAAATCTTTAAGGCATTAATTTGATACATTTATTCCACCATGCAGCCCTTTTATAGTCTGCCAGCTGTTGTAGTTCAACTTTATTTTTTGCGACTCTCTCGGGATCAATGGAGAAAAGTCTCATTGCTGCTTCTCCTGTGGGAGAACAGTGAAAATCTCATTTGCTCCAAGACTCCACTAGAGCATACGCTTGTTCTTGTCTAATTGTTGTTATCAAGTGTATTTCTGCAATAACTGCACTTACTCTTGTTCTCATCTAATTGTTGTTATCAAGCGTATTTCTGCAATAACTGCACTCATGGCTGTGTTTATTCTACGTTAAACGTTAATGTTAGCACTCGTAAGTTCGGGACCTGCCATTACTGTTTTGCAAGAGACTACAACACAGTCCCTGGTTGGCCAAGGTAATCTGCAATTTCTTGAAATCATTTCCAATGGAGGGAAGTCCAGACTGCTATCTAGAGCAAACATAAAAATTAACCCACATGATCAGGATGGATTTAGCCAGGTCCATTACCATCACCTTCTGTACTCCAAATCAGACCACTGGCTCTGCTGGTTGTAATGGAGTCAGAGTGCTCTCTGCTGGACCAACAACAAAATGGTCCCAATTCTATATCACCCCAATTTCTGGAAAGTAATTCATCACATACATGGATGGAAGCAACATATATGACAATTCCAATACATCTGACCAATAATTTGGTATAAAATTTATAGCAGTTCACATAGGGCTGGACATGGGACTGCCTGTATAAACAGAGTCAACAACCTATTGAATGGTGGCATCTGTACCTTGTTTTATAGCAGGCCTTACCGTGATGAGTGGCGGCTGATTGCCTGACTCCCGCACACCTGTTTCCACTCCGGCAATTAGGCACACACAGAAGACATTAGCTGCGTTTCATTAGTTGTTTCATTTCCCCTCGTTAACTTCCCCTCGGCCCTTAGTAATACGTAACAACATGTGCCATTTGGAGGCCACTTCGACAGCAGGGGAATAAAGAAATAAATTAAACACACATGCCCGTGTACACTTTCAGCCCACACAATCAATGATTGGCCACCGCTTGTAGGCGTAGCTCAATCCTGCTTTGTAGAAATCATCAGAAATACCTGCAGACTCATTTGAATGAGGTTCTGCGCATAAATGCAATATGTTGACACGATTTTCTTGTACCAAATGCAGACCACCACATAGACCCTTAGAGTGACTATTATTGTTGACTCAGGCCCTCTGCCCTCCAGGAGTCGATATTTCATTTTAGGTTTTCAGACAATTGGAACAGATTTACTGTATGATGGCAGCAGGGATTCCCCTGAGGACAAATGCCTCAGGGAAATCAGGAAGGGCAAGGTTATCCAAAACTGAAATGCTGCAAAAAGTGGGAAGCAGACTAGGTGAAGGAATGTGTATTATGTGTATAAAGTATTAATATGCTGCTTGTATATTGCTTCAC
The DNA here is from genome assembly GCA_030544235.1 of Lepturacanthus savala. NCBI lineage: Eukaryota > Metazoa > Chordata > Actinopteri > Scombriformes > Trichiuridae > Lepturacanthus > Lepturacanthus savala. Next base: position 15,951,185 of record CM060480.1, read on the forward strand.
GTTGTAAAGTGTGTTTTACTATACTATTGAACCTCCTGTTGACTTTAATTTCAAATGTGATCAAAACATCACGTAAAGAATTAATAATATACTTGATTTATTCACATTAAGGTGATAATAGGATTAAATATCAATGGACTGACAGACCTAGAATATGATGGCGTGTCTGTGCTAGTCAGTGTCTCTTTCTGCGATGGCATTACTTATCTGTGTCGAAAGTTTTAGGCTTTAATTTTACAATTGAAATTCTATGTAGAATAATTTGATTTACAAGTCAGTGTGGAAAATATGTATCATTGCCTTCTCTGTGTGCTAATAATAGGAAGTTTCATGCAGACCATCAACACGTCCTTCCAGGTGTTAACCTGACTATCACAAAATATGCAAACTCAAATAAATGAGGAAGTGACTTGCCACCAGGTAAATGCCGTTCTGCGTGCATTAAACCGTCCTGGGTGGTGGTTGAGGCAGTTGGATCAGAAACGATTACACTATAGAAAGAACTGATGGGTGTTTATTCACTTTTGTTACCCAGGGTCCACTGAACATGAATACTTTTTCTCCTGGAACGCCCTGCTCACACAGCTGCACACATTCACACCTGGACGTTGCCCAGTACAACTACACTCTGAGTCACTGAGCACATCCACCGGTGCAAATAAATCTCATATTCACGCAGATATTTTTTTTATAGAGGCACACTGAATGAAAAGGTTTTGAATAAGGGATTAAGATTGTCAGTTGATGTGCATTGTCTGAATACTATGCATGGAGAGGATTTACATTCCTGACTGGCACATTCTGACATCATCGGTGCAAGTGTAGACTGCTGGGGCCTGAGGGCATAGAGGGAGGATTCATATTCAGCCAATTCCTCAGAAATATGGAACAGACTGAGGGCGGCACATCAGCAAACCAGCTTTCACTCCCACAAGGAGGAATCTCTGTACTCAACAGGCTGAGAGACTTTACCTAAAAACTGTGTCAGAGAGGGCTGGTAAATTGGTTGACAATAACATGCTACAGGTCAACTCTATTCCATGCTTCACATTCTGGTGCAGCTTTCTAATGGTGACCACAGAAAAATGCTAGTGGAGTCATTTACAATTGTTTTACAAATGGATGATACAAGTGGAGTTTAACTAATTTACCTATTAGAGCATTGTTAAACCTTGACATTTTTTGCTAATTTATTCTGTTTACAACATACTTTATTTTGCAGATATTAATAGTTAACTGTGCTTTTTTTCAGATATCTGAACTGAAGGGAGAAGAATGCCTTATTATTGTTAATAAAACCAGAAGGTCAGGGGTCAAATGGTACATTGACATGGTCTTACTGATTAATCAAAGAACTTCAAAATACAAGTGTCATAGGAGAAGTCTAAAAACCAACTAGAGGGATATTTCACAATGTTGAAATCCAAAACATTTTATTTGGGGTGGATTAAATCTATATAAAGCATTAAAACCATTATTACACAGTGGAAACCACTAAAACTTTCTCAAGGCAGCGCTTGATCCTGGTACCTTCATGTTAGATTTGTATCCAGTTGAGAACATTTTCTTATAACTCAGTAGGCCTACTGTCACTCTCTGATGAATGTACTTATTGTAAATATTCCCGAGTGGCCTGTTTCCTGCTCATACTCACTGTGAGGAGGAAGCAAAAATGTGCAGCTATGAGAGGTTCAACTTGTCCAGTTCACTGGAAAACTGCAGAATAAGAGCTGAGCTCCAAAATCCTCAGCTCATAAAGGGTTTCTCCAGTGCGCAGCAGGTCATGGGAGTCACTTTTGTGAATATTGTGCCTGCGGTTTAGATCTACAACTAAAATGTTCTTTTACTATCCATTCTTATTCTAATAGGTTTAGGTTTAGTTATTAAATACAAATACAAAATATGAAAATATACTATATGATCATTGCAGTTTAGGAGAGCCAAATCTGACCAATAGTAAAGTAAACTTAATTTAATGTACACGTCATTGTAAAGAAACTCAATATTAATTCCTTAATCCATTTTCCTAAATCAGTGGTGGAAAGTAATTAAGTGTATTTGCTCATCTATAAATGTACTGTGTTGATTATTTCCATTCCATGCTGCTTTATACATCAATTCCACAACATTTACCACCGGCAGGGATGTGCATTCTGTTACAAATTCTATGTGGACCTTTATTGGTGAAGGGATATATTTCATTGTGCGGCAATGCGGCACTCCGCCGTTATCCTACATTTTCTGACCTCGGACTACACTGCATGAGGTTTATTTTTGTACCTCTACACCGAAGCTTCCATTCACCAGCTCGTTCACTTAATATATTGTCTGCTGAAGAGTAGGCGATTAATTGTGTGCCAATAAATCCCTCTCTTCATACATAGCTAATTAACTCAGCCCTTATATGGACATGTCTGCTTCAGGCACTTGTTGCCGACACGTTTTTTGTTGAGCGCATCTGGGCAGCAGATGGCGCAGTAGGATTTACGTAGGTCCACCAGTGAGAGTCTCAAGGTCACTGCAGCAGTCATCTCCTGCTCTGATCTGATATGGATGCTGCACTGGCTGCACTGCGCAGCTGCGGGAACTCCATGTCCAGTCATGGTGAGAAAGCAAATGTTTAGGGGGGGGGAAGACCCATTATTCATTCATGTCCTTTGTTTCTCATAAGAATAACCGGGGCAGTCACCATTTTTGAATACACACGCCGCATGTTGCATAAATTAATGTGAATAGCCTACAAGCAGCTCAACATGTTCTATCTCTGATAGAAACAAATGAATATGAGGGGAAGGATGGATGGATGGATGGATGGATGGATGGATGGAGCAATGATTCAGATTATATGGAGCTGGAGCTGTGGTTTTGCTTGTCAAAGTAATTCTAGGTTTAAGATGAAACTGGTGTCCATATAAAGTCAAATAACTATGTTCCCTGATGCCTATCCACAATTAATTTACATGCTGAAATATAATCATTTAAATGCTGTTAAAGAAACAGTTATGTAGATCACCTGGACACCTGAAACAAGTAGTTCTACCAGCCGTGTTACGTCTAGCCTGCCTTTACCGTTGGTCACATAAGAAACCACACACCGCTGCCTGATTTATTCATTAGTTTAATTCATGTTCGGTGCCGAAAAGACATGTGACCAAAAACGCACCACTGCGACGGAGAGCACTGCCTGCTTCCCTGCACGTACTCACTTGTGCGTCATCTCTCCCGCACACTCACTCGTTTCTTCCTCATTTACCAACGAGGGGAAAAAAACACACACACACTTTTTTCGTAATTCGGCGGAAACACCGCGTGTGCCCTCTGTGCCGCCGCAACACGTTTCTATACGGAGCGATGCTCGCGCCGCGGAATCAGCGCGCATCCTCCTCTGAACCTCCCTTTTCCGCTCGTCACGACTCGTAGACTCCTTATGGCGAACGTGCGACCCTCCTCGCGCTCCTCTGCCTCGCGAGCGTCTCGGCCAATGGCGTCGCGGCTTCCTGGTCACGTCACGCTTTATCACGGAGCCCGCAGCGTCACGAACGCCTTCTCCTCTGCCCGCACCGGAGAGACACAGCGCCGTTCTTGCACACAGTTAGGCCGGAAAGGTAACTTTAACTCCTGTTTTCTGCTTTTTCTTTTATTCGTTATCTGCAATGTCCGACGAGGACGCTAACTGTTAGCTAAAACAAGTCGTTATCAGAGGGTGTGTTTAAATATTCTGCTTTTCATCTGTTTTTTTTTCTTTTATAAACGTGTACATGGCGTTCTTCATCCTGGTCGATAACCTCAAAGTGTCGTCCTTGTGATGGCGCATACTTTTGATTCTTCATTTCCGCTCGTCTTTATACGCGCCGGTTAATCCCTTACCGGATGGTTTCAGGGTTTGCAGGATGCAGTAGTTTTTGTAGCCCACCGTCTATTTTTAAACCAGACCGTCAGCTGGCGAGATGTCACTCCATTTAAGAACTGCAGTGTATGTGTGTGTGAGGGAAGCGGGGCGTCAAGTTGCAGACCCAACTTCCAGCAGCCTCTCCGAATCCGCGGAGGATCCGGGGTTCCTGTCGCTTTTTGTCCATATGACCGCCTTTGACGGAGCGACTATATGTGTTTGACTGTCAGAGGCCACACACGCTGGCTCTGAGCTGGGAGGGATCAAACAGACCAGTTGTTGCAGCGGACATTGGGGGTGTGTCGATCAGCTTTAGGAAAATTACTGTGTAGTGAGGCTACACACGATTCAATGTGCCTTTTCCCCTCCCAGTGATTGGTTGTCATTTCTCTGCCTCAAAGACCCCCCTCAGAAGATTCTTTTACTCCAAATAAGCCATTCCATTAACTTTTTAAGTTCACTACTACAGTTGTGATTGTATTGTTTTAATGAATGATTATTAAGCTGATTATTAAACCAGATGTGCTGGTAAAATTTTGTGCAGCCCAACAAAAGATGTTTTACTTTACATGTACTTTTTATGAAAACATACTAGGTGTGAATTCTTATTTATTTATTTATATTTGGGTGCCATTTTGTGCTGCCATCTTGACTCCTATGCAGTTATCAGGAGGCAAAAAAAGGAATAAAATGAAAATAAATCAAATGTAGCGTGCGTGAGCATTCCTCACACACACATGAGTAACGGATTCCTCACACATACATGAGTAACAGTTCATTATGACTGTACAGGGATTTTTTAAAAAACCTTGTTGATACTCATACAATACCAGTATTACTCATAAATTTAAATACACAAATGGAAACTATCCATTTTTTCTTTTAACAAAGTTCTTATATTGTTATCTGAACAGATTTGGCCTTACAAGAACTTTGCCTAAAATAGTCTAAAAGTTTGATTAAAATCAAACTAACTAGGCCATCTGAAGTTTACAGATGTGCCCAGATGTTCAGTACAGTGCCAGCTTTGCTGACTTAACAGTTTTCGATATTCAGTACCACAGACACATTTCGGTAATTAAAAAAAAATTGTATTGCGGTTCGATACTAACCTCAGGAAAAGGTGAAATATTTTTAGAGAGCTTAAAAGCAACGTGTATGAGTGCTCTGGCGTAGCCAGTGGCAAGTTTCCAGACTGTTTTAAAGGATTTTTCCTTTGGTTCTGTAGGACTTCCTGTAGTGACCCTCTAGCCCAGTTTTGGAGGCCGTACTGGACAGTTCATCCATGCATTTCGGGTTGGATGCATGTGTTCGAAGGGAAAGTTAGATAACACAAATATAAAATCAATAGAGCAGCGGGCGTCATTGCCAGACAGTCTGGTTCGAAACCTCTTCTGACCTGCGCTGCTGGAATTTTGACAGATAACTTCAGGCTCCATGAGATTAGACCACCACTCAGGCTTTTACAACGTATCCTATCAGGTTCTACTCGGACAAAAAGAAGTCATGGACATGGATTGTGTCAAGCTACGCCCTTGATTTTTTTTTTTTTTCCCCCTCTTGGTGACTTTTTACCATTGTTATCAAGAGTTCTTACTTCACTGTTTGACAGTAGCAGCTCCCATTTGGCAAGCGTTTTGCAATGCTGTTCTGTAATCTATATTAAGTAAACTCAGTGACCCTGCAAAGATTTTTTTTCTCTCTTTTTTTTTTTTTTGCTGCATAAGCCACGCCTCGTCCTGACTAATACCTCCGCTTTCCTGCCCAGCCTTCAACAGTTGGTACTGTTGGTCGGTGTGCGCAGCTACTATATTTAATTAGAGGCAGTTTATTCATCTCAAACCCGTGAGCGTGTCATTGAGCGTTCCAGTTTTTTTTTTTTTTCCAATTCACTTCTGGCCTCAGAGCAGTAATTCAGTAAGCGACAATGCAGGATAATCAGCGTCGGCGTGCTTGGCCTGCGGTGCAGCATTATACTCACGTCTCTTCTGTCATGTTGTTTCAATCTGCAGATCCAGAACCATGTCCATCCTGAAGATCCACGCCCGCGAGATTTTTGACTCCCGTGGCAACCCCACCGTGGAGGTCGATCTCTACACCAAGAAAGGTACTAATGGATAAGATACTGGATATATGTTGGTTTTATTTAACCATTTCTATTCTTACAGGTAACCTCATTGTAAACAAATCAGATTTTTATCATCTGGACAACTTTAGAAATGATGGTCAAGAATCGGAGAGAACATTTTGCACATCTTAAGTTGCCAACTTCATTACAAATACAGTTGTAACTATATATAATGATATTTGGGTCATTTATTATTAATCTGTCATGTTAAAAAAACAAATATTTTGAACTCATCCATAATTTAAACCCAGTTATTGCCCAGTACTGGCAACATATTGGCAGTTTAATATTATTTTTTTTGTAGAATTAGCCAGTTTGTGAAAACCAGCTGAGTTGTGGATTAGGATGGTCAAGTCAGAGTGGCTGCCCTGCTGCCTGCTGCGGGCCCAGTGCGTCAGATTAGACGACCGATGTGTGAAAATAGCTCCTGTAACATCACACTCCCTCTACAGCAGTGTGTTACAGTGATGATTCCTGTTAGGGGGGGAACAGATATCTCATACAGTAGGTACAGCTAAAAAACCCGCGAACTGTATCAGCAGAGAGGCGCTACATTTAATCTGTGTTGTGGTGAAACTGCTGGGCGTCTGAACACCTTAAACACCGTTTGACGCTTTCGCTAAGACTGAGATCAACTTGTTTAATTAACTAATGGCCGGGCCGTGAATCATTTTGTCGGCGGCTTTCGCTCCGAGGGCCAAAACAAAGGGCCCGCTCAACCCAACGAAATGTCCTGAGAATGTTAATGAAGCAACCTGAATGATCATTGACATGGAAGTGAGTGGAATAGACTACATGACCCTGAATACATTGGCTGGAAATCGACTATCTATTCTGCAGCCCTGCTGTGTTTTCACTAGTTTGGGATGCTCCTAGGGCTCCAGTTTACTGTAAATAGCATCTTTATCCTTTTTCTTTTTTTTTTTTCTTTTTTTGTCAGCCATGCTTGTTATGGCATCATTACACCAAAGACCAGAATGACAGTGCCCAGAGCATGCCTGTCATAGTTACTGTAATGCGTTTTGCGGTTATGCAACAAGGTCAGAGACATACTAGAAAACCTCCTGTGCTCGTTGTAAGCGTGATGTAATCTCAGCAGCTCTAGTAATAAAGCACTGAGACGTTTAGTCATTGTGACTGTCGTATAATTTACATGGCAGCGTAATCGGCACAGAATAAAAACAAAAACTGTAAAGTCCATCCCAGTGAAGACGGTAAATTACGACTATTTGTGATTGTATTTGGGCCCTAGTTTTCTTCCAGATAAAATATGAATAAAGCGCATGAGGTGCTAGCACTATATCTCGGTTTATAGCCTGATGGGTCGTTGCCAGCATCCCTCAGCTGCAGCAAGGTGATGTCTTGATGCAGATGATTTGCTAAGCTCGAACACATGGCCCAGGCAGCGGCTGTGTCCTCTTGTCCTAAACCCTAAATCCCCCTCAGACTCTCCCCATCGCTGCCGCTCCACTGAGCAAACCGAAGAGATTTTTTTTTATTTATTTATTTATTTTTTTTTACTCATCCCCAATCTCTCTTTACTTGAGCGAATCCAGAATGGCCCTCCTCTTATTTATGGGTGTGGCTTGGCAGCCTTTCACGGATGCACCGCGCATGTTCAGTCGGCATCCTGTCTCCCCCTGTTACATCACAGCCCTTTGCTGCACAGCCATTGAACTTCCTCCCCACATGCTTTATTTCTCTCTCTCTCCCTGAAGAGGAAAAACAATAGAGTAGTGTGACAGGGGCCTTTTTTTTATTTTACTAGATGTTGCTCCTTGAATAAAAAACAGTTTCTCCTGCACTTAATTCCTTAACTAACACACGTTCATCTGCAGAGTTTGTGCTCTAAAATTATAACACTTCATAGTCCCATTGATTTTAATTCAGAAAAGGGAAGTTGATGACATAAATTGATATTAAAACTGCGTTCGGTCGTCAGTCTTTCTTCAATATGACACAGCACTTTAGGAATGACAGAACGTCCTTTGTCTCCAAGGTCTTTTCAGAGCTGCGGTGCCCAGCGGTGCCTCCACAGGCATCTATGAGGCCCTGGAGCTCCGTGACAATGACAAAACACGCTACATGGGCAAAGGTAAGATCTTCATTAAACCTGCCCTCTTTTCCGCTGTTATCTCTCACGTGGACTCAACTTCACATTCAGTTGTCTGTCTTCATCTTTTACTTCTTCTTTTCCAATTCCTCCGTCTGTCTTCCTGCTGTTAGGAGTCAAAAGAGCAGTTAAATATGTAAATGAGTTCTTGGCCCCCGCGTTGTGTAACCAGGTAAATAAAGTGTGCAATAACAGGGTGACTCTCTTACGTATCGCTGTGCATAGCAGCATGAAGAATGGGTTTGCCTTTGGAAACTAACCTAGGCGGGCATTAACAGGTGTTCACAGACCTAAAAAAGGGGAAAAAAAAAATAAGAGCACGATCATCTTCATTTAGTCCCCATCCTGATTTTCGAATAATGTTGCTGAGAGATTGGATAAGTTGCTCTGTGTCCACCTTTCTTGCCTGCGCTGCATGGTCTTTGTCTGCCTGGGTCAGTTATAGTCTGCTTGTCCTTTGCAGGTGTCTCTAAAGCTGTTGAGCATATCAATAAAACAATTGCACCTGCACTGGTTAGCAAGGTAGGACCATTTACTTTTGACTAATGGCATACATTTGCATTGACAAATAATGATTATACATTTCTTGTATTTATTCTATTTACATCTAAGATGAAACATTGATATAAATTCTGTCTGTTTTCCTCTCTCTGAGTAAATTGCGTTTATATTTATAAAAATCTAGATTTTTACAGTATCTATAAACTGTTGCATTAGCTGGCCTTTAGTGGTATGATTCTGGGATGCTTTGGTTATTCTAACATTGCTGGAGTGTGTGTTTTTAAATTTTTAACCGACTAGAATAAGATACCCAATTCATCTTTTACTTTAAAATGTACAGTATAAATTATCGTGTTGTGTTAAATCCAGGATGTGAACGTTACGGAGCAGGAGAAGATCGACAAGCTGATGCTGGACATGGACGGCACAGAAAACAAGTGTAAGATGCTCCTTTGTGTACTAAAAGAAGGAACTAACGAATCCTAAATGAAGTCATGAAAGAACTAGACATGATATACTCAAATATTGACGTATTTGTATGTGTCCTACCTCAGCTAAGTTTGGTGCTAATGCCATTCTGGGCGTCTCCCTGGCTGTGTGCAAGGCTGGTGCAGCAGAGAAGGGCGTTCCCCTCTACCGCCACATCGCTGACCTCGCCGGCAACCCTGAAGTCATCCTCCCTGTTCCTGTGAGCATAATAGTGTCATTACCCAAAAATGGACCCGTAATGCTAATAGTCCTAACAGACATACACCATTGATGTTTGACCCAAACGGTCATTATGTCCAGCCGTGATTCCATTAGGCTGAAAGCGGATCCCCCCCCCCCCTCTGCTTCCCTTCAGGCTTTCAACGTCATCAACGGTGGCTCACACGCAGGCAACAAGTTGGCCATGCAGGAGTTCATGATCCTGCCCGTGGGGGCCAGCAACTTTAAGGACGCCATGCGCATCGGTGCTGAGGTCTACCACAACCTGAAGAACGTCATCAAGGAGAAGTACGGCAAGGACGCGACCAACGTAGGAGACGAGGGAGGCTTCGCGCCCAACATCCTGGAGAACAAAGAAGGTGAGATGAAACGGTCAGGGGGAAAAAAAAAAACACTATTTACTCATAGTACTGTTGTTATAAATCCATGAAGTCGTATTTCGGGATTGATTGTTGAACATTGTTTCTGTACCTTGACCATTCAAAAGGGAGTATCTTACACTACTATTCAAAAGTTTGGGTCACCCAGGCAATTTAGTGTTTTCCATGTGCAAAGTCACACTTTTATTTACCTCCATGAGTTGTAAAATGAATAGAAAATGTTATTACATTAGCCTTCTGATGTAATGAGCAAACACACGGTACCATTAGAACAGTGGAGTGATAGTTGCTGGAAATGGGCCTCTATACACCTATGTAGATATTGATGCACCAAAAACCAGACATTTAGAAGCTAGAATAGTCATTTACCACATTAGCAATGTATAGAGTGTATTTCTGATTATCTTTATTGAAAAAACAGTGCTTTTCTTTCAAAAATAAGAACATTTCTAAATGACCCCAAACTTTTGAGCAGTAGTGTAAAGCATTACATTCTTAAGCCTCCCAGGGAAGGACGTCAATTATCATGTCACTCTCCCAGGCTCACAGGCTGGTTTCTAAATTAGGATCCCAAAGAGTGACTGCCAGCCACTGACTCCAGTGTCAGTCCAATGTGCTGATATGGCAAATGCCCCAGTGGAGCAGAGTATTAGGTGTTGACTCATTCGTAGAAATGGAATGTTTTGATTTCATTAACAGTATCGGCCGTACCGATTTCTGACTGTAGCGTTTTTGTTTTTTTTGCTTGTCAGCTCTGGAGCTGCTGAAGAACGCCATCGCCAAAGCCGGCTACACCGACAAGATCGTCATCGGCATGGATGTGGCTGCCTCCGAGTTCTACAAGGGCGGCAAGTACGACCTGGACTTCAAGTCACCCGACGACCCCAGCCGCTACATCTCCTCTGACAAGCTGGCCGACATCTACAAGGGCTTTGTCAAAGATTACCCCGGTGCGTTTAAAACGCTCTTGATCTCTCTGTAAAATGTCCCGAAAGTGTCTTTGCTGACTGATTCCCAACATGCACAGTTTCTAAGCTATAATAGAAGATACATTTAGTGCAGCAGGAAAAAAAAAGAAAATCACATTTTCAATTATTCTGATCTTACTTGCATCTTACTGTTTTCAGTGAGATTTCTTTCAGCAGGTTGTTTCCGCTGCCCCCATGTGGCCAAATAAAAAATCAATTATTGCATGTTTTCTGTAGAATTGACAGCTGGTAATTTCTTGTGAATTTTCTTATTGACAGTGCTGATATTTTAGATTCATATATTTCTCTAACATATTCTCTCCCTTCTTTTTTTTTTTTTCTTAACTTCAGTGGTGTCTATTGAGGACCCCTTTGACCAGGACGACTGGGAGGGGTGGGGCAAGTTCACAGCCAGCACCAGCATCCAGGTGGTGGGCGATGACCTCACTGTCACCAACCCCAAGCGCATTGCCAAGGCTGTGGCTGAGAAGTCCTGCAACTGCCTGCTGCTCAAAGTCAATCAGATTGGCTCCGTTACAGAGTCCCTGAAGGCGTAAGTGTTCGCGACACGGATGGGTTTGCAAAAAACGGGTAGTAAACAAGGTATTAGCCGACTAACGCGTCTCTCCTGTTAGCTGCAAGATGGCCCAGAGCAGCGGCTGGGGTGTGATGGTCAGCCATCGCTCTGGAGAGACAGAGGACACCTTCATTGCTGACCTCGTGGTCGGTCTCTGCACTGGACAGGTAAAGCTTTTCAGATGAACGAAAAGCAAAATGATTCATTAGTATTTCATCAGCTTAGAAATTTGAAACTAGACTATTCTGCTTTGAATTATAGAGTCGGTCTTATGTGATTTAATTTGTTTTCCAGATCAAGACAGGTGCACCTTGCCGATCTGAGCGTTTGGCTAAGTACAACCAGCTGCTCAGGTGGGTTCAGTCCTAAAATATGTGCATACTTTTGATTCCTGAATACATTTTTTACCAGCTAAAGCTCTTCTTAACAAACTGTCATCTCTCTCACTCAGGATTGAAGAGGAGCTTGGCGACAAGGCCCGTTTCGCCGGCCAGAATTTCAGACACCCCATCTGAGCTGGTCTGGATCTCCTTGGGCCTCTGTGTGTTCACTGCTCATAAGTAACCCCCTCCCCCCACACACACATATACGCCACGCTAGGTCACCTGCCATGTCCGGAGAGAAGATGGAGAGAAGACGGAGAGAACACACTGTAATCCAAGGTCCAAATCTAATGGCGCGGAGAAGCTCTAGTCGTCCCAGTTACGACCACTGTTCAGCTCCTCCTCAAACTATGCTTTAGCTCCTGAATAGTGTCGGTCCCTATGTTTGTGTCCGTGTAACCGTGTGACAGATTTACATTTAGCTTCTCGTGAGTTGTAGTTATTCTTGGTCCTCTACTGAGTTACTGAAACTGTAGTACGACTCTGCCCCGAGCAGCGGTAACAGTACTGTATGTGCAATGTGTCGCATCTGACAAGGTCTTGTGTTGCTGTAAGCGTTGGCATATGAAATAAAAAATATATATATAGTTTGAAATCTTGTGAAGAGTTGTGGGAATGTATTTTGTACATAGAAATCCAAAAGCTGTATAATCAAATCATTAAAGGAATACACAGGGAAGAAAATTCAGAAGGAACTCAAAGAGCTAAATTGTTTTTCTTAATCTAAATACTATTTTAATATTTTATGTGAACTGCAGCTTGTATCGATCTTGTGCAATTTCAAGATGGTTATCGGAAATCATTTAGAATTCCCAGATTTCCTGCAGATAAAGCAGCACAGTAAATGTGCAGCGGAGAGAGAGCTTCCCCCCTTTCAGTAAGCGCTCATGTCTTTGTGAGCTGTGTGATGTAATCGGAGTGTCACTGAGAGGCGGAAACATGAGCCGTGTCCGCTGGGACACCATTTCTGTCCCCCTGGGTAAAAGAATCCAGGGGCTCTATGTGAGCTCTTTTTGTACTGAGTCTTGCCAAGATAAATGGAGGTCTATTCACCAGTGGTATGGAACCGCGGGGGACTGCCAGCTGGATCCGTGCCACACCGATTCACTTTGTGCGATTCCTGCCTCCATTGTTCAGCCGTCACCAAGGAGATGTAGTACAAATCACAGGTACAAAGACACCACCGATAATAAATTATAGAATCTATAAACATCCTGCAACAACAGCTGCTGCAGATTTCATTAGGCAACAACTAAATCCTCTCCCCAGTGTGTGTGTGTGTGTGTGTGTGTGTGTGTTTTTTCCTTTTCTTTACAGAAAGTTCAAATGGTAAGAGGGTAGATTGTGGAGGTGATTTGTAAATTGACAACATAGTCTAAAACAAGAGTTTCTTAACATGTACTTAACATTCCTTTTTAGTTTCTTGTCTTTGAGTGCAGTGACACCTAGTGGTCATATCTGTGCAATACACTTCACTGACATGCTATAGAAATAATGCTCTGGGGAGGCCACCAAGATGAGTTTACCGCCTGAAATCAGGAATGAAAAACAGCTCCTGGTGCAGAAATAAAGTTGTATAAGTGTACAAATAAAAAGTGAGAAATTAAACAATATAATTGTTAAATTCCAACATAGAAATAACAAAGATAATTTACCAAATACCCATTTTACCTCTACATCTGCCAGCCTCACAAATGATGACATTCACCTACATTCTTTCGTAGAAGATAGAAAACAAATACTATGAGTTCATAAGTGAACTCTAAATAAACATGAACAAACCAGTGTTTTCAATGCACCGGTATTCCTCAGGGCTAGAAAAATAAAGGTGATCATCCACCCCCCCCACCCCCCAAATACATAATACGCCTGCATCAATAAATAACAACAGCACCCAAATGACTGACTTAACTGCTATAAAACATCTGTTTATAGTCTATGAGCAATCATTAAACGGGCTGATGCTTTGTATAGATCACCATTCTGTTATTTTCTTATCAATAAAATCACAATATATACACTAATCACAATATATTAAGTGTATTGTTATTTAGGCGAGTGCTTTTCCTATTTGGTGTGAATTTTAATGAAATAAGTAGTAAGATCCCTTTGATATTACTAGTAATAAATAAGAAAAAAAGCTTTCCTTAGTTTAATATTTATTACCTCAAAAATGTATAAGAATCTACAGAGTCTATTACAATATCCCTAACCTACTGTAAGTAGTGTCATTTTTGATAAAGGCCATTATGTAACAATTTAGCTTTTATTTACTGTACATATTAAGTATTCTATTAGGCTATGCTGGTGTTATATATTGTTTTCTTCTAAGTATTTGTTTTCCCAGTATAGCCTTATTATCTATTCTATTAAATTCAGCTGTGCTCTGTTTTGCATTCATTCAGACACAAACCTGCTATTTATTCAACTTGCCACTAAATATTAATTGCCACTATATTATATTTGTATTTAGGTGTGTTGACATAGAAATTCCACAATATTCAATTGGATTCTATTAGTATCTAACTGATTAAATTGTGTTATATTCTTTCTTAAAGGACAGGAATCATGTGAGGTGGTTTGGAACATGTATCCCTAAGTTATCGACGAGACAGATATTCATCTGGGATAAAAGAAGTGTTGATGCTTTTTTATTCAGAGATTGGGCTGATGACATATGGACTAAACCAAAACTGCATATCGTTACAATGATACACAATGAATATGCTATGAGAGTTATGTTATAGGCCTATAGACTTTGTCTAAAAAGCAAAGATCTCTGTTTGCACAGCTGTGATCTGGTATTTGACCACTGTGGATGATAAACGAGAAGAGAAAAAATGCATATTTGTGGAATGTGCAGTCTAAACGGTATAGAGAATGAGTTTAATTTCGTTTTCTGTCCTTTCTATTGGAAAATGTGCATATCTTAGTTGTGATGCACACAGATGGTTTACTGTTTACATATGGAACACATAAATTAACTCGTTTAGAGGAAAGCCAGTGGGAAGAGATGAAAAGACATTTATCGAGATGATATGTAAATATGTGAAAGTTATTTTCCTGTGAACAGCTCATTTTGGATTTTTGTTTTGTATTATTTCATTATTTTTATGTGCTTCTTTTTCCTGCCCCCCTCCCTCCCTCACTTTGTTTTTTTTCTGCATTATGTGGTGTTTTTTTTTATTTGGTACATCAAATATATAGTGGAAAATTCTTTTTTTATATGAAGGAAAAATATTTCCTGGGCCCCCTCCCCCGAAATTTTGATGATTGAAAGTCAAACACTTGGTTTTATGCATTGTGGTGAATTTTTCTACATCAATTTGTGCCTTTTCTGCATCAACTTATGCATTTTCTACAGTAATTTGTGCTGTTTCTGCATCAATTTGTGTTTTTCCTGCACCTGCATTATTTGATGTTTTTTTCCTGCATGTATCAAATTGGCTTTTTTACACACCAATGTGTAGTGGAAATGCCTCTTTTTATATCAAAAATATCCCCTCTGCACCCCCACCCTCTGAAAAAAATGGCTCTCAGAAAATTAAAAAACACTATATCTATACTATATAAATGTCTATAACCATTCTGACTATATAGCCTACTGTATATCCATTGCTGCATTTCACTGGAATCACTTAGGTTCCTGTTCTTCACTGTGTTTCTGGGCTCCCTGACAGTCCAAATATAGACTGGCAGTGTCACAAGTTTATAAAGATGAAGATTAAGCATTAAGTGTTGCTACAGAAAAGACACTCTGTGGACTCTCACATCTCCCTCCCTCTCTCTCTCTCTCTCTGTGTGTGTGTGTGTGTGTGTGTGTACATTCCCAGTTTTGGCCAGTGGGTGACGATATTTTACCGGTTGAACTTTGAGAGCCCCCAACTGTTCTCACCCAAGATGAAGAAGGATGCTGTCATGCTGAGTGCCTCTCACACACACTAGTCTGAGCATCCCGGCAACGATTACTCCCTCTTTATCCTCAAGTCCATCATTTATGACAGCATTATATCAAACGTGGTCCGCTCCGCTATACGTTAGCTCCAGCAGATCAGACACACAGGTGGCACTGCAGCTGTGGTGCTACTCTCTGTGGTGGCGACACTTGGCTAACTAAGGTTGGCTAATTGCCCTACTGCTGCTGCTGCTGCTGCTGCTATTGTTTGTTGTTGCAGTCTCTCATCAAACAAATCACAGATGTTGTAGATCAAGCCCTTTAAGGTAAGTGCTATGAGCTGCAACCTTCGTCTTCTTTTGCATTTGAACGTTCACCAGCAAACGAGCAGGATATGACCAAAATGAGGGAATAGTTTTGTAAACGTTGGACTGTTAACGTCAACCAGTGCTCGCTAAGCTATTTGGCTAATTTGCCTATTAGCATCAGCTAGCTGGTTAGCCGATAGACTTGTTTGCCCCCTTGCTGTCGCTGGTTAATATGAACTAAGGCTAGCTGCTAGCGCCAGTGACTAGCACTGATTGGGGATGCCAGTTAGGAGCAGTGTAATGTCTGGATACAACCAGCTAGCACAGAGCATATGTAATACAAACACCCCGGGTTCATTTTTACTAAAAGCGTTTTGTCATATTTAACGTTCATGTAACCCCGCATTACCTCCCAGCAAGCGTTTTTTTCAATTATGAATGACCCAGTGTAGTGCATCTGCTCCAGGAAGTAGACTGAGCCCACTCGGCTATTGTCATTAGCTCATGGAAACGTTAGCTGCCAAAGCTAACTTGCTGTCTTTGTGTGCTTGACTTCTGCTCAGTTATTATTGTCTACTCTCTAGTTTACAGTTTATGGTTATGTGCGAAGTTTATGTGGGCTGGTTTTAAACAAACACGCTCGTGTTGACTTTTTAAAAACGATGCAGGGCTTGTAAAATGCTCACTGTGGATATTTGTCAACAAATAGTACTACTGTAGCAGAATTGGCAAGAACACTTTCCTCCTCTGGAAGGCTGAGTAGTTCAAAACATTAGAGCAGAGTGACCACATAACGCATAAGGGGAGTCACATTTGCTTGTATCAGTGAAGTGGTTCGACTTTATTAGAACTTATTGTGAGTTGTAAGTTTTAAAACAGTAAAAAAAAAAAATCACTGACACTATTTGACCACAGAAATCCTGCATAATCAGCCTTGAGAGTCCTCTAATCCTGTCCACTTTAATGTCTACAACTTAAACAGGCCACAGCCATTAAAAGGTAGTGATTCACTCCTGACTTGTTCACTTTATTGTGCCTTACAGGCTACAGAGCCATGCACGGTTGTGGACTTGAGCATAACTAATGAGTAAACACTATGCACAGTGATCAAAGGGGAGAAACGTTTGTTTTGCTTCATAAATGCCATCCTATTTTCAGCACGCTGAAATCATGTGACGCAACGTTAAAAAGCCTGCGTTTGCTTACTTGTCAAAGTGTTAAGATTGTGTGTGAAGACATCTTTAATGATCTCCGTTGCGTTGTAAAATGCAAACACTGCATTATGTTAAATCAGCGGAAACGACCTAACATGGACGTCTTTTTGTACTCCAAGGTTTAAAGTTATCTACAGCAGTAGTCTTTGTTTATATTCAGTCGCTGCCACCTGCTCAGGCCTTGACACTGTGGAAAGAGAGGTCAGTAAACTAAAAAAAACAAAGTTCAGGTATACATGGCTTACATCTTTTAATGTCTGTTACACGCTATGGATTTTTGTGTGGAATTCTGCAGCAATACAATTAAAGTATCGGGATTTTTATTTCTGTCCACATCAAATCCTAATATTGAGGCTTTAGATTCCACCGGACATACCCTGTATCAAGCTGTTGCAGTTCTTCTGCACCTTTGATCAACTTTTTTAGCTCCATACATCTGACATATGGCCATCTGATGTTTTTGTGGCTTTCCCTGCTGCCAGTAGCTTAGTGGTTGTGATTTAGATTTTGTTTAACCACCACTTAGACTGTAGCTTTGCTAGGTTAGGTTACAGAGGGCTGCCATTACAGGCTATACGTTGATTACTACTGTAGCACAGCTCTGACAGAAAAGCACCTTAATGTTTGGTTTATGGTTTTTGTAGAAGGAGATTTCTCTTGGATCATTTTAGACTTGGCTTAAAATTGACTATTTGTAGCGCTCGCTTTGTTTTTTTTAATAGCGCCCATCTTTCTTTTTATCGTGTTTAACGTGCAGCGTCCCTTTTTACTCCACATTATTTGGCTAGTGCAGGGGTCAGGGGAGGTCAGCGTGTTTTATAGGGTTTCAATTTGAATGGGATCTCAGGAGCAGCAGTGGGTAAAATTACTTTGAGTCACATCCAATGACACACCCCGTCCATCGAGTGTTAATCTAGCTGGGTGTCTGTAGTAGCAGCAGAGTAATGATAAGAGAAGCATAATAACCCTGCTATTTCCCTTTTAATGACTAATGTGTTTTTGAGTAATGGCAACTCCCTGTGAGTAATACGTAGCCAAGAGAGGAGGAGACAATGTTAAGGAAAATCCCATCTCGCTGCGTCCTGTCACCTCTTTTGTTGGATGATTTGTCAATACACATGCTCCGCTGTTCAATGTTGACACGCTGCGCCGGAATGGCATCTTGCTGTTTTTCACCTAGCTGCCGTCGTTAGATCTTTCCCTAGCCACGAATTGTCATGAAAGATGATTCCCCGGTATAATACCAACGAGCTGCTCCAGGCTGTACACTGAGGCATTGTGGCATTGTGTAGCAGTGTGAGGTGGTGCTATAACCTGTCACTGGCGTGGTCTGGCCTGTATTTTAAAGGAGGCATTTTGCTTTCAGCGCGGCTATTGTGTCCCAAAGAAAGGTGATTAGGCTGATTTAATGTTTTGTGCAAGACCGCTCTGCTCTGGGAATTCATATACAGTGTAAAATGATGTTGGCAGCCCGGCATGTAAACAGTGATATGTCTGCTTGCCAGCAGCCGACGCAGGAGAAGGATGTGTAATCGAGCATCTTTTAGCCCTCGAGTTTGCGATCACGAAAGTGCGTCCTTTACATTTATACTCTAATCATTATGCCATTATGTGGATAAACCGATTTAGCTTTTTTTTTTTCCTTTAGCGCTTGATATTAGTTTCTTTGCAAAATATCTGGTTGTTACACAGAAAATGAATGCTCTGAACAAAGGAGCAATGTTCGCTCAAAGACCTCTTGATGGGCCATTCAAGTGCTGTATATTCATTAAAAATAACAATCTGTCAGCACTTACTGACAGCACGCACAACAAGCCAAGCTCTCTTTATTGTTCTCCGAAGATGTTTTTCAGTTCCCGTGCCAAGAGCTGGGTAATTGGCTGTAGCAGAGCCTTGCATGTGTTGTTTTAAGATATTGGACTGACACGCACAGGGCACACTGGCAGAAATGAGGCAAGCATCCCCCCCCCCCCCACACACAACACACACACACACACACTCTTGACTTATACAGGGAGGCAAGACGCTGGTTGTGGTGTGTGTTGTTTGACAGCCTCCCTTCACCTCTCATAAGAGGAAATCCAAGCATGCATCATATCTCATCTTTGTTTGATTTGGGCCTAGCTCTACAGCTCCACAATTGTGCCAGGGAGATGGTATCGGCAAACGCCATCCATGTTAACAATTGTGAGCTGTCTCGCTGCATACTGCTGGTGGCATTTGATGTACTAGATGTGATCAAATCTGCTTTCTCTGTGAGCTCAGCCCCGGCGGAGTCTGTCTCACTCCGTCTCGCAAAATGCCGTCTGTCTTATTGAGCTGGCCTGGCATGAATTCACATCTTAACTAATCAGACATATTGTGTTTTTTGTTGTTGCCAGCAGGTCCTTGGTACGCCCCCCCTCCCCCTCCTCTCCCCCAAAAACAAAAATCTTTTTTTTTTCCCATATTTGTCTCTACAAAATGTTGCAACTCACCACATTTCAGTATCTTTGGTAATTTATGTATTTTAATGATTGTACAACAGAGTGTGTGGAAACTGGTAATGAAGGCTTGGCTAACATTTGTAAGAGTTCTGAAGCAACAGCAAATATTGGACAATGAACGCACAACGACACAGGGGCAGAAACGTTAGAGATGTCTCAATCGAGGTTTTTGACCTCGGTCTCATTTAATATTGAGTATCTGCCAATACAGAGTCCTGATCCGATACTTGTTTATTCCCAGATAACACATCTGTACAGCGGGCACTTAAAGTATATTAAAATAATTAAAATCAATCCATTGCATATATTCTTGAAAATTGAATAGCTCTGCAATGCATTGAGAGCAAATTGCCAATATCAAGACTGTAAAACTGCAAAATGAGGTGAAAAATACTAAAAACACTATATTATACTATATAATTCCACTTAATGCAGTATGGGTTTTCATCTGTTTTATTCTTTTTTTTAAAGAAAGTAACCAAGTAAACCAATTAAAAAATATTTCTTTGTAAATTACAGTACAATAAGAACACTTAAAATTTCCCCAGAAATCTCGGTTCCACTTAGAAGTGGTTTGGCAGCTCATCTTAAAACACTAAGGTGAAGAAGTCAGTTTGTAATTATTGGAGTACAAGCCGGAATATTAAAATAATACACACCGTAACGCACTTTTGTTGTCGATGGAGGCCAGTTCTTAAAGTGCTTTTATTGAAATCAGCTGCATGATTCCCCTCCACCTGCTTTCTCATTCAATTATCTATACTCTTACTCTCCCTTTGAAATGAAGTGGTGGTTCTTTTTTTTTTTTTTTTTTTGGAGGAAAATCAGCATCTCTGCCAGTTCCTCATCTCATCATTGAGGTTTGAGGCTGCATTAAAGAGTCGCTCGCTGTCCACACTTGTGCAGAGGCCACAGAGCAATTTAGTGGCAGTAGCTGCCAGTGAGCATGTGCTCTCTGTTGCTGTAGCGGATCGTCTGTCCTTGGGATGGTTTGATCTGCGAGATAAGGCTCCTCAACAACCGCTAGCAGAACCTGTCTCGGCCTCTTTGTTTTTTAGGATCCATTTTTATTTTTTATATTTGCATTTTGTCCTGTAAAACGACACAGACTCATTGTTTGTCTATTTCCCGAGTATTACCTCAAATACCTGTTTGGGTTATGGAAAACTGACAAGAGACAATCCAACGTGGAGTCAGGCTAAGCAATAACATTCAGCAAACATCAGAACTCCGAATGCCTTTGGTAAAGCCAACGGCGGTCACAAATGGCCTCGAAGTTTGTCAGGAACCTTCGTTGTAGGGCAGTATCTGAAAGGGTCGGCTGTATTGTCGCTCCAGGAGATCACCGAAAACCTGCATTCTCCACCGCAGCAATGGGTCGGTCATCTGAAGAGATGAATTCAATTGCCTTCTCTAAGCTTTCCGACCTCGTCGCCGTCTCAAGGAAGTTTCTCTCCTATTAAAAGCATCCTGCAGTGTTTGTCGCTTCGGTGAACTCGACGCATTCCGTGTTTATATTTTCAGGTGCCGTATCAAATCGGTAGTATTGAACGCAGCTTTGTTACGACCGCCTCCCAAAACGCTCACGTTGCAGACAATACAAGTGGATGCTGGACTGATTTCTATTTTTTTTTTCCCCCCCAATGTTTCTACATTCCAGACATTTTAGCTATAGATACGCTAGATAACACTTCTCTGTACTGCCACAAATTTACTTACTTTTTATGACACCTGTGTGGGGGGAATAAAAAGCTTAGGGTTTTGTATATAGACCTATGAATATCATGGATAACTCATCAGTTAAAGAATGCCTTCATCGGCCCAATAACCAATCTCTGAGATTTGATTAGGACCTCCCTAGTAGTATTAGTTCTTACAGTGTTAGGTTTCTGACACGTCTATTATTTTCAGTTAAAACACATTATTGTATGCAGATGATAGTCTATTTTTTTTCAGTATATTGAATATGCACTAATAATGGCACTCGGTCAATTACAGTGCCAAAAAGCATGAATTGAAAAGTCTTCAAAAAATAACAGTCAGCCATTTGCCATCTCAGTAAAAGAGGAAAATGAAATGGTGTAGAATCAGCTGGCTGGCCCCTGAGGAGAGGGAAAGAAAGGGGGAGAGGGAGGAGGAGGAGTGCTTTGCTGCTGTGTGTGTGTGTGTGTGAGTGTCAGTGCTGATTAGGTAAGAGATTGCCTCATGTAATGACACGGCGTGGCGCTAGTGGTGCAGAAACACAAACAATGCATACCAGTGTTTTACTGTGCACACCCCCTGCAGCTGCCTGCCTGAAGATGTTTATATAGACATATACACTCTCCCTAGAATATTTCAACATCTTTAGATGATGCCCTTTCTCAGCGACACACACATTTACTCCACCCGGACGCCAATAGCCCTTTTCCTCTGTGTGCTCTTTTTCTCTACTGGAGCGCCGATGAAAGATGGAGGTGATTTAAAGGAAAGGAGCACAATAGAGTCTGTGCAGTTTTGTATCAGTGCTCATTGTACCTAGTGACAGCAGTATATTTCAGCACAAACGTGTATTGTTAAATAGGCTACATACACCATACACTGCTCTGTTAGCTGAACAGAAGCATGAGGGGAACCTGTCATATTCTGTTGCTTTTATTTAAGACCACTCTGGTTTATATTGACGCATTGGACCATTAAAACTGTTAAAGGCCCAATATGTAAACCTCCAGATTAAAATGTCTGTGTCTTGAGGTTTGTTCTTCTATTTTCAAATCAAGAGAAATGCGTAATAATTTTAACATTCTAATTTTATTCTAATCAAGGTTACGTCTGAATGCCCCCATGTGTGCAGGCACCAGTGTTTTGGTTTTCTACTTGAAACTGGCATACATTTTTTTTTTTTTTTTATTTGACACATTTTAACGATGCACCTTTTAGATCTTTGTTGCCTTTTAAACCGTATCATTAACATTAATTATATCATTGTGCGTCATGGGTCTGGAGTTGTCAGACAAACAAGCTGAGCAAACGTTAGCGTTAGCTCAGTAGCAGCATTGTTGCAAGCGCCGTTTTAATCAGTGGATCCGTTTTGGCTTTGGAGAGGGAGAGACATTCGCAGATGATTCATCTCCTGGCGAAAACAGTCGGTTTGTTTTAATCATAACGGAAGCCACCTTGATTAGTCTAAATGATGCAGTTGATTTAATTGATTGTTTTATATATAGCTGTGTCAGTAATAGCTGTTTGCCAGACAAATCAAACGTCTTTTCATTAAAGGGGCTGTAATGGCTTGTGTTTTCCGCACAATATTGTGTTTACGGGAACATTCGGATCTTTAACACGGCGGCTGAGACGACGTGCTGGTTGCGCTCCTGGCTTCTGTCACTTATGCGTATGCTGCACTGATGTTGTGACGGTGCACGCGAGGCACAGTTTCTTCTCAGAGCTGCCGAGCCCGGGACCTGTGACTGATGTTTTAATGGAGCCAGCACGCGAGCCAGTGGCGGAGCTCAGGGTTCATGTTGCCGTAAGGAAATGACCCCGGTGACATTGTGGCACTCTCCACTCTACTGTTCATGAGGGGGGCCTCCGGTACGCTGTGTCCTTGCTCGCCCTTGCCGGTTAGGCACATCTATTGAGCTTGCTGAGCCTTCAGTTTAGGTGCTGAGACTTAGGGCTGGATCGACTAGGTTTAAGGATGGACATCTTGTGTCTGTAGCCCGGCTCCAGCAGCCAGCACAGAGAAAATGAGTTCTAAGGATTGGGTTTTAGATTTGCCACTGTAGCACTTCCACTCTGATACACTCTAGCTACCATCAGGGGAAGGCTGTCAGAGAGAGAGAGAGGGAGGGAGAGAAAGAGAGAGAGAGAGAGAAAACAGCGAAGCACAGCAGTGCTATCTAATAGATCAATTTGTAATAAATCTGTTGCCTCAAGCTGTTGTTGTTCGCTTCTACTCAGTAAAAGGTGTCTGCTTTTCTCAGGCAAGAAAATGCTTGTCAGGCCGGGCATACAGAGCTATCAGTGAATGAGACGTGCCTAAAGCGCAGTAAATCATTTTCTCTGTGCTCCGTTTACATAGGTCGAACACATCGCTCTCTTATCAGCGCATTCCATTGGTCAAAAAGGGGGGGTAATAACCGATCGATGAGGCCCAGCGCTGAAATGAGGAAGTAACGCTCCCCTCACATTAAATTTTCCCATTATCCAATATGAGCCATTAATCATGATGAAGGTGCTATTGATTAGACTATCAGCCAAGGGTGGTCAATCCAGTCAGTCCACAATGTAAGGATCTGTTGAAGTAGCTGCTTTAACGTGGCAAAAAAAAGGAAAAAGTTGGATCGGGCCCATTATTATGACAACAGTTTGATCTTTAAGGTAACAAAAGAAGTGGTCCTCTGCAGGGACCACAGGGGACCTCACCGTTCCTCCTCCACTAGCAGCCATATGGACCGTACTAATTGTGTTTTACGCCAACCATTTTCACCAACCCATCGGGGACTTGTGGAAGTGCTGTAGCTATAATGTCACCAGCAGTGGGCTGGCTCATGAAAGAAACATTAGCAAGCAAGATGAGAAGACAGGAAGGCAATACACTGCAAGTCAACACAATTATTGATTTTATTCAAATGAAATCTGGTTCTCTGCACTGAATCCATTGTTGGTTGCCTTTGACTTCTGTTTTTCCCGTCATTGGTATTGTCTGAGACCTGCATTCAGTTTGATCTCTCACAGGCTCTTTATCAGCTGATGCTGCCTGTGTGCAAATATATAGCTAATAAATGTAATCCCACGTATCTCAAAAGATTTGTTTATCCTATTATATCACGTGATGTTTTTTTTTTTTTTCCCAGGGAGATACTATTCATTCTGATTCTGACCAGTGCTATGTTTAGCCAGCTGTAATTGCTCCACAGAGAAAATGTCTCTCTTCGTTTTGTTTTGAGACGGCACAAATGCTGAGGTTTGAGGGTTGAATGTAAATGTGACATTCACAGTATTGGCGGTGCCCTTCAGGGCAGGGATTTCTTGTAAATTGTTTGAAGTGCTAAGTGTGACTGAGGCAAATCCGTGTATGTTTTAACGTGTTTATAATATGCAATCATGAAAAGGGCACATCTATGGAAATTAGATCGCGTGAAGGAGGAGCATTGGAGTGGCGATGGCAGAGAGGGGGAAAAAAAAAAAAAAAACTGTGTGTGTTTCATTGTGTCCCCGCTAACAGTTTTCTTGTAATTATTGAAATTGATGTTTGCCGCGGAGCTGTAAATCTGCAAGATCTCCCGTTAATAAAGCGGCAGAGGCAGCCGAGCTGCTAGGCTGAGAAATAAAAGGCAATCAAGCCTCCAACATCCTGTCCCTCGCCCCAAAATGAAGCCGCAGAAATCCTAATTAACTGAGGGGATGAGCAGCTCTTACTACAGTGCTTGGCTATTCGTTCCCAGAGCTAGCTGCTATACTCTAATGAAGACGCTCCGCTAGCCGCCCGCAACCTTTCTCTCTCTCTCTCTCTTCCTTCTTTCCAGCCCTCTCTATCTGGCTTTGCCTGAGGTATTTTCTCCTCCTCAGCTCCTGTCCTCTTCTCTACCTCCTCCTCTCCCTTCCCTGTGTGTGAAGTAGTGGATGTGACCGTTGCACTGATGGAGTGAGAGAAGCTTTGTTGCCTGGAGGTGTCTGGGAGTCCTGCAAATCGGTGAGCTAGATGATGGCCTCTCTGATGGTTATTGCTGCTTATGTAAAGTGCCGTGTGCGAGGGAGAGAGGGGGAGAGACAGCATTGATCTCCGCCCATTGATTTCATAGATCCTCCTTAAGATGACAATGAAGTTGTCTTTCTGTGTCGTCTTCAAGTGCTCCTTTTCAAATCGGTGATGTGGCAAATTATTCCTGTCATTAGCCGCCCATATTCACAGAGCATTGTGTGATTATTTGTGGAGTTTGAAGTCAGGTGAAATGTTGATTTGCGCACTATATACTTGTTTACACTTGTGACATTGCAAGTCTTTTAACTTGATCCAGTAATACACTGGTTTGTGTGCATCTCTTAAAATTCATAGGCCTGCAGAGTAGTTCTACTAGAAAATAAGATCTTTGTAAGGTTGATACTGTTTGTTTATTATTTTGTATCTGTCTTGCTGCAAAACCAATTGACCACCAACCCAAAATAAAGTGTGGAGTACACCACATCTTTGTTGCTGTAGCGGAGTATTATTGATGATTGATAAGCCCTTTTTACACAATAATGGTTCAAAGAAGACTTCTCATTACATTGCCTCTCTGCCTCTCCAACAAAACCGATATGTGATATCTATCTATATATATATGTGATCTGATTCGGCAATGAATATCACCCATAGCACTGACAGCTATCAATCGATATACTGTGTAACAAATTCATAGGACTAGAATGAGAGGACTAACTCCTAGAACTAACTATTGTGGAGAGGTAGGTTGTCAGGATTCCATGCAGGCGTCTGCAGGATGTTACAATGTTGTTGAGAAGTTAATAAACAGCTCGTTCTGAGTTGAATAAGCTGTGATGGCCAGCAATTTATCTGACGACAGCCGGGCGCAATATGTAGCGACACTGAGAAGTGCTCCAAACTGTTTTTGCCGACACTATCTGACAGGTGTGTGTGTGTGTGCTGTGTGTAAGTCTATATGGGGGAAAAAAAGGATACATCGGAGGATGATTTGAAGAGAAGCGGGTCACATGTCATCAAAATGTCTCACCCTGAACCAACCAGTACTGGCTGTGGCTTTTTACACACAGTCCATCCGCCATTGTGACTACCTCCTTTACTGACCTATTGGCAGAACAGCTCTGACCCCCCCCCCCCATTCCATCTTTTGTACTATTTACACAGAATGGTGAGGTGGAATAATGGCACAACGGCTCTGTAAAAGGTGCTATTGTTTGAAACCTGAACTTTCCTCAGTTTCCAGCCAGCTACTTCTCTCTCTCTTTTTTTTCCCTTTACCTATAAACTTGTCCTCTCTGCTTTTGCTTTGTCTCTGGATGCCCCCCCCCCCCTACCCCCACCACCAACCCCTTTGTTGTACCAAGCAGCCTGAAAGCCTCCAGGGACGAGCAGACAAATAGAAGACAGCGAGAGGTGAGGCTCAGTTCCCCCCATTCTCCCATCTATCTTTCTCCCTTGTGAGCACTCTGCCAGACAACTTTCCAGGCACTCAAAAGCAGCAAATCGACTGACTGTAGGATTCACTGTCACTTAGCCAAGCTGGGGCATAGCAGCACACATTTCACCGCCTTCTCAAATGAAGAAAATGCTATTTGGCATTGCTGACGCCTGCTTCTCTGTATAGATGAGCTTATTCCAGTATAGCCCCCCCACCTCCACGGATCGTCTTTTTTTGGCCTCATCAGTTATTAGTGGGGTCCTGCTGGTGACCCGGGCTTGTCACGTTTCAAATGATTCCAATTCAGTGGGTTTAGTAGTTCCACCTTTATATGACATGGTTAATTTTAAACAACGTTGGCAGGCGCTATAGCGTAAATCTATCATAAAGGCTGAGGATGTTTTTATTTTCACACAGATTTCACGATTACGATTGAGCTCTCTTGTGTTTCCGTTGCTTTTTTTTAATTCTTGGCACAAAGCGAACGATCTGCTCAGCACAAAACCAGCAGCTCCCTGTAAACACCAAATGTAAGTAGAAGGTGTCTGGCTTCATGCACAAGCATAGAGACGCTCAAGCTATCTGTAATAGGAAATTCTTGTGACAGGAGTTTAGATTTCACTTCTTCGTGTGACAGCGTTGTCACAGGGAAGAGATTGACCACCACCTTTGGGAACCCTGAGAGGAGACCCCCCCCCCCCTCCTTAGAGATCCAGCAGTCCTCCCTTTTTCTTTCCATCTGTATTTAGCTCTCCGCTTTTTTTTCCCCCTCTAATCAACGACAGGCTTATGAAAATCAGTATAAAACAATGCACAATGCTGCTTTATTTCTTTTTTTTTATATTCTCTGCCTGACTCTTCCCCGGAGTTTTCCTTTTTTTTTTCCATTTTTTTGTCTTTCCGGTGCAGCTGCTGCTGTGAAGAGGATGACAACAGGCAGGGAAACCTAAAAGGACACGTCGTCTTTACCCCCACCCTCCTCTTCTTTTGCCGCCTTCTCTCTCTATCACTCCACCTTGCTAACGCAGCTGCTTACATTACACAGGGCTCGTCCACCTTGTATTTGCTGTCGCAGAGAGATAAAGATGATGAAAGTCAGAATTGCGTGTGGCGTTCTCTGGGAATTTAGGAATAAGGATGCGTGTGTGTGTAGGGGGAGGGGGGGGGGACACTCATGACACCCTCTTAGAATTCAGTGCATTTCGTATGCGAGTTAATTTAGAGTAAGGGAGCTCGTGGGGGCCTGGGAATTGACAGGCATGTTTTAATTGTTTGTGATATGTGAAATGAGAAACAATAATGTGTGAATAATGGGCCCAGGAGATTACAGTCTGGTCAGCCGCTTAAAGGAGTGTCGGACAGATGCATTACCACATCTCTGTTTCCCCTCTCTGCCCCTCTGAGCCATAAACCACTCACCAGCATTTAGCCAGCAGTGATTTCTCCTCTGTTCACCTCCTTGCCCTGTTCTTGATCCTGTGGAGCTGCGGGTGGAAAACCTCCCAGGCTCCTTGAATGAATTCTCTATCGCGTCTGTGTGCGCGCGCGCGCGCTTGCAGCCCCGGTTCTTGGCAAATCTCTGCAGCACCACCTGATTTGACTTGGTAATGGGGCATTGATGAGACTTGGGGGAAATCGGAAAAAGGAGCACAAAACCATACAGCAACCCACTACTGTGATACGGTACTAAAGACAGCGTCAGGTTTCTCTATGGCAGTTGACAAAGAGGGGGGGGGGGATGAGGAAAGCGCAGAGGACAGTAGAGATAAAGCTGTCATATATTGATGCCTATGGCTGCCTGCTACTCCTGCACAGGAGAGAGAGAGAGAGAGAGAGAAGCTAAGCGATGGAGATAGGCTTCAGCAACTTGGCTTTACCTCCATTTGTATTTTTACTCCGCTGCGCTGAAAAAGCAGGGTCTCTCCCCAGGACAGCAGATTATTTACATCTTTAGCAGAGCTCATTGATCACAGAATATTGAGTTCAGTGTGGAGGACATAAAAGGTAGCCGAGCCAGGAGTAGTAGGGGAGATAAAAGCAGGATTGCTTAAGCACTCAGTGTTATTTGAAGCACATTTCTACTGCTGTTGATGTAGCCACGAGCCTAATAATTCATCTTGCCTAGTTTTTTTTCTTTTTCTCCTTTATCACTCAGCGCACGCTCACGCACGTGCGCGCACACATATGCCCACACAGTAGCTGCTCGCAAACACAAATTCCCCCTCAACGGCGAGGGTAGGGTCCGACTAATATAAAACAAGCGTTTTTTCCGAGGATGAAACGCTCATCATTCTGCTGTCTCACCACGGCCATCCGACACACGAGCGGCGCCGCGAACGAATCCGGGGGCCCGCCCGCGCCCGGCTTCCTCACAGGGGCATCTCGCCTGCTTTATCGCTCCAGCTTGTGCCGCAATTAATATTAATGCGCTTTAAAGCACGCTCCAGCAGCCCTCCTTCCCTCTCGCCTTTTGCTTTTGCGTGTTCCGTGTGTTTGTGACTCAGGAGGAAGAGAGCAATAAACCCAGCGGGGGATAAGAATCAAGGCAGGATATGACAGTCCTCTTGTCAGCTGTCCTAGAGCTTGAGGGATGCGTGGGGGGGGGGGATAAACCCGAATCCCAACCAACTCGACTGGAAGGTGGAGACTCCTAGCAGGCAGCCGTGTGTAGCCTGTTTATTTAGTCGTGTTGTAATAATGCTTGACCTTTTCATTCAAGACCACGTTCTGACCTTTAGCACCTTACTCCTCTGCGTGCATGTGTATATGTGTTTGAATGTGTTACTGTGTGCGTGTGTGTGTGAGACACACACACGCACATAGAAAGGAGCACCTCCTTTTGCAGGGAGCTTCATGGTCTGCCAACTTCAGGAGTGGATTGTTCCAAATTAGTATGCATTAGGTGGTTAGTGCAAAGCATTTAATTATGCGAGATGGCACTAAACTGTCTATGTTATGATTAGCCCAACACGTTACAACCTTAATCTCTTCATCCCCCCCCCCCCTCTGTCTTTTCCATGGGTGTGGAGGAGGTGGGAACAGGCTAGTGAAGGAGGACGCCGGGGGTCGGCTTATGATACGCTCCCTTATTCCCATTAGATGTTACAAGTATCCCCAGTATCTCTGCAGCCAGTGTTTTCTCTCTAGAAGGATTTTGATATTCTTCCCCCCCCCCACCACCACTACCCCTCCACATGCCCCCAGACACTTTGTCAGACGATATTGAATCAAGTCGCTTCCTTTTATGTGTATGTGCACGTCCTCAGCTCTCTGTTTTCACTGAGCCGCTTTTCATGGCAGGCAAGGCTTTTTAATCTTGGGCAGCAGGCAGCGGTGGCAGAAAGCAGCCTGGGCAGAGCCAGAGTGAGCCAGGCAGCCATCCAGCCATCCAGCCATCCAGCCAGGCAGTCAGTCGCTGCAGTGGAGCCCCAGCGGCTCCCCGGAGGAGCCCATTATACAGGAGAGATATCAAACCATGAATCATTTACGCCAGTCCTCTCCTCCCCTCCCTTCTCCTACCCTCACACGCAGCCCCAACGCCCAGCCGGCCGCCTGCTTGCCGCCTTTTTGTCACTATGCTGGGTAGAAAAAGTCCCTCTAGGAACAGAAGATGTGATTTATACAGTCTGACGGTGTGATTTTTTTTTTCCACCCCCCCCCCCTTTCCTGTTTAGGTATTTTAAGAATAGCTTTCATTCAGGGAGGAGGGTGATAATACAACAGGGTGGGGTTTGTGGGTCGTTCTCCTTGTGCAGTAAGGATTGTGCTGGAGTGTCTCCCTCTCTTTTGTATTTTTTTTTTTTTTTTGCTAAAAAAAGGTGTAAAGACACACGGGTTAATGTGCTGGAAAAGAGTGATTTAGGTCAGTGGTCGTGTCTGCATCTGTCACTCTGACAAGCCGGCGATGTAGGAGGCTGCGCGGTGTTGAATAAAGAAGAGAGTGAGAGACAAGTGACGTGAAAGCTGGCTCTTTCAAATGGAGAGAGGAAAAAAAAACACCCTGACTTGACCTGCCGTTTGATATAAACCTAATCAGTTTCAGCTTTGTTGAGGATCAAGACAGCCTCTGCAAATAAGTGAACGCCTCCCTGCCTTGCTCCATCTGTTTTTCCTTCTCTCCCACCCTCCTCAGCTCTGCCTGCTGTCATTTCTTGTGGTCATTTTCTCCTTCTCCTCTCCTCTCTCTTCCCACTTTCACCACTCTTCACTCTCCGTCCCCACCACCACCACCACCACCATATTTCCTCATCCGCCCTCTCCCCTCGTTTCAATCAGGAGTGCACTTCAGTTTCTGTGTAAATATCATAATCACTGATGAGGAAAAAGTGCTGCCATCTCCGCAAGGGGGATTAGAGGAGCCATTTTGTGTATCACTTATTAATGTGTCTATCTGTTCTTTGCGTCGTCTTCCCATGAGCTGAATGGATTGTTTTCTGCCACAAAGCCTGAACCTATAGAAGCAAGCGGCGTGTAGATTTTTTACAACCATAATTCACTTCCTCGATTTTCAGAGTTAAAAAAAAAAACAACAACTCTGTATTCGTAACTGTCTTAATTTTTCTTTTAATGTTTTGACAGTGAGTTGTTGGTGCGGCCGAATTATTTATACTCACAGTTGTCATTTTACCTCACATATAAATGCTTAATAATATCACCACAAAAACAGCCGTTAAAAGTCTGGGATAGCTTCTTTCCACTACCCTTTTGTTAGTGAGCCACATGGCTCTGAACAGGGCTTAGTCTAATCAGTGTTAAATATTCAGTGGTAGCCCATAGCCTAATCAACCACAGCATAATCATTGTCAACCAATTGCATTCCTCTTGACCTCCCAGATGGAGGTAAACTGCACAGCCTCTCCATAGCACTTCCTCAATTACTGCAGCCGTAATGGTGATAAAGAAGACCACGGGCTCAAATGAAATGGCTGATTGATGTGGACACACATGGCTCATAATTGGATTATAAGGAAGGATGTTAATGGTGTTAGGGGTGCCACGGTGGACCAGGATTCTAAACACTGCCCAGGTATTTAGTGATTTACCCCTCCTGCATCCTCATCTAATGCAGTTGTGCGTCTCAACAGAATCCTCAGGGGCTCCGAAAGCACAACCCTGTTGTTCCACCCCTGCTGCAGTGTCAGGGAGGGGGGTGGTGTACATAAAAAAAAAAAAATGCTCGCGCGAGCTGCCAGTGACTGGCTCTCTTTTGCTAGCGACAGCTGTGGGGTTAGAACAAAAGCTGTCTATAAGCAGCAGCCCTAACGCGCATGCACGCACACACACACATACTGAGTAAATCAGTGGTGCAATTTGTGGAGATGGGACCTGTCTGTCGTCGCTACGTTGTCAATCAAGGCTACAACTAAATCTTATTTTCAGAAAAATCGCCTCTCAAATATGTTTTCAAATTTAGCGCCTAGTCTTCCCTTCAAAACTCATCACAGCTAAAAATGATGTTTGTTAAAAATCATATTTTTTTTCAAAGTGATAGTAAAATGAAAAAAAAGTGCTTTAATTTATATAAAATGGAGAAGCTATAACTGAAATTAGGGCTGCAACTAATGACCTTTTTGATAGTTGATTAATCTATCAATTATTGACGTGATTAATCAGTTGGTTCATAAAATAGTGTTAAATGTCAATTGCTGAGGATGCAACCTGAAATGTCTATTTTTGTACAGATCAGCAGTCCACAACCCCAAAGATCATCAAAGAAGAGTTTCAACATTTTCTGAAATTAATCAAATCATTTTTATTTATTTATTTTTTAAATCAGTGAATTACCATCCTTGTTCAGCAGCTGCCCGGCTGGCGAGAGACAGGAGGCGGAGTCTGAGTCGCGTTGGCATGCTGGGCAGTTCAGAACGCTCCTTGTTGTCAGGCCACTCTTTTATTTCTGTTCATCTTAATGGAGAGCGTTAAGGGGGATGTAATTAATTGACTCGGGCAGCCCGAGGAGCTCCGGCCGAGTCAGGGAGCAGGTGCTGACTGGGCTGCCCACCGCCTCTCACGCTGGTCCTCGTCTCAGTGTGCACGTCTGTGCCAAGGATCCAACCCTCCCAAACGGCCGATCACACGGCTCTCGGTAGGCACAATGACGCCGGATGCCTGAGCCTGCGTGAGCGGCATAATACCGGCTAATGCCTGAAGGAGCGCTCTCCTTTCAGCCGCCGCTTAGCCGAGCCCGGCCAGTGCAGAGCAGAGCCGAGTGCCTCCTTCCCTACTCCTCTCACTCCTCTCTGCCCTGGCAGTTTATTAAAGGGAATACTAGCTTTTTCCTCACGGCCCCGAGTGTTTGATTTTGACAGCAGCAAAAGCTGTCACGGCAGATAAAAGGCAGCAGGCCCCCGGAATTACAGTGCACGCAGCATCTGTATTTACTGCGTCATTCTCCCTGCCTCTGACAAGGGAGAAGGAGGAGGAGAAAATGGAGGACAGGCTGCTGCATTCATGTGTCTTTACATTGACGTGTCTCATCAGGGAGAGAGGTGGACAGACAGTCTACAGTGAAGCCATCAATCAGCCCTTTTCAATACGCCTGTCCAGCACACTATACAGGCACATAAAGACTGACAAAGGACGACATTATTGCTGCTGTTGACATATTTTTATAAACCCCCTTTTTCAGTTGGCCATGTCAGACAGAGTAAAGAGTAAAATAGTCGAGTGATTGTGGTCTGAGGGCTGAAAATGTTAAAAAAAAAAGCTGTTTTAGGTTGGACTTTTGTTTTTCAAATTTAGCAAGTGACACACACACACGTGAGGTTATTATGATACATGCACACACGTGTGTGTGTGTGTGCATGTATCATAATAACCTGCTTTACTCTTATCATAGGCTCTTTTAGTTAATCAGATAATTGGTTAGAACTATTGGGTTTTCACTTTAAGCCTCGTTTTGAAAATAACTTAGGAGAGAGAGGGAGATTTTTTTTTTTTTTTTTTTTGCAGTGTCCCCACACTGAGGCTCTGGGTCATGCAAATTTTTCATCGGCATAATTTCATTGAGCTTTAATTAACACAACAAGGATCTGGTGTCCTCCAGTGTCATCTACTCAGACAGCTAATACAACCTCATTAGCCTAACTCCCAGTGACTCTAAAACAAAATTATATTACAATGTTTACTGTTTTGCTGTGTATTAGAATGGATTATACATCAAGGTTTTTCATCTGATTTCATCTGCTAAATATAAGTAGCGGAACAAGCCTTTTTTTTTTTATTTAACGCAGTGCAATCCCGATGCCGGTTCGCCTTCACCCGCTTCAGCGGCGTTTTGAAGCAACCAGCTGTCTGTCTTCTTCACGCGTCTCGATGCTTTAGCCCGTGGTGACAGCAAGAGTAATGTATTCATGGCGCCGCCACAGTGAGAGGCATTACTTTACCTTTGCTTAATTGAGGGGAAACTCCCCTGACACCTGCTTAGCACAGCACTAGGCTAGCTGAGCAGCCAAACTCAACCCTAGGAGCCAACGCCACTGAACCCTGACTGAGAAATAACACAACCCGAGACCACCCAGGGACTGCCGAGGGGAGAAATGATTTAATAATGTTGATGAGATATTAGACCAAACCCATCCTCCACTCCCTTCCTCCACTGTCTCTCCCTGTCTGTCTTCCTTTCGTTACTTCTTACCTGGGGAGGGAGATGGCTCTGCCTCAGTGCCTGAAGGTGTATTCAGATGGGGCTGTTAAATATTTCAGACCCTAAAGACAGGGTCTGAGTAAAGAGAAGTAAAAAGGGGAGCAAGACAGGCAAAAAAAAAAAAAAATCAGTGCAGAAGGCTTTGACATGGATTGTGGAGGGAGGTTAGGGAGGGTAGTCAAGGGCAGTCAGGGCAGGCTTGTAATTGGCTGACACCAGAATGTAGCGGTGGATTTGTGCTTGTGTGTGTGTGTGTGTGTGTGTGTGTAGACAGACTATGTCTGAATAATGTAAGGCCAAATATATCGCTCCAGCCAGACTGCATTCCTTTAGGGTGTTGATATGCTGCCATCACCTTGCACTACAGTGAATGTTGATCTCAAATACAACAGACATGGTATATTATTTTTTTTTTTTTGAACGGCCCCCCCCCCCTTCCTCTCTTCCACCTCTGCAGCGATACAGGCAACGTCCCATCTGACACTTAGCATGACAACTCGACGGGGCTTCTGCCTCGTTTTTAATTGTCCCCTGCCCCAGGGGCTGCTGGGAGCGAGCTGGGCAGGGCTGAACATTGTCTCCCGGGGGACAAGGAGAGGTGGGTGACAGAGCGCTCGCGGTGTCAGGTGCAGGTGTGGAGAAAAGAGATTTGATAGGTAGGCTGACAAGCTAACCGTAGGGAGCCGAGTAGTGGGAAGCCATTCACTCAGACGGGGGAGAGGAGAGAGCTTTATGTAAGTGGAGAGCACACAGGAGGCATCCATCTCCCCGCTCCTGCACCACTGCACTTACTGATTCATATTATCCAGCCGTTATCAGCCGGTCTATTAACAGATGCCACCACTAGAAATTTATGCAGAGACCACAGTATGGACTTATAACAGCGAGACACTTTTTTTTTTTTTTTTTTTTGCATTCTGACTGATAGCCCGCGCATATTCATTCAGACAAGGTTTTGTCATTGGCATACTTGGAGACTTTCTAGTGTTTTTCTTCCCTGTGGTCCAGTTAATTCATCGGCCAACACTTCTCTAAAGATAACATCTACCGGTCAAAACATCATCTGGGTTGCATTTTGAATCTAAATCTCACCCTGGCAGCATTATTATCAACACTGTTTACATATCTTGCACAAACCTCAGGATCAGCCTTTAAAGTCATTTTAAAAGAAAAATTATGCCAAAATGATTTGATTCCATCTTCTCAAATGTGTTTTTTGTTTGTTTTATCGTCTCTCCTATTGGTCAGGACAAAAGAAGACAGTTGGGTTTTGGGAAGCAGTGATCATTTTTTTTTTTTAATATTTTAACCATTTTCTGACATTTTATAAACCAAACTATTAATCAAGTAGGTAATCATCAGATTTAACAATGATAAAGAAATAATTTAGTCGCCGCCCTACTATTACTGTTAGCGGTTGAGTAGGTTACTCCCATTTGTATGCTTCACATCATGTGGTAGCATCGGATTCCTCACGATATTCAGCCTCCTATGCCATATCTCTGTTGCTAGTGTGTGTACCCTTTGTACAGATTCTGCAATCACCATGCTTTGTACTATTCATCTTACAGCTACATGAAAGCCGAGTCAGATGGTGGAGCCTGTTTTATCAAGCTGTTTGATAGCTATAAAAAAAAGTGTCATTGCTCTGCTTGTGATTCATCATTCCATTAAGGTGTACACAGATCTTAATTCTATTCAATCCTGCACCTGTGATGCATGTCTTGATTTGATTATGCTTCTTTTGACTATAAACGTATAAGGCTTACGGTAATTGGAATATTCTTTCGACATGGTAATTTATTACTGTTTAACAGTATTGTCTCAATTGGGTGAAGTATTGAGAAATTGCAGCCTTTGTAAACGTAGTCATGTGTAGCCAAATTATTTGAGCTTGAAGCGTCTTTTTCTTTTTTTCCTTTTTTTTTTAATGAAACATCAGAACAATAGCGAAGCTGTTCACAGGCGGCAGGAATGAGAATGTTTTTGTGCAGACGAGAGGAAGCGGGTGGCGTGTTTCGGGGGTCTTTGCTCTTCCTGTGTTGCTGGCACAGAGACGTCATCCAGCCAGTCACGCTGGGGTCAGAGGCTCTGAAAATAGCCCTAAGGGGAACGGAGCTGCAATGATAGCATACCTGCTGATGTTACCCTGAGATGTTATCCGACTGCAAACCAGGCCCGGGTTCCCTCCCAGCTGCTGTGCTGCGCTTCGGATTGTTCTGCAATACCTCACACAAAGATGGAGTGGGGCCATTACACCTCTGGCTCTGTAATACTCCCTACAGATACACACACACACGCTTACTTAAACCTGCGCACAAACACACATGAATATACCTGCAGCTGTGCACATTGCGACTGCATCAAAGTCCATATATTTTTTTGTCTTTGTATACCCCCCCCCCCCCCCACACACACACACACACACACACACACACACACACACACACACATCAAATCTGATTGCGCTGTCACCGCAAAAAGCTTCGTAGCAGGAGCACAGGCAGGTCGGCTTTTCACAAAGGGTCAGACTTGACTGCAAATTACAGCTGGTGGCCGACCAAGGCCGGTGATGGATCTCAATACGCTGTGTGTTTACCCACACACCTGCACCCCCCCACCCCCCACCCCAAAGAATGGGAGAGATGACAGCACAGCCGAGAGCACACAGCCATTTTGTAACACCTCAAGGAACTCTCTGATTCTCTCTCTCTCTCTCTCTCTCTCTCTCTCCCTCCTCCTCCCTGTATGAGGAATAGATGAGGTGGTGCCATTAAGTGAATTTGCTGTTATTTCCCCAGGCTCTTAGCTGAAGATGTCAAACCACAGCCAGTGAGGCAGCCAAGGATGACTGCCGACTCAGGCGGAGGCAAACGTGCACACACGCGCCGCACTCCTCTACCACGCACATGATCAGCTTTCATGCTCCTGTGTAATTTATCAAATTGCTTGGGCATGCAATGAATGGGCTCAGATCTCGAAAAAGGTAAAGGGAAAAAAAAAGAACAGGCATTAGGTTTGCATTAGGTCGCTGTTATGCCCATGTAACGGCTTACAATTTAATTACAGTATATGGTAAACATCGTATTCACATTTTCTGAAACAAGACGGCCTAATTGCTTTGTGGTTTCAGAGACTACACTTGAGCGATTACACAAGTGGAATCGGCTTGTTAAACAAAAAATGTTCAATCCCATTACTTATACCACCGACTACTATATTCTTTTAGTGTGCGGAATGAGCAAGTAGGCTTAATGTTCTCTGCGTTTTCTCACAAATGCCCGCACTCACACATCCTTACTGTAGAAGAGGCTGCCTCTCTCCTGGTGATTTGTCACAGTTCCCCGTTGTATTACACACCGCCTCTCCTTCACACCCAACCCCCCTCCCCCCCCCCCTTTTTTTTTTTTGCTTGCTCCCCCTCCCTCCCTCTCTAAATCATTTCTTTACATGTGTGTGGGTGCCCCCTCTCGCTGTGATTCTGATACTTCATAACGGCAGGAGGAAATTGAGCTGACCTTGAGGCTGCCGAGCCCCTTTTATAATGCTGATGTATGGGGCTGTGGGCGCAGGCAGCCAGTAAGTGAGAGGCATGTTTTTATTTGCCGGGGAGCAGGGCCCAGTGTCAGGACACATAACAAGGTTCATTTCTCGCCCACTCGAGCTAGCTAGTGTGCCAGGAAGCTTAGTGTCAAGCATTCAAATCCAATAGGTGTGATTTACCTGCATTAGCCTTTGTATACTGAAATGAGTTGCATGATGCCGCCTAAAGGACGCCGATCGGGGAAAGCGACAGTTAACCCTGTAGATAGATCGCTCTCACTAAAGTGTGATTTAGATGCTGCTGCTGCTGCTGCTGCTGCTGCTGCTGCTGCGTTGTGTAAGTGTTACTGTTGGCGAGGCTGCTAAAGGCTGCAGTACAGATGAATTCATACCGGATTGTTTTCGGCCAATTGGCATCTTGCAGCGTGGCTGACAGGGCAATCATTTAAACACGAGTACAGCCTCTCTGACAACCTTACATCACCCCGGCTGTTATTGATGTCATTATTTGTTCGGTTTGTATGGCCCTATTTCTTCTCTTCAGCGGCATGCCGCTCATCAGCACAATCAACTACCCCCTAACACAATCAGGCTGCTCTCAAATTATAGTCATGATTGAGACCAAGTCGGCGGCGGGAATAGACGAGATGATGCTTACGATTCAAGCACAAGCGCCGTACAGGAGGCGTACGCGGTAAATTAATATCCGTAAGGCAATCCAAGTGCAACTGCATCTTTCGAAGACTGGCAGAGAGATGCTGATGCAAAGCTCCGGCCTTTTATTTTTTTTTAGTATGTTGTCTGTTTATGTTGTTTTTGCCCACAAACGACAAATAAATTGTAGCTATTGATGGTTATGTTAAAAATATTCTTTTTCTTTTTACCCCTTCAGTTTAATGATAAAACCACCTATTTAGATGTTCATTTAGTACAGGTCAAAAGTTTGGATACACCTACTTCTGACTGGTACTGATCACATTATCACCGTTATTCAAAATGAAATTTCACTTCGTGCCGCTCTGCGCAATCTTTGGAAACGGCCCCTCATCGCTTCAGGAAATAGAAACTCACTTTTTCATGATGTCTCCTCGTTCGCTTTTGTCTGTCTACAACCTGCTCGTCTGCGTCAAGGTTAGTGTAAAAGTGTAGGCTTATATCATATTGATTTATATTGTCCTGCAAACTTAATGCTTTATCGATGCATCGCCGCCAGGAGTCTAATAAACTATCATATGATAGTCTTCCTCTGGTGTTTTGTCTTCAAATGCATATTTGACAAAACCGCACAGTTTGCACTACTTGTAAGTGAAAACACTAGCTGCTTGTTGTATGCTCTTTCAGATAAAACGGCTTTGACACGATGGGGGCGTGGCTACTCGCAGTGACAAAGGCAACGATAGAAATGTAACACATTTTTCATTTGTTTTGACTTAGTCAGGAATGTTAAAACATAGTTTTATCCCTAAATCTGAAGCTCGCTGTGTGCTGATGGTGATGATTGTGGTGGACAGGAAGATACGCCGCGAAACTCAAGGAGAAGAGCAAGGGCCCGATTCATTTCGCAGCTCGTCCAAGAACACATTGACTGTGCACAAAATATGTTTTAGCAGCTTAACCGGGGCAGGCCAATCATTTGATCCTGATTTCGCTGTCCATTGATCTTGGCATACCCTGGGTCTAGACAATCATGGCGCATGTTTGATAACGATATCATTAGCAGCACATAGGCCGGTGTGCTTGTGAAAACTCTGCCGAACCGCGCACAGAAACATTTGCACTGCCAGAGGGGTCCAAATCTGCTTTGCAAATGTCTCCCTGTCACTCTCCCGCCCTCCCCACCTCACCGCTAACAGTAGCGTGGCAGCTAGCCTGCTGGTGCTGCTGACTGGCATTCTGCGCGTTGATGAATGTGCTGGACTGACGGCTCAATGTGCTTACCTAATAGGAGCTGCTCTACTGTCACACTGAGTTTCTCTCTCTCTCTCTCTCTCTCTCTCTCTCTCTCTCTCGCTCTTTCTCCCACTCACCTCTCTCATGTCTTTTTTTTTTTCTGAGGCAGTAAGGAGAGTGTTCCACTCGGTTGGACACTGCAGCCTCCACACTCCGTTTCTCAAAGGTTAATGGAGCTGCCTCACAACGCACACTAATCACCAGGTATTCGCTTTCGATTGGCTTGATAGGTGGCTAAGGTCGTCCACGATGACCAACGCAGCCATTTTGAATGGAGGAGTCGGGTTTCTGCCCGTTGCCAAATGCGGCTGCCAGGCTGACTCAAGAGGAAGATTGCGCATACTGTTCCGTGACCTTATAGATTTTTCAGAAGTTTTTGGTGCATTTTCCATAAAGACGACCAGGTATAATTGCTACATACTGCTATATATCACTTACATCCTTAAATTCCTTACACTTTTGACTCCCACCTCCTTTGAGTTTGGAAATATATTGAAAATGCTGAACAGCCTATCTTTGGGTTTTTAATGTTGGGCTGCGGAGGTGTTTGAAGCGGTTAGCCCGGTGTTAAAGTAGTGGCTTTTCTGAAGAGCGTGTGGTGGACGGCCAGAGACACTGACAGACTGAGAGACTAAAGTCATGAAAGCGGAGTGCTCTTCTTTGATGTCAGCCAGCTTCCAAAGAGCTACGGCGGTTGAAGGGGATTGAGGTTTCAACATGGGATTTTGGGATTGTCGTGTCAAAAAGGTCTCATTGGGGCTGAGTGAATTTTAGAGAGAGAGAGACGGAGAGAGAAGAGAGACAAAATCGCCCTGTGGCGCTCACATATAATAAACATCAACTAAGTGTATGGAGGTGATCTTTCTCTCGTGTGAGCACGCACATACTAGAATACAGGAATGGACGTTTCTAGGCCTGTTGAGCTTGTTTTTGTTGTAACCAGTGGGTGAGACTGGATGGAAGAGCATTTTGTTACAGGAACGATGCTGCATGCCCCCGTGCTATTTGGATACAGCCTCTAGGCCGAGATATGAGCCGATTAAAATAAAAGATAGGTTAGTCACAGACTGATTTTAGAGGGTTTTAGGGGGGAAAAAAGGGAAACAGTGTGTGTGTGTGTGTGTGAGAGAGAGAGATGGTCACATTGTCTGTCACTGGAAATCCCAGAGTTACTGAAGGGATTGCAAAATCAATGTGAGCTATTCATACATGGTTCTAATCCTGAGATTTGCTGCCATTTAATCTGTGGTTATGGCAGGGCTCTGATGGCTCTAATGCCGTCAAACAGATGTCCCCGCTCAGCCACCCAGGTTCGGGTGCACCTGGCGACACCATTGAACCCCCGGCACTAGGTGGCCCAATGCACATTTCATCTGGCCCTCAGGTGGTAACCATTGTATGAAAACATGCATTAGTGTCGTGTTGCGTCTAAAAAGAAAGTCAAGACAAAATGTCTTAACCAGACATCCATGAACACAAATTGTTCTTTGATCACGCAGGGAAATATTATCTTTGTGGTATTTGTGCGCGCTCTTTTTTTTTTTTTTTCTCCATCAAGTATAAAAGTCAACAGTACCCCCTTTCTTGCTGTGCTATTAAAACGATGCCAAGACTGCACGGATAGGAATACTTTAATTTTATTCCCTGCACACCTGGTGTTGTTTTCAAATTCAAAATGGTACAGACCGTTTCCCTTCAAAACAAGCTGAATGCAGGAGTTGGTTGCATTTAGAATCAGGGCATGAATAATAACACAATAACATTTTGTATGTCGGGTAAAGATCTATGGATGTGGCCTTGTTTTTTGTTTTTTTTTTGTGCAACAACCACAAAAGTCACACGAATAGTTTTCCTTAAAGAATAGGACAGAATTTATTTGCTGAAATCAAGTTGATCGCTTAACAATGAATTTGCATCATGACACCACATACATGACTGCAGAGCGGACGTGCACACACATATGAATGCCTGTGCGGTATTCAAACGCATACATTATAATGTAGCAGATTGAGTGTGTGTGTGCGTGTGTGTGAGAGCGTTGCGATTCTGGGTGTTAAAGAGAGTAAATGCAGGGAATCTCACAGTGAGCGAATGCTGAATGTGAAATGTCAATGTTATTGAACAGGTGCTGCGAGGCAGAGCTGTGATGTTTTTATTTCCAAGCTCTTGTCGAGCGAGAGAGGGCTCATGGGATAATGGGGGAGGTTCAGGGGTGTGTGTGTGTGTGTGTGCGTGCGCGCACATGTGCATGTTTTACATTGTGTGTATCAGGTATGAGTGTCTAGATCTGTGTGTATCCAGAGAGGTTTATTGAGTAGAGGGAAATGAATACCGGCTCATAGAAAATGTTAACCGCACTGTGAATGCTATTATTTTTTGGTGCGCGCACCTTCATGTCTCTCAGTGGCTACATTATGTGTTCAAAATGATGCCAAATATGGCAGCCTTCCTCACCCATGCATACACCTCTACCGTCAAGCTGTTATCACCTCGTTTGTTCCATTTACACATCATTCATGTTTTTTTTTTTTCCTTTTCCCCTGTCCTCTCTCTCTCTTTGTGTGTGTGTGTGTCTGTTTCCCTTCAGTTTTTCTCTTGCAGACTGTCGTTGTGTCAATACTTGTTGAGAGGCAGTGTGGCAGTGAGCTAGGAGGTGAATGCAGTCAAGGTTAGTCAACAACACTTTGTGACACTGGAGCGCTGACTAACGCAGCCTTTTGCTCTGCCCTAACCCCCCGCACCCCCCCGGGGGGGAAAAAAAAAAATGTTTCTGCTCCTGCCTCGCTCAGTGGACCTTGATCATTTCCTTTACCTGTCGGCAGTGCTCTCAGCTATACTCCTCTCCGTCATCATCTTCACCCCCCCTCCCTTCTTTGTTGTGCTTTGTCTTCTTCACTGTCTTGCCCCCCCCCTCTCCTGCCATCTCTCCTGCAGCTTTCAGTGCCACTGGAAATAAACACCGGAGCTTGTCAGCACTCATTTATCCCACCACTGCTAACCCATGCTTACTCACTCTTGTCTGGCTGCATTATTTCCTGTTTTGTAGCATTAGCTACCTACAGTACTGTGTATGTCTTCTTTCGTTCGTAGCCTTTGCAATTC
The DNA here is from genome assembly GCA_030544235.1 of Lepturacanthus savala. Classification (NCBI taxonomy): domain Eukaryota; kingdom Metazoa; phylum Chordata; class Actinopteri; order Scombriformes; family Trichiuridae; genus Lepturacanthus; species Lepturacanthus savala. The sequence goes on from CM060480.1 coordinate 15,994,099, forward strand.
TGTCACTTTCAAATCCACCGATCTACCAACCGTGTCCGTTAAGGCTTCACGATTCTGCTTTGCTCTAATGCACGTGAACACTTGATTACCATTTTCGCCGTTTCCACTCCCCTCTGCAGCTGTTAAAAAAAAAAAGCAAAAGAATAAAAGAGATGAGTGCTGTGCCTATTCCAATGTCCACACCAGCAGTGGAGAATCCAGTCACAATATGGAAGGGGGGGGGCTGCAGTTCAAAGCCAACTAGCAGGTTACTTAATGAGTTTGGTAATTGGCTTGCTGTGGCCTCCGCACATCCCTGCCCTCCTGCTGCTGATGTGCGCAGGAGCAGAGATACGGCTTGCACTCCCTCCCTCCCTCCCTCCCTCCCTACATCTTTTCTCTCCTCACTCATCCATCCATCTTTTTCCCCCTCCTTCTATGCCTCCACCATGAGCTGACTTAAGGAGCTCATGCCACACCAAGCGTCTTCTGTCTATTTCCCGCTGCTCCTATTATATAGACAGTTGGCATGCTGCATGTTCGCTTTCCACTCCGCTCAGTATCGAATATCAACACTGTTACTCAATCTGTCATTCCCCGGGTCTCTGACACTTGGTCGCTATCTCTTACACGCACGCTCACTTCCTACCACACACGCTCACACGCATATCTATTATGTTAGATACTTCATGCATTATGCAGAATATGTGCATCCAAACAAGCAATTTGCTGTTCGCCACTTCTGAGTAGCAATTCTGTGCGCGTGTGTGTGTCCAGGAACGACAGTGAGAAACACACTTCCGTGCTCAGTTGATTCATAAGTCCAAACAATAAAGACAAAACGTAGCAGGCTTTCTGTGTAATCATAAATGACACTTAACATATTATTCTCAGATTTCAGCACATTATCTCTTCACCAGCGACAACAAAGACATCGCTATTTTTTTCTCTTGTGTCGTTGCCGTTTTACTAATGTGTGGTGGGGGAAAAAAAGGCAGCATCACATCTGGTGTAACTCTCATTAACTCGCATATTAAATTATGCTGCTAATAGTTGGAGGGGAAAAAAAATCCACAATGACCTTCATGGTTTAGTTGTAATTGAGAGAAAGGTACCTTTTTTGTTTTTTTTTTTTGTTTTTTTAAATCTAGATTGTTTATTGCTTTGTTTGTTTATAGCAAACCCCCAGATTTAATGCCTGTAGGGATCTGTAGTAGTGAGGCTATCCTAATATATATTCTGGCTAATGAGCAAGCTTCCCACCTTCCTACCTATTCCCATTAATTTCCATTTTGTACCTTTAAAAAGCTGTAAATAAAGCCTGACTGCATTAGTAAATGCAGTCATCTTCAGCTACAAGGCTGCTGCCAAGCTTTTTATCTACTCCCACAGTGGAACGGTTGATTCTGTACGCTGTAGGGGTTGGAAGGCCAAAGCACAGCTAAGTGGCTCCTCTTGACCTCGGCACTGATCTCCAAACTGTCTACTCCGACTGCACACGGACAGATTTCTACCCGCTCACTCCCACAAAAACAGTCTAATCAAATAACACAGCCTCAACACCCTGTCTGTGCGCTGTCTCTTTGAATAACACATCCTTTTCTCACCGCGCCCAGCGCTGACATGCTGACCATACATATGCCTTCGAGATTACTGCTCCGCTATTATCCTTGCCACGTGAAGAAAAAAAAATAAAAATAGGAAAGCGAAGTGGGGAAAAATCCAAGATGTGAAAAATTAGCTTGAAATGTTTGAGAATCTTGTTCCTCTAACCTATAATAGACGTCCTTATTCTAGTTATCACTATCTATCCGTAAACTAGATGGCTGAATCATTAGCTTACACACTGAGAGCAGCCGAGTGTGACCAGAGGAGAATAATTGATTTCTGAATAAGCATTGGCACTGGAGGAAAGAGAGTGTGTGTGGGGGGGGGAGAGATACGGATTTGTGGGCCATTGCAGCATATTGAGCATATTAATACGCATGTCATGAATTATAGTGTGTGGAGTTAATTCTTAGTTTTACACATTATGAGCCTGTTTCCCCACCCCCAACCCCCCCTTTTTAATTTTTTTTTTTTTTTTTTTTTTTTTTTAGCACAGCAACAGCATGAAGCTGCACCTCTGTTCACTGTCCATAGGGTGGCAGTGTATGGAGGTGAGACAGCCATGTGCTCTGTGTGAAATGGAGCAGTCACTGGCTATCTGAGCAGATTAGCTCTGAGACTGTAGCCACACAGGAATCACACACCCCAACCGTCACTCTCTCTCTCTCTTTCCCTTCCCCTCTTGCTTTTATGAACACCCGAATGCTTTACAAAACCACTTTTAAATACAGCTCCACGCCTGCAGAAGGAGGACTTTCCTTACCGAGTCCCGAGCGAAGCGTCGGACACATGTACTTGTGTTTATCTTACCGTCTTTGTTCAGAAAAGGATTTGCCTGAAATGTAAACTTCCTCGTTTGTGCCACAGCCTGCACCGTGTCTCTCTGTGGTCCTCTTGGAAATACAGTCTCATTCCTCAGAGTCTGTTCTCTGTGCAGCCACGGCAGGCTGAACTGCTCTTTTATTCAGATGAATGAGGCCCTGTGTTGCCTGGAGAATCAGACAGACACAGACAGTCCATGTGAGAGCTTGAAGAATGTCTGTGGAAAATCAGGGGGTTTAGTGAAATAGCATCCAAGGTGTCACACGTGCGCATTTGTTTGTGTTCGCAGTCTCTATATGCAGGTTTTGTGGCCTTACTCGGTTTGTTGATTAATTGTTGATTCACAAGTATTTAACTCGCTGATTTTCTTGTACTACTTGTGAATGCAGGTGTAGATTTAGCTTCCATTAAAGGCTGCTTGTTGTTTGCTTGCACATATCAAACTCTGAAAATGAACAGTCAGGGTTTTTTTTCCCCCCCATCAATTTAAAAAAGGAAAGACTTGTTTCCTCTCTCTTACATTGATCAATTTGTTTGCCAGGTGCTAGCTACCTCCATCTGGAATAAGGTTTACTCACATTCATTTTCTTACTATGCAATACTTTTACCAAATGGCTGCTTTGAGCAAGTTTCACTCTCTCTCTCGAGTAGCTTGTGTAGCTTGGCAAAGAGATTAGACATATGTAGCCTACAAGTGTCTTGGTTTTCAGAGTGGTGAAAGGCTGCCAAATGTGACTGTGAATAGCTATGTAAACAAGATAGCTATGTGAGGCTAGACCTTGCACTGATTGCCTAAAGTGAAATACCATTCCTTTGCTTTCCTCACATTTTTACTACGGCATTAATGATCACAAATAAAGGCTTGCAAGGTAGCAGCTTAATTACTACCTATCTGTCTGGATTGTCTCCAGAGGATAACTTGATTTTCAGTTAGTCTTTTGTCACCTTGATGGTGCCGTTTCCTTGTATAAAGGAGTGTAACCTGTGGTGCTACAAAGGCTTTTTTCTTTTTGCAATTTCACTGTCGAGTATTTTTTTTTTTTTTTAGCTGAAGCGGTAGTCCTTGAAAACCTCGAATCCTCATATCCACAAGCATGTAGTTAATCGTATTTAGTTGAGTAATATTCTTGAGTTACTTTGTTGTGAGATTGGAGAGGATTGTTTTATTGCTTCCCCTTTTCTCAACCCCCTCCAGGCAGAGTCTCTGTTTTAATTAGTCGTGTAAGACCCTATTTTTCCCTTCAAATTCCCCCAACTTGTAAAGTACTCTCTTAAGAATCCATGAAGGCTAAAAGGGGCAATGAATGATTTGAAGTCAGACCCCCCCCCCTTTTTTTTTTTTTGCTTCCCTGCTAGCCGAAAAGAAGGGGGGAGGGGGGAGGCTATCAGCACTTGCCGTCAGTGTGAAGAACAGTAACTTCAAGCAGCAGCCACACCGTTTTTCTCTTTATGGATATAGCATAGCGGAGATTGAGTCACTGCTTTTAAAGCACCATCTGGGGGAAAAAAAAGCACTGTTCAAGTTTCTAATGCAAGAAACACAGCTTCTGTAGATAATACCTACCTATGAAATGGTAAAATGGTGTCAAGGATCAATCTAGCTGTTTTTTTTCTCCCCCCTTCCTCATATTATGTTTTGGTACCATGGAAGTTAGCTTGTTACACTGTAGAGATTTAGTCGTGTGCTGAAGTGGAGCTTCTGAAGCGCACCCCCACCACCGCCACAACCTCACCCTCCTCTTGGTTTACAAGTCTGTTTTCTTCTCTCAATCCCTTTTTCCTTCAACTTGTCTGCTCATCCCTGGTGAATGTATTAAATGAAGTTACTAGATATGAGTGCTTAAGAGGCCAGGGCCTCTGAGGCTTGCCAAGTCTCTCACAGGCTTGGCTCAGTCATCCATGTCATTTTTTTCTGTTGTTTCAGCTACTGGCTGACTTATTTGTATTGCGGAGCTCTTTTCTCTCCCTTTTTTCTCTCGTATTCGCCTCGCTCTCTGTGTTTGCTGCCTGTGAGTGGCTTGTTTTTCTCCAGCGTGGAGAAATCAGGCTAAAGCAAACAGTGTGTGTCAGCCACAGCTTTTGTTAAGTATTCATTTTTAATGAGCGTAAGTGGCTACAGAATCCTATAAACCATAAATGGAGTAATCAGACTGGGGAGGGAGAGAGGAGGAAGGGGGGGGGGGCATGTTGGCCTTTGATTCAGTGGCAGTCTTGCTCTTTTGTTTAGTAACACTTTTACTAATTCCGTTTGATGTGAATGAAGAAAACATATCTCAGAATGATATGAATGATTTATTGTGCCATTTTTTTTTTCTCCTCTTATTCTTATACCCCCCGCTTCTAGTTTTGTTAGCTTTTACACGGAAGTGTTTCCTTTAATAATCTTTAGGAAAAAAAGAGTGTCACAGGAAAGTGCAATTTTTCTCCTTTGAGCAGCGCACAGCTCTGTTAGATTTCATTTCCCCTGAATTCAGAAAGAGGCAAGTATCCAGTTTTTGTTCTGTTGAGGTTGAAGGCACTGTAGCTGTAGAAGAGGTGGGGTGCTCAGGGAAAAGGTATTGTTATGGGCCGTTTGAATGCTGAACAGAATTGAATAGACACAGTCAGCTTCCCAGATACATGCTTAGGCCTGTAGAATGTGGAGTGCTTTGCTTGTAACTGCAGCGGTTGTCTCCTTTCATTATCGGTTAATGGTGCCCAACTTGACAGAGCCATGTGATAAACAGAGGAGCTGTGAAATCCTGGAAGTGGAGTTCTCGTCTGCCTGATAATGGGATCTCATCTGCCGGGGAGGGGAGCCTGCCCCGCCAGCCAATCCAGCTCTGCTCCGCACTGCCTTCACATTTTCACAGGACTCACTGCTGCCGTTGGCCAACTTAACTCTCTCAAAAATGTACTGAAAATGTTGCCCAGTTTCTACATAGTCTCTTGTGGGATATATATATATATATATATATATATATATATATATATATATATATGAAACTGAAGCATCTCTTATCTTTTAGGCTTTTGACTGTGCGTCAAAATTACCGGTGCATTTCAGGCTCCTTATCGATTTTGACCTTATCCTTTGAATGTTTGTGTAACTCAAGAAAGCAGACCGCATGTGTAAATATCATAAACATTGACCTTGTGAAATGTATACATACTGTGATAAGGGAGGAGCTGTTGCCGCTGTGGTGTTGGGTTACTATGTGGGGGGTGGGGTGGAGGGGGGGTGGGGGGGATACGACTTCTCAGGACAGTTGCCTCAGGAGCTGGAAGAGGTTTGCTAGCACTTTGTTGCCTCCACCCTCTCACCCCCTCTCTCTCTCTGTGCTATTGAAAAGAAGACGGCCAACATGGTTTGTAGGACAATGAAGGACCCCCTGCACACCGCCCTCAACTCAATTTCTATTGATCCCCACTGCCTGTCTCTCCAGCCCATGTTCAGCTTTAGTGCAAAAAAAAAGAGAGAGAGAGAGAGAGCCCAATGCGCACACTATTTGCTTTGGTTAATTGGATTTTGACAGTGATCCAATATCATGTTTAAGACAATGAAAATGTGTCAAGCTACTTGCTCAGTGAAATGGCAATCATCCTATTAATTTATAACTTGATGCAGTCCATTTTGTTTTCCCCTCTGTGCCTTACACCAATGGGGAAAATGTGTGTGTGTGGGGGGCACTTTTTTTCCCAAGCATATGACACCAAAAAAGAGACCTTGAAATTAACCAGTATCACATTTGATGAGAGGCTCTGGCTTAACCATTAAAATCCACCTCCCAAATGTTGCTAATGGACTATTCACATTATCATCCCTGCTTGTTTCTGCCTTTTTAATGGGTGGGGTGACTAATTAATTCATTATCCAAAAATGCAAATGAGCTGCACATAAGCCTGAGCAGCCTCAGTCGCCTCCCTCATGTGTGCACCCCCCCCCCCCCCCAGCACATGTAATGTTTTAAGATATAAATCAGCCACATGCTTTAAAAAAAACTAATTTCTTTTGTGTGTGTGTGTGTGTGTGTGTGTGTTGCACCACTAACATGTTATTGCTATGTATCAACGAGCAGAGGAAAAAAAAAAACAAGTATTAAGCCTTTATTTACAAAGGCACTGCTGGTCTACAACTGTTGGAGCTTTCATTGTCTCGCTGTAGTGTTTTCAGTCACATTCCCATAAGCGTCACCATTGATCGCTTGATGATGGTCGCTCGGGCCACTTTTGGCTGCCGTGCATTCTCGTTTTCTGGTGCAAACACACACACGATACACACACACACACACGATATACACAGTGTTTCCCTACGGAGCTGCCATCAATCAACTGCCCCATTGGCGCCCCCCCCCCCCCAAAAAAAAACCCCACCACCACCAACATCCACCACCCTTTTGTCCCTCACGATTATTTGAATCCAGTCCATGTTTTTGTTTCGCTCTGTTTTTTTTCTTTTTTAGAGTGTGGTCGTTGTAATTCTCCTTCACTAGTGTCTGGATAAAGAAAGACTAGGTCAGCCATGTGGATGCGTCTGTTGAACAGCTGAAGAGGAGGGGAAGGAGGGGGGGTTACAGAGACGGAGGGAGCGATAGAGAGAGCGTGGAGTGTGTGTGTGTGTGCATAGGAAAGAGAGAGAGAGAAGAGAGGGGAGAGAGAGAGTGTGTGTGTGTCTGTGTGTATGAGAGAGTGTGTATGTGTGCGCGCGTGTGTGTGTGGAAAAAGGAAGCGGAGCCTGTAAACGGCGAACTCGCTGGTTTCCTACCCCTCGAAACAACTATCAGCGCCGTGTTACTTTTCATGTGGACACTATCATCGACAGCAACAACAACACGGCCAAAGGGAATAAAGGAGCAGTTTCGAGGGGGGAGCTAGCTAACGTTACAACGCATTTGCTCGGCGATTTTTTTTTTCTTTCGGACGCGAATAGTCTCTCAGTAAAGTGAAACCGTCTTTTGTGTTGAAGCAAGTGCTCGCTTCAGCCCCTCCGTGCGGGCAGCAGGTTTAACCGGGGGGATAAAAAAAAGTGTCCGTGTTCGCCTCGTGTTGTCCCGGTTCTTGGATTTGGCCCAGCTGGCTTGCCCTCCGTTTTTTCCCCCTTTTTTTTCTTTTCTTTTTTTTTTTTTTTTTTAAAGGTTCGGTGGGTCATCTCGGGCAAGGATCGCGTTTTAAACTTGTTTGCAGCAGTCTCTGGGACTCCCAAGAATCACCAGACTGGCGGGTGAGTAGTCGAATACAAAAAAAAAAAAAAAGATTGCAGGATGGTTGTGGTTGGAGGAGGAGGAGGAGGAGGGGGGCAGACAGGGGGAGCAATGTGTGGGTGATAAAACAGGGAATTTGTGCAATAGTGATGACTAAAGCCTGGGGGCGCCTCGAGTTTGAGCTAAAAGTGTCCTGATTTTGTTTATACCCGGAGTAGGAAGCGTGTGTGACCTCGAGTCAAATGTTTTTCAGTGCTCCGGCAAGCTGAAAGTTGGCTGCATTGTTGTAAAAACTTGGCTCTCTGTGGACTGTGTAGCAGACCCTCAAGCAGCAACCTCCATGACCTGGCCAGCCTGTAACAGCAGCTAATGCTTTTAAAGCGAGAGTAATGAAGTAAACAAAAGGGAGAACTTTAATGACAAGCTCGCTGTCCAGGAAACACACATCAAAGATGTAAAAAAAAAAAACCTGTTTGTTAATGTGTATTCTAGCAATCAATCAACTTTGGTGCGTGTGTGTGTGTATATGGCAGGGAGGAGAGTTGTGTTTTGACAAGGAAAAATGTTGAAATGAATTTAAATTAGTCAATGGCACAAGAAATTTGATGGTTGGGATTTCCCCAAGTTTCACATAAAGGGGTTGGCTGTTGGATTTACACCCTTGCTCGTGTCATAAATTGATTATTGGGCTGTAATAATGGAAAGTAGCTGAGTGGTTCTGAAAGAACGGCAGGGAACTATGTGCGAGGGGACCGTCTAAATCAGTTGCAAACTGTTGAAGGACCACCGAATTAACTTGACCCCCCCCCCTCCTCTTCAGCACCCCAGAGGCTATGAACTCTGGCCCAAGCACATGCAGCTCTCAACGTGGGATGGGGGAGATCTGTGCCTGTTGTTAAAAAGAGCAAATGGGGGGGGGGGCATCTTGGGATTCGAAAGTAGACTAGTTATTTATCTGAAAGGCAGCTTATCTAATGTTTTCCAGTCATAGTAGAAAGAGGAGGAGGGCCTGTTGACTTGAATCACTGTAAAATTGGTCATAGTAAGTCTTCATGTGACTCCAGTCAGAAGCTGACTCCACAGGGTATGTGGCCACACAAAAGAAAGCTTCAGCCCTGAAACAAGATTCGAACCAAGGAAAGAGGTGAAGCAGCGGCTTCAATCTAAAAAACAATCCCTTCCTAAAATCCTCCCCCTGCTGCTGCATTTTTCACCGAGCTATTACACACTCCCTAGATGTTGCATCGCTAATTGTGAGGAGCTAATCTCCACCATGCCCAGCTTCCTGTGGCATTTTTTTTTGTCCCCCCGCTAGCTGAGAAGTGACCTCTAGCTTAATGATTCAGACGTGATTAATCCACTTGAGTGGGACGACACCGCACAGGCTAATGTATGGTGCAAGGCACTGCAGATAATTGCGGACCGTTGGAATACAAAGGTGCCGTGTCAAAATTGTGTGAATTTTTTAAGACCGACAGTTTTAAACTCGCGCAGGAATGCGAACATGTGGCCTCGTATAAATCATGAGGTGCAATTATGGCTGAAAAATTAAACAATGGCCGTCTTTCTTACTGTTCCTGTAACTCTCAACTCAATATAAAGTCTTAACTGCCAGTTGGTGCTCTCTAATCGTAAACAGGAGTGATCTTTGATTTAGATAACATTAGCAGATGGAGTGTGAAAGTTTTTACACATGACAAGTCAAACTTCCTTTTTTATGGATGGCATTGTCACATGTTATGAGTTTATCTGAGCCACCAAATTGGTTGAGAGTGATGAGGTGTGTACAAAGCAGTGTGAGCAGAGTCGAGGGTCAGAGCTACTGCATCATAGAACTATTTTCTGAAATGGCAACCGCTAATGTGACAGGAATCATTTTTAAGCGGTTTAATGTAAAGTCTCAATCTCAAGATTCGAAAGGTTTATTATCCACATGCATGGTTGTACATCTTCAACAGCAGTGAAATTAAATTTCAACGACTAACCGCGCAAGCAGCAAACATAAAGTTATACAGCTGTATACAAATTTGAAATGGTAAACTACGTACAGAGAGAAGTTTGTAGGCTGAATCTTTATGCACATAATAAAAAATGGAGTCAGTAATATTGGTATCTTATAAACATTTTGCAGTAGAGGGAATAGTGGGCAAAAAGGAAATGCAGGTGTCAAAGGTGCTGAGCTACAAAAAGATGCAGAGGGCAAAATAGGTGCAGGGTGTGTGTTGTTTTTAAGGATTTTAAGTGTTCATTGTCTGTGTTGCCTGAGGGGGAAGAAGCTCCTTCTCAGCTTTTCAATCTTGGCCACGACGGAGCTGAAACTCTTGCCAGAGTGCAGCCACTGAAACAGTTTGTGGGTTTTTATTTTTTTTGAGAAGCGTGAGGGTGGGGGGTGGGGGTCCGGTTTGCCCCAGACCTGCATCGCTGGAGGCAGGAGCATTGACTGACATAGATACAGCCCAAACTGTCATGTGGGAAAACATGCATCGCTCGTCTCTCTGAACACATTTTGAACTCTCCCTCGGTCCCCCGGAGGTTAGGGTATCCATTTAGGTTCACTACTTGAGGACTGAATGAAAGAGGAAGTGGCCATCTCTTAATGGAGTTGTACACAAGGAGCCAGAGTTGTTCTGCAGCGTGGGATTCGTAAGGAGAGAGAAAGCGAGACAGAGCACTCGTGGCAAAAGCTGCCGTCTGATGAAAATATAGCAGCCTAAATCTTAATTGCGCGCACACTTTTGTACTGCTGTCAGTATCATTTCACAGCGTCTCTATTTGTAGTTTGCCCCACCAATGTTTGTGTGTAAATTAGAACTGATGCGCAATTTGATCTGAATCCACTCTCTGTGTTGTTGATTCATGTAAACAGAGGGAAAGCATAGTAGTGGTGTGAGTCACCCCCCCCCCCCCCTCCCCATCCTCCCCCTCCACAAATACAGGTATCACTGCTGACAAGGTACAGAGAGCTAGTAAACATTCAGCTCACATACAGGCGTGTGTGTGAGTGTCACCTCTGAGGGGTGATATCTGGATCAAAGAGGCTGTTTCTGACCATGGAGAGAGAGAAAGAGCTGCTTCATAGAGTGAGGCTGTAATGTCTGTCTAGCTGCTTAGAGGCGGCTGAATGTTTGACAGGGCATTGGAAAAACGTTATTTAATCTGCTCGCATGATGGCCCTCGCTGGGTTTGCACCACGCTGCGTCTCTGCCCCCTTTTTTCCTCCCTATGTTATGATGGCAGTCACCGGCTGGTAGAAAAGGGGGGGAAAAAAAAGAAGAAAAACATGCAGCGGTTGTCTGTGTGTTGTTTTCAAACGCGTATGATGTAATGCATAAAGAATCAGAGAAAGGAGAGTTGTAATTGATGCAATGTTGGCGGGCCTCTCATTTTCTTTCTAATGAGAAAGTCTGCTGGGGTCTGGATATCTTTCCATTTGGGTAATAGCCTGAATGACTCAACTGTATTCCATTGCAATTACAAAGAAATGACCCAGTTGTTATTATAATAAGCTACGAGAATGAAAACAGATGTGATGTTTGACCCATTCAAAACTGTTTGTAAGATGCTGGTCAGATAAACACGGGTGAATTACAACTGCGGCTTTTTGACCGTCTGAAGGTAACGCTCGCAGTCGCCCTCCCGCTTTTGACCCCAACAATGCAGAAAATGTGAGAGCGTGCCTCGTCATGAAGCGCGGAGGAAAATCAATGGCAACTCACGGCTTCCACGCCATTGTCCGTGGCGTTTCCATCCCCCTACACAGGAGCAGACTTGCGTTTTTGAGAGTCAGTGATGAATCTCACCAGGTCTTGTTGATTCTTTAGCCGGGGTTAATTTCACGGATCGCACTACCAGCACTTCCTGACCTATTGTCCTTGCAGATAGTGATGTACCAGTGACTCATTTAGAGCATATTAGCAAACAAATTGACATAGCACACATGAAACGCTGGTAGCACTGCTAAGGAGGCAGTACCCTCTGGTGGGTAACTACTGAAATAGAGAGAAATGAAGGACCTGAGAGGTGCTTTTGATTGTTCATAGAGCATTCCGTCTAATTTGTTGTGTGCACGGAGGAAGGGCCGATATCTTTAATTAACATAAACCACAGGAGCCGATGATGAGTGCGAAATTGGGATAATTGAAAATAGGCCCTATCTCTTTTCCCTCCTTCTCTGCCTGTACATCCTTAAAGCAGCTGAGCCCATCGGAGGGCACTTTCACACATGTTAAGTGGGAGGACATCTGGCCTCGTTAATTCAGTGCATGGTCATAAAGTGGAATGGTGGTCCCCACAGGGCCCGCCAGCTCTGAACACAGTCAGATGGAGGCTGTGTCCTCGCGGCCTCCTAGTCCTCCCTGTTGACTGTCTCTCTGACACCTCGACGAGAACATCCTCACAATCCGGGCCGCGGTGATTGAAACACAGATGTTGACGTCCGAGGAAGATGAAGTGACCAATAAATCTGCCCGCCGCCAGAAAATAAAAGCGTGCCCTGTAATGGCTGTAATGTGTGGTTTTATTGACCCACTCCTTAATTTTCATTTATTTAATCCAACAAAAGAAGCGAGATGCCCCATGGGGATTTTAGCAATCAACTACACCGAAACAGTTATTTTCTCAATCAGATGGAGGAAATCAGTAGTCTGTTCATTAAGTGAATGTATTATGATGAGTGGTCTTCGCTATAGTCTGTTTTCCATGTATCCACCTCGCATCCCCTGCAAACTCAGCAACGGTAGCTAATAATCAAGCGAGCAGCAGCGGGGTAACGGGCATGCTGTGCGTTCGTATCCGATTTTAGCGAGTAAACATTTAATGTGTTTAAATGTATCACAGCTTTATTTATGCATAGAATCTGCTGTTAAGTCTGAATTATACATTAGTCAAATGAATAATGCATCAGTGCCATTCCTTAATGATTACTTGCCAGGCAGCGAACGGTAATATTTGCTGATAAATTTACCCATTGATCTCGCTCGTGTTTAACCAGGCTTGTAGAGATGATGTTTGCTCCGTTTTGTGTTAAGGGAGCATTTTTTTTTTGTCAAGGATGTAATCAAAAGCATGTTAATTGTCAGGGTTTTTCTTTTTTGTAACAAGATGTCTTAAAAAATGACATGAGCCCAAAGGAATTAAAAGAAAATGGATGCAATTTGAATTCTCTCAGCACATACTACTAAGTGCTATAAGCTTTTTTTTTTTTACGGATTCTCCGTGTGGTTGGTGTGTTTACATACTGTTCTTTTCCTGGCTACTCTTAGGATGAGTTATTTATCCTTAGACCTCAACAAATCAATGTCCAATTACAGTTTTGTCTTTGTTGGCTTGTAGCCATTGCACGACGAGTATGTTTGTTTGAAGTACAGAGTCTAGACGATGTCTGGTGAGTTGGTAATTTAGCCCATACTTGGTAAAGGTTGTCTTTTGATACTGCGTCTTTATTGGCGCTGGTCTTAACAGCCTCACAAAGCCAGATTATTGGCACATTATCCGTATAATGCTGTGAGTCTAGCATTGCCTAAGCCTTGAAGCACAGCCCATTTTGCGCAGATATATTGCTTGTCCACACAATGAGAAAATATTGACTTGTTGTCACTCACTCATTTGATTACTTTGTGCGGGTGATTCTGCTTTTCATTTGTCACCCTGGCAACATAAATGGGGAGGGGGGGGGGAACCACAGCAACAGCAACAGCCTCTCCATCCAGTAATGAAGCATTGGAGCGTTGCAGACGATCACATCTGGAAAACCTCTCTAAGCAGGAATGAATGTCTTTGTCACTCACGGTGTATCATTGGCACTTGTCAGCTCAGCTAGTATCCACAAAAAGCAAACATTTGACAGCTTTCCTAGCTGCGCAATGTGCAGCTGCGTGGGAGTGATGTACTCCAACAATTCCACTTTGATTTTACTGCTTAGTTGAGTGAGATTTATCTGTATATTTACAGTGTTTGGTAAGTCGCTCTGTTTTCTTTTGTCTGTAAGAAGAGCGGCTTAAAGCAGTCTGCTGTTGTGTGTGTGTGTGAGTGAGCCAGGTCATAACGAGAGCAACGTACATTTAATCCAACTGGATTCACCAGTGGCCTTGTTCCTCCAAAAATAATGAGGTAGACAGCGAGGGCTGCCCCGGGCTGCATGTAGGGAGATGATCTCTCTGAACCGGCAAATCATTCCTGTTTTTTATGCTAAAAAGACAGGCTAATGACTATTCTTGATGTGTGTCAGTGCTTTAAGTTAACTAGCGTTAATTCACAGAAAGATCTAATGAGCTTGATTGTCAAGCTGAGTCGAGGCAGTCAGTGAGAAGCTTGTGCACGGGTGGGGGCAGTGGGGGGTTTGGTGGGAGGGAGGGAGGGAGGGAGGGAGGGGTGTAATTGTTTTTGCTGGCGGTGATTCTCTCTGAAAGGGATGACTGCACAATCCAGATATGTAAACAGGAAGAAACTGAAAGGCAGTATGCTGATACCTTGTCTGTTTCCCCTTGATCAACATAGCTTTTTGAAACGAAATTTTCTAAGCGCTGCCCAAACATTCTTTGGATTTGGCTTGGGAGTAATAGCTGCTTTACCAAAACCTGTGTCTGCTCAACTAAGCGTTTCAAACATGTAAATCATATGTGAAAAACAGAGATCTTGAGGAAATCATTAAGTGTGACGGCACACCATAAAACAAAGCGAGAGAGAGAGAGAGTTAAAGACAACAGATGCTCAAAGGGTTTGATTCTGCTTATTGGAGCATGACACTTATTTAGTGCATTGGAGAATCTCGGCGCGTTCGTGGTAGACAATGATGCCGTGTCTTGCCAGTCATCTGTTCTCCAGAGGCGTTTTGCAAAATTCATTTAATGTTTATGCGTATATCCAAACCTCGCGTTTCTTTGTTTGCCCACGCCTGGTGTCATTTTGTCTGAATCAGGTCTGTCTGCACAAAGACAGCTTGTAATGTTTATCAGGCTGGAGCAGAGTAGATTTCCACCTCTTATGTTTCATAAATAGCGAAGCCGCTCATCCCCGCGCCAGCAAAAGGGGAAGGTTGCCACAATAGTGTGAGCTGACTATTGGTCCGATAAAGATCAACTTAAGACCCACCAGGAAGCGGTCCAGTTTGCAAACATGCTTTTGGGGGTTAGTGTTTGAGTCAGCGTCAGGGCAAGAGTGGACATCTGTCTCCCAGTGATCTATAACACCCACAATCCCTCCCACAGACTGCCGGCTTTGGCACTCAAGCAGTACACCGGTTGTTGTAGTACACCCAGCCGCCCACAACAGTGGCTTATCTCAGTAGCATAACAAACGGCGGGCTAACAAAGAGGATAGAAACCGGTAGGACACACGGCAACGGAAGGACCCTAAGAGCCCCCGTGCCATCATAACTCCACTTTAAAATGGAGGCCTTTGTTCTGAGATTGGTGGAGAGGACATCATAGCAAGGTAGCAGCACATCTTTTCATCCTCAAACACACTCAGTCCCACTCACTCAGTCTGCTGTCGGTGAAGGAGATCCTCCGCCTGATAAGGCTTCAGAGAAAGGTAGTCCTCTGGGATTGTTGTTGAGGGATTTCTACAGTTCTGCCACGCACTGATTAAAGGAACACTTGTAGATAATCCTTTTAAAAATAAGTCTTTGTTGTGGCACAGGCGGAGCGAGGTGGGTGTGAGCGGAGGGAGAGGGGAAAAAAAAAAAGCCAGAGATTTGAATTTTGAACTGGTTATCACCTTGGTATGATCCGCCACTCTGCTAAGATAAATATTTAATGACAGGGTGGCTGAAATAGAGCTGTTACAGACTGCTGCTGAGAAATGGACCTTCTATTTAGAGCCCATACTTTTCCATAAAGTCATGGCATTGGTAGACAGCCCAAGGTTATTAGTGTGGCATGAGAGTAGTGTGTGTTTGCGGTGTGTCTGTGGGCTGCCGATGAGTTCTCACTCTTTGCTCGCTGCAGTGATATGAAGGCGAGAAACACACTCTGTCTGTTACAGAGCATTCCCTCATGAATCCTTGATGGATTACGGGTGTGTGTGTGTGTGTGTGTGACAAAGAGTGCTGTTGTGGCAGCACTACAGTTAATGCATGGCATCGATACTATTAAGGCACACTCAACTTGAACTATCTCCACAAGCGAAACAGCGGTATGTTTTTTTCCCCTTTACTACCTTACAGACAGGTGACACATTCAAGGAGGAATAAAAGCAACTTTAGTGGAACTCCGCCAGAGGGACGAACACCGTCCTTTCAAAAGATTTCCCTTCATATAGTGTTTTGATGATGGCGGTGTAAAACCTCCGTCTAACACGTCGGCCTAAAATCTCCCATAGATGTTCTATTGGGCAAAGATCTGCTGACTGTGAAGGTCATAGAATCGTCGCCACCTCGATAAAAAGTCAGAATCAACCGGGGCCCGCTTGGCATTCTTATACCCGTCACAGAGGGTGAGCGGATGTTGATTTGCTTAATTGCGTCGTGCAAATTCACCTGTGTGGAAGAATCCGCATTCATTCTGCATCTCTGCTCATTTATTCCGTTTTTTTCCCCCTTTAATTTGTCACCATCTGTAGCTTTGCTCCGTTTCATTTCGTATGCTCCTTGCCCTCTGGGTTCTTGTTTGATGTCATTCATGTCATGCAAAATTGATTGCGAAGGCTTGCATCAATGCCTGCTGCAATGAAGTTATCACAGTGTAAAGACGGATTTGTCCACATTGATTCTCCTAACCTTACGCTTTCACACTCGAGTGAATAGAGCCTTGAAATTGATATCAGTCTTGCCTTTAGTTTTTTCTTTTTTTTTTTTCTTTTTGACTAGGATTATGAAGTGAAGTCTAGGGCTGCCCCCTGAAAGTTGATGAGTCAAGTCGTCTGTCGGATACCCCCCCGACGTCCGATTCTTCAAATCATATTTTTGGAGGATGTTTGGGCTGATTTTTTTTTTCTTTTGTCAGCGCATTATAACAGGATAAAACTGATAGCAGCTTACAAAAATTCACATTTATTTTATGTGTGAAGAGAAATACAGTAGCCTCAAAGCTTATCCTGTTAACAAGTTATTTAAAAGCAAATAATGCTATGAATTTATTGATATCCTTGATGTTTCTGTAAATAGCTTTTCAAGGCTATCTGGTATGTTAATGGGCGTCGGGGAAGCGTTAACCAAAACTTTGTCCTCATGTGCCTGAGAGGATTTTTTAGAAATACTTTGTGCTCTTGGCGAGGGTTAGGTTACTTATTTATGCAGCGCCCTCAGAAATAACTCGGAAAAGTAGCAGGCGCAGGACGAGAGTTTCTTTTAACTTGTGGCCATCTTGGATGCTTCAACCATATTGACTTAAATTAGGAATTTTAACAATTGATATAATTCTCGTTTAAATTGTATTACTAGTGTTTAAAGATACACAAAGATAGGGCTATCCTGTTGAATAAGAGATGAGCTCTTTCACAGCATTGCCTGCTGTGATTTTGAAAGAAACTTGATTTAAACATGAATGCAATGAATGGCTATTATTAAAAAAAAGGCCCCGTTTCAAATCTTGCGTCATGTGCAGATGTCTTTTATTGATTTCTAAATGCTCAAAAATATGCTCCATGACTCTCTTGCATTTGTCTCTGGTAATAGTGTTGACATCATCACTGAAACAAATGCAGGGATTTTCTGATTGCTAGATAGTCTATAGAGAGGAAACAAAATGCAAAACAAGTATGGTCAAATTATCTGTCGTATTGGAAGAAGCCAAATCCATCAAATTCCGAATTGGGTACAGATCCAGCGAAACCTCTATCAGCACCCCAATGTTACTGCACAGCTTATTTAAACGCTGATCTAGACTCCGCTTGATTCATCCTGTTTACTCATTACATGATAGCTGCGGCGAAAGCAATTACTTTCAGCTTTCAAGTACCTTGCTTTTGGTCACACTGCAGCTCTTATTCATTTCACTGGATCAGTCCAGTGAGTGGCGTGCACTAACATCTTGCCTCTCCGTGTAGGAAATAGGTGGGTAAACACAGCAGAGTCCTTGAAGCACTTCTGCTATTGGATTACCAGCTGCCTTTCCGGGCCTCATCTGCACAGATGAGTGCCAAGATCAATGGAGCTCTTAGTGCAAAGCTAATTCGATCAGGACTGGCTTTGCTACTGCTGATCAGAGTTTTTTTTTTTTTTTTTTCCCCTTTTTTTTTTTGACGTGAAACAAAAAAACGTAATCAAGTCAAGCCCGTGTCCAATAGCCTGTATTTTCAGCCGCTCCAACTCCTATAGACCTCAATTAGGAGGCATTTCATATTCATTATTGAATTGTTGGGTTAGCCTGCTGAGAAGAGGTGTGGAGATGGAAGTAGTGAACTGCTGCGTAAAGTGATCTGGCCACTTTTTGCTGACTGTAGCAGGAATACTGCCTTTTCTCTAGCGGAGCAACTGGCATCATAAATAAGCTAAGAGCATGTTTTAGACGGATGAGGTGTCTCCTGCTTTCACGGCGAGCAGAAAGGAAGGGTTGAAGGGCGTATTGACCCTCTTGTTCTGGAAAGCGAAAAGCAGACTCGTCGGTGCCCCTTGTTCCCCATTAATTATTGTTTGGTGCTAATAAAGGAAAGGGGGGGGGGGTTGTTATGAAACATAATTATTCATTGCGGCATCTCCCCCCGCCATCAGCCTCATCCCCACCCGCTTCCCCCCCCTCATGCTTAGCGTGGAAGCCACTGGGGCTGTCAATTGAGTACAGCAGGCAAAGATGTCCCCTTAGCCTTTTAAAGAGGGGACAGGAGGGAGCGGGGTGAAGGGCGCCATTTGCCCGAGAGATATATGAGGAGAGACAGCAATATATGTAAGCAAGGTGCTGCTGAAAGAAAGATAGAAGGTCAAGGCACATTACACTCCAGCCATTTATTGGCTGAGCACATACTCTGACCTGCACTGCAAATACAGTTGCTCAGCAGCAGTTTTTTTTTTTTTTAAGTTTATATATGTATGCGTGTGTGCGCCTAAATGTTTGTGTGTGTGTCAATGGCCTACACATTTTAGATTGACACTTGTGTGTGTACACAAAAATGAATGCGCCACTGTAGTGAATATGCTCTCAGTGGCTTTTTATAAGCTTGCAAATGCAGTGGGAAGCTATTTTAACTAGACTGTAGCTCTACAAAGCAGCCCTCCTAGATTTCCATTAAGAGACTGCGACATGCACAAGCACTAGAGGCTGATTTCCTATGCATGAGCACGGCATATGGTGTGCTTAAACACAATGCAACCATGGGATTAGTTAACAATCGTGTCTCACAACATTGTGCTAATTGACTGCCGCATAAAGGGCGACTCCGTCATTATGAATATGCTTCTCGTCTATATATCTTTGCGAAATATCAAGAAAGCGCAAAGGCAAATTGAGAGTGTGTTTCTGGCACAGGCCGGGCTAAGTAGTATTTTCATGGTCATTAATGGCCCAGTGACAAGAGGGGAAGAAGTCTGCGAGACGGCCATGGTCAAAGCCTAACATTAACATTCCAAGAATATCTGAGGCTTATTCACAGCCACTCAGCCGCGCAGCCTGCTCAGCTCACCTTTAGGTTTAAAGGAGACAGTACTTTAGTCAGCCCGGTGTCGGCGGCTATTTCTAATACGCTATTGTTGTTGCAAAAAGTGACAGACGCGGCGTGTAATCCAATATTTTGCAGTTGTTAGGTGTTTGGAAAGATGAAAAATATGCAGCTTGTGTTTGCGGAGGCATAGCCACACTATCAGTTAGGGATCAAGTCTCCATTTCACACATGAACAGGCAGAGTTAATCTGTGGATCACTACTGTATACTGCATAGAATCCAGCCTCTTCTCTTATATTTTTCCCAAAAGCCGATTATTAAAGAGTCCCCCCGCTGCTAATGTTTGTGGAAAATAACCGGCTTTTTTTTTTTTATAGCTTATGGGTACTTCTAAGCAAAGACCTGTTAGTAAACCCTGTAGGTCGAACTCCTTCAAACTCTTGGAAATGAATTGTGTTGTGTGTATTTGTAGCCTACCAGTCTGTGTGGCCTGTGTGTTTGTGGTAGGGTGCACTAAAATGCCACTGCTGTAAGAAGTCCAGTCCCCAGCACTGCATGTTTTATGAGCTGGCCTCAGAGGATATGGTAGCGCAGATCCTGCTTGTTCCAGCAGTGTTTTCATCACTCCTGGCCACTTCCCACTAGCTTTCTTTTTTTTTTTTTTGATGAGGGGGAGAAAATGCATGCAGCAGCAGGCAATATTTACAACACGCCCTTGTCTACGGCTATAGTTTAAAAAAAAAAAAAAAAAGAAGCATGGCTTGCTGCATCGGAGGCCCTCACAAACTCATGATTCATTTTATTCCCCTCATGCACGCTACAGGGGAGCGGGTGCTTCCCCTTCTGCCCGGGATCGCCGGCTCACACGACTGAGATGGTGGATGTCAAGGCTGAACGCTACGATGAATATTCCACTCCCCTCATCGCCGCTCCCGCTGACTGCTTCCTAAAGCTGTTCCTTTTCCTTCAACAAACACAACTCCGACCGGAGACCGCTCACGGGCGGTTTCTATTCGCAGCACTTGTACCTCGACCCGGAAGTTCTCGGTTTGCAACGGTGTTGAAATTAGCATGGGGGGGCAACGGACAAAAGAGGGTCTAACGGTTAGAAGATGAATCCTTAGTTTAATTTATTTTGTAAAGGCAATCAGGTCTGACTGTTTGGCTCGTCAGTCATAGGAAAGGCTATGTATATAATAAAATAATAGTCCTTTCCTAATTAGAGGTAATACCATCCTGCGGTATCTAGAGGTGGAGGTGTTGTTTTTACCCGGATCATTGTAAGACATTGAATGAAGGGATTGTCTCCCCCTTCACCCCCCCTCCCCTCCCCTCGACCATCTGCTCGAGAACGGAGCTGAATCCACCACCACGTAGCTAAATAATTTAGGCGGAAAAATGGTTTTGTGTAGTGACCTAATGGCTTTGTTTTTTTCGGGCGCCGCTCTCGAAAAACCTCCTCCAGTGCCCCCGCTGGCCCGCGCCTGTCAGTCTGAAACCTCAGAGCTGTCTTATCTGTCACTCTAATCTATTTATGTTAGTTTTTCCTCCGAGTTGGCACGTCACTCTGTGTGGCATAGTGATTAAAGTAGCTGGAGGATGTAGGGCAGCCATATGAATACATTTCACCCTCTCCCACACTCATTTAGACTACCAGTCAGAGTGGAACTGACGGATAGGATCGTTAAACTGATAGGCAGATCGAGGAGTGGGTATGTTTGATTGCAGAATATCAGTGGAAGTGAAACATGATTGAGTGCGCAAATAGTAATCTCTCAAGAGTCCTTTCATTCTAACAGCTGACAAAATCAGGCTTTGTGTTATGTTGTTGTTTTTTATCCTTATTTGGCTTCACAGTAAATCTTATTACATACATCTGAATGAGAACTTATGTAATTCATTTCCTCCTCCCCCTGCTGTATATAGAGATAATTTTATAGAGATAAATGTTTGAAGATACATGTATGATAGAGATATTTTTGTATAATTCAGGTGTGAATGTGTCCCCAGTGTATCTTTATGGCACTTCTGACCCCAGCTTTACCTTTGGATACATTTCTCTTACAACAGCATATTTCACCAAAAAAATTGAATTGTCAGTGCCTCTCCAGAGGAGAAATACACTAGAAATCTTTTTAAATCACGCTCTTTATTCACATTGCATCAAAAAAAAGGAAAAAAAAGACAGAAGGAAGCTTCCGCGGGTCTAGAGGGAAACTCAATTAAGAGCACATTCATGATAGTGCCGCCTCTGCCGCCACATACCTCACATTCTTCTGCCTTCCATATCAATGACACGTTGGGCGAGATCCTTCACCAGCCTGCTCCCGATTACATTTCTCAAGAGCGGCTCATTTAGAGGGAAAAGGAAGGGTGACAATGGACAACCATGGCATTTCCCTCAGGAGCCATGTCAAAATGTGAAGCCGTCAGAGCTGCTCAAATGGCCTTCAGCTTTCCTCCAGCCAGACAAAACGTGGCAGACTGTGAGGAACTGTGTCCTGAAGTAGCTGGTATTAGGCTGGGAAATGAAGTCCAGCTCATATACCCTGTAGATAATGGACATCCTGGGTCGTGTAGCGGCCCCCTCAGGGCCGTTCGGAGCTCTCATAGAGAGCACACAAACAGGGACTAGAGGAGGATTTAGCTTTCTTTTTAGAACTGGAGTAGAGGTTTAAACCGTGTGGGGCACAGAGCCTGATCCTCATGTCTGTGTGCATGAAAAGTACCTGTGGACTAATGGACAGCGAGTATGTTTGACTCACTTGGTATTGGTTTAGATTACAAAAAGAGTATCGGATGCTATTGGTAGCCCAGGGAGATTTTGTAAATTGTCTCGGTTAATCTCTTCAGACATTGTGACATTTCGTTGTTGCACACAGTGTCTTTGTGCATGAGAGCCTGCTCTTGTGCAGCAGTACTTTGATTTTTTTTTTCCCCCCCTTTACTATTGGAGTCTCAAGGCAGGTTTAAATGTTGATGTTGGAAAGCCCCAAGCTATCTTTTCGCGAAAATGGCTTTTACCTACTAAACTAACCCCGGATGCTGGCTAAAAATAGTCTTTGTGAGTGCAGCTTTAGCAGAGGGAGAGAAAAAAACATGTGGTTACTCATCAGTGAATTGAAAAACAAGTGGAGCCCTGCCAATGTGAACTAAAACAAGGCTTCAGACACGAAAGCTATGATTGCACCAGGTAAGACAAAGCAGGCAAGAGTGCAGAGACCACAGAGAATCTCTTATGAAGTGGCCTGGCCCTCGCCTCTAGCTGAGCCTTTCATTGTGCTATAGTTTCTAGGGGGAGGGGAGGGGGGCGTGGGTAGCGGCTTAGATTAGATCGCGCAGTATGGCTGCATTCACACACGATCAGGCATGGCAGCACCTTCCGGCAGGGGCTGTACGGACGCACGGGCGTGTTGATTTGCGCTAACGGCTGTGATAACAACCAGAAAATAAGTTTATTTCTCTCATTCAACCGGCTTTTCTCGCTACCACCGTTCACTCCTCTCTCGCTCCATCACTGCCCTCTGCCTCCTTTTCTCGCTCGTCTTTCGTAAAACGTGTCGGAAAGCTTGACAGCAAAGCCCAGCGTTGCTTTTAACCTTATCAAACCAAGAGAAATGTCCTCCCCTCCTAATACTCCCTCATGGGTTGTAGGCTACAGGTCTGATCAATCTGATAAGGCGTACGTGATTGGCCACCATAGTGTGATGTCAGATCGCATTTCTGCAAAAGTTGATTGTTTCAAATTATTGCCGAATGGCTGCTACCCCCCCCCCCCCCCCTCCCCACTTGTGCAGCCAAAACATACAATCCCCCATTCATATGAATGGGAAGACCTGCATTTTTTTTCTCCACACAATACCAGTTCCTGTGTGAATCCAGCCTCACGGATTGGAGTTGGCAAAAACCTGCTGCATCTCGACATCGCCACAGCTAGGATCCGTGCGCCGCCGAGGATCTGGCTGGTTTATTCGGATCAATTTGAGTTGCCCTCATTGTTAATAACCCTGTGTATATTCATGCTAACATTGTTCTCCTCTAATCTGTATTCATGCGAGTATTTCATTCAATCCCTTTGCAAAGCCGCCCCTAAATCCTTGCCAATCACGTTTTGCCACTTCATAATTCTCCAATTGAATATGCCATGAATTACTATTTCAGTCAGTCTCCCCAAAAACCGAGTGGTTCATTGTGCCGGTTATATCATTGTTGGATTCTTATTTTGGATTTAAGCGTACACGTTTCACCACTATTTGCTCTATAAGATAATGAATAAATGTCCAACCTTTGTAAATTTATAATACAACAAAAATCAATTACCAAAACTTGGCGGGGATAAAAAAAAAAAAAACAAAAAAAAACAACCTCCGAGCTGTATCTGCCTTTATAGGCGCTCAGGCAAAGTGTGATAATTTGTATGTTTATCCTTAGACAGGTTTTGATTAAAAGTACAGAGATGAGCACAGATTTGGGTAAATGTGAGAGTGATTGCAATGAATAAAACATGGCTTTTTAAAAGGCTGTGCGGGAGGGAGAGCGAGAGAGAGCGAGCGAGAGTGAGAGGGGGGAGAAAAAAAAAAGCTGTGTTTAGTAACAGAAACCTGCTGTGTGGCCATTGTGGGGGATGATGTGTTAATCGAGCCACAAACTGTGTGGTTTTTCAGGCCAGAGGTCTCATTTAAACAGGCTTGGGAAAGAGAAATGTATTTGAGCGGGGCCCTGCTGGCTGCTAGCCCTTGACTCCATTGCAGTAATGTAAATGGTGGATTAGGTGCCGTTGGCTGGGACCCCCTCAGCTCCTCTCCAGCCACTACCCCCCCCCCCCCCCCCCCTTTCTCTTTTCCATTAAGACAGCTGGTATCTTTCAAAGGGTCCTGGCCCAGTGATTGATGTGTAATAGCTTCAAGCCTCACCTGCCCCCTCACAGCGTTATTCATCGGCCAGGCAGCCTGCACTGCTTTCTACTGAGCACTTTGTTTCCCGGGTAGTGGGTGGAGAGCTTTCTACCTCGCTTTCTCTTTCTTTCACTTTCTCGGTCTCTTCCCTCTTTTCATTGCCACAATACCACTACTTGACACTAACTTACTTCTATGACTCACTTATTTTGTTCAACCTCAAATTGGTTTTTGCTGTTTTTTTGCAACTATCTTACTGACATGCAACACATTAACCGCAGACACTTGAACATCTTGCTAATTGGCTACGAAGCATTATTTTCCAACGCAAATTACACACGTAGATTGTTTTTCGGTGCACAGAGGGTTCGTGCACACAATTATGTTGACGTCAGCAAGGTAATTTAAGATGCAGAATTCGGAGGGCAGTTGTGCAAAGTGTATCCAGATGAAAACTAATAGCACCTAGATTGCAAAGATACTTATAGAGGCTTAAACATCAAGTGAGAATGGGCTAGCCCTCCATTTGCAGCAGTTCAGAGTCCGTGGAAGAGGCTTATGTTACTGATTAGAGGAGAGAAAAGGTGCTTAGCTCATACACAGATTCTGGCAGCCCCCAGGATTAGAGCGGTGCTATCAAATGCTACCTTCATCAATGTTTTCATGTTCCTCACACCTCCAAGACATGCTGCTGGATATGGACAGAGAAGGGGGGGGGCACTGTGTGTATTTTGGCTCATCGACAGCGGTGTGTATCCACTGGCTGGACCCAAATATTTTGATTATTCCATATTCATGTGTTGGGTAGGTTTTTCATTTTGCTATTAGGATATTTGCTTCTTTTTTTTTCTAAATGTAGGCTCACTGCGAATCACATTTTGGCGGCACATTCCTTTCGGACACTTTTTTTTTTTTTTTTTAATTGCACGGCAGGCTGTCAGATCAGTAACATGTGGAGCTCCAGAGCCCTCGTATCCGCGGCCAGTGTGTGGCCTCGCACGCGCATGCGTGTTCAGAACCCTCCTGAGGCCTTGTTTTTTTTTTTTTTTTCATGCGCACTAATGTGTTCCTGTGTGTATATGCTGGCAGCCCAGTGGTCGCCGTGGTAACTCATCATTAGGTGATTAATGGGGCTGTGACGAGGCTGCGGTTTAATCAGGCCCGGTGTTTGTGTTGAAGCCGACGACAAGAGCAGCTGCCCTGTCAGTTGGTGTCTGCTCACGAGATGACAGCACCCGCTGCTGAGGAGCGCCGTTGTCAAACGCGCTCCTTTTTGTATGTGCGAAAGCGTGCGTGCGTGAGTACACGCCAACCAAAACGCCTTCCTTTCCACCTCCCTCGTTCCGTCTATTCTTCACCTCGCATTCTTCGCAGGTCTCTCAATAAAAACGCACATTCACTCGCAGACACGCTGTGTAATTTCCACCCTGAGCCAGCTTTGCTGTACCTGGCTCCGTCTCCACCCCTCCCTTTTTTCTTTTTCACTCTCCCTCACCCTGCTATCACAGCCATGGTAACGTGGGTCCTGATTGCCTGGTCTTATCCCTCTGGGTGCTCTAATAACTATTTCTAGTTAATTTGTTGCGGTGGGGGTGGAAGGGGCAAACACTGGCAGTAAATGAGAAGCCTTCTTTGTAGGCGCAGTGTGTAGGGGCAGTGTAGTGTGCATGCCGTTTGCTACTTCAGCTTCGCCCACTTCACCGTTTTGTGGAGGATTTTATTATGCCACGAGAAAAAAAAAAAAAGCGTGAGCCGGGCTCTTCTGAGCGAACGGCGATAGCTGAAAATGGCAGCGGACCTGGGCCTGGCAGATGACTGGCTCGGCCTCTCTCCTTCCCTTCCCTTACCCGCTGGATTGCTGTGTTCCTCCCTCCAGAGCTGTCATTTCACATTAACACAGTGGTGACTGTCAGCCAGGGCAGAGGGCTGGGGTGGGGTGGAGTCCAGTAAGCCAGAGTGTACACACACAAATACACACACACACAGGCATGCACACATGAGTAAAATCAGCCTGGTGTCATCACAGATGGTCTACAGAGCAGCTAGCCAGTTAACTCTGTCATTGAGCTTTACGCAGTATCTCTCCCGTGGCATTACAAATGACAAGCAGCGTCTTGTGCTGAGAAAAGGGAAAAAAAAAAACCCTGGACACATTATCTCTGAGGAATTCTATTGGCTGCAGGCCCTCATCCTCATTACAGCGCCACCTTTTGTGCTTATTCAGTTATGACTTCCCTTTAGCTTATTGTGTTATCAAATACTCTATGTGCATCACGTCTCTCTACTTTAGTCTCTTCATTTTTTCCAATCTTTTACCCTTCATAACTCTTCTTTTACTGCCTCTCTGAAAGAAGGGAAATATGTTTGAGCAGGAGGCTAGAAGTTTCTGTTCTTTTGATAAAGCTGCTCGCTCACTCAGGGTTCCAACGTTTAATAGCCCCTGGATTGTTACACCGTTATTCCGCCTCGATGTTCTGTGTAAAAATGACCAAGGTGGAATGCGGGTCAAAGTCGTAGCTCCAGTAATCTGAGAAGGGAGGCAGTCATACCGGTCTAGTAACTGTGTTACATCGTCTGTCAGCTGGCACGCCAGAATCGGCCGGGACTGGGGAAAGATGTTTCGATGATACGCAACCCGCTTTTCTTAAATTTATCATTCAATGATTCCTCTTTTTTATATTTATACATATATATATGCACACACAGTACACACACACACGTCCGAGAAGCTCTGCAACAACAAAGTGAACGTGGCCCTCTTCTCAGAGCTGCCGCATATTGTGCCGGATGACTGGCGACTTATTCAACTCCGAACAAGCGGTTAATGAACTTCTTATCATCGTACCATTGAGAAGTTGCCTTCACCGTGTCCTCTCCACCAACCTTGCCGCTCATTCTAGCTCTCTGATTGGTTACACTCTACTTGTATTACCTAATCTGCTGACAGCCATCACCACGGTTGATATTCACTCACCCATGCACGTCAGGCAGAATAAAAAGGGTTTTGCAGTTAGACAAGACAGGTGGAGGGGTTAAAAATAAAAAAAAAATTTAAAAAAAGAAATGGTATTGCTCAAACTAGACACCGATGCTTTTGTGCCTTTGCGTCACAGGTCACATCTCGGATTCTGGAATGCTGGCATGTTGTCTAAAATCACACAAAGGGCGGCATTACGCTGGTTTGGTTCAGTATAAAACCACAGACTGTTGCAAAGGCTTAATAATGAGGAGTCTTCTTAGGCCATTATTGCAGGGTCTCTGTGTAAAAAGGGCTGCAGTGATGCTGAGAAGGATCAGCACAGCCGCCTGTCTGCTAACAACCAATTTCTCACCCAAAAAAATCTTTTAGCTCAACTAAGGAACTGTAGCTTTTGTGTTTTAATGATGATGGTTTTTGACAAAGCGTTCCGCTAACTGTCTTTCTCCCTTTGCCCACAGCTTTTCTGAAACACTGGGGTTGTTGGTGTGGCCAAATTTTCCCTGGATTTGACTGGTAAATTCAGAAGACTGAAGCCCAGGCTCACAGTCTACCTTTCACGGAGGCCCAGCCGTGAGAGGACTGAGGAAGGCACGTGGCGGATCATGACGGCCGACAAAGAGAAGGAGCGGGAGAAAGAGCGGGACAGGGACAGAGACAGGGACCGGGACAAGAGGGAAGCCGGGAAGTCCCGTCGGCAGGACGGGGACCGGGGCGAAAGCGAGAGCTCCAGGCCCCGACGCAGCTGCACGCTGGAGGGCGGGGCCAAGAACTATGCAGAAAGCGAGCACAGCGAGGACGAGGACAACGACAACGGCAGCACAGGCGGAGGCAGCGGCACGGCGGAGGAGGCCGGCAAAAAGGGCAAGAAGAAGACGCCGAAGAAGAAGTCACGCTATGAGCGAACAGAGAATGGAGAAATCACCTCCTTCATCACAGAGGACGATGTTGTTTACAGACCCGGAGGTAAGTCTTAGTCATAGCTAATCTAATTGTCAGCAGGAGGCCACGGCCTCCTACTACAGTAGAAACACTCGAAATCTCCATTCATCATTTTTTCCAGTTTGAAGATAATCTCTTAATCAAACCAGCCTCTCTGACAGCGCATGTACTTCTCTACCTTTATCTTACTTCCTATGAGCTTGTATTTAGGAATGAAGACGAATGTTTTCAATAATCAGTGATACATTTCTGGATTGTTAAAACAAAACTGTCATCTCTGTTGCAATAAGCTGCTGAGGGATCACAGATTTTTCCAAAGTAGCAACTCTCCAACGGCAGAAATACTCCCTCAGGCGAGAGGCCAGTGCATCACACAATCAATTCCAAGTTGACCCACTCTGTGCTTTGTCTTGGGCTAAGTCAATAAAGCAAAGTGGTGCTCCACTAGATGATGTGATAGTGACGACAGCCATGATAATGATTTCATCCCAACACCATCTGACTCACTGAAAGTATGCTATCTCCTCTGGGGCCAAAAGGTACTCTAGTTTCCTGGAGAGACGTTTGAGTACAGTGTCTTTATCACGTCGGAGGAATGAGGCTAAAAAGAGAACCAACCTTTTCCGCAGCTGTAAACATGGCCTCTTTTTCACCTACTGTTTATAAATTGGTTGTACTAGAGGGGGGAATGTCAACACTCGCTGTAGGAAGGAAGTTAGGCTAGTCGACTGTGTGTGTGTGTGTGTGTTTGTGCGTGTGTGTAGTTGTCTTCTCTCCCTTTGCTACTGCTCAGCGCTATCCCCATTGCACCTAAATCATTGCTGCTGTGTCTTTTCATTTATCTAGTAAAAGGTCAAGTAGTGGGGGAGCAGCCCACATTGCTTGGGTATTTAATGGGGAGATGTAGAAAATTACAGTGTGTGTGTATGTGTGTGTGTGTTAGGTAATCTTCTCCAACAAACTACCCCTACACACATCTACACACTCAGCCTCCCTTTTTTTTCTATTCAGCTACTAAAGAGACGACTTCAAGTAGATGCAGTGAAACAGCCAAACCTCCCCACTCTACACTCTCGGTCTCGCAGCGTAATCTTGTTGGCTAAATTATGTCTGCGCCGGTATCAGTGGAGGTCCTCGGGCAAGCAGTCACAGTGAACCGAAGCCCTCTTGTTGCTCACTCTTATTTTTTTCCTTTTTTTTTTTTTAACACTCCACTACGGACTCCATTGAAGCCTTTTTTGCTCTGCATTTCATGTTTAATAGAGAGAGCACCGGCGCTTTGTCTCACAGTCAACCATGCAGAGAGAAGGGGGGGAGCAGAGGGAGGGGGCAAAAAAAAAAAAAAGAAAGGGGGGGAAAAAAACGGAAGCAGTCAGTCACATCAATGAAACATTCAAAAGGCATATAAACAAAGTCGAGCGTCTCGGTGGAAAGCCCTGCCGAATATTTATATTTCCACATCCGAGCGAACAGCAGAGCCAGTGTCTGGTTGATGGGGAATATTTATGTTTCCTGTCTTCTCCTTCAATTAGTTTGACAGGAACGGCCCAAGTGTCACAACCTGCTCCTGCCACGCATACTGTAGCTGCTAGACTGGTTTAGATAAGGGCTGGCCCTGGCGTCGCTACACTAGTTTGTAATTTACCTCCTATTGTCAACATGGAAGATCCCTCCACCTCAGCAACTGACCTCCTGCTGTCTCCTCTGCTTATTGTTCAAGTGGTAAGCTGTGTGTGTGTGTGTGTGTGTGTGTGTGTGTGTGTGTGTGTGTGTGTGTGTGTGTGTGTGTGTGTGTGTGTGTGTGTGTGTGTGTGTGTGTGTGTGTGTGTGTGTGTGTGTGTGTGTGTGTGTGTGTGTGTGTGTGTGTGTGTGTGTGTGTGTGTGTGTGTGTGTGTGTGTGTGTGTGTGTGTGTGTGTGTGTGTTCGTGTGTGTGTTTTCCTCCTCCTGCTTGGTCATTGGTAGCAGCCTTCTAGCAATCAGATTTGATGTGTGCAGCTTAGGCAGGCACAAAGCCTGCAATGGATTATGCTTTACTAAATGTTAAATCCCTTTATAGCCGTCTAGTGTGACACACAATATGTAAAACTGACCACCCCGGTTGAGGGATTTGCACAGCCACAGACGCGGGGAGAAGACTTGCAATGGAGACCAGCGCAGAAATAAATCGAAATAGATTGTGAAGCAAAATGCTGTTTATTACTCCTTTTGTCGTAGGGAGCTTTACAAACGTTCAGGCCCACGCCGTCGTATAAAAAATAACAGGTGAGCTCATATCGAGACAGTCTGCATACATCTTCAGCCCCCATCCAATCTCTCTGCTTAGCCCTTCTATCCCTTGAATGCGGGTTCAGGCGGCTTAGTGCTCATTGATTGGACGGGGAAGGGTGGAGGGAGAAGTGCAGTCGGCCAATAGGTGGGCATGTAGATGCTGCCGTTGTGAAGGAGATGGAGGACCGGTTCTGTGATAGCGTCCCATGCCGTTTGCGCGGTCGGCTACTGGGGGTGAACAGCCCGATGCTGCACGCGAAGGCTCACTGAATCGATCCGTGCCCCGTGGCTGAGCTCTCCCCACTTCCTCAGGCACAGCCAGACACCTCCAGAGCCTGTTCTCGCCTCTCTCCTCCTCCCCCAGATTATAGATCCTCTCTCTGGAGATTATACACACTGCCATAGGGGAAATCAATAGAAGACACCCTAGGAGCACAGACACACACAAAAAAAACTTTTCAGTACACACGCATACACCCGACACTCCGGCCAGTATTTGTGCAAACTCACACAGTGTAACACACATCCACACACTAACACTCACTGTATACAAAGCATGTTTTTAACAGTCATAGACATGGTCCCTATCTCTGACAAGCACACTCCTGCTGCACACACAATCTCTGTGTAATACACACACACACACACACAGCACCGTCCACATTGCCCATCCTCGCTCTCCACAGCAGCAGAGCTCTGCTTGGAGCTGCAGGTGGCTGGCTGCCATAGTATGTCTCCTTCCTTCCTAACTGACTTGACTGGCCGGCTGCTCTGTTTAAAATGGAGAGAGCTAATGGAAACCACCTGCCCCCCCAACCCACAACAACCCACCCACCCCTTGCTGCCCTTCTTCCTCGGTGTATGTCACACAACATGGCTGCCACAGTTTCAGCCGGTTTGGCTGTGGCGGCAGATAAAAGACAAGGCTTAATTTCATTCAGGAATTTCCTCTTAAGAGACTGATAGAGTTGTGTAGCGGGCGCAGGGCGGAATACAGAAAGATTGCAGACTCGCCATGGAAAAACACCTTGTGTGTGTGAGTGTTGGGGGAGTTGTTGATGTGGACAGCTGGCACTCCTTGCCGCAGCCACCACAGAACCCTGGGGAGTGTGTGTGAGTGCGTGTCATGTGTGTACGCAGCAAGCGCTGCAGAGTACGTCTAACACACATATGTAGCGCTGGATAACCAGCCTTCCCTCTATTCATCCACCTCCCTTCAAAAGAGGAGCATCTGCATTGGTGCAAATTTTAACTCGACAACAGAAGTGAATTTTGCACAGGCGTAAAATAGCACTTCAAGTGTTTCGCTGACTCTTTCTTTCCTCCTCCAGTAAAACGTTATATATCGTTCAATTTTAGTAAGATAAATAACCTGAACTTTTAACCGTAATGTTCCTGCCATAATCCACCATCTATCTAAATTTCACTGCCGTTCAGAGCAAAGTAAATCATACATGGTAGGAGCGCTACACATCTGAATTCTGCTGTCAGCGTGGATCCTCTTGAGAAGCCAGAATAACGTGGTGTGGTAAAATGCTGGATTGGTTATTCTAGAGCCAAGACACCGTAGGCTACAGCTGGATTAGCATAGCACATCCCCTCTGCAAAGTCTAGTTGTCGATCAGTTTGCACTTTCCAGTCAGGCTAGCATGAGGGACAAGCCCTTGGAGTCATCTCATATTGAAACGTAGCAGAGTAAAAACCGTAGCCTGTCGCTAACCGAGCAGATCTATTTAAAAAAAAAAAAAAAAAAAAAGCCCTCTCTGCTCTCCCGTCTCTCCCCACGCTAGAGACTCTGGGAAAAGGGCTTTTTAGTGAAATCCAACCACCTGCCGACTGCTAAATGAGAAAGCGTGGGCTAGCCGAGAGGGAAAGGAGAGGAGGGGCGTGTTGTCAAAGAGCCTCTGTTCTCCCCGAGGAGCTCAGTCAGCTGTAGGCCTGCCCTATTGTAGAGAGATGATGGTATCGCTTGCCAGGTATTTCCCACTGCTATTCCACTGTAAAGAAGGGAGAGCTGTTGGGCTGCTGGTGAGCAGAGAGAGGAAGGAAAGTTGGAGGAAAGAATGGAGCATCCGTGTGCCTCCAGGCCTTGATTGCCTGTTAGACCTCCCCACTGGGGCCGACCCAGCAGGAAGTGGCACAAGGCAGCTCTGGTCATCAGCCGGTGCTCCTCGCAGAGACTCTGTGGTCGGTGGTGGATCAGTAATAACACCAGTCTCCCTCTTCTCCTCTTCTCTTCCAAGCTCTCTCTCTCTCTGTCTCTCTCGGTCTTCCTTGGCCCTCCAGTCCCCTCACACCCCTGTGGTTCCATTATTGCATTCCTTGTGCTATTTAATTTTAGGATCAGTACACTCAAGGGGGGTAGCTTTCCTAAAGCCTTGCACTAGTCATGTGTGTGTGCGTGTTTTTTCCTGTGCGTTCATTCATGTGCGCTGCTGCCAGTTTGAGCCGAGCAACCACTTTTAACAATGCAGGTGCGTCCTGCCTCATGGCGAACACTCGCCACTAACGCTGCTCTTGAGTTAATAAGCCTGCCCTGTGAATTCTAAACGTGCTCATATTCTTCCTTTGTTCTCATTCCACAGCACACACACACACGCACACACGCACATCATCATTGTTTACAAAACATTGGCATATATGACCGTGTTCGCAATGTGACTTTTCCATTGTTGCCGGCTCGTAAAAGGGAAAAAAAAAGGAAAAAGCCAAGCTGATATTATCTAGGATCCCCCCCCCCCTCTCCTCCTGCTCCGCTGGAATGCTGCAGTAAATTAAACAGCATCTTATTTGCTTGGTACAGAGAGTCAGACAGAGCTCTTTTGCTGAGGCTAGGTGTGTTTTAGATTAGACATGCTTGGCAGCCATAAGAGAATGGCTGGCTGAACAATGAGCTACAGCTGAGAAAATTGCTGTGTGTGTGTCGCAAGGTAATAACAATGACTATTTCGTTGCTTGAACTCAGCAGTGACAATGTAATTGGAGAAACGATGAGCGTCAGGATCAAGTTTCAGCGCTGTGCTCGGGTCTGAGGAGCTTGGCTCAGTAGCTTCATGATTATCTTCCTCCGTCGAAGTATTGAGCTCGCTCTCTCTCTCTCTCTTTCTCTTTCTCTCTATCTGCTTGAGTGCCGTGGCGGTCGGCAATGGATTTCAGGGTGGAGGCGAGTAGAAGCAGAAGAAGTAAAACTTATGGCTGCTGAGGGAGTGATCGCGCTATACTACAAAGGCTCTGCTGTGGTTCTCCCTCCTACAACGAAGGCTACGTCCATCCAACCAGAACACACTTCATCCCCTTAAAAAAAAAAAAAAACAGACCCCCACCACAGCTAAACCGTTCGTACCTCCCCTTTCCACTTCTCCACTTGAGTGAGGAGACCCACTTCCAAAACACACAAAATGGCAGGAATGTTTAACAAACCAGGCGGACCCCGGAGGAACCGTGCAGCCAGCCTTCGACGACCCCCCCCCCCTCCTCTACCCCCTCTAAACCTCCGTTGCCTCCTCCTCCTCGTTCGGATGGCAGTCCGAAGCATTAACTTGGTTTTAACTTTCACATTCATTGAGAGTCTTGTTCTCGTCGAAATGCCCTTGAGGTAGAAC
The DNA here is from genome assembly GCA_030544235.1 of Lepturacanthus savala. NCBI lineage: Eukaryota > Metazoa > Chordata > Actinopteri > Scombriformes > Trichiuridae > Lepturacanthus > Lepturacanthus savala. The sequence continues at coordinate 16,027,904 of CM060480.1, forward strand.
ACTTCCAGCGCCCAGGATGAATTCAAAATGTGCTTTTGACGTTCGAAGAATAGACTCACTTGCTGTCTGTGAATGATTAAACTAGATCCCTGATTTTTTTTTTTTTTTTTTTTTTTTCCTTCTCACCACCTATCTTTTTCACACTTACTGTCTGTTCTTTATGCCTGTTGATGTGCTCTGGGGTGTAGACAAGGAGATCCGGCCCCTCTAAATGAATGTGCCGATGAGGTGCAGGGACACTAAACCCTAATTCCCTCGATTTGACTCCTCCGAAACATGTCATCTCATTCAGATTAGTCTCTTTTGTTCTCGGCCCTCCCCCTACTCACTCACTCACTCCCTCCCTCCCTCTTCCTCTACTATCCGCTTCTCTCTGTCTCTCTCAACACACACACACACACACTGTGTCACTCACAGATCACACAATAGCACTGATGGATATTTTCATTCATGTTATCTTGTAAATGACTTCCAGTGATGGTGTAGAGTGGGGAGAAAAGGAGGGAGAAGGGAAAAGCAAGACGAGGGCAGTACTGAGAGAGATATAATGCGTCACTCAGCCAGCAAGGGCGATAACCCCCCCTCCCCTCCCCCCACCACCCTTTAGAACAGCTCATTCAGCCCTAAGCAGATAACAAGCCCACCCTGGGGTTGCACACACACACACACAGACACACACACACAGACACACAGCCTTTCAAAAAAAAACAAAGCCCATGATGTCACAGGCACACACACACACACACCAGCCCCTCTACAAATAGTATCTTGGGTGTCAGAGCCATTTAATATCTTCGCCATCCCTCTTTTCCTTTGCAAGCTGTAAGATAAACTACAGCCAGATCGATAACTCTGTTGACACAAACAAATAAATAAGAGATGAAGGCACTGTCAGTCACTGAAAAAAGCCAGCCGCACATCTTTTGTGGGGGGGGGGGGGGAGCTTGGTTTAGTCCTGCACCGAACAGCTCAGCATGTGTTTTGGCGAAACGAGCGCCAGGAGAATGTGTTGCTGGCGGTGAAAATCCCCATCTACAGCGGCTTCTTCTTTTAAGGAGCTGCTGGATTTTGTAACGTATTCCTCTTCAGGGGTACGTGAATGTGTCAACGTTAGCTGGAGTGCTACCCAATGATAGCCGAGCAGCAGCCCTGCGATTCAGTCAAATAGCTTGTTACCTCACTATATATATATATATATATATATATATATATATATATATATATATATATATATATATATATATATATATATATATATATATATATATATATATATATATATATATATATATATATATATATATATATATATATATATATCAATGAGGTGTCAGTGCCTTTTGATTGCTTTGCCTGTTGAGCGAAAAAAAGAAAATGTATTTCATGTTTGAGATTACTATTTAAACCAAGATGTATTTACTCTTTGTTCAGTTTGATCACGCTTTTGTTGCAAATGAGACAAAAAGAGAATAAGAAACTAAAGCTGGTGTGACTTTTGTGAATTCAAAATTAAACACATGGCTGTTTTAGGAATGGAAACGCACACACACATTTACACTCCCCCTTTCTTCTCAATAGAAGTGTTTTTTTTTTTTTTTTTTTTTTTTTTTTTTAGTCTGCTGCAGTGAAGCCTAAATGCTTTTGTTCAGGCCAGGGCCACCTCCTTTCACACAATGCTTTTAATACTTATGAGGGTTATGTAATTTGGCAACACTTTAAAACGTATATGAGAGGAGAGAGGGGGCTAAACAAAGCTAACCGGGCATATGGTGCAATGACAAAATTTGTATTTTGTCGGAACAGGTTACAGTGATGGCTGGGGGTATTGCTCACTGGTGTATAAATGGAGTGGAACAATAACATAATTCCCCTTGGGTGTAATGTTTGCTTTGGAAAGGCAACCTTGTAGCACTCCAAAAGTCCTTAATCCTATTACTCGCATTCCAATTGAATTTGACTCAAGGAGAAAAATGTCTTTTCAGCAGAGGTAACAATATATTACTGAGTCTTGCTGCAAAAAAAAAAAAACATGAAAGCTTTGAGAAGTGTGAACATCATCTTGCTAACCCACTCTCTTTTTCCCCTCTGCAGATTGTGTGTACATTGAGAGTCGGCGGCCCAACACTCCCTACTTCATTTGTAGCATTCAGGATTTCAAGCTGGTGAGTAGTTTTTCCCACCTTCTCATTGCTGTTTGTTTCCCCGTATCCTCATCCTGATGAGACGAGGTTCAGCACCATCCCAACCAATCTCAGGTTCCGAGCTGGAAAATAAACTACACTTTTTTTTTTTTTACGGAGAGCAAAGCTGTCAGGAGAAATCAGAGCCAATGTTGACCCGGGTAACACGATTAAGAGCTACAAACGCAGGGTTCCAGGTCTTTCTTGCACCTTGGTTGTAAGATGAGGATTTAATACAACTCAGATACTTTTTTTAAAGGTTCACGGGCACAAATAAAATCCCTCTGAGGATGTGTCTTCATATTAACTACCTTTGCAATCAGGTGGCAGTGTAACAATGCTTGTAATGGAAATAACGATGTTTGTCGATACACTTAATTGATTTAATGAAGGAGACTTTCACCAGTTTTCAATTGGATTTCTTTTTTTTTTACAGCCCAACATGGCCAAATTGCCTCTTTTGCCGAATAAAGGGAGAAATTAGCTTTTAATTTGCTTCTGAGAACGGCTGATTCATCAGGCTCGGTCGGTTTAGCGAGGTGCTTGTTTTCTCAGCAGTAGGACAACTAAAATATATCTCTCACATACACACACACACACAGAGAATTGATTTTCCCATTGTGCATCGCATATGTTTGCCAAAGGGACGTCACATTTCAGTACTCCGAACAGATTTGTCTGATTTGTATGTTGATGGGGGGGGGGGGAGGTTAGATATTTGCTACACTGCTGTGCTGCCATTAATTTCTCACAGCTATCAACAAACTGCACAAAATCTCTTCTTTAAATTAATATTTACTGTGATCTAGAAGACCTATGTAGGCGCCATGTAGGAATTTTTGTCAGAGGGTTTTTCTATGGGTTGAGGAAATTTGCAGGTCAAGGTTCATTAAATGTGAACTCGCAGGGTCAGCCTAAAATGGATTACGTAACTGAAAGTAATTGCTTTGTTTTAATTGGCTGTTCGTATTTTTTGTGCCTTTAACTTTGGTGCCTTTACCTGGTAAAGGCTACTGGAATATGTAATCGATGGCTCCGTTTTTGCCAAATGAAGCAGCATTTAAGCTTTGGCTGTCTTTTAACAGATTGGTGTCTGAGCACAGAGCGGAGAGCAGAGGGCTCGGTCAGGGGTGTCCGGTCCCCGGGGGGCCGGAGTAATGGCTGCCAACAGCCAGAGTGATGATGGGAGGTCAGCTCAGAGGCCACAAAACAACCCGTTAGGGGAAAAAGGTGGAATACCGCGCGTGTGATTGTGTGTGTAAACGTATGTGTATATACACACAGGCACTTTTGTTCCACGTACGAATACTTTTGCCTGTGAAGGGCGGTTGTGTGTCGAGGGGCTTTACAGCGAGCTGCAGGCCGCGCAGAGGGGAGGGCGGTCAGGCTCCACAGCAGCAGGGCTTTAATCGGATTGCTGCTACAGACTGCTGAGGACGGCAGGAACCCCTCCTCACGCACGCACGTGCACAAAAACAAACTTGCACCAAAAAAATAAAAAAACAACACGCGCGCCGGCACCTTGATTAAGAGGGCCAGCACAGGTCTGGGGCAGACGGAGGTAATTGTCCAGGGAGAGAGAGAATACTGGCTCCATTAGCTGACCTCTCTCTCTTTCCATCGCTCTTTCTTTCTCAGTGTCTCTCACTCTGTGTTACTCCCCCCCCCCATCCATCTGTAATTAATGAACAGCCATCTGCATGCCTGTATGTGTTTGAGCAGACTGTACCCTTGTCCTCCTATGTTAAAACAACAAGCCCCGCTGGCTCTCTAAACAAGTACAACCTTTTTCAATGAGCTGCCTTTGTCGCCCGGCTGCAAATCACAAAAGATTGGCACTACTCCGGCTACATGTAAAACTCCATCTCTATTTACTGCGCTGCGCAAAATCGTCTTTAAGGATAATACGACGGCTGATTTATAGGTTGTAATTGCACACGCTCGTATAAATTACCGTCTAGCGGGCAAATCTCAAATCTGCCCGTCACCCCGCACTCAGAACTGGGGCACACACAATTGTGCCTCTGGGAGGGGTGGAAAAAAATAACAATCACACAGTCATTTTGTCAAACTTAATGGTCAGCGTAATTCCATTTATTTCTCTTGCCACAAGATATTGAAAAAAAGAGACAACGGGCAGTTTGAGAATCGTGTAAGTGAACCGTGCATTAGACGTCAACTCGTCCTCTTTATTTCCTATCCTCTCATCCCTCCACGCCTCCAAATCCGACCCCCACTTTTTTATTGCTGCACAAATTATCGATCGACCTCCCACCCCCCTCTGCGTGGGGGAGTGGGGCTTTGGAGGCGCAGCACAGGGGGAAGGAAATTTCATTGGTCCTGAACCAAACAACCTCATCAATATTGCTCCCCCCCCCCCTCTCACACCTCTCTCTTTTTTTCCTGTCTCTCCTCCCTCTCTGAGTCTTTAGGCTATAACAGTCTCACTCTCCACTTTATCTAATGACCTGTGAATCCAATTAGTGGTGTGTAGAAATCCTGAATGCAGCCATCAATCTCTGCTGCGTGGCAAAGAACAAGGATTGAAACCCGCCTCTGTGTCTCTTGATATCTTTCTCTTCTGTGTTATGATGATTCCGAGACTTGGTCTTGTTACATGTCTGTGCGCTTTCCATGTTGCTTCTGCACCCACACATGCGCACACACACACACACACACACACACAGAGCATAGCCTTCCGGCAATAACGCATGCAAAAGTAAATCCATTCAGCTGCATTATTGGGGTCATTCTGGACGTAGAGGACAATCATTTTCCCTAGTTTGTTTACTCAACAGTGGCAGCTGTGGTGCTCACTGTAACCTCTGTGACATATTGATCCAGCCATATAGATTTCAGTCTCCTGCCTTCCTTCTAAAATGTCTGCCCAGATACAAAGGTGACCAGTAGGAGGCCATTTTAACCGTTAGAAGTATTAAACAAAATTGGGATTGGAGGCCAGGCGTCAAAACGTTGCCTTTTTGTTATTGTTTGTTGGCTAGGTCTATATATAGTTTAGAGTTACCGTTCATAGTTTTCTGAGAAATTGTTAATAAATGATCAAATAAATATTTAAAGAACAATAGAACAATGCCACTGCGAGATAAGGAAACCCAATGTGAATTAATAAAAGGAAACCTCTGCAGTAACTGTGATGCAAAATACTGATTATAATTGATGATTAAGCGATATTTAAAAAAAAGATCTGACTTTGATTCCCTCCCATGTGATCAATTAGGTCAATTAAAGGCCAACAATCCTCAAATGTGTTTTCCCAAAAGGGCTCCTTTCAGTTTGCAGCTGGTGCCATGACCTTGTAATGTGTTTACAATCTATATTTGATGAGAGTAATGCAGAGGGCCTGCTGCTGTAGTGTGTGTGTGTGTGTGTGTCTGTGTGTTCCTTTCTAAGTACAGTATGTCGATGTGTTTATATTCCGGTCATGTAGGTGGTACCATGCAGTTTTTTTTAACGTATTTATCTGGTTCAACAATGTACACGTCCACATGCTGACCTACGTGAGCTGCCTGTTGGTGGAGATTTTAAGACAAAAAAAAAAAAAAATGCCGTCTGACGATGACTGAGCACTGAACAATCTGCAGCCATATCTGCCCATTGACCCTGGCTTCAACAATCCATCCTGCTTTCTCACCTCGATTGTCTCCTCCGTCTCCATTTCTCTCCCCTCCTCACTCTCATCTGTCTGTTTCTACAGTTCACTCCCCGCTCATCCCCACTCCTCTTTATCTGCTGTCACTCACCTCCCTCCCTCCGCCCAGCCCATGTTCTAGTCATTGTGTCCATGTCCTCGACGCTCATTGACCCCCCCCTACCTCCCTCTCTGCTTGTATCTAACCTCATTTGCAGTTATTGGCCAAGTCAGCTGTGTTCCGACCTCCCCTCCCTTCCTTCCCCCACATCCCTCGCTCTTCTCTCTCCCAGCATCCTTGTCTCCCTCCCTCATTCACTAATGGAGTGATTGCAGCGTTTTTCCCTCCGGGAACAGGGGATTGAGGAGCCCAGTACGCCAAAACACACCCACACAGTCTCTTTCACTGTTAACCACACGCACATACACACACACACACACTCATCTCTTCTCCTAGATCTCCCTGCTTATGGACATTTAATTAGATGCCATGTACAATACAATTATCTTGCTCATATGTTGCAGGTCCGATGAGCTTAAAGGGATGAGGGATTTTCTTTGTCATAAAACCAGTAAACTGACATGTGTGTGCGCACGTGCTGTTTTCATTTTGTGTTTTGACATCAGTTAAAAAAAAGTGTACGGTCTCAGCCATCTCAAGGGGCTGAGCGTGCTGTTTTTGTTATGAGATGTACTGGTGCGTTTAAATGTGCGAGCAGTGAAAAACACACTGATGCATTCATTAGGTCCGTCCAGGCTTCGACCACTGACACATGCACATTACATGCGTGTGTGTTATTGGAGGTTATTGATGTGTATCAATCTAATCGATGGGATGTGCTGGAACAAAAAGGTGCGTCTGAAAGGGAAAACACCTCAGCTCGATCCTATTCATTAGTGTCCTTGTGTGTTACAGGCAACATTGGTGCATGTGGCCTCTGGATGCATGTAACATTGGCAGTTTTAAAAATCTGAGGTGTGCCCTCATATCACTAGTATATCCCAGCTAACTGTGATATTTGCTCAGTGTTTTGTATCCAATCTCTTTTTTTCCCCCTCCATATTTACACTCTTAATTGGGGATTGTGAAATGCAGCAGAACTATTATTATTAAACACTCTTTTAAAAATATTAGGAAACTGCTATTTCTAGCTTTCTGCATTCTCTCTCAGCATCAGTGTGTGGGAAACTTCTTTTCAGCACCGTAATAGGGAACAAAGAGTGCAGTTATGGTTTAATGATGCACAAAATACATCAAAATTTTTATGTGACTTGAAAACGTTCCCTGCATTAATTTACCTGGCTACACCTTCTCTCTTGAAGCGGAATTTAAACTTGAAATGACGTTGCCAATTTATAATCCTTTACGGTTCAAATTATAGATGAACATGTTAAGCAGAGATTATTTTTGAGCATCCGTAGCTGTCGGTGTGTTAACAGGACACCTGCGTCACTGTGTTTGGTTACATGCGTATTCAAATGCATATTTGTATTGAATGGGTATATAACGTTGCCTTTTCCGGTTGTCATGTAAACAACCTGTGTACACCTCCACACAACAAATGTTAATTGTGCGATCTCACAGAGCAATTTCCTGATGGTCTTAGTCGCTGCTTATCATACAGCCTTGGAAAATGCCACCTATTCAAAGCCCATAATTAAAAAAAATTTTGATAAAGATGCAAATATATGTGCATAAATACGCATGCTTAGCATGAGCAGTTATTAGGTTTTCTGCAGACCCTGAGTGCAGCCCTAATGGAATCCAAAGTGCTGAGAATTAGCTTAACAATGAGATCCGCTGGCTAATTAGGTTGCGGCTAGCCTGTCTGCGCATATTCAGATCCCGGCAAAAAGGTATCACTTGATGTACAATGTGGCATTGGCGAGCGGAATCCCCTGCCGTCGCTCTGATCCTCCCACGGGCTTCTTCCTCTATGTAAAGCTGCAGTACACGTCAAAGTGCCCTCTGATGCATGCAGCGGTAAGTCAATGAAAGACAGAACATCAGACTGTAATGAACAACCTGTGTGTTTCTTTTACTTAAAAAAAAAAACAAAAAAAAACATTGGTGCCTTTGGAGACGATGGTAGGAGGTCGACTAGACAGGCATCGCTTGTCTCTTGTCACCGCCTACAAAGCCGAGTTCCCTCTTTTTTTCTTTTTTTTTTATCTTCCAATTCGATCACCTTCCACCCCGCCCCCACGGAATATTTTGAAATCCAATTATGGATCAGTGAGCACCGCCATCAGTCGCACTTCTTGTTAATATTTATCGAGTGGAGCAGCAGCCACTGCCATCTCTCTCGAGAGGGGCACTACAGTCATTAGGGGCAATTTTCCGTGTGTGTGTGCGTGTGAGCGTGTGTGTGTGTGAGCGTGTGTGTGTGTGTGTGTGAGCGCCGCTCAGCTCTTCCTTTCATTCCACAGTCCACTCAACTGCTGTAAGCGAGCTGGTACGTATCACAGGCATGAACACGCGGAGGTGCAGCCATTTCACAATAGTGTGTGGGGCTGTCTTAAGTGTCTGCTTGTCTCTGTGCTCTCTGTGAGCAAGCAGCTTTGACAAGGGCATCTAGCCGACTATAGACATGGCCGAGCCTGCTGCAAGCTGTTTGATTGAAGCTTTCTGCCTGTAATGTTCCCCATTGAGTAGCAGCCTTAAAGCAATAGAACGGCAGCTCTAAACGCTGAATGGCCATTTATTGTCACCGGCCTACAAAAGGACAGCAGCCCAGAAATTGTTGACATTCTACGCCTTGACTGTCGTAGGCTGGAGCAGGTTAACTAAATAACTTAATACATTGTAAATAACAATTCAAAGAAATGAATGTGCCTTTTATTTGACAAATGGCCCCTCACCTCCCTGCACAGTTGGCTGTGACTACACTCTGTGAGCAAAGGATTTTTTTTTTTTTACTGCTGCTTAGGCAGTATCAGGTGACTTTCCCCATTATGACCATTTTGATTAATGCTCCTCTGTGAGGTAAGCTTCCCCGTCAATCCTGCCTTCCCCACTCATTCCCCTCCCTCCCCCGCTGCCTGTGCACACTTGAAAATTTCATTGAGGTGAAGCCATTAATGCCATTCTTTGTGATAACATTAGGTCATTTGGCTCAGGTGTTGGGGTCACTAGCTGCTGCAGCTGCAGTTTCTAACGCAAGCGCGTTCCTAAGCAAAGAGAATCCGCTAGATTAACAAGCGCTAGTTACCCTGCCGTAGGTTCGCAAGCAAGGTGCATTTCTCAAATCAGACGGAGATGGGCCTGCATCGCTCAGACAGGTACGCAGCTCTGTCTCTTTGGGGGAAGGCAGGTTAGATTGATTGTCCACGCGAGCGCAGCGATGAATAAATATAACAACACAAATGGCAAGGTTGAGATAACAATACAGTTTAGACCCGGAGAGCGGAGGCGGCTGCATTATTCAGCTCTCCTTGTGTTTGTGTGTGTGTGTGTATGAAACCAAACCTACCCAACCCTCCTTGGTCCCCTCTTTTCATCTTTTCGGACAGATAACACACTCACTGCCCTCCTTGTACAGTCGCTAAATGCAGCTATGGAAATTGGTTGTTGCAGCCGATAGGATTATGTCTTTCTGTTGGATGGAAGATGGGAGGAATTAGAATTGGAATGAAAACATGAAGGGTTTGTGTTGTTGTTTTTTTTTTTATGAATAGTGATTACCTTCCCAGATGGAGAGGGTGCAGCCTCTGGACAGTGGAGGGGGGTTAGGGGGGGGGGGCGTTAGGGCTGAAGGGGCCAGGCCAGTGGTCATAGCATTTTCATAAGGCTCTCTAAAAGCTCAATCAATACCCACCTCTTTGACCCACCACTGTTAAATTATTCAACAAAGAAGCCTTTTGCCCATTCTCCCCCTCGGAGTTTCATTAGTTGAGTTTACTTTCACCGGCTTGGAATGCAAATTTGTCACGTCATTTTTTTCAGTGACAGATGTCATTTGGGCTTAGCATATATATCCAAGTGCTAATTTCACCCCTGGTTGCTGAGTCGTTGAAATATTAAGCGGTGCCTCAGACCAGACATGCTTTTTCTTTTTCTTTTTTTTTTCTTTTCCTTTCTCCTCCTCTTTCCTGGCACATCGCAAGTGAGAATGTCTGCTCTGATGTCTTCACTAACATCTAAAGCGAATTCACTGCGCTCTGACGTGGAGCACCGCATTTTATCTTTTAAAGCAGTAAAGCAAAGAGACAGCGCAGATCTTCTTTGATGAGAAAGTGGGAAAACAAATGTAGCAAAGACGCCAAGAAAGGCAGATCGATTTGACACCCGACACCTACAGGACTCCCAAACCCCGTCATTGAAATAATGATAGGGCCTTTTTTTTTTTTTTTTAATTACCTGACCTGGTCTTCCTGTTAAAATGAAAAGCGTTGACTCCTCTATAAGGGTAGTGCATGTTAAATTAGAGGGTGAAGGGTCCTTTGAAGTCAGCTAGTGTTCATAGCGTTTCACAATCATTGGGGCTAGATGGGTTTGACAGTAGGTGCCATAGAATTGTAGAAACCCCTTATTTATTTCTCTGTTCCTTATTTTTCTGCTGCTAGTAGCTCTAATAAGTATTGTAGTAGAGAATCTCTTGTCTTTGTCTGGCCACCCAGCGCCTAGTGTGGAAACCAGACACTAAACACATTTGCGTGGTTTGGTCAAGCTTTAATTTGATTGGCCTCTGCTCTGAAAATGGATGGCTAATTTTACCCCACCTCCCACTTTACATTTCCTCTTCCCTCCTGTCCCCCTCTCTCTCCCTCCCTCCCTCCCTCCCTCGCTCTCTCAGCTTAAGTGGGTATCTGGCGTGCTTCACCACTGGTTCTCAGCTCAGTGTAATTTCCAGCTTGTCCAATGTGTGACATGCCAATAAAAAAAGAATGAGAGAGAACAGGAGAGGAGGAGGGGGGGAGGGTAACACTGTGGAAGTGGAGATTTACAGTGGTATCGGGTTCACACGCTTCCACTAGGGCCCCCCCCCCCCCAAATCTCCCTCTCCCCATTTAAGAACACATGGTGCAAATTAACTCTCACCAGTGGAGAGAGCAGAGGGAGGAAGGAAAGAAAGAAAGAAAGAGGAAGGGCAAGGGCATCGGTCACAGAGAGGAGCAGAGAAGAGGAAATTTCAGGGATTGCTGTGAGGTCTGAGGAATGTCTACACTTTGTACCTTGGAATCCGCTGCCTCATACAGCCCTTAAAACAACAGCAGCATAACCACAGGCTGCCATCTCCCCTGCAGCAGCAGCAGCAGCAGCAGCAGCACCGCTCACACAGAGCCTCTGATATTCTCTACATGTGCTGCAGCTTGACTCACCGCTAGTTTTTATCTATTTTCCATCTCTGCACGCTTGTTGATCTAATGCAATGCAACTGGCTCACATATGTCCGCGCTTTGATCGTGAAGGGGGGGGGGCAATCGCTCCGCTCAAGAACTCTTGTTTCTCTTGCCCAACACCATCCAGTCAGTATATGTGAACACGGGCAACATTTAGAAACAAAAGAACCATGGGAGCTATCAGACATGTCATCAAGATTCAGACAACTGGAGCTGCGCCATGACCAACGAACGGGAGACTTCAAGGACTGACTCCTCAAGCTTTTACAGTTAAATAAGAATTTTTTTTTTTGTAGTATATTGTATAATACCTTCTGAGCCATAAAATGCACCAATATCCTCAACATCTCGCCTTCTGTCACACAGAAAGATGTTTACATTGTACAGTGTAAACCGTAAAAACTAGAGGCTTAAAAATGGAGATTGAAGGAGATTATAAACACCGGCAAACATGTTACCCATTATTTTGGATTCACCTAATTTAGACTGCTCCTTGCCTCGTATACAGAAGGAGGTTTGTGCGTTTTCCACTCGGTGCGTCACATTTCTGCCCGCAGTGGTTGCGGACTGGTGTTGCATGTGCTTTGATGGGCAAGTCTAAATTGTGTTTGCCTGTCTGTCACCGCCGATGGATCACATGGACCGAGGGAACCGCAGCTGCGAGGGGGGGGGCTTACAGAGACGCTTCACCACACATGCACATACACTCCATTTAGTCTGCGCGGGAATGTTTATACATTTTTTTTTTTTGTCGAGAACTGCACACAAAAGCGTCGCACACTTTATTATTCCTGGGTCACGTAACCTTCAGTTGTACGTCGCGCTTACCAAAATCCATCCAGTCCAAACCTCTGAAATTACACACGACTACCAGCTGATTTTATTGTTGCCTGGATCTCAAACTGTATGCTATGAGGCAGCATAAACACAACCTGGACAGTGAAGACATTTTCTGGCATCAAAGGGCCAAGCTGTGCTATCCCCTCAGTAGCTGTATTCATTTCTCCTCCCGCCACGCTCAAGCGCTCTTTGTTCTTCTCTTTATAGGAATGTACTTAACAGTTTGGCAGTGTTGTGTTTGCGAACAGAGCCGCCTTTGTTCCAGCAGGCAGTTAACACTTGTGTACAGAGCAGAGGGAGAAAAATCTGCGTTATTAAGTCTACTGTTAAATTAGCCTAAGCACTATCTTAATGAAATGATTAGGAAAATACAGGCCACCCATAAGTCCCTTTTTTGTATGGTTGTCAAATCCCTCTTTTTTTTTTTTTTTTTTTTTCTCATCATCCAATGGCTTCTTCTCTGCCCCTGTTGGTGTCTGGGGTGCTGTTTAATTCCTTCTCCAACTTGCTCTGCACCTAATTGAAATAATCAGAGCATTTTAAATATTTTTTTCAATCCAGAGGGGACTGGTTGTGTGTATATGGTTGAACTAATACAGTCAGTTATATAGACTTTCCATGCAGCATCATGACAAGCTAACCTTGGGCTATTGAGGTTAACAGCCCATTTATAGATCTAGATAATGCCCTCCCCGTTTGAGGATGAATAACTCTTTATAGGCTCCCATCATTTTAATATCTCATGGCATTCCTCACCTTATTCCACATTATTTCTCCTGACTTCTCCTTTCTTCCTCTCCTCTACTGTCTGGTCCCTGTGATGAATCTCGTGCCTCAAGGCATTGTGGGATCAGGGAGCGGGGGGAGGGGCTGATTTGGGCCATTACTGATTGTGGCCGAGCACGTGGGCACGTCTGAAGAGGTTCACGAACCAGCAAGAGGGGACGGTGCATTTTGGGGGAGGAAAAAAAATAAAATAAAGCTCTCCCATCTTCCTGCCACCTCTCGGTCTCCTACCCTCCTCTTCAGGTGAAATGGAATGATTTAATGTGCGGCCCTGTCGGAGTGGGTAATGGAGTCGGTGGATGAGTGTGAGAGGCTCTCTCTGTCGGCAGATGGAGGGTGTGTGTGTGTGGTGGGTTAGTGTTGGAGGTGATTGAGACCCCCGTCTGTCTAGGTGGGCTCCTTCATAGACAGTGACCTCTTGTCCTCTCCTCCCTGCAGAGCCTAGATATACACACTTTTACACAATACACACCTCATTTCTTCTCTGTGCGCGCCGCAGCGGAACTTGTGCTTACGCTCTTCTTGCTGTAGACTCGTGACAGGACCTGTAGGGGACTGATGGCACTCGCTGTTAACAGATGGCTGACTGTCTCTAAGATTACTTTTTTGGCCCAAAACACCATCTCTAAAGATGCTTCCCTGGATCATTAGAGGGTTGTTAGATTGGCCCACTTTGGGTGATAATGAGACATAATCGTTTGTTTGTCAAAGCTCTGTTTTGGGTTGTTTTTTGTTTTTTTTGTTAATTGAGCGATTCATGTAGGTACATTTAACAATTGAAATAGTCACTCTGATCCTGTCTAATGGGTTATATTGCAGTGCTAATTCAACAGTAAAAGGTATTGATTATTACTATTGATCACAGTCACATCATCCTTTCTCTACCCCCTAGTCTTTGTCTTTTTCTTAAGACTGTCTTTACCCGTTTACATTATATATATATATATATATATATATATATATATATATATATATATATATATGTCTCTCTAATACAAAGTTATTTATTTATACATATATATATATAAAACTTTGTATTATAGAGCCCTTTTTCCTCCACATCCAGTCTAGTCCAGCTTTAAATCTGAAGGCCTAGAGCCTTGTGCGGCTCTGCTTTGAGTGGATGCCTGTTTGAGACTCCTGCTCAGCTTGGGACACAGCAGCAACTGGCCATAATTAGGTGCAAACTGTTTGCTGCCACGCTAAAATGCCATTTAAATGCCAAATGGCAGCAAGGCTCTGTATAATATGTTGGATCACTGGCCTGTTACTGTAGACTCTCTGCTGGATTGTTGCTGCTGCCAGAGAGAGGTTACAAAGAGATAAGTGGATGTTCTTGCAGCATTAGCCCACACTGCCCTTGTTAGCTCATCAGCTACGACTCCCCCGTCCAAAACCTTTCTCACTCCACCGGCTATTGTTAGCAGAGATGCTATCTGGTAAAAACAAGAGGGTTAGGGTAATTAATGTGCAAGTGTGTATAGATGAGCATATGGCTCCTGCTGCTGGCACAGTTTAGGCAAGCTCAGCTTTTAGTGTGGAAATTCACAGAGACACTGGAGCACTCCACTCAGCCAGGAGTGTTTGTTTGTCTCCACCTCAAATCTTCAGCTGCACACATCTCTTTGATAGTGTCTTTTTGTCTACGCATCTCTGATACCCACTCGTTGCTGTTTCTTTTAACTGCCTTTGACTTTAGCGTGCTAAGCGCTAGTCTCTTGCTGGTGAGCGCAGCGCTGCAGGCCCATATAAGGAGTGTATCAGCTCTGTGTGGTTCTGCACAGAATCACAAGGTGTCTGGAGCCCACCTGTCAAATCCGACCACAACAATCTTTAGCACCAGCCTGACAAAAACCACCAGAGCATAGCAGGCTTCACGCCAGCCTGTTGATGTGCTATGCTAACATGCTATAACAACGGTTATTTATTATGGTAATGTGTCATGCTACATTTGCAGTCGTTGGGTACCTTGGATGAAAAGGAGCAGTGTTTTCACAAGGCTGGTACAGCAGCCACCGAGCTTTATAGCCTTTAAAGTAAAGCAAGGCTACACATCCCCACATCCCCACCAAAGACTCTAATGTGTATGTGTGTGTGTATGCTTGCATCAGTGTAGCAGCGTGTGTAATCACTCCTAGCTGGCGGGCTCAGAGGGAGAGGTGGAATCAATGCAGTGGGCTATGAAGAGAGGAGAGAGAAAGGAGAAGAGGGAGGGAGGAGGCTGATCAATATCATAGCAGCAGGGTGGGGTAATATCCACTTCATGCAGAGCTGCCACAAGCAGCGAGGATTGTAGGAGCGAGGCAGGGACGCAGAGGGAAAGAAGAGAAATGAGAGAGGAGAAGGAGAGGGGAGGGGCAACGGTAAAAGATGCAAATCTCCATGGCGCCGGTAAACAAGAGGCTTTGTGTCAATCACCAGATGAAGTGGCACATTTAGCATTCTCCTCTCTCTCCACCATTCCAACACTACTGGGGATTGTTTGCTTGGCAGCTGCCCGCCCATTGGTCCGGGGCCGGTGAGGGGGCGTGGCTGCACAGCGATTAATGCATGGGCTGCCATGGCAATGATACCCGCTGTTTAAGAGAGTCATCAATAACCCCGCCCTTTTGTATTCCACAGACTGTTAGTCAATGTCTGCTGGATCATTCCATCATCAGCCTATCATATCTCCCTCTACACACAATCTATTACATGCATCCGCTGCGTTACCGAGAGGCAGCCGTAGGAGCACCTAATCACCCCCCACCCAAGGACAGGTGGATGTCAATCACACTATCACAACAGAGGGACCAAAACGGCGAGAATCTGTCAGCAGAGCAGGCTTGGAAGCTAACTAGCCTCACACACAGGGCGGCAGTACATAAAGCTTTCCTTTCATGCTGCTCGTGTTATGTTGTAGGAGGTTGCGTGTGCCCGAGCAGATCTCGTGCTAATGCTGATTGCGTGGTATGGTGAACTGTGTCTCCTTTCTGCTTGATTTAACTTCAAAGCCTGAACCGAGCAGACTTCGCATGGCCGTTTAGAAGCTGGGAGACAGGATGTGATGGTGAACAACTGAACACTGAACACTGTAAACGGACACTTCCTCTGCGGTGGTTAGGAAGTCCCCGCCAAACCATATGGTCACACTGGGATGCACAGTGTGTGTGTATGTGAGTGTGTGTGTGTGTGTGTGCGTGCGCGCATGCATTCTTTGGTTTTCCTCTTTATGGGTTTCTGAATGTGTTCTCGTGCGTTTGTTCCTCTTCTGGTTCCTGCGAATAGTATCTTGCCCTTAACATGCTGTTACAAATAATTACATTGACCTGGCCCCTTCTCTAACGCACCTTATAGACATTTTATAAGACACAGGGAGATGTGTATACGTATATGTGTGTGTGTGTGTGTCACCTTTCAGTGATGGCGGAAGGGGCAAGTGAGGGTGAAAGTGAAGCGATGGGCGACTTGCAGAGAAGAAAGCACCGTCTCAGACAGAGCACTGACCTCTCTGTCTTTTCTTTCCTTTCTCTACTTCTCTCTCTCTCTCTCTCTCTCTCACTGCGGGTAAACAGTCATCCCCCTCTCCTCCCTGACAGAGTGAGCTGAGGCGAGTAATTCCCCCGTCTACAGCAAAAATCCTTTACCTCCCCTACCCAGCCCTGGACGCTGCTGCACAAAGCAAATGAAGTCTGAGCCTTGTGTGTGTGTGTGTTTGTGTGTGTGCGCGCGTGCACGTTCAAAGTATGCCTTTTGATTTACAGGCACACACACAGATAAATGGGTGGAGAGGGCTTTGATGTGCCTCGGTTGCAGAGAGTCGAGATGTTGGTGTGTTGTTCAACCTCTTTGTCTCGCATACACTCTCTCAGTGGGCGCCGTGTTCTCGTGTGTGTATGTGTGAACAGAGTTTGACACAATGCTCATCATGACTTCCATTTTCTTCCTCATGTTCTGCATTTGTGAACAGTTGTTGACTTAGCCATGTGTATTTTTACTGTTCCAGGCTCGACAGTCTGCTGCAGAGACGCTGCAAGGGTGCTGCGGTTTTAATTTGCATGGCTTTAAATACATTTGAAAAACATGTAATCCTCGCAGAACAGTCGCCCTTTGATTCAAAAACTTTTTTTCTTGTGGCGTATTCCCCATCTTTGTGCTGCGAGAATTAAAACAAAGAAGAAATATCGAATTGTTTCTTCAATACTTTTTTACATTCCCAGCTTCACTCCACTGCCTCACTCTGTATTGAGTTAATGATGTTAAAAAAATGACACATCCCATCAATTAATCCAGATCAGGGTGTGCATGGTTTGTAATGTTCTTAATTTTAAGAAATATATGCCTTTTTGTTTCAGAACATATATATATATATATATTTTTTATCTAATTATTTCCTTAATTTCCTTTTGTTTTTTGCCTCATTGGCTCGTTTTTCCTTCCTTACCATACACTCATTTGGCAAACAAAGGGTGAAACATCCCTTCATTTTCTTTTTTGTGCAAATCTTGCTGGTGAGTTAGATGCGTGGGAGGAATACATACAAATTTCAATCAATATTATCACAGTCTAAATACCTTTGGACTCCCTCATTAATGATTTTTCAATTTTATGTCCAACCCATTGTTTCCCCTTTATAATGTGAAATTGACTTTATGGAAACAAAAAAAAGGCGGTTTCATTCAGATTTTTATCAAAGTCGTTTTCAGGTCGGATTTAAACAATTCAAATGGGCTGAAAAAAACGTCTGTCACACACAGAAACTCATAATGGTGTTACAATATGGTGGCTTTTATTGCCGGTCTAGACTGAGAATATGCAGTGCAGCTCCTTCTAGCACTGGGCCAGCCTTGTTATTGCAGCTGTGTTGTCTACAATACATCTCTTGTTGCAGCTCAGCAGGAGGCTGCTCAAAGCTTCTGGCCTGTGTGTGCACGTGCGTGCGCACGTGAGTGTGTGTGTGTGCACTTGTGCTAAATTCACACTCTTCCCCCTGCATTCAGGCTACAGTGGCTACAAGTAGCCTTTTGATTTTCTGAGCTCTAACTGTACTGGGGAAAGGTCTCTAACTTGTGCGAATACACACATACACATACAAACACACGTTATAGCAATTTGCATCCACGCTGATATATTGTCACACACATGGATGGGTAATTTGCATGCAATTATTTGCATATTGTACAAAGCGAGCTTGCTTGACAGACCACCCACTGCTCAGCTAGTGCGGCATCTGGCTGATACACCGCTTACATGATGTATTACTGATAGGGCCAGTGTCAACACCGGAGACTGACAGTCAGGCAAGGTCACCTTCAGACGCTGAGATAGAGTCAGAAGGGGGAGACCGAGGGATGGATATCTTAAGAGGCAGTGGCCAGATAAAACAATACAATCACAACGGGCTCAGCTCATGGTGATATGAGCTCCTCAAGGCCGTCTGCGATGCAGTTTGTCTGGTTTCATGCATGTTCAGATCTTTTTTTTTTTTTTTTTGCATGCTCGTCCTCTCATTCTCTGCTTCTCTCTCTCTCTCACTTATTCGCCTCCACTCACCAGCTAGAAGCTCCTTTCTTTCACGGGTGTGTGTTTGTGTTCTTTCCCAGTAACGGTTGTATGTATGCGGAAATGAGCTTTGGCGCGTATTAAAAGGATCATAAATATTCCTATTAGCTGTGTGTATCAATGTGCACTGACTGTACAGAGCAACACACACAAAAGGAGCCTCCTGGCCTCTCCATATATATGTCACTCTCACACACTTACTCCCCGCAGAGACTCTACTGATGGTCTGACAGCTGCTCTTAGCTAGAAAAGACCTCCATAGCAACATTCGCGTGCACGCGCACACACACACTCACACTCCTTTTTCCTTTTTTTAACAAATGTCCCATCATCCTTCTCAGTGACAGCACACCCCATCAGCAACACACCTTTGTACACTGTACACACACACACACACACACACACACACATACGTGTATGTGTGTCTGGGTGTGTGCGCACAAGAGTTAAACCAAGGGGGAGATCGATTAGCATTGGCTTAAGCAAGCCTTCTCATTTCCTGTCTTCCATTACAGTGCTCATTCAGCCCTCAGCTCCTTCTCTTCCATGCCCACTGGTAGTCGTACACACACACACACACACACACACACACACAGGGTCCGGATTAGCTGGCTGGGCAGACGTCCAATATGACAAGTCCACACACACACACACACACACACACACACACACACACACACACACAACACACACACACACATACACACACACACAGCCTGATATTCATATCCTTTCTGCACGCCCCTCTCTGTGAGCAGTCCCCACTCTTCCTCTACAGCAGTAGTCAGTATTAGTAAGACGTCTCATTAGCTCACCAGGCTATGCTAATAAGGCAAAGCTAACACAATGGATCACAGGCAAACTGCCTTCCAAACAAAACACCAGGCCGTTTAAACACTCTGCGCAACACAAACAAAGCCCGCGTTGTCCAGAAACGTCAGCATTCCTCAGTCTTTTGTGTATGTGTGTGACTGTGTGAGACTCCAAATCCTGACTCATGGGGTATTACCTAGAGACCAGACATGTCTCTGCTCTTGAGAACATCCCGGACTATACACGTGCGCGTGCACACACACACAGAGACACACACACTCACTGGCAAACGCACGCACAGGAAGCCAGGTATCAAAGTGAGGTGGCTTTGAAGCTGCTAAATGAAAGGCTGAAGGCAGAAATGACAATGTTTTCTGGCAGGCTCTAACTGCATATCTGGCTGAGAGCGAGAGCTTGGGAAATAAAGTCAGTATTATGATCTGAACACCCAGATATGAGCTATCCTAACTGCCTCCATCTGTCCTCGCACAGCCCGCGTTTGAAGTCTCAGTTGGATCTGCATTCTGGTCCATACCCTGCAAGTGCTGCGAGGATTTCTGACTGTGTTCTCGAAATGAAGCAGCGCCTGCGTGTTTGTGTGTAGCTGAAAATTAGCGAACACACGTTTGTCCTCTTGTGTCTATGCTCTGCAGATAATGATCATCATTAGCGAGAGTACGCTTTAAATCCTCTCTCCTTTTGCCTTTCAAGGCGCTGCACTCTGTACCATCACTTAACTCGTCTTAAATTTCTTGGCTAAAACCACCGTGCAGCAAAAGTGTGTTGGAGGCAAAGGCAAATATTTAAGTTGGACACCAGCTGGCTATTTTATGGAGTGAGCAGCCAAGGCTAGCGTGCTGGATTCTCACCGCCCCTCTCTGTCTAGAAGGAGGGCAATGTGGTCAACATCATCCGTCCTCTTATTATTTCTGCCATTAATTTGCTTTCGCCCCCCACTGTGGACACATTTGAAACGAGCAAGAGACGAAACAAAGACCCATGCAATTAGCCCTTGTTTGTTATCAGCAATCAGAATGGAGGGAAGCCAAGTGGCGGACACGCTGGGATGTGGTAGTGTTGCGCGGTGTGTGTGACTCCAGTGTGTAAAGTAAAGTCTGCTTGTGGTTGGCACCATGATCCACCAGTAGTTGCCCTGAGCCCTCAAGTCTTTAGTATCATCTGTGAGTTCCGCATGACTCAACCCCCGCTCCTCTTTTTTTTTTTTCCCCCTCCTTTCGTCTCTCGCAATCTCCGCCATCATCCCTCCCACTTCTGCCTAGATGACAAGAAGACCTGTTAACATCCTCAGATGTGTTGCTGTATGCTGTCAATTTGCACAATGACACGACTAGTAAGTCTGTTGTAAAGTGATTTATGCGTGCCAGCTCAATTCCTTGAAAGGGGTTTTTAAATTTAAGGCAGGCGTGGGATAATGTTCAAAGGCAGGCAGACGCACACACACACACGCGCACACACACACACCAGAGCAACAAGAGCAAATCTGCCCACTTTGAAACGGCTAATGCTCATCCAATCCAATATGGAGCTGGGCTGACAGATGGGCCCAGTGTGTTCAAAGCCGAGGGCGCCGATTTAATATCCAAACAGGTCAAGCTAGAGAGAGGCAGAGAGAGAGACACCCCTGTGTAGGCACGGCGCAAAGGTCCTGCCAGCTCCGCCACCACAGCTGGGACTCACCTCACCTCACACACCCCCCCTCCCCACCTCCCTCCCACACTCCCTCCATTTGTTCTTGTTGCCAGGCAGGGAGGCAGGCTGCGCACAGTTCCTACCAACAAACGTCGTAATCAGCATTTGTTTAGTGTTCTTATATGTGCCTAAGAGAAGATGACTCGTGGTACAGGTCACTCTTCTTTTCCTTCCTTCCTTTCTTTCTTTCCTTCCTTCCTTCCTTCCTTCCTTCCTTCCTTCCTTCCTTCCAAGTAGCCAAGTGCACACTTTGAAGCCCATAAGGAGAGGAGGATTGCAGAGTGGAATCCTGCTGCTGCTGGCTCTGACAGGCTGATTTAGAGGTGCTTTCTCTTACCTCTGACATAGCCTGAAAGCCTGTTATTTGTGTGTGTGTGTGTGTGTGTGTGTGTGTGTGTGTGTGTGTGTGTGTGTGTGTGTGTGTGTGTGTGTGTGTGTGTGTGTGTGCGTGCGTGCGTGCGTGCGTGCGTGCGTGCGTGCGTGCGTGCGTGCGTGCGTGCGTGCGTGCGTGCGTGCGTGCGTGCGTGCGTGCGTGCGTGCGTGCGTGCGTGCGTGCGTGCGTGCGTGCGTGCGTGCGTGCGTGTGTGCGTGTGTGTGTTCCCTTGTATATGTGTGTTGTTGTTTTTTTTAACAACCTCCTTTGTCAGTCACCGAGATGTCGAAGATTGCATGAGCCCTGCATATCTCTTGTACCTCGCCAGTGTATGTTCACATGCGTACACACTTTTACAGTTTTTGAGCTTGTGTGTGTGCTGTCGTCCAGATGGAAGTGCTTATTGAGTGCTGGTGTGCTGGCAGATCTCTGTCTCGGAGAGAGTGGGAGAAAATAAGCGAGAGAAAGAAGGAAAATGGGGAAGACGGAACACAGAGTAGAAAACCCTTGCAATCAGATCCATCATCTCTGTGTGTGTGTGTGTGTGTGTGTTTATGCGAGTGTATGTGATCTTCCCAGCCAGCTCTTCCTGCTTCCCCTCTAATCTTATCATGTCGGAGTAGCAGATTAGTCCTCCCAGATCCCATCTCTGCCTCCAAATGCCACAATCAGCCTTTTGTTCTTTGCTTGTGCTTTCTCTCCCCTTGCATCGGGCGAGGTGAACGCTCCCCCCCCCCCCCCCGATCCGCCCTCCACGCCACTTTGAGCCCACGCCTGTCAATGTCACACCGCCACCAAGCCCCGAGTTGCTACGCCCGAGCCTTCCCAGCCCCAGGGGCGTTAGCTAACTAAGCTGTTAGCTCAGCAGCCCACTAGCCTAGCTGAACTGCTTGACATTCCTTGCTAACGCTGAGCTGCTGCTCTTGTCTGTTTGACCTCCCCCTCCTCCCTCCTTCCCTCCCTGCCTTGCTCGCTCTCCGCCGTCTCCTTTGTCTGCTTGTTTGGGATGTGTCTTTCCTTCCTCGCTCCTGGCTCGCCACCTCCTGAAGGAAGTCATAGATCCTGCTTGCTGATGTCACCAGCGAAGGGAGGGGGAAGGCGGGGAGGGTCGGTGGTGGTTTGGTGTCACTAACAGGGTTAGCAGAGGAAGAAGAGAGTGTTTGAAAAGCAGAGAAAATAAACAGAGGTTTCCTGTTAACGAGGTGCACTGGAGGCCTGTCGTGTGGGAGCGGGAGGGTCTGGTTTTGTTTAAAGCAGAGCTCTAGTGTTACAGTGCGGGGAGGCAGAGGGATAGGGCATTAGGTTTGAGGGTTACAGGTTGTAACAACGTTCCATTACTATTGTCACAGCTCAGCTCACCATGGCTGCAAGGCAATGAGCATATTGTTAAAAAAAAAAAAAAAGGCCAGATGTGAACAGATGTGGGAGAAAGTTGGAGCCTCAGTGCAACATTGAAAGACTTCCAGAAAAAAAAAAAAAAAAGCTATTAGCCTCGTCATCAGCTTTGCATTGAGTTTACCTCGACAGATTTCCGGATCTGGTTTCTTTTCAAAATTTAAACGTTTTTCTTGTTTAAAAGAAGAAAAAAAAAAGAAAGAAAAAACACAGTCTGCCCTCTATTTCCCTCTTTCCCCCTTTCTTTGTAGTGGTGTGTTCGAACACAGGGGCCCCAGCTCCAGAGTTGACTGCACACACACACAGCCGCACAAAGAAAACTGCACAGCCATTATAGATCCAAGGGGCCAGCCACCTTTTAGCAAGTCCGAGGGAGAATTAGCCGACTCGCACAATGCCGGGGATTGTCTCTGCCACTTTTTAGGGTAATGATGAATGCACAGATTCGATTTCTATTATACAAGGGATGTACTTTAAAAACCTTCCCTCACATATAGCCTGCCCACCTATAATCCTGTTGCCGTCCATCGAGTGTGTGCCCAAGAATGCCACAAGCCGGGCCAGAGCCAGTGGAGGAGGAGGGGGAGTCGCCATTGTGTTCAGTCCTAAAGCATGACTCTCAGATTTATATCTCCTCAGTGTATAAAGGGGGCAGCCTTGAACCCTTGGGGGTTTCAGTAAAGCAGCAGGATGAGGATAGTTGTAATTTTAAGTCTGAGGAAATGAGAAGGTCTTGCTCCTCCCATCTAAATTCATCCCTCTTTCTCTCTCCTCAACCCCCCCCCCCAACACCTCCCCCTCCCCTCAACCCCCGGCCATGTCTGCCTCCTTGTGCTTTCTCTTCTCTTTCCACCCTTATTCCATTTCTTTCTCTCAGTAGTGGGTTAGTAAGTCTTTTGGCCTCTCCACAGTGAGCAGCATTCCCAGGGTTTAGGGCCCAGGAGGAGGGAGGGCAGGGCCATGTTTAGCCTCTGGCAGGACACACAAAGATGGCTGATATTGTACGGGGCTCAGCTCCACTCGGCTCTCTCCAGGCAGTGAGGAATGTTCTCGCTCTGTTATTTTCTATGGCAGGCTTAGCAAAAACCCAGACAATACAACTAGTAGTTCGTGTGGCGAGTCAGGGCTGTCTATCATCCCCCTTCATTTTCTCCTCGCGTTATCTACTCATTTTTCCACCCCGCATGTTTATAGAATTGTGATAATTGAAAGCTATGCTTCACTCCCACTACGTGCCCCATATGTTGCACTCTCCGTCTTTCTCTCCCGTCTCCCTCCCTCTTTTGCCTGAGAGGGCTTAATGCCGCTGTGAGCTCCTAAACAACAATCTGCTCTGGAGAGCGGCAGCTCTTCTGTAGCGACGAGGACCCTGATGACTGCTGAAGTGACATTTATTCTCTTCCACCCTTTGGGTCGGTTTAAAATAATGCAGACTTGTGAAATAAGGTGTAAAGCCTGTGTGTGTACTTCTTTCCGCCTGGTTGTGCTTTTCTGTTTGCATCAGGCTCTGTCTTACAGCGCTCTGAAATCCCTTTGATTTTGCAGTTTTACAGGCAGAAAATTAAATGTTCAGGTAGCGTACTGGTAGCATTTAGTCTCCTTAAAGTATTAATTATGCATAAGAGCTGGATAACTACTCGTTCTGCTGTGGCAGACAGCGTGTTTGTCTAGAAGGCAACAGTGTGTGTACACTGGATAGACAAGAGGTTAGGATGGGTGGGCTAACTGCTGGGAGCAAGGGGGAGGGACATTACGTCATCGCACACATTTCTTCACATTCAGTATGCAAGGGATTAAAGTTCTCTGTCGCCGTGATGGATTTCCGTCATTCTGTGTCCAAAGAGGCCATTTATGACATCAGTGTAGATCTCAAGGAGAGAAAAAGAGCCAGATACCTTTCCAAATCTTTCTCAGTCTCATTGAGCTGCTTCCAACCAGATGTTGGAACAACAGAGCATCGCTCAACTTTAGCTCATAGTTCTGTGTGACAGATCAAACATCGGAAATTCAACAAAATGGAATAACAATGGTAAGATTTGATTATTGTTGTTGAATGTGCAAACTGTGAAAACGAGTCAACATGAACGATGGACCAATAGATAAGATTGCTACAGGTGGCAGCCTGACCAACGGTAGTCTTACGCTCAGCTGTTTGCTAATTAATTAGCTATGCTTTTTTTTTTTTTTGTTAAAGAATACGAGCCGTTGTATCAGATTGGCTCTTTTTTGACACTCATCTTTGGTGATAGAAATGGTGTGTACTAAATATCATCAGACATGTATTTTGGGGTTGATTCTCCTGTTAGTGAAGCACTGAGTACTGGGAAAATAACTGGAGTCGCTCCCTGGGCGCCACACTGTGGCTGCCCACTGCTCCTAGTATATAGGATGCATCTAATGCAGAAGATTTCCATTTTATTTTATGTGTAGGGTAGGCTAGAAATGCAGGGGCACCACTCCCCTCCCAATTTAATCTCTTTGCATATTTTCTATATCACTGCCAAACATAACAATCAATAATAGTGTAGTCTAATACCTGGCTTAGTGTATATTTCTTGTAGGCTATAGCTAATAATCTCAAATGGCTAATCTGTCCAATAGGATATAACTAGAATGCTGATAACAAATAGGCTTTGCTGTATATGCCCATTTCTGTTTGGGTCTAGGCTATAATGGTATAATCTTTTATTTGGGCTGAATTATTTTACAAATTGTGCTATAGTCTATGAGTTTCTACTACCAGTTCTTTATGATTGAATGGAAACGGATGGAATGGCTTATAACGTGGCCTACAGTTGATATAACAATGTTGACATGAGTGGTCGTTCCCTTAGACTACTACATAAAGCCACTAAATCATACACATCATTACTGATAATATAACAGTAATGCGTACAGTAGTAAACAGTCCGGGATGATAATATGGCTGCATTATGTAGGCTATAATAATAATAATTAATAATTAATGCATCAAATCTGACACATTCATGTTGGCCGCCTATAAAATCCAAATTTAGATATGGAACCAAAATATAAATTCATAAACAAAATCCCCCAAATTACAAGTCTTAATTGACAGCAATCAATAGAAATTGTTATAACAATAGAATTAAGTTAATCAAAATAGCATAATCAAAGTTGACAAGAAGTTCTAAAATGAGTGCTCCATAATCTCAACAAGCTGTCTACTGACGACGACGCGTAGCCGGTCTTCTGTCCAAGACTAATCCACGAGGAAAATTTATTTCAGCAGCAAAGAATCATAAGAGTGTGTGTTATGGTTTCCCAGGGTAATGTGTGTGTGGTGGTGCTGAAATCTCATCATTTTACATGTTATTTATTTGCCTTTTGCTGGTTGCAAATGAAGCAGAGGAGAGACAAACTCTCCTACTGCTGCTTTCATTCATTTCTGACAATTACTGATCCTGTTATCAAACACGTCTTTGAATGGAGAGTACACAGACGGAGAAGCAGCAATGGACTTCCCTGCCTCATCTGCCAGACGTCAGTTGAGTAGGCAGTAGGTCAGTCAGTGCAACGAAGGACGCAATGCGTTCCCACTGTTAAAAGAATGTGAATACAAGTGGCACTAGTCCTCAACACGTTTTGAATGCATTCTACTTGTGATCGGATGATTCAGGATGCATGTTAATACCAGGCGTGCACAGCATACAGAAGTCTCTGTTCACAAACATAGTATGTGTGAGCGTGTGTGTCTGTGTGTGAATATTAACACAATCATCTAGATCAGTTAATGGATCTGACTGAGTGTGTGCCAGCTGTTGTTTAACAGGTCCGGGCTCACTTACTCACTCGCTTCTCGGAGCGAGGGAAGGAAAATGGAGAGTCGGTGGAGTCGAGGGTTGGAATGAGAAAGTGGGAGAGGGCGGTAGGAAGGAATGAAGAGAATAGGAAAACCGGAGGTGGGATTGACAGTTTAGGGAGGTGATCTGCTTGGCTGCGTGTGCTCAGCCTCCTCCCCGGTGACATAACAGAACAATGTACTCTAAAGGCTTTAAATATCTTTACTCTGACCTCATGTGCCTGAGCACATGCACAGACACAGATTATCTTAGAATTTTCCTCCCATTTTTGTCCCCCCCCCCCCCCCCCCCCCCCCCCCCCCCCCATGCACTCTACTTGTCTCTGGCATGTAGTGTCGGGCAACCGAGTCCTAACCTTAATAAAGATGGCTGGGGCCAGTAGGATTGTATCACAGTCCAGTGGCCAGCCCAGCAGCCTCTCTAATGTGCTTTCAAACCACTGTAACGGTCAGTGAGGCTTATGTGAAGGCATAATAAATATTTTATAACATGAAATGAAAACAGTATTTTGCCCTTTTCATCCCTTACCTCAACAGTGACCTCAGTTTCTACCGTTTTCTTCCCACCCCTCTTTTTTTCCCCCCCCTTCCCTCTGTGTTTTTTCATTGACTGACTGGGGAAGTGGTTTCTTCCCACCTCAGTGCTTCCACTTGCTGGCCTTGTAAGGAATTACAGGCCTTTGCTGACTTGCACTCTTATCAGTAGGCCAGTGGGTGGCAGCACTTGGAGTATTAAGTTCAAAGCAGAGTAAATTGATACTGTAACTGTGTATGAGGCAACTTGAAAAGCCTAATAGTAAGTTAAAGTCTTTTAATAGCTCATTTGCCTATTGTCAGTCAGCGAAGAGAAACCAAGGGAGAGGACTGATTCCTACAAGGCAGAAATTGGACGCTGATCCATCCCCTTTATTATTCCTCCCTCTCCACACTTCCAACAGCAACAGCCATCCCACTGTTTACTTTATTAAGGCTCTAAATGCTCCACAATCCCTTTTTAATTGACTTGGTCTCTCTGCGTGCTTTCTGGCATCAACCTGCAAGAGTCATAAACAATGTCTGTTTGCCAGAGGCTCAGTTTGTGACGTCGTAATTAAACAAAATGATGCCTGTCTCCTGCTCAGTTCGCTCTGTGTCTCTCTGTGTTGCAGAGTAAACGGGACCATCTGCTGATGAATGTGAAATGGTACTACCGCCAGTCAGAGGTGCCCGACTCCGTCTACCAGCACCTGGTGCAGGATCGCAACAATGAGAACGGTGAGACGGCCTGAAACACATCCACACATGTGCATATACTGTTTACACAATGCACACCCACAGGAAGTAAATACACTTACTTGTTCCGTAATACAACTCTCAACATCCCCTGTTCACAAACACACACACACCTGCTTCTGCCCTCCAGACTGTTGAGGGATATAAGAGGGAGCTGTGAGAATTGCATTTCAAAGAGAAAGCAGGAGAATGTGTCCCAGGCAGCCCTAGCCAATCCCGTAGCATTGTGCTGTTCCCCGGGTAACACTCGTTTTGGCCAGACAGCAACACTGTTGTGTTAATAATCTGCAGTGCCATGTGGCCCTTGTGAGTGTGCCATGTGACACACTCACACTCAACACCCCCAATGCCGAGGGACTCGTCATTCTTACACATACACATCTACAGGAACATGAGCCCTGTCATGGAGGAAAGTTACATCTATCATTGACTTGTAATAGTTTGAATACCATAGCTTTTTAATAAGTAATTACAAAAAAAAAAAAAAAAATAGCTTATTTAAAGTGAGTCATATGCACCATATATATATATATATGTTGGTATTCATATAAAATAAACTTTTTTTATTCTTGATAAATGAAGCCACCATGTAAAGTGAAAAAAGTGAGTAAACATGCAATCGAGTAATTGATTTGTTACTTGTCCATATCTTCATTATTCACATTACCCAGCTGTGAGTATTATTGCAAATCTTTTGTACATTTTTTAAGCGATTACAGATACCTGACATTTTATCTTATTTTTTAAATGTACAGATTGTGGAGGATATTACTCTTAAACATGCGTCAAGTGTGGCAGTGTGTTCACATTCTCACAACACACACATCAGCAGCTGTCAGCTCTCATTAGCTAACGTTTCCTTAACGGCTGAGTTGTCTTCAAAGAATACAGTCCCCTCTAAATATATATGATTTAAAAACAGCCTTGTAACCAAAGACCAAATGTGTACGCAGCCACTGTTACAATGCAGGGTGTTTTTTCCTTTCTGTTATAATCCGAGTATCACTTGTTGTCAGAGGGAAGGCTTTGGTTCGGGTATGTCATCGGGGTTATCAACAAAACACCACGCGTGCTGTTCACTCCAGGAACCGATTCAGTGCGGCGCTCCTCTCGCAATCTGCAGTCTGTCCTTGCAGCAGGGACTCTGGATTATTAGAATTGATGTCACAAGGCCGGAGCGCAGTGGCCACAGCTTGCCACAACTCAAGTCATTTGTCAACGACGAGTCCCCAGTTCATTCTTGGTGCTGCTGATTCTTCTTAACCTCCCACAAGGGTCATTTCAATTGAGAACTGCACATTATGTCCTCTCCTCAGGGGACCACACTTTATTGGCTTTATTGAATTATGTTGTATAAAATTGACCCCTCAGATCCGAATGTTACTTTGGGTGTACGCAGAACAGTTCTCATGATTTCTTCAAATATCTGAGCGGATCGGATCTGTTTCCTCTTTGCTACAGATGAACGTGTTGTGCTGTTTTCAGCAGCGTGTGTGTGTGTGTATATATGTATGTAGTTATTTATTCAGTCAAACTGTGTTTTTGTTTCTCCAGACTCTGGCCGGGATCTGGTTATCACAGACCCAGTGGTCAGGAGTCGGGAACTGTTCATCTCTGACTACGTGGACACTTATCATGCTGCTGCTCTCAGGTAAACAAACACTCCCGTATCTCTGTACATCCACACACAAAAGATAAGCAGTAAGATAAGATAGAAGCTGCCGTTTGAAGGGACAGTGCAAGATTCTCTCTTTACTCACTGTCCACTCTTAAAGGTTCGGCAGCAGTCATGGCTGGCTGTGGATATTTTATTATTATTTTTTTTTATAACCATAGGAAAAATCCAGGTAGGCACTTGTTGATTTGTTTCTGTAATGACGTTTGGAAAATTGCTGTCAAGTTAGTGTTTCATGAAATGCATTCACAGCCAGAAATGAAGATCAGATTTTTAATGTTACCAGTCGAGTGGTATGAAACTACATATTTATGCTTCAAGAAGTAAGTCATTGTTATTTGTATATCTCAAAATCACAGATTTATCACACTGTATACAGCATCAACTGTCTATATCCTTGATTTGAATAAGGAAAGTAAAATCACAGATGTCAATGTTATGGTTAATCCACTCAGCAGAGTGACTAAATACCATGTGTTTTAATAGACAGTCCTGCTGTAATAAAATATTTTCCTACTTCAATCCAAACTCTGAAAACAGAAGAACGACTACAATAGACTATATTAATGCTGATGTATCTGTATGCTTCCCAAACAATGGCAACATGGTAATTGTAATACTCTCCGTCCGTGTTTCCATCAGCTTTTGTTGCACTAACCTTTAGTGGAATTCATATAACATTTTACAATCAAAAGCTTAAAACAGGACTTAACGTTTTATTGCTGCAAGCAGGTGCTGCAACAAACAAATCAGACGTGGTAAGATGCAAAGCCATGAATGAGACACACGACTCACATTAAAACACTGATTAACAGAACTCTGCATCGACTCTGTGCTTAGTACATGGAGAAAGGCATAAAGCCGTAATTATTCTTGCTCTGAAATCAGATATCCTGTGTTCATTCTGCGATCGTGCCGCCGTTCCCTTCCACTCCGGACTGATCGCCCCTCCCTGCTCCTACTTCCCCTTTTCCCTTAACCAGAACCATCTGTGAGCAGCACAGCGGCGAGCAGTCAAAGCCATGTCTCTCAGAAACCACTGATTTCAGGGCAAATTAGCTGCAACTTCTTCTACACAGAGCACCCTTTGATTTGCCTTATTCTCCAGGCTTTAGATAAACGGGAGGGAATTCCAGTGGGATGCAGTAATGCCGCAGCTCTCCGAAGAACGGCCTTCCTTAGCACCCTTTAATCTTTTCAGGGGGAGGAGGATACTGTTTCTGCAAGGCAGCTTAGCTTCACATGCCTGTGATGTCTGTTATTTTGATAGAGCTCGACACCAGGGTGCTGGAAACAGGAAATGGTATCAAGATGTGGTCAGAGCCTCTGCCTTCTCAGCTCATCTGGGAGTAAAAGTGTCGGGGGGGATTGCACAGGTTGAACTTCTGTTCAGATCTCTGCAGCATCTGTCTCCCTCCCCTCAGCTGCAGCTGATGAGGATGGGTTGACATGTTCAGCTGGTGTTTACAGGTTCACTAGCCACAGCTAGCAAAGTAGGAACGCACTGACAGGCACTAGACAGTAGACAAGCTTCTAATTAGGAGGACTACCTCTCCTGCTAGACTTCTACTTTGTCATGTGTTTGTTTTGTCTAATAACGCCTGTCTTCTCTCTCACACAGGGGGAAATGCAACATTTCCCATTTCTCTGACATTTTTGCTGCCAGGGAGTTCAAAGCCCGCATTGACTCCTTTTTCTATATCCTCGGATATAACCCAGAGACCAGGTGAGGAGCTTTCTGTCCAGTCAATTTCACTAATTAACTTCCCTTCATAATTACCCCCAGCCCATACAAGTTTGCTCAACCCTTCACAACACTAATAATAGAAAATTATACCCACAAGATGTTAATGTATTAATGTAATAGGAGTGACATAACATGTTGGAGTTTAGTGTAATCTCACTATATTTTCTGATTACATCGCTAGTGATAGTAACATGTGTGATGACACCAAACCAGATTGTCAGATGACAAGGTATTGAGTCGAAAATGTCAATTTTTTTCTTTATTAGAATCAACCAGCTTTAGCATGAATGCTATGTTTAATGGTATGTTTTTTCTGTTTTATTACATGAACTTACTGTTTTTGCTTTTTGGCATTGGTTATATGTCGGTACAGTATGTGTTCATGAATATAATATATAATGCTGTGAATGTTATGAGTGCAGAAAGAATGGCCGTAATGTGGTGTAAATATGGGGAAGGAGCCAGGAAACCCCTGTGGCTTTAGAATTATCTAGAGGATGTTTGTTGATGACTGCAAATTACATGTCACATTTTAATTACTGTTCTTTTGTGTTTAACTTCAGCTTAGAATGGAAAATCTACAAGGAGCTTGTTAAAGTCACTTGCTTGATTAAGATGATTGTTGTCAAGTCACAGGAGGAAAAGCACAGGCATAAATAATACACATAATGATGGTTGAATTACATTTGGCTGCTTCAGGGTCCTGCTATTATTGTGCATTCTGGCTCAGTGTCACACTGTCATGACTCACCGGGACAAATATATACTATAATTTAACAGTCATTAATATTGTTATGAGAAATACATGTGCATTATGTTAACTTATCTGAAAAATTAGTAACCTATCATAATTATAATGGGCATACAGCATTTGTTTCATTATATCTAATGGCATTAGTGATTACTAGGGACAAATGAATACAAAATATAAATATACTATAATATAAACTCATATTGGGGTGATCAATGCCATCTAACATGATTGTAGAACTAAAGTTCAATGTTTTAGTTTGATACTGTAAGCTCTCTAGTTTATTTTAATGGGTTACATGAGACATAAAATAAAGCACATTCGGTTGTCAAACAGTCATTCTTCATTTATTACATGTGATCACGGTGATATCCTGTCAGCTCCTTCAGTTTGTGGGGGTGATGATCGGTGCGTCATGCTGTAAA
Source organism: Lepturacanthus savala (assembly GCA_030544235.1). Lineage (NCBI taxonomy): Eukaryota > Metazoa > Chordata > Actinopteri > Scombriformes > Trichiuridae > Lepturacanthus > Lepturacanthus savala. The sequence goes on from CM060480.1 coordinate 16,060,227, forward strand.
ATATATATATAATTTTTTTTATTTTCTAATCATTTTTAAACATATTTTTTTCCCTATACCTACTTATCTATCTGTAATGCTGGCAGATACTTTATAGATGCCATATAAGATATTTTTAATTGGAAAGGAACACTAGATAACGTGTTGATGTTTTCATTGTTCTTCTAATATGATGCATCAGGGCATACATATTTCTTTCTGCATTATAATATTTAAATACGATTTATATCATTCGTATATTAATATTTACTTTAGTATCATTGATGGTTTATACAGTGAATAGGGGGTGGAATTGGACCAAAGGACATGTGTTGGTTGATTATTGCTCATGATGAGCTGATGAATTAAGTAGTGCGCTCTCTCTTAATTGGCGCCCCCCCCCCTCCCTCCCTTGTTGTTATCCAGCGGTGGTGTTCGGTGTGTCTCACGTGTTGCAGTGACAGCTGTCCTTGTTGCTGGCACTGAGGGTTGCCAGTTGGGAGCCCCCTCCTTCAGGGCCCCTCTCAGCCTCAGTCTCCCTCCCTCCCTCCCTCCTCCGCACCGCTCGTTTGGTATTCTGAGCGGGGTGTCTGCAGCCTAGCAATTTCTCTCTTGTTTATTATGGCGCAGACATACGAGGAGAGATGAATTCCGTATCCTGCATGCGTGTCTGCCTGCCTCCGTGTGTGTCTGTACGCGTGTGCGCTTGTGTGAGGTCGCAGCACATGCTCAGTAGTGTCTCTATAAAAGCGAGCCGAGCTCTTGACGCTGTACGTGCAGGCTGAGGTCACAGCACAAGCTCAGTGAATACCTCTCCGGAGCGAATGCGTGCTTCTCCATTTTGAGGCACCTAGAAATAGGTGGGAGAGGGGAGTTAATTTCCAACGAGCATTACACACACAGTGTCACCATCCAACCTTTAGGGCTCGATGTCAGAAATGGACGATTTGTTCAGTCCAAGGAGGTAGGTCTGCGCTGCTATTCTCGTGCTTTCTCGTGCTGTTGTTAGCTGCGAGTGTCGGCTCGTCTTATTTTCAGGAGTCGCATGAAGCTAACAGCTGTCTGACAAAAGTGTGTGTTGTGTGCGGGCTGTCCGCAGCATCCCCCCCGTCATGGCGTGTCTGTGTGTGTCTGTCCGTGTGCACGTTGTGTCAGTAGCAGGGGAATCGGACGCTGTTGTGCATGCAGGCTGTCACTGCAGATCACAGACCGTTACGCGTTTGCGATTCCGCCAGCACCTTAAATAACGCGCTACCATTAAAGCCCTAATATATGCGCAGCGTTTTGCGACGCGCCCGTGAGTGTTCTATTGACAAATGTGCGAGCAGCGTGGTTCCATGACGGTTTAAGACCCGGAGAGTCTCCACACTGGCTCCATTTTGCAGCTCCTGTTTACAATCGGGGGGGATGACATGGCGCATGGAGCGAATGCGGAGCTGCACACAAAAGCCGCGCCGGCTCCGCCACCTTCGCGTCCAGCTGTGATGTGTACATGCCGCCTGTCATGGCTATTTAAACATGACGAAGGTTGGGGTCTGTTTTCGCTGCTCTGCAATTATGTCAGTGTGCCACAGGCTCGTGCTGTGATTGGCTGAAATTGATGGAGGGGGCGGGGCCATCCTTGATTGCGCACAGACGCACACACAAGTTGACCAGACTGTCACGTTGTTGTTTGGGTTTGATAAGTAAGCCTGTAATTAGTTGACAAGATTGAGTTCTAATGCTGAGTTAGATCTGAACTGAACAGGCTTTGTGCAGCTTATTAGAGGAAATGATAAAAGTTCATCACAAGAAGTGTTGGGACTAATTCTATTGGTACAGTGGCTAAGATGATGCTTACATTTACAGCCACTCATTAAAATAAAATACAACCTTCTGTAAGATAATTACTTTTGAGATTTATACATAACAGATCATACAAAACTATGAATGAGTACAGTTGTGAGATAAATCGTACCACATGATTGTAAGGGCTTTGCCTATTTAATAGGCTGCTTCTGTTCAAGTATACCTGCAGTCTTCATGGCTCGCTCCTGAGGGCTCCCTGCTGTGATACATCTGTATTCTGCCTCCTCTCTCAGGACCTGTGCAGCATTCCATCTGAATGTCGTCTGCTCCCAGGATTTGCCTGAGTAAAACATGGCTGTCTTCAGACGCTGTTCTCATTCTGGTGCACAGCTCCTCATTTGTCATCCTTATAGCCTCCTGCCAAACGTACCACAGAGCTGGCCAACTGCACATTGTCAGGAACACGTTTGTAGAAGTTTCTCCCAGCAGTAACACAGAACAGATCCCCTGTTCATTCTGTATAACATTTCTGTCATTTAGTTGACTACCTGTAGACATGTTTGTTATAACCATTCAGCAGTTTAGATATGAAGTATATATCTATAAACTTCATCTTCAATTAAAAAAATAAAAAATAAAACCTTAATAGCCTGTTGTACCCTGCTCACATGTAATAATACATAATTTCAAAAATGCGAGGCAGCAAAGCTTCCAGAACAGCTTAGAGTAGGATTCACATTTTATGAAATCATTATGGAACCTTCAAATTGTAATCCGAACTGCTAAAGAAGCAGGCAGCTACCATATTTTACTTTTATCAGTGCTGTTCATCTCTATGGGTTCTCGCAGGCTGCCAAATTCTCTGATTGCTTTCCATTTTTAGTTTGTCTTATGTGCTGCGAATGTTTGTAATAAAGTGAAATGAAGTATTTCAACATGCACTGGAGCAGCAGACTGTCCTGGCAGGCCCGGGGTCATTTACTGCAGCTGAAACTCCCGTTTTTTTGGCCTGTACTGATATCGCCTGTGCCAGTGCTTCTGTCAGCCATAGTTCATAACCGTATGGATTACTGCTCTAAACACTCCGTCCTGTGTGGAGGAGGAGGTCGGTTAAGAAGGGGAAAGGGGAGTTGTGTCAAATATGAACCCGTCATAGAGTTTTGTGGTTGAAGGACTGTAAAGAGAGACCGGAGGGCTGTGGCCCCTCAGGTTTCCGCCAGGTCTCCATGATGGAGTGTGAGCTTCTCCGGGTGCAAATCACACTGACAGATTCTGGGCCGCCCTGCGCCCGGCTGTATGAAAATCAGCGCTGTTACCTAGGCAACAGAGGAAAAGGCTTTTCAAAAGGAACATCTTGTCATTTTCTTTAATCCACTGCAGCTGGAGATTCGGAACACTATTATTAAATTGCAGTTGCTATGGCTACCAACATTTGTACCAGCAGTCGTTTCAGAGGCTCTCGTTGTACTCCCTGCATATCCAAAGACAGCCCCCCCCTCCTCCTTTTAGGGGATTCTGTTTTATTGCTGCATCCACAATATCAGGCCTGCAAATGTGCTCTGCTCAGCTCACTGTGCAGGAGCAGTCAACCAGGAATATTCTCCTGAAATCTTTATTTGTTTTTCAGAATATCACGCTCCCTTTCTTGCTCTGTATGTGATCTAGTCCCGGCCATGAATTGTTAATTTCTACCCCACTTTGAAGCTTTAGTAAGTTATGATACCCAGTCGAGACTTTGTAACCGTTTAGCCGATTCAACAGGCACGGATTCCTTTCAGCTAACTTTGAAATACTGCCAAGTAAATATTTTGTTTCATTCGGCTCTCTTTGTCTCTTCTCAGGCGACTAAACAGCACACAAGGGGAAATCCGAGTGGGCCCCAGTCACCAAGTAAGTCATCGTATAACACGCACGTCAACCTGTAGTCGAGTCTTAAGAGTCCTCCCTCCAGTGATGGCGAAAGTTAGTTTTCCTCATTGGGAACACAATGTAGATTCTTGTTTGCACAACTGCTTTGGATATGTGGATTTTATCATCACATAATTAGCTTCAAATTTGACTACTCATTCATCACCTCAAATACTGTATTCAGTTCAAGTCATAGTATCACTTGTCATTTTGGATAATAAAACTCAAACAAGACGCTTAGTAGCATAATCATGTGTCACCAGTTTTACCTCGATTTCCTCCAGAAAATGTTTTTTGCTGCAGTGCTGTCATAAGACTGATAATTGTTTAAACTGCAGCACATCCAACATTTTGTATCCAAATGTTAAATAAACTAACTGGGTGTACTTGCACAGACGTGTGGTTGTGTTTTAAGTTATTTATGTTTCGTCAAATTTAAAGAGTGCTGTATCTCTACGTTCTCTACCTTTAAAAAAAAAAAAAAAAAAAAAAAAAAAAAAAGCACACACACAAAAACAAAACACTGAACGTCTTGTTCATCTGACCTGCAGCAAGGACAGAAAGTCATCTGAGCAGCACAGTTCTGTGTTGTCAAGATATTGAATTATTGTGACTGTAACGTGTCCTCATTCCCTGCTGCCACCACTCAGCCGCAAGTGAAGAGTTGATGACAGGGGGTTGAAAGCTGATATTTTCTTCAAGCTTGCATGCTATTTGTAGTGTGACACCATCTGTCCCTCTCCTTCTCCCTGGACCTAATTAGGCCAAGCTCCCAGAGCTGCAGCCTTTCCCCTCTCCTGGTGGCCAGGCCGTGACCGAGAATGAGGAACTGGTCTGGATGCCAGGGGTCAATGACTGTGACCTTCTCATGTACCTCAGAGCCGCAAGGTGAGCTGGGAGAAAGGCAAGGCACCGAGATGCGGTTGGGCCTGCGAGGTCTAACCGCCTAATGCAAGCGAGAACCACCGCCGTTTATGTTAAAGATAGATAAACATGTAACTACAAATAGTTCCCAGGCCTCACTGGACTTCTGAGTGCCGTTGCATGATTTCAGGACTTTAAAACGGTATTTTAATGTGACTTATTAATGTTACACTTCATCAGGTGTGGTGTCATGGGATGAAATCATTCATCAGTGTTCACTGAAAGGCTGTAGTGAAAGTGATATGTGTTAACAGGCTCCTCCATGATGTTCTAGTCAGGGGCCGCTGTGTAATTAATTACAAACTGTCAATGTGACGCTGTTTTTATCCCTAATATTTGGTTTAATGCTCATGATAAACACACATTTTGTTGCATTTGTGTTTTTTGCATTAAAACAGGCTTAAAACACACCCCCACTCAAATGTTTTCATGTTCTTAGCTGACAGAAATTCTGAAACAAATTATTATTCCAACCAGAGTACTCATATATATATATATATATATATATATATATATATATATATATATATATATATATATATATATATATTAAAACATGTCCAGAGGAGACCTTTAATGTCAAAGCTTTGCTCAGCTTGCACAGATGAGTCCATTAAGTGATAACTGTTCTGTAGCTCCATCAGTTGTATTCATTTTGACCATATCCCCTTGTGTCTGCAGGAGCATGGCTGCCTTTGCAGGGATGTGTGACGGAGGCTCAACAGAAGATGGGTGTCTAGCAGCCTCTCGAGACGACACTACATTAAACGCACTTAACACTGTGAGTAGCCACACAAAAAGTCTCACACAAGAACTCACATGAAATGTTAGGTTTGAATTGCAGTGATTTCACCGTGATGCAGCGGTGGGCAATGATAAGTCTCCTGAGCCAGTAGAGTAGCCCCCTGTAGCAAACCCATCCTCTGCTTACAATACATTAGGCATAATGAGAGATTTGTTGGTCACTTTGACAATGAATACCAAGGAATCAAGCACAAGAAGGAGATTAGAATCATCATAAACAGGGCATTTATATTCCGACTCTATAAACTGGAAAATTAACATAGCGGGCAGGTCATTGTCTCTTGACCTTCCTCTGGATTTGCAATTCCAATGAGTAATGCTTGTTTATTCTCAGAGGGAGAACTCTGGCGATGCCTGTTTCACCCAATTGAATGTGACATCAGGTTTAAAGCTGCATAGCAATTGCATTTGTCACCGTGTAGGTTTTTTCATGCTGGCTGTGTATTTTTCCGAGGCATTTCCACTGTTGCTCCGGTTCAGGCTGAGACTTTTCAGTAAATGCTTCAGTCACTCTTTATCAGTGCAATTAAATGTGTCAATACAGCTCAAAATGCATCTTTTGTGTCACTGTGAAGACAGTTGGCACTTTGAATATATACAATATGTGAAGCTGATTTTTTTTTTTTTTTTTTTTTTTTGTGCGTATGTGTATCTGCAGCTTCACGAGAGCAGCTATGACGCAGGCAAAGCTCTCCAGCGCCTGGTGAAAAAGCCTGTGCCGAAACTGATAGAGAAGTGCTGGTCTGAGGACGAAGTGGTAAGAGAGCACTGCTTTTAATTTGAAAATTCAATGACCCACACATTGTGCTTCAAAAAAATAAATAATTTGAAGTATATAAGTTGACGTTGGCCGGTGGTCTTGATATCGCCTGTTTTCTGTTGTGTGGATACCTGCTGGCTGTCGGGTTTGGTTTGTGTCTTTAGGGGGAGCTGTTGAGAGGGAGTTAAAACAGGGCTTTTGGCCCGGTCTCACAAGACATCAGTAAAAACGCTTGTCAGTTTCCAGCTCCTCCAAGGCTCAAGAGCAGCTGCATCCTGTTTATCACCCACAGAATAAATCTTTAGCGTGGAAGTCTGGAAAGGGAAGAGATTGAGGGCTGGTAATGTTAGCGCCATTTGAATTTAGATGTGCATTTTCACCACAGCTGTTGAAGGGCTGGAATCAGAAAATGGCAGCCCCTCTGCCTGATCAAACACCACATCGTGAACGTGTAGGAGGGGAACGAAAGCACTGGGCAACACCGTGTCCAAACTGAGAGCTGCGGCTTTGACCCTGATGGTTTATGACACACTGCACTACATGTTTGTATACCTACTCCTTTTTAAAGATAACACCACTAACTGAGCTGACGTTCTTTTGTTTTTCCTCCTTTCGGGTGAATCATCCTTTCTCCACTTTGATCGAGTTTGGTATCGCAGTAGCTTTTGTTGTGCTTTGAATCCAAGCAACTCAGATCCAGTGGAAGTGAACAGGGTGTATTTGTTCTTGTAATTAAACATGATGGGCACATTTGAATAAAGCCCAAGCCCGTGGCAGGACCACAGCGAATCACAACAAATTAAGTCAGCCGTCCTTTTGTGGACTAGTTATGAGAAATCCTTTTATTTATGCATGCGTGCTGGCGCCAGGCTCAACTGCTGCGTGAAGAGGATCAGAGCAGGGGACAGGCATGCTGATGGGAGGCGTTATTGCCGTACTCCACCACAGCAGGTCTACCACAGACCACTTGTCTAAGAAACACACAGGGGCCCAGCAGTCAGCTGTAAATAATCCCATTCAGACATTAAAGGCATCGCTCTCTGCTGTAATTCCCTCTTTTGAATGAGAAAAACAAAATCAGTATTACAGTGTTATTTATTTGTAAAGAAAGAGTTAGAATTTAGTAAAAGTGGAAGGAGTCAAATTCTTCTTATTATTACTTTTTTCTGATATATGGAGCAAATTTTTAATATTTTTGATTCATTATTAATTTTATTAATAATTAATAATAAACCCACTGTTACATATTAACATGTATATACACACACACACACACATAGCTCCACCCTCTGTGATCTAGAGATATAGCTCCTGGTTTCCATCATCAGGCTAGAACTGAAGAAGCCTTTCGGATGAAAGGTGAAACGTCTTCAAGCTCAAGAAAAAGTCCAGTTGCCAGTCCAGTTTTTAAACCCCTTGACACACACACACACATATATATATATATATATATATATATATATATATATATATATATATATATATATATATATATATATAATCTTTAGGCATATTTAATTCATTCTGTAACCTGGCAGCTCCTTCATTTAGAGAGAGTTGTTTCATCATGTACAGACAGCATTATGTAACTGAAGGAGAGGAGGTGTCAGGGAGTCCAGTACACCGTGTAAACTATGCTCGGTGCTGAGTATGCTTTGTGTCTGCATGGCGGCGGTCAGCGGGCTGTCTGTGCTACACCTGCCCCGCCGCGTCCGCAGCCTGGAAAAGCAGCAGTTTTGACTCCGGCCGGCCAAGGACACGGCTCCCAGTGATCCGTTCTCCAGTTGTGCCTTTTCAGCCCCACAGTCTTGAGGGACAGGTGTAAACGTAACCCCAACCGTGACGCATTCACAGACACCAGCCATGCTGCTCTTCATTTATTCATCAGCCTTTGCTCTGCACCTCCTTGTCCTCTCCCTCTTCCATCTCCTCCCCTCCAGGTCTAGCTTCATTATTCCCGCCTGCTCTTTTTTCACCACCCCTCCGTTGCTTTAGAGATGTGAATAAAAGTGACAGTGGGGGCCGCTGAAATGACAGAATCATCCTGTCTGCAGGGTCACTTGTCACCACCACCCCCCTTCCTCTTGACTTCTCCTGCCCACCCCACCTCTCCTCTCTCCGCCTGCAGCTGCTGCCACATAATCCTAAATCTCCTCTCAACTCTCCAACTCTGGAAAAATATTTATAATTTCTCCCCACACTCATCCCGCAGAAAGATAAGACTGGCGCCGTGATCATTTGTAAGCCGTTTCATTACAGCTGTGGAGGAAGTGACAGCGTTGCCAAGCAGAATGTTGTTTCATTTTTATTGTCCTCTCGCAGGCACAGAAAATTATTTCACTCCGGAAAGATTTGACAGCTCGACGCTCACTCAACCCCTGAACAATCTTTCACCCTGAAATTATTAGTACAACTTTCAAAAATTGAAAATCCATCACCTTGATGTGAGCTCCGCTCAGACAGTTTCATGCAAAAGTGTGGCGATAACTATAGATTACACCAAAGAAAAATTTCACTAAATTGAATTAATGAAATATTGAACTATAAATATTTTTCTTTAAAGCTCTACCGCACCTCTTTGTAGCTGTTCTGTGCTCAGCGGGCTGTAGAGTAGAGAAGAGTGGTGCAACCAGAGTGGATTTAACCACCACGAAAAGGGAAGAATGTGATATGTTATTATGGGTGGGTGAAACTGTTGCAGTCAGACATGGAACAGTCCTCTTTTTCTGAGGTTGAACTGAGGCGATTCTACTGTGCAACTGTTTTATGTGCAAGTTTTTCTCTAGGGATTTGACGCAAAAGCACTAGTTGATAATCACAGGCTACTAATCGATTATTTTTTCCCCCCAACCCACAATAATTTACAATGCAATTATTGCTGAGATGTCTCACAACATAATGCACTTATAACAGTTACACCCTTTAACCCGTTAAAAACATTCTCTCCCACAGGTTATTGGCAATCAACCTGAGATAATTCAACTCAGTAGCAACGTATTGTAGGTTATCCAATAAAAGCCGGGACGTTTGTTTCAATTACTTAACAGACAGGTGTTTACATGAGACCAGGTGACAATTCTGGGGTAGGATGATTCCTTCCCTGACAAATCTTAGTCAGCATTACTAAAAATATGGTAATTTACTCAGATTCTTTTATTAAGCCATCATGACTACCATATAACTTAGATTTTTTCAAAAGTAAGATTAGAGTACTGTAGTTAAGTCTCGAGGCTGCTTCTCCTGAGTTTCCCTCTGCATATTATTCCACAGAAAGTTTGAAATTCATGTCATACTTTTTATTTTTTCACTGCACAAGAGCAGGGACGGTCGACAATTAATCAATATTACTCAAGAGGGTGTTATTTAACGTAACCTGGGTGTATTATGAGAATAATATAGTAATATAATATAACATCCATGGTTTAAAACCGACGTGCTTGAGGAGGAAAAAAAAGCTGAAGCGGTCACGTTCCTTGTTTTTTTTTTTTTTTTTTTTTAAATAGACGTCAGCGTTTATTTGGAACCAACTGTTATTTATCAAAATATACACCTGCACCCAGCGTTTTAAGGGGACCGTGCAGTAATTTATGGTAGTTCTCACCCTCCAGGCTAACAAAACTCATATGCGGGCTGAAACTGGAGCACAGCCGAACACACTTTATACCGTCTTTGCGTGTTTATCTTTTCATAAATCCAGTAATAACGAACCGCGAACACAGATAATTGAACATGTTTTTCTGAACATTCCTGGGAGACAGCAGTGCTGCTAACATCACATTTATAACCGCTGTCTTGATAAAGATTAATCCAAGCGATAGTGATCACTCCTGTTTGTTTCTTCTTCTGCACTGGCATCTAACGTTAGCCTGTCACACAGCGTCTCAAATATTATACTGCCCCTGTGTGGAAGGTACCAATAAAGCAGACATGTAAAATGTTTTGATCATTTATTGTGTAATGACTATTCGAAAATTGTTGCCCACCCTTAGTTTTATCAGATATCATATCAAAACTTACTTCCCACACAGAGCTCTCTTCCCATCCTTTGATCCTGTGATATTTTTAAACTAGGAGCAGAAAGCACTTTCACTTAAAAGCACACAAGTTTCTTTTTGTTGCCATGAACTTTTCCCCCCTGAATTCTTTATTGCTAAACAGAAACTATGTTGCAACACTGAATACTTCTTTATTTAAATTACCATTCGCTGTAAAGCAGGAAACCATCAGACAGTGAGAAAACTCTGCTGACACATTCTGAGCAGCTGAAGACATCCCTGATTTATTTATTTTTTTGGAAAATGTTATTAAGTGTTTTATGATTTAGCTTTGAATGGTTTTATCATGTCCAGCTCACAGCCTTTATGGAGGTCACCAAGGTCTTCCTGCACTAGCAAACACGTTGAGCTAAATTAAAACGAGCCTCTTCACCTGGAGCAGCTGCGGCGCCTGATTGTAGATAAGCGGTGCTAATAATGCGTCGGCCAACAGGAGGTGCCACATAAACAATCAGAAGCAGCGGCAGTTGTGCTGCGTGTTTGCATGTCAGAGACGAAGAGGCTGATCTGTGACTGCTGTGGGGCAGGAGGTCTATTCCACAGCCAGCTGCGCTGTGCCGCGGCTTATCTCCGACTGTCTTCAGCTGATGGATGACTGGAGCAGGCTGCTGACAGCGCCGAGGCGGGAGGGAGGGGGAAACCGGGGAGGGGAGAAAGAACACCGGCCTCCCAGCGGCTGAACACAAGCCCACAGACCCGAGACGCACCAACCAAAAACACCACGGGGCAGATAAAACCCAACGTGTTGCCCTGCATCTCCAGCTGGAGGCTGGGGATTATTTCAAAGTCAGACGAGATGCTTCTCGTCTGCAGAGGGAGCTCCACTTTCCACAACGAAGGTTATTTCAGCACCGTTATGGTACAGCGCCAGCAATGCTTTTTAGGGTTGTTTAGTAACTAAATAGCAGGCAGGATGGGTGTGTGTTGGAATTTCCTGTCACCTTTTGTATCGGTACAAGCCAAAGGAAGCACAGGATGTTGCTTTGCCTGCTAGAGGCTGGCAGTATATTTGGGGTAAATATAAAAATAAGTCTTTGGGTCCGTCAAAGTCTGGATTTAGACCCTATAAGACCCTATATTCTATTTGAAGGCCCTATCACTCATAACTACCTTGTGTCTAAACATAGATTTGTATCTTTTAAGTATGGTGTAGGCGTGAAGAGGATGTGGGTAGTCTACTGTCTGCCACTGCAGTCTCTCCTTTCTTCTTCTAGCATGTTGTGATTCCATTTCAGTACTTTATTGTCACGTCAACACAGTCGATAGGAATTTGCCTCGGTACAGCTCTTAAAAATCGACAACACACACATTAAGTAGTATTTTTTACTGGATCAAAGTTAAAACATTTATTTCTTGCATATTATCATCTTAAAGTCATTTTCCTTCTACATTACTTTTGAAGATTGTTGCTTTATGTAGCTTTTGAAGTGTTTGTTGGCTAATTCCTGTCTCTCTGCACAGCATGGCCAATCTTATTACTATCTGATATTTCATAACCCGACAGCTGTGTTTTTTTCCCCTTCAGTTTTGGATAGCGGACTGATTGTCCTCTGGCCCTCTGGGTTTGTACACAGCAGCCACAGAAAGGTCAGCTTTTAACAACGAGTCAAGTATAATGACTCCATATTGAGTGAAAGTGGCTTTGTTTGCTGTTGGACAGTCTGAAGGTTGGACTTGCGTCAGTGTTCTCAAAGAATGACATTTAGCCGAAATTATGTTCCATGTGCGAGCCGGCGCTCTGTTTGTCATCGCGATACCATCTTTTGTGCATATGTCCGCATTATCTTAACCAGTTTTACAACTTCCAACAATCGACTCTGAAGCAGGAAGTGCGCACACACAACAATGGCCTATTGAATCATTTTTTTTCTCTCATTCTCCTCCTCCTTTTATTTGTCTCCTCTCCAAGCTCACAATAGTGCACTGTTAGGCAATGAGGGAAGGAGAGGGGAAACTTGGGGCGGGTGAAAAGCGCTCTGGAACACACTCAGAGAGAGAGAAGCCTGTTGTTTCTGTACAGCGGATGGCCATTTGGTAGCGCTCCACCCCCTCTCTCTCCCCCCCAGTACCCTCTCATCTCTCAGCCCCTCCTCAGCCACTGTGTTGCCTAGCAACGGAGGGCTGGAGCAATTGGAGCAGGGGCAGAGCGATTCAGGGAGCAGATTGGCGGATGATTTATTAGCTGGGCTGGAGAGCAGTGAGCCCAGGCAGCTGAAATGGAGCCTTAAACTGGAGCCGACATGTAGAGGGGGAGGAGGGAGCCAGCGAGAGAAAGAAAACGGAAAGGAGGAGGCAGAGGAGGGAGCGCGCACATACAGATGGGTGACAAATTAAAGGAAAAACCTGAATAAATGAGCGGAGAAACATAACGAATGCAGATGCTTCCGCACAGGTGCACCGCGTGGCGCAATTAACAGCCAGTGTCACGGCGACTGCTCAACTGGCTGGTGTTTCAACAGGAACAGTGACTGAAGTGACATCTGCATTTAGATCGATGGGAAAGACATCACGTTTGATTACCATGATGAACAGAAGAGCAACACTTTATATGACCAAGATTATCAATGCAGGAGGTGATCAGACTGTGTCAGCAAGAACAGTTAGTCATCAATTACATAAAGGGAGATATTACAGCAGGGTTGCAGTAGATAAACTCCTCATTAACAAGATGAAATCACATTTGAGAGATCAGTGGTGCAAAAACCTACAGTCTACGAGACGTGGGGGGGGAACGAGATACGGTCAGATGAGTCATCCTTTGACAAGTGGGCGAGTGCATGTGTCACAGTGACCGAGAGAACTGTAAAGGCCTGAAAGACCCCTCCACTGAGCAGATCCGGTGGCTCTGTTATGCTTTGGGAGACATTTTGTTGGCATGGTTTGTGTCTACTTGTCCCCTTAGAGGGCACGGCCATTGCAAATCAATACAAAGTTGTTCTAAATAGTCAATTTTATCCTATGATGAAAACCTTTCTCTCCTGAAGGGAGTGGTCTCTTCCCGGACGACTGTTTCCCCCCCATCCTTGGGACACAAGGGGTCATTGGCAGCTTTGATGAGAAGTAAAACGATCAGTCACCGAATCTCAGACCCACGATTTGGGACCCACATGTTAAACAGGCAAATCAGGGGATATCTTTTGGAAGAATGGTGTTTATCCCACCAGTCGATTTCCAGAGACTTATAAAATCAATCCTGAGACACATTGAAGCTGTTCTGGTGGAACACGTTGACCTACAACCTTGCTAAGACACTTTATCTTGTTTTTCCTTTGATTTGTCACCAGAGTGTCACCACCCTAATTAGAGCCGCCACACCACCTGCATGGACACAGTTCATTGATGCAGCTCTCTCACCTCACGTCTGCTAAACAGACAATAAACATATCATTGAGATGTATCCAAACTCATCCTTTGTACCAAATGTACTTCAAGACTATTCAAATATTTGTGCAACTTCAGGCATTTCTCTCACACACACACGTGCACGCACACACATTCTTTGAAGCTAATATTTCAGTTGAATATTTACTTAGTTTTGTCGTCGCCTGTCAAACAAGCCATGTACTGTTGATCCCCTGAATATCTGCAGTGGCGTTCCGCTGGTTTTATATAGCTCTGCGAGAATTTGACTGACAGTCCAAATGGTAATCCACTCTTAACCCCTGGAGTGGTTGGGGATGGGTGTCACATGTGGGGGAGCACTTGTGTTGCAGACGGCTCCATCTACTGGCTAATCAACCGCTACACCTTCTCACTGATTAATGCAAATTAGCCGCTGTCTCCTGCCGCTCTTACAACAGGCCTTTTTGTTCAGCTGTCAGCAGAGCACAACTTTTTCTTGTTTTGTTTTTTTTTTTGTTTTGTTTTTTTTAATCCGTCTTTTAATCAGGCCTCTCACGCTTGATTATTTAGTCTGGTTTAACTTACACTTTTATATATTTTTCTTCACAATTACACAGTTAAAGTCTAAAGCTTGAGACTGTGTAATCTAGATAAATACAGTCATCCATTCCTGTTGTTGAGATAAGTCTCTCTCTCTGGCCTGTAATTTTTTTTTTTCTCCTGAAAGACAGTTGTGTTTTGCAGCTGGCTGTGTTACTTCTGTAAATTTGGCCTTTGTTCCCCCACCAAAGCAGGGATGTAAACAATCTACGGTTACGTAACACACGGTACATGGCATGGAAAATGAACTCCTGACACACGGGAGAGAGGCTCCAGGTCTGGTTTTCCTTCTCGCTTGTCTCCTTCCACCATGTCCAAGACCTTTCTCCACACAAATTGTATCAGCCTGCCTCCCTTCTCGGGCTGGAAGCGAGTTGAGTTTGTGTGTGCTCACCACACGCTCTGAATGCAGGGATCACTGCTGTTTCCTCTGAGGGAAACGGGGCAGCTTTGGTGTCGTTTTTTTTTTTTTTTAATAACAAGCGGTTGCCTGGGTTTTCCTGTGTGGGGGTAGGGACATGAAGCCTACTTGTGTTGCTGTTGTAGAAGCGAGAACAGGCAAACGGTAAGCGCAAACATGAAGCACAGGATTCCACTCCGGGTTTTCCAGCCTGCCGCAAACCAGAGGCTCCCTTGCAGAAAGATCACATGTAAAGCCTTCCCCTTTGTAGTGGAAGAGCAGAGAGTGACAAGCTATTTCTTGCTTGTAAAAAAAAAAAAAAAAAAAAGAAGAAGAAGAAAAAAGCGGTGTACCATCGGAGACGCTGTGGATTTGCCCCCTAATTTTTCCCTTTACCTGTGGCTGGACTTAGAGAATTGTGCTGTGCTCCCTGAGGACTTTTCCCTGCTTTTTGCTGGAGTTACTTGGTGGAAACGGTTGGCTGAGATCACTGAGGAACGGGGCTCGCCTCTGGAACAAGAAAGTAAATCTGTTGGTTGTCTGCTTCGCTGGTTATGAATGTTTTCAGCCTCAGCTTTTTATGGCTCGCAGTCTGTGGCTCTTAAAGGAGAAGAAATATATTCAGGTTGTTCAGCTTTACGGTATTTATCTGTTTCTGTGCTCAGTGACGCGAGGTATTTTTCAGTTTTCATGTCCTGATTAAATCCGATGAAGTAGCAATTCCTGTCAGTGTGCTGTTGCTCCCCTTTCCCCCTTGTCAGGGCATATCTGTCGATTTTTAACATTTTGACACGTTGTATGCTTTCGTAAATGCCAAAAGCGAAACTGTCAGCCGTGCACGGTGAGGCGTTTTCCTTTAGTTTTCAACTCTCAAGTTTAGGTTTTGACATTGAACTTTTTACTCGTGCGATTTACCAGCATGCTCTGTCTGCGTTCTGCCGCGTCTGTTTTTATAGATTGTGTTTGCCTTGTCCAGTTTAGCCTCAGCGTCTCTCCCGTACCTTACTTGTCATTTCCTCTCGTTTTTTTTTTTTTTTGCCCTGACATGGCTGTGTTCGCTCCCGAGTTCATACAGCTACAGAGGCTGCTAGATATACATCAAACCTCACCAACCGCAGACTTGTGAAATGAAAACAATGTTTTTTGTCGTGGTGCTAACCAGTTACTTTATGCGGTCACAGTTTAGCTGACTTCACAGATACTAACTGGTCTTTTTTTCTCTCTCTCTCTCTCTCTCTTTCTTCCCCCTTCTTCCTCTGTGAAAAATTGCAGAAGCGCTTCATTAAAGGGTTGAGACAGTTTGGCAAAAACTTCTTCAGGATCCGGAAAGAGCTGCTGCCCAACAAAGAAACGGTAAGATGGTTTATTTTTCTCTACGCTGCTAAACTTTTTTTTTTTTTTTTTCTTTCCAGCGCATGCATGTCTGTGTGTCATTTGTTTTTGTAGTGACTGAAACGCATATAAACGATGAGCATGTGGTTTGCTTGTAACTAAGGGAAAGCTTGAGCAGGACACGTTTAGTGTGATATTTTGAGCATGGCTGCTTTTTTTTTTTTTAACCAGAGGATTTATTGGTAAAAGTAGCAACCGTGCTGCAGCACTATCAGATCTCCATTCAGGCTCGCTGAAAACACACTTGTTATACCTGAGAGAGGAAACGATTAAATGCCCTTTACAGAGAGCCACTGGAACCTTGCGAGTGACACGCTGAACATGAATTAGCACCTACTGGTAGCAAGTAGTAAACAAGTTGTGCAGATGAGATGTGAGCTGCTGTGTTTATAGCAGATCTCAGGTGTGAGGAGCGGAGCCGCTGATCTCTCCTGTCTGTGTCCAAGTCTTGTTGCAGCACTTCCAACATATTTGTTTGTTATATATATTTTCTGTTGCACCGACTTTCAGAGCAGTTTTTTTTTTCCAAATTGCACTTGAATGGCTAATTAATAAGCACAATAATATACAAAAGTTGTGTTGTCAGTTGTGTATTTAAAGGAAAACGAGAAACAAAATTGTATTTATGTGATATTTCAGTTAAATTCTAGAGTTGCTAACTAATTATCTAGTACTTAATTAGTTAAGTACTAGATAAGTACTAGATACTTAAGTATCTAGTACTTAATTTAAAGGCCTAATCAGTCATTTGTGATTATACACAGGAGAAATGATCTCATGTTGAAATATATAGTTACAGTTGCAGTCATAGTTAAAGGTGAAAATCCTTCGTTTCATTCTTACCTCATCATAGATGAAAATCTGGGCATTTTTTTACTTGACTAAACAAACCATTAAAAGAATCAAAAATATAAATTCAACTGTTATGAATATCAGACTTTTTAATAAAAGATCTGTCAATTACGTTGAGTTATAGCTGAAAGCTGTGCTGGATTCAACCTTTTTTATTTACATCTCAAACTGATTATTTTGCCTTAAACTGTTTTAAAGGTTTAGATTATTTGTTTCGTTGCATTCTAAAAGTTTCTAAGGATTAATTTGAAGGAGACAAAGTGAGAGTTAACATCTGTCAGGCTATAAGGAACTCTTATAATTGTGTTGTTTATGATCTATGTACGCTGGCAGAAGGGGTGTGTGTGTGCGCACGCACACACACCCATCAACGTGTTAATCATCACTGAACAACTCTGTGACCTGTTTTACGGTGCAAATGGGTCAAATCCAGGCCTAGAAATGATTAACAGCGGTTTACCCTTATTAAATGTCATCGGTATGTTGAAAACAAAACATAGCCGACACATGGACTTCTCACCGCTCAGCTTTTTCATTTAACTATAATCTCTGCCTCAGCCAAATCTAAGAGCCGAAAGGTTTACTTCTATTCTTGGTCTGTACCTGGAAATAAACGGAACATGTTGTACCATTTACATGTTGCTTGAAAGTTCTCCACACCTTTGACTTAGCTATTAAATTATTTTTAGATATGCATTTAGATTCATAAAGCTTTGCAGACCTCGCTGTTCCTGCTGGAACTGTGCCGATACAGAGCTGACACAGACATCAAAGGAAAATCAAAGGTGTTTGTCATACTTCTTGCTGCCTCATTTCCTTGTCTGACGTGAGCCGAGGATATGTCAGCCCTGCCTCTGTAGCACACCTACATATCATGTAATGTTTTTACTCAACGTTTTAGTGTCACCACCTTTTGTCTACATTTTTCCCTCCTCAAAACCAATTTGAACCCTTTGAATAAGAGATTAAAGTTGTATGAATACAGTTTCCTTACTGAGGTTTTCTTCAATTATTTTTACTGTTTTTTGGAATGTATGACTGGTCCAGTTGATTGGCTATAAAGAAGGTATTAATGCAATTCAACCTGGAGGCGGGAGTCTACTTGGCAGGAGAGGTAATAGACCTCCTCCAGGATCTAGGCCTGCCACCACCACAGAGCAGAGAAAGATTAATTTTCCCCCTGCAAATGGAAAATAAACTGCCCTTTAAACATTTGAAAAGAGGAGAAAATGACTGGGAGCGTGAGGGGAGGGTTAACAGCGACTAGAGGAGAAGGGTAAGAAGGTGGGGCGTTAGCTCAATATAGACACTGAAAGCCTGGCTTGTCGCACAGGGGGGAAAAAAAAAAAAACTCTTTGCGTATGATTGAACTTGCTTTTGTGCTGTAAGAATGAGCGAGTGCCTGTCAATACCCCGAGGAAAGCTCTATTTATTTTCTACCTGCTCATTCCCAAATCCTTTCTCTGGAACATGAGCGCAACAATATCTTGAGTTATATTTTATATCTGTGGAACGACAGATTTTCCCACCGTATCCAGTCGCATACATATATTTTTGTTTTTCCACTCGTGTCCCGAGCCATCGAAAAAGAAGCGTGTTGCACAATCCGGGTGTTCCCGCAACACGTCCCGCCCTCAGCCTCCGGTCAGCCCGCTGTTGCTGGGCCGTACCGCAGAGCATAAAGCCCCCCCCCCCCCCCCCCCCCCCCCCCCCTCATATCCAGGGCTCCAGAGGTCTGGTACAGTGTGTCTGCCTCTCACTGTTCCTCCCGCTAGCCCCGATTAGCCACGCTGCCCCTGAAGCGCCAGCGCGGCTCAAACAGCCAGTGCCAAGGGTAAGCACCCAGCGCTGTGTAAACACACCAGGCCTGACTAGCACTCAGGAATGCTTTATATAAAGTCACATAAAGGCCCGGAGGGGGAAGTGGGTGTGTCATCTGACCGTCTGCAACTGGCTTTTGCTGCCACCATTTCCTTCACTCCAGAGAGGACGTCATGGAACATGAGCTCGCTGCTTCCAGTGTTTAAACAACTAAATATGCTGAAATGGCAGATCACAGATAACTCCACGCCTGATATTTTCTCTGGAGGGTTTTTTTTTTTGTAAAAATCTGCTTTTCTACGGATACCAACAGACCCTATTTACTGAACAGATTTGGATCAGCTGCAGCTCTGTTTGCTGTACAGCTGACCAGAGAAATTGACAGTTGAAAATTGGATCAAATTAGAACATTTTAGGTTTTGGCTTATTTCTATACAGGACTGAACAGCAGTTAACTTAAGATACTAACATGCAAACGAGAACGTTATCATACGTATCGCACAAAGTAAAATATGCATCAATAAATCTTGTCTGAAATAGTACGCATAACAGTTTCTTTTTCATTTGTGATTTTTTTACTACATGCATGTGCTGCTGCTTCCTTAATCAGGTCAACTTTGTGAATGAAAGCCTTGATCTCAATGGGCTAAATAAAAATATTTCATTATATTATAATGTAGATCATTAAAACATTTCACAATAGTTCTCAGCAGCCATAATCGAATAAAATAAATGAAACAATTTAAAATTTTAAACTATTTACAAGAATTGAACAATAGTTTTTCTGTTGAGGCCTCCTGTTGTTTCTCTGGTGACTGCTATACTTTCAGTACATATATTGACAGAACTAGCTGACTAATTGGATTTCATGGAGAAAACGTAGATATAAAACAAATTTAAAAGCAAGTTTATTTTTATTTCCGAATTACAGTCAGCTGGTACTTGCACAGCAAAACATCAGCTACAAAGCATGTAAACCTACACACAAAGGAAATACAGAATAAAACATTTAACTGATTTGTGGAGATGTTTTTTTATGCTGCCGTGTCCTTTATTTTGGCACGAAGGTTAAAAAGACCGAAAGGTGCAGGTGGTGTTTCTATTAGAAAAGCTAACACAGGCGAAGCTACTGTCTCTGTTTGTATTTGGTTACATGTCACAAGTCAAACAACGGTCCCCAGATGGCAAATAGCTGGGCAGGTAGCAGCGATAATTTGAAAAATATCATTTAATACTGAAGTCAGTGAGTTTGTTGGTATTACAGACTACAGAGTTCTACTTCTGTCTTGCTATAAGAGCCTCTAATACTTTAGAGTTTATTGTATTTTTGCATGTCGCAGGTGACTGAACTGTAAAGGGTACAAAATCTATTTAGACTGCAGAGCTTGTTATAGTTTTCAGACCATATAGGCATAGGTGACCTGAGCAGTACGCCTGATTCTTTATTTATTTTTAACCGGCCTTGTTTGTGCGGGCGCTCAGATCAACCGGCAGGTGATGTACTGAATGGTTCTTGCAGAATCCTCGTACTTTTAGAGGAAAAGGAGCACCGATCCCTCCCAGGCCCTGTCATTTACAGCACGGCCAACAGGAAAACCGTGTTCTCAACGCGAGCTCACAGCAGATGTTTGCCCCGGTACAATCCGTACAAAACGTCAAATTGAATTCATTGCCACGTCCTTAGCTCAGCGGCCAGAACCTTGGGGATGAGCGTGATTATAAATGCTTTTGGTTGAAACACTAATTAAACCGGCTACAAACGCGGAGGCCTGGTCCAGTTGGCAGCAGCTGTCAGCGGTGTGATAGAACAGCGACCACCGTGTTTGGTGAATGATATAACTTGTTTAGGCAGTGAAAACGCTGTCGACTGACGGAAGCTGAACCAGCACGCATTGATGTTCTTTTAGCAAACCACAGGCAATTTAACACGGCCCGAGTGTCGGCAAAATCTTTCTTTCGGCCCCATAGATGGAGCACAGAGAGCCGGCGCTCTCTTGTAATTGAGTTCTTTGCAAGGCTTCGCGTTGTGGTTTTTGGGGACTAGCTTATCAGCAGAACACGCAGGATCGACCCTCCAGCAAAAAGGCACTGTTGCCATCCTATCTGCTTTCACTGCCAAAAGCGCTTACAGCAGGAAAAACACGAGTGCTGATTCTTCAGCATGTGCATCCCTGACCTGTGAAAGCAGAGCTTATTCAGTCATTCTCCAGCAGAAAGGCTGCGCGCAGCAGGGAACGGCTGTCTATTTAACCGCCTTTCACATGCACTCTGCTCCACCAGCCAAGGGCCTTTCACTATTCAGTCGCTGTCGTCTGCCGATGGGCTTCGAGGCATCACTGCCGCGGGTGTATTTCGGAATCACCTACATACAGTACATGTGTGTGATACCTTGGATAATATAGATAATATTTCACAAACAATCATGGGTAAAATTGTACAACATCCACAATAAAATATTAAATAAAATGCTAAAAATCTAAAAATATATATATAAAAATTTCAAGAAAACCAGGCTACTAGCCTTAAGCTTATCTACTGTACTTATTAGGTAACAGGTGCCTTGGGAACTGAAATATTAGAGCATAGTTTACAAAAGTTACCCCATACAGTTAGTCACCATGAAGATGACAGGAAAGTCAAGCACCACTGAAAGAATCCACTGTACAACCTGTCATACGCAATGAAGAATACAAAGTCCAGGGGTCGAACACATGCATAATTGAACCCCGGTTTGATTTAGCTCCGAGAAGTACATCCCCCTTCTCCTCACGTAAATGAATCAGGAAGCGATCCTCCCTCCTCCAGCTGCAGATTGTGGTAGGAGCAGGAGGAGCACAGGTTGGGGCTGCACTAATGGATGTTTACACAGCTCGCTATCAGCCACCAGAATCCAGAAATCACACGCTCTCCACGCTCCCAGCTGTGGCTAAACAGCCTTAAGTTTTTTAAGCAGAGGTTTTTTTTTATTTGCAGGGAGAATTCTCTTTTTTTTTTTTGTTCTTTGCTTTTATATTTTGTTTTTGTAAGAAAGGGCTGTGGTTGGATTCAGCGCTGGTTATCCATTGTTATCCTCTGCTGGCTCTCTTTATTCCTCCTGCTCGGCTCTCCTCCACACTTGGCCCTCCCCCTCCTCAGCTCTCCCCCCCCGTTCTCTCCTCCTTGCCCTGCTCTTGCCAGTAACGGCCTTAACCGTTTGGCTTCATGTCAAAGCAGGGGCCTTTTGTGGCTCTGTCACAAATCTGCCAGGAAAAACAGAAACCATCTGTTCAGGCCTGGGCCTGAGAGGGGATGAGGGTGTAAATACATGAGTTTAGCCCTCGCCCTCAGCCCTGCCCGCGCACACAGGACCACCGAGCCCAGCGGAGGATACCGCACTCCCAACCAACAGTTATATCTACTGTGGCTTCATGGTTAACACCATCACATCTTACAAACGGGAAGATGACATGGAATTACGACATAACTGACTGTAAACCAGAAAATGACCAAATCTCAAATTACGTTTTCAACGTTAAATACTTTTATTATTTTCTAGTATTTGGAGCTGGACAGCACACGTTTGTCTATCACTCGTTTTTCTACTTGAAAACAAGTTTGTTTTTTTTTTTAAATGTGTCAACTCGCACTTGACCTTGAAGGTCAAAATAAAATGTCAAAAAGAAGCAATTTAAACAAATTGCCCTAAATACTCCACAAATGCAGAACTCGTGAACAAATTATTGCACGTAGTCATGCCAGTTACGCATCACCACACAAGTATAATGTCAGTTTTTGGCCACAGTTTATTTTGAAGGAAACGTTGCCTTACATAATCCTGGGCTTTCACACATGTATATTCTCTCGTCTGTAGACAACCATTTTAAGTGGCAATAACTGGGATGGAAGTCCTGAGTGTCGTGATAGGAGGGTAAGCCCTTTCCTTGTCGGATAATCCACCGGCCAGAAAGCTCCTGCAGATGGAAGCATTCTAAAAGGCCTCATAATACCGAGCTTATGTTGTCACTATCTCATGTTCTGCGGAGCGGCAGCACACTCTGTACTGCTCTGCAGTGATTTAGTGGACTGGGGGAAAATTACGGTGCGGAGGCCAGGGCCAATCTAGATTTCTATTTCCTCCGTAACCCAGTGAATTGTTCTAGATGCAGGATTTTCTACAGTTTTACATTACTGCGATGTACACGCAGATTTGTAAGTTAGTGTTGCTGTCGGCTTACATCAGCATGGCAAAGTGACTTTGACAGAGAAAAGGACACAGACGGCGCGAGTGATCAGACGTACGTGGTTTCGGAGGAACCCAACTTGACGTGCAGGCGGTTCAGGGAAGGTAATCTCTCAAAGCAGTTCTCAGGAAATCATGACGGCACATCATAACTCCACTTTAAAAGTCTTACATCTATCTTTTCCTCATCAACATGACTGTGTTCAAAGTTTCTATTTGTGAAGGCGAAATCTTAAATATTACATTAAAGAAAATATAAACTGTACAAAAAGGGGGGGAAAAAAGATATTATTCATCGAGGCTCAGATCACATTTTTTTTCCTTCGAGTCTTCATCGGAAACAACTTTTTAAAGTAACAAAATATTTGTTTTTCCATTTACATCCAGCTGCACCAGCTCTTCACTGCACCTGTTAATTCCCATTCAAAAGCCCAAGTTAATGTTTTCATTAGCTCCTGCCTAATGCAATGGTACTTGACACAGTGTAAGTGATGGAGAGGCAGGGTGACCTTTCCCTGTGTCTGCCAAGCTGTTGTTGAAACCGTGTAGTTGTCAGCCTGCAGCGAGGAGGCAGAGAGGCACTGCTGAGAACAGTCATTAAGCACAGAGCAAAGCCAGCTCTCGGCACCACTCGACACTTTTGATCTGCACATTTCAATTAGATTTCACATCAGGGTGCCTGCCTTCCCTCAGTTAGCACCTGCGCCCTGCCTTCCTAACCGACCGGCCTGGATGAAAAGGGAGCCACACTCACAGGAAACAACTAGAAAGTTCAATTACCAGCTGAAGTAGATGCACAAACACATGGCAGCATCCCGGAGCTTCTTGCTGATCTAATGACATAAAATGCTTTTTTCTTCTCATGAGCAGGGACAAAAGCACGTCTTATTTAAAGGTTTGTGAATGGTCCAAAGTGAAATCTTTCCTTCTTTTCCCAACTTTTTTTTTTGTTGTTGTATTTTACGGATTCGTCTCCGCTGAGATCCCGGCAAGCGGAATCTATTCCACCGCTCCAGATGCGCTCATCTGCAAAACTATTGATGTCTGAAAAAAGAAGCACATGCTGTTGGGCTTGGGACATTTTTGAAGCAATGTTCTTTGCCACGACACCTTCATTTAACTTGAAATGTGAAACACTTTCTTTGAGCTCAGACACCCTCAATAAGTATTTCCAAGAACTAATTTGTGTGATACGAGGGTGTCCTGCAGGCATTGGTAGATATGAATTTCTAAGAGCCACATAAAAGGAGCTCTTATTAAACTGACCTAGGTCCACTGAGTTATTTTCTGCCAATCAAAACAGTTAGTGAGGAAGATATTACATGTCCTTTTTATGTTAATTACTCAACTTCTTAAAGCTATAAGGAGCAACCACTGGCCAATCCCTGGCCTGTGTTTTTCTCACGATAAAACAAGAAATCAACTAGACTCAAGTAGTGTTGTATTTTATAAGATATAAAATTAAAGCTGCAATTAGCTTCATGCTTTGATAAACGCCAGCCTATTATACTTTGAAATCAATCCTCAGCTCGATTCTCCTGTTCTTGAAATGGACTTGAGTGACATGAGCTTTTTTTATAGCGATGGAGAAATGCCCACTATTTCCCTGAATCATTTCCCACCATTGTTTGTTGTGGTACGTTTTGATAAAAGATGTTAAGCTTTTACTGAAAAGCTGTTAAAGCATTTTAGAGAGCAGTGCACTAACTAATTTATGTCAAGTTTCTCAGCCGAAGCAGCGAAGGCAAACAATCAATAGCCATTAAACCCAGGGAGCTTTGTTGAACAACAGTTTAACAGACCTAAGGCAGTAGATGGGTGCCCTCTGGGCTTTAAAGATTACAGGTGACTTACGGCTCAGCCGACAATCATGCCACACCTTCATGAATTTCTTATAGCGCCAGTCGAGGATAACTAACAAGTGAGTGTGATCACGGCGAGGGAGAAAAAGCTGAAAGCCCCACAGGAAACTACATAATTGTCCCTAACTCCTGTCACCAATTTTCAAGGCTCGCGTATTACGAGTGTGACCGGAAACCACAGTTAATATGCACGGGCTGCCTCAGCAAAGAGCTTTCTGATCCATGATTGCATGTGTTAATGTTTCAGTTGGGTATTGATTTCCTGGCGGCCTTTTGTGCACTGGATTTATCCGCCTCGTCGCTGGCAAGCACGCCCCTCCGAATGTTTGATTAAAGTTCAATTGACTCTTCCAGTGAAGGGGCGAGGAGCCATTTCACTCCCTATTTGTAGCGCCAAAGCTCTGCCTGACATGTTCCTTTGTTCCCATTCAAGCTCCTGCCACCCAGGCAGCCACCAATGCACTGATCCTAATATCCCTGCATTCAGTCAGCCTCCTCGCCTAATCCTGGGACAGACAGGGCCGCAGCACAAACATGCCCGGCCAGCTACAAATCCTGGCATGGAGTGACCCTCTCTATAGCCTTTCGCTGTAAAATGCAGTACTCTTCGCTAATATGTGGTTTCCAAATATTTTATTCAACCTAACTGCAGATATACCTCTATTTTCCCAATTCTTCACTAACTTTGACCAAAATACCTTCACCTCTTCGCAGTGAATAGTGGCACCTTCTCCTCGTTACAAATAAATGAATGTGTGCAATCTCGTGATAAATTTGCCCATTTTAACAGCGTCCGATGTGTGTTTTTTTTCTTTTCTATCAGGGAGAGCTAATTACTTTCTACTACTATTGGAAGAAGACCCCAGAGGCAGCCAGTTGTCGAGCCCACCGCAGACACCGCCGGCAACCAGTCTTCCGCCGCATAAAGACACGAACCGCGTCAACTCCTGTCAACACTCCCTCACGTCCCCCCTCCAGCGAGTTCTGTACGTATATTTGACCTCAAATACAGACAGAGATTACAGGGGGAACCTGATATATTCTGGTGTTAGGCGACGATGTGAAATATTTTTTCCCTCTCCTCTCTTCCAGTGGACCTCAGCTCAGCCAGCGAAGATGACTTTGACAGTGAAGACAGCGAACAGGAGCTGAAGGGCTACGCTTGCCGCCACTGTTTCACTACCAGTAAGATGCCGCGTTTCATTTTCAGACACTTACTCTCATCATATAGACTCGGTCGGCTATTCCTGTCCTGATTGGGATCAGTGTGAGCCCACACACAACACAGTGCTGTGACAGATGGGCATCAGAGGATGTCAGGACTAATTTGATCAAATCAGACATGAGCCCACAGCTCGTTCACTCTCTCCACCTCATTATCCTTCCCCTCTTTCCACCCAGCTGGCTCTCAGTGCCAGGCTTCCATCTGATCACACTTACATTACCACTATCACAACAAGGGTGGCTAATAACTTTGACTTTTATCGTTAACTCATAGACTTTATTACTAAATTACTGATAATGTAATGCGGTATGTAAAGCAGGAGTGAGATGCTATCTTTGATTCAGTGCCTGCATGACAAGTACAACAATCTCAAATACACAATTACAGACAGCATCTAATCCAAAATATCAGAATGCACAACACAAACATAAAAATGTTAGCAACAGCGTTAGCAACCAAGGCTACGGAACAGACGGCCATTTATGGAATTTGTGATGATCAATGTCAAGACATAACAAAGATAGAAAAAATACTTTACAAACAAAATGTGTAACACAGACTGAAGCCCTGGCTTTTGACCTGCAGTCAGGATTTAAGCATACTTTTACCTGAAGTTTTGGGGTCTTTAACCATAGATGTCTGACAGTATATAAATAACATAAAAAGTATAATGGGTTTATTTTAAGGACGTTGTCTACATTCAGCAGTAGTGCTCGCATTGTCATATCGTTTCTGCGTGTGCACTTAGTATCACCTGTGAAAGTACGCTATTTCACAACTGTAAATGGCTTTCCTCAGCCTCCAAGGACTGGCACCACGGGG
Source organism: Lepturacanthus savala (assembly GCA_030544235.1). Lineage (NCBI taxonomy): Eukaryota > Metazoa > Chordata > Actinopteri > Scombriformes > Trichiuridae > Lepturacanthus > Lepturacanthus savala. The sequence goes on from CM060480.1 coordinate 16,086,980, forward strand.
GCCGGGAGAACATCTTGCTGTGCACAGACTGCCGCATTCACTTCAAGAAGTACGGTGAGCTGCCCCCCATCGAGAAGCCTGTGGATCCGCCGCCATTTATGTTCAAACCTGTCAAAGAGGAAGAGGATGGACTCAGCGGGAAGCATAGCATGAGGACCCGACGGAACCGAGGCTCGGTGCGTACACTCTCCCGTTCCCCATCTATCGCTCTATTTTCACCTTCAAGAGCTGTAGCCTCAGCGATATCCCTGGAGCAATACAGAGCCAGACTATAAACGCAATGACATTATCGTTTTTCGTAGTAGCACAGGAACTGCTTTGACATATATTGTTTCACAGATTTGGTTTTATAAAAGTATTTCAAAAGGTTAACTGCAGAATCAAGCCCTCTATCCTAATCACATGAAGCCCTTATATTGGTCGTATTGGCCCTTATATTTGTTGTTGTCTTGTTGTTGACAGATGTCGACGCTACGTAGTGGTCGTAAGAAGCAGACAGCCAGTCCCGATGGCCGAGCCTCGCCTACCAACGAGGATTTGCGCTCCAGCGGACGTACCTCACCCAGTGCGGCAAGTACTGACAGCACTGACAGCAAGATGGACTCCATGAAGAAGCCCAGCAAGGTAAACACAGCTTTGACAACTTGAGAGCTGTTTGTCTTCGCCTGCATCTCTGAAATGTAGACTAATGACTTCACTGCTTTGTCTCCACAGAAGATTAAAGAGGAGGCTCCTTCACCTATGAAGAGTGCCAAACGGCAGCGAGAGAAAGGAGCTTCAGACACAGAAGAGCCCGAGAGGGCTACCGCCAAAAAGTCCAAGACACAAGTGCGTCCATGGTCTTTATTTTGCTCATCTGTGTGTGTTCGGGTTTCTTAGACTCTGTGTTATGATGCTCATGGTTCGCTCTTTTTCTGCCCCTCAGGAGCTCAGTCGGCCAGACTCGCCCTCAGAATGTGAGGGGGAGGGGGAGGGCGAGGGCGAGAGCTCTGACGGGCGCAGCATCAACGAGGAGCTCAGCAGCGACCCGAAAGACATCGACCAGGACAACCGGAGCTCCTCGCCCAGCATCCCCAGCCCCCGGGACAACGAGAGCGACTCGGACTCCTCGGCCCAGCAGCAGCAGCTGCTGCAGAGCCAGCACCCTCCAGTCATCCAGTGTCAGCCAGGCACCTCGGCCGCCGCCTCGGCGCCTCCTCCGCCTACAACCTCAGCCCCGTCGCTGCCCCCACAGGTCTCCCCTACAGCGGCCTCCACCTCTCTACCTCCCCAGCCTCTGCCCCAGGCGAGCCCGATGGCCCTCATCCAGTCAGGAGCAGTCCTCCACCCTCAGAGGCTTCCCTCTCCTCACTCACCTCTGTCTCAGGCACCACCTCCCGGTCCTCCAGCCCCGCCTCAGTCCTTACCCAGCTCGCACCACGGGCCCATGCCTCCGATGCCACATCCGCTGCAGCCGGGCCCCTCACACATGCCTCATCCTCACTCTCTGCCCCCTCAGGGCTTCCCTGTGGGTCAGTCTCAGGTCCCGCCGCCACCAATCTCTGGCCAATTGCAACAGAGGCCGCACACACCTCCTTCCCAATCCCAGTCGTCTTCTCAGAGCGGGGGGCAGCCTCCCAGAGAGCAGCCCCTTCCCCCCGCCCCCATGTCCATGCCTCACATCAAGCCCCCGCCAACCACGCCTATCCCTCAGCTACCCAACCCACAGTCCCACAAACATCCGCCACACGGGTCAGCACCTCCATTCCCTCAGATGCCTTCAAACCTGCCTCCACCTCCTGCCCTCAAGCCCCTCAGCTCTTTATCCACCCACCATCCTCCTTCAGCGCACCCACCTCCCCTCCAGCTCATGCCTCAGGGGCAGCAGCTCCAGCCTCCCCCAGCCCAGCCTCCAGTTCTCACCCAGTCCCAAAGCCTCCCGCCGTCAGCCAGCCACCAACCACCTCCAGCCCCTCCTCTGCCGCCCTCCGCGGCGGCATCGTCACATCCCAACGGGCCACCGCAACCACCGTTTTCATCTCATCCTTTCAGCACAGTTCTACCTCCGACTGGCCCTCCCCCATCTTCATCGAGCTCTATGCCGGGGTTACAGCCTCCATCTTCCTCCGCTCCATCCTCCTCCATCTCCATGCCACTCCCAGCCTCAGTCACGTGTGCCGGCCCAGGCCCGGTGCTCCCGCCTGTCCACATCAAAGAGGAGCCTCTGGATGAGACAGAGGAGCCAGAGAGCCCCCCTCCACCGCAGAGAAGTCCCTCCCCCGAGCCCACTGTCGTCAACACGCCCAGTCACGCCAGCCAGTCAGCACGGTACGTCTACTAACACCCCAACACTATCTGTAAAAGACTGAAACATACAGGTACGCAGGCTGTGGTTTATCAGTAGTGTTTGGGATGCTGCTCTCACACACATTCAACAACAAAGAGTCTCTGTCATCATGTTTCAAAACCGGCATCCGAGGCCACAGTTAGCCTTGAGATCTGACTGGCTGATGTCTAGGAATTATTGTGGATGGAGAGCAGGGAGATTAATTACACTGAGATGCAAGTGAACGGAGACATCTGAATATGCGTACGTGTTGTTGCCTTGCGCTTTAGTGGCTCTCTGCCAATGAATAGCAATGAGGATTTTAATACATACTCAGCGCAGCAGCAAAAGTGAATGCCGAGGGAGTTTGTTTCCCTTTGAATAATAGACTAGTATAAGCTTTATGCAAGCTGTCCTTCATCTAATGGGAAATTATTACTCCTTTTTCCACCAAGGCATTTCCAAAGCTGGTGTAAAGACTATTTTTTTTCTTTTTTTTTAAGAGATAAAAGAGAAAGACAGCGAGTGACAGGCAGCGAGAGGAAGAAGCTAAAAGAAAGAGACTGAGGTTTAATTCACCGAAAAGAAAGCTGTAAATTATAGAAATAAAACTCATAGCAGTTATTTTCTAAAACACAAAACCATCAAAATGGCCATAAGAGGATTTACTGTGGAGACGAACGCTCTTGGTTTCAGTTTTGTTTTCCTCCTCTCTTGTTGGAGAGAAGCAGCGCGGTGGTAATGCAGCAGTAGATACAATGAACAACCACACAGATCCGATGTTGTTTTCCTTCATGTGTGAGTGCTGTGTTTCAAGCACGGCTGTAATTGTTTAGCTGAAGAGCGGGAGAGACATAGCATAGCGGCGCAGTGGAGAGAAATCAGTGAATGAGAGAAATGACTCATGTGGGAGAGACATATACAGACCTATACAGTGACATAATGATGTGGCTCTCTAACCAGCTGTGGCCCCTGGTGAAGCAAGACTGTTCTTAGTGCAAACTACAAACCGACGCTAACACTAGGTTCAGCGTTATATATAAAGAAGGAATACATTATATTCTGTCTGTGTAACATGTGATCATTAAGAAGTTAAACATCTAGTTGTTTTGTGAAAATGTTGAATATACTTAATATTCTTTTTTTTTTCTGACCACAGGTTCTACAAGCACTTGGACCGGGGTTACAATTCGTGTGCGAGGACAGATTTCTACTTCACGCCACTGGCTTCGTCTAAACTGGCCAAGAAACGAGAGGAAGCTGTGGAGAAAGCCAAGAGGGAAGCGGAACAGAAAGTGAGGGAAGAGAAGGAGAGAGAAAGGGAGAGGGAGAAGGAGCAAGAAAGAGAGCGGGAACGAGAAAAGGAAGCTGAGCGAGCTGCGGTGAGTTTTAATTGTCTCCCTTTAAGTTTTGCAGTTTTCATGTGTATAAGTAAATGTTCTTTTTAATCACACTAAACGTGGTGTTTCTCGCTCCACAGAAAGCCTGCAGTTCCTCTCACGAGGGCAGAATGGGCGAGCCTCAGATGGCCGGCCCGGCCCACATGCGTCCGCCCTACGACGGCCCCCCCACCACGATCGCAGCCGTGCCTCCGTACATCGGCCCCGACACCCCTGCCCTGCGCACCCTCAGCGAGTACGCCCGACCCCACGTCATGTCCCCCACCAATCGAAATCACCCCTTCTTCGTGTCCCTCAACCCCGCAGACCCATTGCTGGCCTACCACATGCCCAGCCTGTACAACGCCGACCCGAGCATGCGGGAGCGCGAGCTGCGGGAGCGGGAGATGCGCGAGAGGGAGATTCGAGAGAGGGAGCTGAGAGAAAGGATGAAACCTGGTTTTGAGGTCAAGCCTCCAGAGATGGACACACTCCACCCTTCCACAAACCCCATGGAGCACTTTGCCCGGCACGGGGCCATCACGTTGCCCCACATGGCCGGCCCTCACCCTTTCGCCTCCTTCCATCCGGGCTTGAACCCATTAGAGCGCGAGCGGCTGGCCATCGCTGGGCCCCATCTGAGGCCAGAAATGACCTACCCAGAGCGGTTGGCTGCAGAAAGACTCCATGCTGAGAGGATGGCCACAGTAGCCAATGACCCAATCGCCCGTCTTCAGATGTTCAATGTTACGCCACACCACCACCAGCACTCACATATTCATTCCCATCTCCACCTCCACCAGCAAGATCCTCTTCACCAAGGTAAAAGAAAGCCCTGCTTGATTACTGTTGGATATTTTCAGATGTCACAATTTAAGCATTAAGAAAATAATATATTATGATAAATTTGAAAGGTTGCATTGCCATACTTTACATTATATCAATTTTGTGGAAATATAATGCTGTTTATTACCCATAATTTGACAAACACAGATACATTCAGAAAAATCTTTGATAGTTTCACATAAATGGCAAGTAAAGTAAATGTAATGATTAATATACATATATATTTATATAGAGCAGATTTTTCATTTACAGTGGCACCAGTACATAGCCAATTTTTGGTCTTCTTTTTATCTGTGCAATATAACTGTTCTAATAATTACATTTATAAAAGTGTATCTACCTCAAATGTGTCTATATTTTATATAGACATTCAGCATGTGTACGATTGTATATTGTTGTATATAATCTTATAAAATGTAAATGACCGCATGCTTTTAGCTTTGTCTGATTCAATTTCTGTGTTTCAATACAAGTTTAAAAAATAGTAGAGGACCAAGATTAGAACCTTGGGGCACTCCACAGATTAATTGTTACCTATTTAGGATGCAGCAATGTTTCTGGTACAAATTCTTTTAACTGATAGCAAATGATTAGAACACCCTGTAGTCCAAATCTAAAATGTTTATAATAATATTGTGATTTACCATATGAAATATTTTGAATACAAGTAAAACAAGTACAAGAACCCTGTTTTTAATAGAAAATACTTGAAATATTAATGCATAGCTGAAACATTGTATCTGCAATTATGGGATGTTGTTATCTGCTTTGCATTGTTATATGTAGAGAAATTGCATTGGAGAAACAGGGTGTAGTAGAAGACATTAATGAAGAACTATTAAATTCTAATAAAGTATGGTCGAGCTTTGACATGCTGGACTGTGGTTAGAGCTGTTAAAGTCAATTCTGCACTCTTGACCAGTTTTAAGTTATTATATTGAGGTGTGTATCATTAATGCCTTGTAGCATGCACTGTCTGTGATGAGTGTATCTTGAACCTACGACTCTGACTCCCAGAAGGTGGTGGTGAATGTCTTGTGTGTCCTCCAGGGTCTGGGGCCCATCCACTAGTAGATCCCCTGGCTGCTGGACCTCACCTGGCCCGCTTCCCCTACCCCCCTGGCGCCATCCCCAACCATCTCCTCGGCCAGCCACCACATGAGCACGAGATGCTGCGCCACCCAGTCTTCGGTAGGCTCCCGGCCAACATCAACCCTCATTAAGAGTAATATCACATGCCATCCATCAATCCGAGCTCTGCCAGATTGCCTGATCAAATCTTTGGTTTGTGCCGCCTCCAGGTACTCCATACCCACGGGACCTACCAGGAGGCCTGCCGCCGCAAATGTCCGCAGCGCACCAGCTGCAGGCCATGCATGCCCAGTCCGCTGAGCTCCAGAGGCTGGCCATGGAGCAACAGTGGCTTCACGGACACCATCACATGCACGGAGGACCACTGCCTGGCCAGGAGGACTACTACAGGTCAGAGGAGCAGCAGCAAATCAGTGTAAAAGGAAAAACACAGCGGGTCTGTCTTGGATTCGCCAAATATTAACATCGGTGTTGTCTGTGTTTCAGCCGGCTGAAGAAAGAGAGCGACAAGCAGCTGTAACCAGCCAAGGGAGGCAGCGACTAACAGGTGCAGGACACGGGAAGTTGTTACAGAACGGTCTCACAGAGGCTCTCCAGGGTCCTCTGAACACATTCAGTTTTGAAGAACAGAAAAGGCCAAGTGGATCGTCTGAGAATTCTTCAATATTTGTTTTTTTTGTTTTGTTTTTTCCTGTCAAGGACTTTTTTTTTTCCTTTTCTTTTTTTTTATTATTATTATTTTTCAAGACATTGACTTTCTTTGGTATATAGCCAGTAGTGACAACGTCCTCAAGACTCCTGCATGACAAGCTTCCCTGACGTTTTTTGTAGGTGCTAGAACAAGACACTGTGCTTATCAACAAAAAAAAAAAAAAAAAGACAAGACCGGTCAGGCCGTTTATGGAAAAATAACAAGTGCTATCTTAAATTCAACATTTATTTTAATACATTGTTGGAGGTTTTTCATAATTTTAAGAAAAGCTACAGCATGGCGTTTTTGAGTCTGTAAATAGTATATATAAACATATAATTATTATTATAATTATTATTATTACTAGGTGTGGACTCCAAACCAAGTCGTTTCAACCTCCAATATAATTGTTTTGAAGCATTATCCCTTGTTTCAGAGGGGAGCACCATGGCATTATATGAGCAGTTTCTGAGAGAGTTGTGGTTCAGTTGTGACGTTCCTCTGACATCACTGTGTTAGACTTAGTCCCACATACACTATGTAAACCATAAACCCGTCACACCCACATCCATCAATTACACCGCTGACACACACGCGCCAGGTCGTCAGAATGTGTGAACTCAACACGTTGAGTTAATTATTCGAAACCCTTGAAGAGGCGACACAGTAATCACTCCGGCTTTTGTCGAGTGCACGCTGAAGCCACCATGGATCAAAAAGAAAAAAAAAAAAAAAGAAGATTGCACTGAAAGATTCCATGAGCTCCAATATGATTGGTTTTATCGTTTTACTTTAAAATCAGTATTTAAGCCAACAGAATGGAGTGATACTCCATTATTTTTTGTCTTTTAAAGGGAAAGGTTTTAATTATGATTTTACAAAAAAAACAAAAAACGACACCTGAAGCATATTTGGCCGAACGGAGTAAAATCTTTCCTTCAGGTTCTTTTAAATGCTGATTATCCGGACCTAAATTTTAACATTGTTCACCATAACGGAAACCTAACAGGACTTTAGGATTGTTTTTAGGTGTGAAAGGTGAATCGGTTGATTTTTCTTTACCTGGTCCAGTCGTCCATGTCTGTCGCAGGGCTCATATCCGAGTGAGTCATCCTCCGACTAGGCTGTAATAATGTTCACTGTGACACTAGAGGGGGCCTGCCGGCATGTGACCACCAGGGGGTAGAGGGTCGATGATTGTGTGTGAATGTTGTATGTGTGTGTGTGTGTGTTTCCTGTCAATTTTTACGTATGCCTCAGTTCCTTAAGGACACACGCGTCCTCCTGGGCCTCAGGAGTGGTGTGTTTGTGCGTGCCACTGACTGTTACAAGTATTGTTGACCTGTCTTACCAGTGCACATGAGCCCAAGTTTGTTGATTTCTGTCGCTGTAGCCATGACACGAGTTCTCCATTTGTTCCATGCACCAAGACTGTTTGACCGTCATGGACGTTTAGAAAACTGTGGCAATTATTTTTTTTCTTTCAACCAAAATGAAGAAATTGTACTCGCGTTTTAAAAGTGACCATATCGTCCCTCAGAGCACTATAATTTTACATTTCAACGCTTGCGAACGTCATTAAGCTCACGCCCCGTTTTTTGGAAAAGTCTTTCAAGCCCCGACGAGAACCCGTCACTCTGTCTCGCCATCTCCCACTGATTCCTGTTTCTCTTCTGACATACTCCTCATCATCCTTTGCCTCGTTTCCTGACGATTCCCTTGCCTTTTACTCCCTCTTTTTGTGTCTCCAAAAAACCTTTGATGTTAAGTGTTGTCAATGGTTTAGCTTCTTGTTTCAAAGCGGCAATAGCAGAATGTAAATTCTGACTGCTAAGATTTATATATATACTGGTATCTTGAAGCTTATTGTATATATGAGTAGTCGCCATGGGATGACACAATGTAAACAAAAAGTAGAAATAATAAGAAAAATTGTGAGTCCTGTGTTCTCTCCATTTGAGTATTTTGTAATTTTTTTGAAAAATTTGTGGAATTAAAATAAACGACTAAGTTACACCACAAGACACGACTTGGATCTGTTTTTTTTTACTTTTGATGAATGAAATAATGGATGAATGAAAGTCTACAAAAAAACCCAGCAGCTGTGAGACTAATAAGAGTAATCCTGTTTTAAAGGTAAAGATATTTGACTTCTCATTGCTCGAATAGAAGAGAAAAGACCAGGAAAACCCTCTCAGTTCCCTTGTTTCTTTTCATTTATGAAATGTAATTCTCCCAGCTGAGAAGAAGGGACTGTCTTAGGCTCTGTTTTGATAATACTTTGTGTCCTACATTTGCTCTTGAATAATAGAATATGTGCTTGACAGGAGAAATGTTACAGAACAGATCAAACATTCACATCTCTTGTTTTTGTTTTTTTTTCCCCCTCCAACCTTTTCGTTTTCTCAGCCTGGCGAACGCGGAGCTTTAAGAGATCACCCCCAGCAGCAGGTAGTGAATCTCAGAGCTGAATATTGCGCCGCTGTGGTATAATAACATGAAAGCTGGGCTAAGCCAGAAGGAACACCTACTCAGGCTGAGACGGCGCGCTATCAGCGGGGCAGGGCTGTCATTTCATCCTGTGTGGGGAGTGATAGACCAGCAATCTGGGATGGTGTGCCACAGCCGCGGCTGTCATTTTGAGAGCGAGCTATTATTCTGCTGCTGCTCTCTGAAATGATTCTCTCTGTCCTCGGGAAAATAAATAAATAATAATAAAAATAAAAAAAAAAATCTTGGTTCCTCAGATGCTCTATCCCGGGGGTGTCATGTGACGGCCGCCTTGTGAGGAGGTGCTGCTTGTTGCCAGGCTCGCCCTCACCTCCCCGTAAGACACAACAAGACGTCAGAGACGAGCAGCGATGGCTGGTTGAATAATTCATCCCCCCCCACCCCCTCCTCTATTCTCTCCCTCCTCCGCACCGGCAGCAGAGCGACTGTGACTTGTGTCAACTCAAATCCTCCTCATCATACTGTGTGTACCCCTCAGGCAGCCGCACGGGGGGGGACAACATAGTCTTAGAAAATCTGCTCTTTCTGTCTGCAGCTGCAATATGATTATAGCCGGGTTATTGTGTCTGCTGCAGCAGGTCTCGGACATAGAGCCTCCTCATCTTCCTCTTTTTCGCTCCGCTGGGCCTCGCCTGTGCTGCAGAGTGTGATGGTGCTCGGTGGCAGAGAGGAGCCTCCGCGCTATTAGTGCGTTCAGTCGGAAGGTTGCTGTGTTCTTTCAGCGGGGAGCTCTGCGGCTGCCCCGTGTTTGTCAAAAAAAAAAAAAAAAAAAAAACGAGCTGTGTTGTCACAAGAGAGCAAATCTGCTGTTGTAGTCTTCCTCATCCGACTGTCTGGGGTAGACATACAAGAGACATGAGCCCAGATATTTCATGTCTGCTACTCTACCCTAGCAGGTGCCTAGTGTAGAAATAAAATCACTGCTTTAATGTTTTGCTTTTTCTTGATTTTATATATATATACATATATACATACATACATACATACAGTACAGGCCAAAAGTTTGGACACACCTTCTCATTAATGCGTTTTATTTAATGACTATTTACATTGTAGATTCTCACTGAAGGCATCAAAACTATGAATGAACACACGTGGAGCTATGTACTTAAAAAATGACACATAAAACATGTTTTATATTTTAGTTTTGCAACACAGTAATCAGAGCAAAGGGTGGCTATTTTGAAAAAAACAAGTATAAAACATGTTTTCAGTTATTTCACCATTTTTTGTTAAGTACATAACACCATAAACATGTGTTCATTCATAGTTTTGATGCCTTCATTGAATGAGAAGGTGTGTCCAAACATTTGGCCTGTGTGTATATATATATACAGTACAGCTCTGGAAAAAATAAGAGACCATTGCAAAATTATACATTTTTTTCTGATTTTAGTACTTTTAGGTATGTGTTTTGGCAAAAGGAACAATTTTTTGGTTTGACTCTATAAACTACTGACAACATTTCCCCCCAAATTCCAATTAAAAATATTATCGTTACATTAGCATTTATTTGCAGAAAATGACAAAAGGTCAAAATAAAAAAAGAGATGCAATGTTTTCAGACCTCAAACAATGCAACAGATGCTGGATTTCAGAAGAAAAAAAAATGCAGTGGGTATATGCACTACCGCTCAAAGTTTGGGTTCACCCAGACAATTGAGTGTTTTCCATGAAAAGTCACTTTTATTTACAACCATGAGTTGTAAAATGAATAGAAAATTGTATTACATTAGTCTTCTGATGCAATGAGAAAACACATTGTACCGTTAGAACACTGACCTGATAGTTGCTGGAAATGGGCCTCTATACACCTATGTAGATGTTGCACCAGCTTAAATAGTCATTTACCACATTAGCAATGTGTATTTTGAATTAGTTTAGTTATCTGCATTGGAAAAACTCTTTTATTCCAAAAATAAGGAGATTTCTAAGTGCCCCCCAAACATTTGATCAGTAGTGTGTATATAGTCTCATTTACAGATGTGGAAAAAATATTAAAGTGAGCACAGGTGTAGGAATTTTATGCATAAAAATATAGGTGATTAAACACATCTAAACTGCAAATGAGCCCATTTCCAACATGCAAACAACCATTTTTTAATTTATTTAAAACAAGGTTTGTCCCTGCAATTCAACAATATAAATATATGTAATAAAACAACAAGGTTTTCCTGTAAAATACTGAAAGGATCACTGCACCTGGCAGGGTCAACATACAGAGGCTGCTGGATGGTGAAATACTTAGATAGTCCTGTTGCCGTCCGTTATCAAGCGTATTTGCCCTGTAAAGTCAACAAAAGCCTGACACAGAAAAGACTGGGGTTGCGTCTGGGAACCTGCTTCTTCACGAAAGATGAAGCATCCTTCACATCTCCAGGGAATTGACCTCAGTGCGTGTCCAGTCACCGTCCTTCTCCTCGCACTTCCTGTAAATTCTGCTCCCTCACCACACACACGTCTGAGGTTTCTCCTTCAAAGTCTGCGGTGAGAAGTGTGTTACCCGTGTGTCTGGATGGTCTGGATGTCCAAGGAGTGATTTTCAAAACAAAAGGAAAGGAGTAAAGATGCCAACAGTGGAAATATGTGGCAGGAAGTCACACGCAGGGTCTCGGGATCTCTTTTTAACTCATTTTTCATATATAGGGATTTCTATATGAGAAGGTTCATTTACTGAAGACCCCGAAGGAAACAGCTTTTCTTCTCCGGTCGATTTTTCTCATTCATGAATAAGTCACATTTTTCTCTGCTCCATTTCAGAGAGAAATATTGTACCTTTTCTTCATTTTTTTCTCTATTACATTTATCTATCAGATTAACACCATATGAACAGTTCATGGTTCCATCATGACCAACTACCACATTAATACATGATCCAACAATATAATAAAGCAATAAAGTGGCCATGCTACATAAAAAGTGCTTTTACTTTTGATATTAAAGTAGTAAGTTAATACTTATAGACTTAAAGGGATAGTTTGGTATTTTTGACATGAATCTGTATAGCATCTATACAGATTAACCTATCATCAGTGTCGTAACACTGATGATAGGGATGCTATACAGATTATCCCTTTAAAGCTAAATGAATGCAAGAGTCATACTTGTACTGGAGCATTATTGTTATAGCGTGGTACCTTTACTTGATTAGATGATCTAGAATACTTCTTCCACGCCATACCTTACTTTTATAGTGAAATGAGGTATTTATTCAGCTCTAACCTGTTAAAATCCAGAACCCCCTGATACGGGGGCAGTATTGAGTTTTACACATATATTGTATGAGAAAACCTCAGCTACAACACTAAAAGTATTTTTTTATCCGTACTAAAACAACAATCTCCCTTTTAAACATCCTACAAAATACATTTATGTTCTGTAATCATCCTCAATGTGATTTCTATGATTTTATGGAAAAAATAATTGATCTTTGAACTCTTATATTTAAATAATTGAGCTTTGCATTGCAGATAATTTAGTTCTTTTTCCTGATTTGGAACCCATCATTGGAACCAAGTTTCCTCTGCCCGGATACAGGTCACTGGGCCCCCCCCAGAGCCAGGCCTACACCCATAGGGCCTGGCGGGGTATAGCCCGAAAGGGTAACATGGGCCCCCCCTTCCCATTGGCCCATCACCCATGTGTGTGTTTTTTTTAAATCAAATGTTGATTAGTGACCTATCAAGGGACTGCACATGTACGTTAGCTCCGAGCTAACTCTGGTACAATGCATGAAAAATGGGAACATAACTGAACACCACCTGGTGGTGAGTTGGCTCTGATCGTTGGGGAGGATGTCGGTCAGACCTGGGAGGCCAAAACGTTCTATAAGTGGTTCGCTGGGAAAGCTGTTTTAACTCATACCCCTGGAAGAGCTTCACTCACGTGGGGCAGGCAGGGGGACGTTAAGTCCAACTGGCAGGCATGGAAGGAGTTCAGTGAGGCCATGGAGAACAACTTTCAAACAGCTTCAAAGAGGTTCTGGACTTCCATCCGGTGGCTCAGGAGGGGGAAGCAGTGCACTGTCAACACTGTGTTCAGTGGGGGGGGCGGGTCACTGTTGACCTTGACTCGGGATGCTCTGTTCATAACCTTCATGGACAGAATTTCTAGGTGCAGTCAGACCATTGTGGGGTCTGGGTTCAGTGGCCTCATGGTTGGGTCGCTGGAGCGGTTTGCAGCCGAGTGTGAAGTACCTGGGATGAGAATTAGCGCCTCCAAATCTAAAGGCATGGTTCAGCCCGAAAAGGGTGGAGTGCAGCTTCCGGGAAAGGGATGAGTTCAAGTATCCCAGGGTCTTGTTCACAAGTGAGGTAATGACGGAGCGGGAGATTGACGGGTGAATCAGTGCAGCGTCTGCAGTGATGCGGGCTCTGTACCGGTCCCTAAAGAAGGAGCCGAGCTGAAATGTGAGGCTCTCGATTTACCAGTCAATCTCGATCCTACCTTTACATACTGTCACGAGCTGACCAAAAAGACAAGATTGCGAATACAAGTAACCGGAATGGGTTTCCTTTATAGGGTGGCTGGGCTCCCCCTTAGAGATAGGGTGAGAAGCTTAGTCATCTGAGAGGAGCTTAGAGCAGAACCGCTGCTACTCTGCACTGAGAGGTGGCTCGGGTATTGGTAGCGAGGACGCCTCCTGGACGCCTCCCTGACGAGGTGTTATGGGCACATCCCTCTGGGAGGGGACCCCGGGGGAAGTCCCAGGACACTTTGTGGTTCCCCTGGAAGAGCTGGACGATGTGGCCAGAGAGAGGGAAGTCTGGGCTTCCCTGCTGCAGCTGCTGCCCACTCAACCCAAACTCAGATGAAGCAGAAGAAGACAAAGATAAAGACAATATTCTAGCTATATCCGCTCTGTTACAGCAACATAAATTGATTCTGACATTTCTGTAATTGCCTCACATGTTGTAGATTTCTTTTGATACCATGTTCGAGTATATAAACTTTGTGGTTGTAGAGATATTCCACATTTATCATTTAGATCAAAAATAGGCCTGGGGATTAAGGTCGTCATTTTAGCCAAAATATTCAAACCTTATATAACCAGCATGCATTTTTTATTTTTACATTATTAATTAAGATTATTATTCTTATTATATCAGACTGAAATTATGAATGATATTTCTTTTGATCATTTTGACCTGCGGCTAATATATAATATAAATTTATACAGAACTTATAGTATCTTTGTGATATTGCGACCTTCACTTCAGTAAAAGTTCTGAACACTTCCTCTATTGCTGCCAGTTTGTTTGGGAGCTGGAGATAAACTTGTTGTTTCTCAGTGTGTTTTCACCAAAGGAACCTTACATTGCATCTCGGATAGACAAAAATAAAAGGAGTTTTGAGAGGGAGGAGGATGCAGCATTCCAAAGCGTGATATATTTCATGTCTTATGTCCGAGAGACGGCGGCCATTTTGACCCACTCTTATGCTCAAATCCCTGCATGTGCGCTGTAATGACTCTCCTTGCGTGTCAGTATCAGTTTGTGTCCGTGTATCTGTTTGTGTTGTTGCCTGCTGTGTGTTTGGGGCCTGGGCTGCAGCTCCAATGATTTCTAATGATATCCTGCTCTCACATTCCTGTTATAGCCGCTCTGGATTCCCCTTTCTCTGCACCAGTGGATCAGTCCAGCACGGCCACTGGCCCGGCCGTGCATTCCTCACCCACTCCCATCACACCCACACACACACACACCCTCAGGAGGCCTCTTGCTGACGCCTACTGCAAACCTCACTCTTTCTCTCTCTCTCTCTCCCACACTCCCTTCTGTTTCTATTGTCTTGTGTTAAATTTCAAGGGAACAGCCTGTAGCCAGAGTCCTAGGAACTCTTTGTTCAATAAAGCGTGCCAGGTTCGGTTCCTCGCTGGCAGAAGACAGACAATGCAAGGCTCACACGCTAGACTTCCAGGCTCCTCTTTAATGTGTTGTCATAAAACATGCAGCTGGCAGAGACTTAACGTTCAGTGGGACTCTGAGCCGCTGCAGCACACTGAGCCCAGGGTACTGCCCTTCCAACTGTCCCCAAACATGTTTCTTATTACAGCGTCTGTGCACTGTCAGAGTCGCATAGACCTGACATTTCAGCTCCTTCACGGCGCATTTTAATTCGCCGTTCGCTCGCTGGAAATCTGAAAAAGTAAGGAGGCTGCCTGGGCTGCAGCCTACACGAAAACGTCCTTTACTGTCATCACAAAATATTGGGATGGTCGAGAGGTATCGGTTCTTTTGGCAGCGCACTCTTTCAAATTTATTTTTCAGATGAAAAGGCTTCAAGCTGCCGCCTGATTTACTTCTCCTTTGCTTAAAGAGGAAATAAACCCAGAATTAATTTAAGAAACAGTCTGCATGCTGCCATGTGGCCATCCCCTAACTCTTTAATGTGTAGCCATGTGGTTTTCATAACCCTTTCGTAACTCAAAAACAGATTTGTTTTAGCCACGCATTTACAAACAAATTCTATTTCTATTTAAACGAGAAACTTTATAATAAACTCCAAACCAACTTGCACTGACACTGAAGCAATGGGACCGTTCAGGAGTCTGTATGAAATTATGAACGTCATTATGAGAAATAGTAGCACATAGTTACACAATCCAACAGTTTGCTCTTATTTTTTTCATGCAGATGGGAGCATTTTATCATGTTTCTCCATTAGTTTCACACCAACTAATCTGAGCTGTGAGTAATAACAGAGCAGCATCTTTCTCATTTATTGCATTATTGCTTGTCTCTGAGTTACAACTGTCTTCATGGATTCAAAATGGCCAAAAAAAAATCACATTTTATATTTCAGTGGATTTGGGTTATTAGAGAAAATAGATGAATATAAAGTAAAAATAAGTGCAAAACTCAATACGGCTAACAGTCATTGTTAAGGCTAAATAGACTTTCTGTACTTAATTTAGAGATTCATCTAAATCTGTTACAACATATTTTATTCTAAAATCACCCACATGTCAGGGTGACGTTCATATTTTATTCTAAAATCACCCACATGTCAGGGCAGGAAATTATAATAAAAACAATTAGTTCTCACTAAATGAGTTAAAAGAATGTCTGGTTGATTAAATATATTCTAGTATCAGAGAAATATATGTGAAAATCAGGATGACAGACAGAAGGTTCACAGTATGGTCCAACATGGGTAAAAAAAACAGTTTCTATCAGGTTTATTGATTTAGTTCCAGCCACCAGAGCAGATGTAGCACAGAGAGACTTAAAGTCAGTAAACCTGATTTAAAAAAAAAAAAAAAAACCTTGTTATTGACCCAATTCTTATGAGCAGAATAGATAAACATAACCACCGACAGTCTTGTGAACTTCCTGTTTTTGAAAATGATGTCTATGGATCACAGCTACTGGAGATGTGCTGACCTGATTTAACCTATGAAAGCTCTCTCTGCCACCATGGCCAATGTCAGCGTTTCATGGGAAAGTTCAATTCTGCCAATTGACACAGACGGCGACTGTGTGTTTGATTCGTCATATCACCAACGGGCCTGAAGAAGCCAATTCAAACCGAAAGCGGGCATTTCCTGTTCTGTTGATGGTTGTTCTGCTCTGTTGAACGTCACCAAACTAACCTGAAACGTGTTTGCTGCTTGTGCTAACATTAACATCGTGGCTGTTGACAAATGACGGTTTACTCTTCTGTGTGGGAGGATTTGGTGTCGGCTGGCCGCTGATTTATACCGATGTGTGGAGTAATTCATTTTTTGTTTCAACAGAACTCAGATCTTTTTCTTTTGTTGTTGTTTGGGACTGTTATGCTGTAACATGACAACGCAAACACTTTGCAGAGCCATGAAACACAAATAATCATAATTTATGTAGCGCCTACAATGATTAGTGGAGTAGTCCTCTGTGGTAATAAATTAATATCTTTATGGACTGTTGGTCAGACAGAGGATGACATTTGAAGATGTCACCTTTGGCTTTTTAGCATTTTATGACATTCTATAAACAACCAATTGATTAATTAGGAAAATAATCTATAATTGAGTTTAAAATGTATGTTTTGCTTGGAGTTGCTGTGTCGGTTACCTTCTGTCAGTTCATGATGTATATTGGCTTTGACTGTAGCAGTATTCAAGTATTACTTGATTACACATAATATCTATATGCTACTGCTGTTTATTGGGGTACCCATTAAGCTGTTACCAAGACAACAGCAACTCTTCCTGGTTCCAATTTATAACACAAATGTATACACACCCCAGTTAAAACAGTATACATTACATCTCTGTATATGCACACACATTTACACATGCTATGCTAATTCAGAAACTAAACATATATACCGTGCTGATGGTCATGTGTTGTTGGATACATCCATCACAATTCACTAGGTAGACTATTTCCTGTAAGGTGGAGGTACTTTGTTGAAAACGGTCACATGTCCAGTGTTTGTCCAACACACAGATCTCAATGGTATATTCCCCTGTCTGAAGGGTCCTACAGGTGAAAATCCCCTGGGGGAATGATTATTATTGTCATTATTGTGTATCATTGCTGCCTATCTGAATTATTCTAGATTACTGAGAGTGGTGTTATATAACATATACTCCTTATTCTCATTTGGGTTGTAATGAAGGGTTATTTACATTATTTATGAATCATTCAGTCTAATATCAGTGAACAAGTAAATTAGCACTACTTTTTATAATAGTCTCTTGATATAAAGAGCAAAGCAGCAAATCCAGATGAATAAACTGTAACTAGGAATCTAGGAAACTTCAAACTGTTATCAATAAATATTCTGCCTATGGTTTAATCAACAAATTAAACCGCTAACTCAGCCTCAGATTTTTCCCCAAATTAGTGATTTTTATTTTTATTTTACGAACAATTCTCATTCATCAACAATTAGGCATTATATAAGATCCTACTATATATTCTTTAATTCCATACTTCCATATTTAATTCGATAAGCTTCATGCAAATCTATCCATTTCACTGATAATGAGTGTGCTAGCTGTTTTCCACATCTTCGGTTCACTCGGATTCAATGACGAGCACAACAGATGTGATTTAGGGATCAAATGCCAATGTCATTAAGTGACTCCCATATCAGGTTGTAGGTCAGCAGCCTCTCACAGTCTCCCATCACGCAGATAACGCGGGTCCGACCCTGGCCTGTCACACTTGCTGTGGTTGCTTTATAAAGCCTGCCTGTCACAGGGTAGCAACAGGACCAAAGCTAAATAAATCACAGGCAGTAAATGGCTTCTACTCCTCAGCAATTTCCTCGGCTATCATCAGTCTATGTGGCAGGACTGATAGCCTGCTGTCAGTTGCCTGCTACCTTGATGTAACCCAGCTTTCCCTGCAGTGTGGCGACGGGTTCGCGTCACCTCCCGTTGTTCTAAGGAATAGGACGGCGAAGGGGAAAGGTTGTCCGAGGTCCGACCGGGGGGGGTTTGGAGGCACAACCGGGGGCCAGCGGGGACAAGGAGCACCCTGACCTTGTGTTTGTGTAATGGCCGCGGTTGTGATAGATGGCACTGCCAGAGCGTTCACCCACCACACCGTGGGGCTGTCCACATGCCCTGACGCAGATGGATTGGCCTTTGTTTTTCCCCCTCACCTCCGCTGTGTAATTAATCTTCAGTGTGAGTCCATGGAAGAGAGTGTTCCTCGACTGTGGGCTGCTGACCGATAAACTCGCCGGCGTGGGTAAAGGCAGGCTTTCAAGGCCCCGGGGACAAGCACCACCTAGTAGATGGCAAAAGAAGATGTTTAAATGCATGCTGCTCCGGGGCTGCCTCGCTCATCTCGGTTATCAAAAGGTAGAGGCGGCGAGCACAATATTTGTTCATGCTCCAGAGTACAATTTATCTTGGATGAAAATACCATATCTGGGAAGATTCAAGCAGTAATGGAGCCTCTCCAGGTCCACCACCATTGCATATTTTACACCAAGGCCTGGTTTCCCTCTACCTACTGCCTACCGCCCATTTTCTGCTCCATTTCACAAGATAATAAGACTGTGGGCTAAAATAGCTTCAAGCAAATTAAAATATTCTACACTGCTATTTTTTTTATATATATATTCTGCTTAAATTAATGGTATGAAAACTGCATATTAAACACATAGCAATGATAAGGATCGGCTCAACAGAGGATGCACAGTTAAAATCCACAAGAAAGAAAAGATAATGAAAATAAGGCATTTTCAACCATATTTTTAAGAATTGAATATTATCATAATTTTAAAGGGCAGTCATTTATATGCGGTAGGCCAGGTCTTGAAGTGAATACCTTACCATTATTTTGCATCATTAAGTAGTAAAATACATTGTGAAAGTCATAATTTTTGCTATAAAATCCTACAAGCCAGCAATAATAATAATATATTGTAAGTCTACTGTAATGTAGGAGTTGACCTGATAACACTGTATAACCACTAGTGGACCAGGACGCTTCTACTATAGCTGTCACTTTAACTATATTATAAAACTGCATGTATTAGAAAGCGTATTGAAGGGAAACATTTGATATCTCTATGCTGACACAAATGAGTGTGGAGTCTTTCGAAACATTCGTGATCCAGAGGTTCGGAGGCAGCGTGTGTGTGTGTGATTTTGAATATAAAACCCTCCTCCGGGTGCAGTAGTGGGCTGCTAATCAGAGTCTGTACTTAATCCCCCAGCTGTGGAGCTTTTCACCAGCTGAGAGCAGGGAGGTTATGGACAAACTGAAGCCCCCTTGAGATGGGAGGTGTGTAGCAAATCCAGACAAATCACTGAGCCTCAAAATGAGCCAAATGGAGACTAAAATAGACAGGGTATATGCTGTTTTTCTCCTTTCTTAAAGGAAAATAAAGCCTCCATCAAGCTGTGATTTAATACCGAGCGGTGGGACAGGTCTGTTTAATGAGGTGATGTGAAGCCTGGTAATGAATATGTTGTGATATCCTGCAGCACAGCAAATAGAAGCACTGGGAGCCATTGAGCTCCAGAGCCCGAGGTGCAGGGCTGCAGAGCAAACAGGGAGAGCGTTAGTTCACAGATGATGTGTTAGTGATGCAGAGTGGATGCTCCATAATCACCACATTGCTCATAAATTCTCCTATAAAAGCACCTTGTAGACTACATTACTATATTACCCACTCATTCATCTCGTCGTACGATCAAAACAACAACAACAAAAAAAGACAGAAACCATATTGTAAAAATCGGATTTTAATTCAACAAATAGACGTTGCTCTCAAAAAAACACTGTTTACCTTCTCAAAACAGAGCAGACGCATTAAAGGCGGGATGCACACGGCTCGCTCTGATTTATCTGTATTCATGTTGAACATTTCTCTGGAGCAGCCCCTGGGGTTATGGTGGAACAGTGCATGGTTTAGTCGAGCCCTCCACTCCGGTGGCTGGCTGCAGATTTAATGGGCTTAGCAGCTGTTGAGGAAAAGCAGTGAGGGCTTGTGGCATATGCTCTGGTTAGAACAAAGAGCAGTGAGCACAACACACAAGCTGCAAACCGCCTGAGCAGAACCCAGCGTGGCTGCCACAGGAGATGCACTCAACCATTAAGCTGTTTTACAACTCGTGTGTTTATTCACTTTATTTGATTGACTATTTTTGTTCGCGTGCTGTTCTGAGTTTTTGTGCTGTTATTGGTGTATTGAGTCCTTTTTTAAAAAAAAAAATATATATATATTTTTACAACATCATACAACGTTTATTTTAATATATCCGACTGGTAGCATTCATCTGCTCGACAGACTGCAAGGTTACACAGTCGGTGTGCAAGCTGTTAATTCATGAAATGAAAGCAGAGGACGGTGTATTTCAAAGGTTCTTTAAAGGCACTTGACAAGGCCGCCCTCTTCAGGGAGAGCTGTAACCCCTCCAACACATCTGCTTTCAATGTGCTTAAATGGTGCCGTTTGGATAGAAAGTGGTGCAGTGAGTCCTCTAGTGGACGCAGCGGAAATAGCCGTAAACGACTATGTGGAAAATTATATTTATTATTTCATGCAAAATGCAGGAACACTTTGGCCTTGGCTGACATTGGAACCGAGTAAGTGACAATATAACATTTAACTCCGAGTCTTCTCTGTCTTTTTTTCCCCAGGCAAACGAGGAACGAACTCATTTTCATTTTCTGTCTAGAGCATTTTTATTTGATTTGGCAAATTGCTCCACTGGTTCATGCAAATAGGACCAAATTATCAGCTGAAAACTAATTAACTCTGGCAAATATGTGATCCTCAACACTCCCAACAGACACAATAGTGTTTGTGTTTGAGCAGAATGAGCGGTAAAGGTTGACTCGCGTTATTACTCTTCTTTAAGTTACTCCAAACAGTATTTCCTGTACGTGTAACAGCTTCACAGATTGCACATACGGCTTCTCTAAACATATATCTGGCCCACACAGTCTGGTTTCTCAGACACTACCAGCTGTTATGGACACACACAGGCTGATGTAAGTTTTATTGCAGTTTGCACAGTTGCTCTGTGCATATATGAGTTGCAACAGGGAGTATGTGTAAACAGCGATAAGGTTGTGTTTGTGCAACGTGTGTGCATGTGTGTGTGTGTTTTTGCTGGGTTTCCTAACCTAGTAGCAAACACGCTGTGGTGCCATGTTCTCCCACTCACTGCTGCCAGAAACAGCTCAGTGACTGACTGTGTGGGAGTGAAGTGTGGCAGGTTTGCAAACTGTCTGCGCCCATAACAGAACTGTATAAACCTTCTAAATCTAAATTAAAGAAGACGTTCTCTGTGTGTGTCTGTGGGTGTGTATGAATAAAAGTAAGTAGTAAATGCTCTCTTTTTCATTGCCTGCTTTGCCCCCATTAAAAGGAAAAAAAGTGCCTCGTGCCTCAGGGAGGCTGAGCTGTTCTATAAAGTAAAGAAAAAAAGCTCTCTGTGTAGAACAAACTAAAATGGTCAAACTCACTTGACATTGTGAAAGAGAGATATGAGCAGGTACAAGCAGCCTGTGTGGGAGACGGAGGGGGGAAATGAGACCAAGCGAGAGGCCTCTGGGTGAACAAAGGCTTATCGTGTGTAATCTCCACCAGTGTTGCTTGTCAGTCTCATCATGGCTGACCTTGTCTCGGGCTCCGCTATAAGCGTGACCCTCTGTCCTGACTTGGCTGAGCAGACCTGTCACACTCTGTCTGGGGATATCTCGTCCCCATACCAACCAGCCAGCCAGCAACGCTGCCCCTGTGTCCACCTCATTTACTCCACAGTGTAACAGCATCACATGCAGCCAAAGACACGCAGGTATCTAAAAAGATGATCACATTTATTGTACACGGTTAATTTACTGTGGACACAATTGGAGTGAAATGTCTGCTACTTTCCCGTGTGTGTGTGTGTGTGTAAGACAGGGTGTGGTAAGAAAAGAAAAGGATGAATAGCATGAATAGGAACTGAATAAAATGTCAAAAAGTACAATGCCCTTGTTTTGTTTCTGTAAACCAAAATGGCAACCATTGGATCATGTGTTATATTAGTCATTTGTGCTTGGTTTGATTTAATTAAAAATGTGATCTTGGTGAGACATCTTCAATTGCTCAAGATACCAATTGTGATACTTTGTTTAAACCTCAACTTTTACTGCACTTATATATCCCTATGGATAAAAATGTCCCTGTCCTAAAACTTTCTCATAACATGAACATTTAAAAAAAAAAGCCAATTCAGCATCAGTCCTGATCATAACAACTATTTTTTTTAACCATTTATTATTTTCCATAAAATAGTTGCAAAGTGTATTTTTGTGGGAGACTTTCTGATACTGGGATACGTCATTGATTAGAAATAAAATTATTATACTTATTATTTTGATGTAATTATTTTGTGCAGTGTGAGCTTTAAAAAAAAGCCAAAATACACTCGGATCCCTCAGGATATAAATGTCCCCATTCAAAGACTGCAATAAATATATTTGTTTTTGTCCTGTCTCTCTTATTTCGCGTCCTTTGATACTATTCCTCATGCACGATGATTCTCAACCTCTATTAAATCACTGCAGTACGTTGGCGGTGTAACTTTGCAAGTGAACGCCACTGATTTACGTGATGACGTCATGGCTGGCATACTTCGGTGACTCCTTTCAGGTTACGAAACGTCTGTTTTGCTCGCATAGCGTCTCTGCACGTACACTTTTCATCAATAATTTGCTTTATTCTTCATTTGTGCGGTTATGGTCCTGCTGTACATTTAAAAGTCTGTTAGTCCACTCAGTCACTATTAGCTACCTCCTTCTTATAACGACTTAACCCTTGAAACCCTGTAAGTTTAGCTTAGTAGCCAAGTCTGCTAACTTAGCCTTCGTTAGCATAGCCTCTCCCTGTCCTGCTCACTTTATCCTATTGGAGTGTCTCATGTTTAGCTTCTCTTCTGCTTCCTTTAGTGATATAGTTATAATATATTTTGCTTATAGCAGAGGCAGGGCTTGGTGAGATAGAAGCTAGCTTTTATTTTTAGCATAATATATTTCCCTGTCCCATTCCTCCTTTGCTTTTATTTTTCCTTTCCCCCTCATTCTATTTAAAACAAATATTGTTAGAGTACAGGACACAAGCATAGAGGCTAATACAAAAAATTATGATTATTATTTTAATTATGAGGAAATAGACATTTATAAAGAGTGGCGTTTCTCTTCTGATGGGAAGAAATCTCAAAACAAGAAGACATCGACTTCTGAAGTGTACCGAGCTCAGAAAGACCAAGTTCAAAGTGGAAGACACTGCAAGAGGTCCAGAGTTCAGCTCTCCTTCCCCGGAATTCCGTAAGCACCTGTTTTATCACTGTGTCACTGCCTATTAAAGTCTAGTGTATGATCAGAGCACATCTGGATTTCCATAGTTTCCAGGCAATAAATTATCAACTGGGTCATTTTTTTTTAGTCCAGGTGCAATTTTATCGTCCAGTATACCATACATAACAGATTTGTGAAGTTTACACCAAGTCCTTTTAAGGCAGACCAGACTTCCTGTCTTCTGTAACAATCCATCAGTAGATGCAGCTGTCTGGCTCTCGTCTCTACATCTTAGCTTCTACTCATCCCCGGTAATCACAGAGCATCTTCCAGCTGTGATGTTAGCAGAGTCATAAGCAGAAGCCTGATTTAAACAAAAGGGAGCAGCCTAACACTTCTAAATATAAACAAATGGTGGTCAAATATCTACTCCATTGTTGTCTTTTTGCAGTCTAAATCATTATTTTAGTTTTATTTATTTATATGAACTGATGGTTTGACCTCACCATTTCAGCAACACCATTTGTTTCATGACATAGAGCCAACATGATGCTCAACCCTGTCTCAAAAACATGGTTATTTTTTATTCAACTCCTTAACTCACATCTAGATCTTTCACTATGACACCAGAGCTGTGGCCTGCTGCCTGTAGGCTCGTTTGAGATGAGCCAGACCTGCACAGAATTGATCACTGGCGACCACTGCACAATGCATGCTGGTTAGTTTTGTGTCCGACTTGCGGCGCCAAGGCGGGTGAAGTTCTTGGACTAGGCCACACGGTTGCTCTCCACCGACTGCAAGCAACTGCAAGATCCAGTTGGCCCAGTGCATGATGGGAAACTCCTGCTGTCGCCTGATCTGATTGGCTTCAGTTTGGACTAAAACAAAAGTCTAAAAGCAAATCTCATTCCCTGTGTTATTGTAATATTTAATCCCGGATTATTTTAATCTCATTGTTGTGAAGGTTTCATCTGTTAACAAACATATTTCGTGTAGTCAATAATAATAAGAAGAAATGTTACTATATAACACTTATCAAAACAAGCAATCACAGCTTCACAAGACAGGCAAAAAAGAACAAACAATATAATACAATGCCAGATACACACATCCTACAAATCAATCAATCAATAAATAAAGAATTCTAAGAATCTTTTACTGTTTATATATATATATATATATATATATATATATATATATATATATATATATATATGTTACTGCTCCTCCTCTTTGATAACTGTTTGCTTAATTATATAAAAATAAGTAACAGTAATCAAAAAGAAAGAGGAAGCTAAACAATTGTTCAGTCCCACTCCTTATTCATGGATGAAGAGTGGGATTAAATAAATTTGGACTTCTTCCCACCCATTTACAGATTAAAGGATTGAATTGAATGTGAAAATTTAATGATTGTGTTGTTTTTACAGGTTTTCTTTCTTTGTCCATTTCTGTATTATATATTTGTTTTTGCTTATTTAATATATAGTTATAGCACAAGACTGGTAACTACTAAATAAATAATTATTTTTGCCCAAACTATTTGTCTTCTGCCAACTACAAGAGACGAGACATATGGATCAAACAGGATGTAAATATATCTGTGGCTTCCTGTATATTCTGATTTGATGGCAGCTGGATAATGTCCGACTTCACTGCAGTTTGTCATCACCGCTGCTGCCGCCTGCTCTCGTCGGCTTTCTGGGTGAGACGCAGTTCATCTCGAACGAGTCTTGTGTCCTCGTGTCAGGCTGCTGCTGAACAATGCAACACATTTATGTCACATATACTATAATAACTATGCTCTTGAGCCACTAATGGAAAAGGGCTTGAAATAGCAAATATTTCTCACATTAATTTCAGAGATTAATGTTTAGATAATCACAGAACATTCTTATTAATTAGCTCAGTTAATCATATGTCAACTGTGAACTCAACTGAAACATATTAGTGACACTTTGGTTCTTCTTTGAAACAAATCAGATGTGATGATTTGCTTTTGGGAGGAATTTTCACTAACAGTAAAGTTTAATTATCATTGTGTCCAAGCAACAATCACACATTAACATACGTCACCTATAACCAACACATGGTATTAATAAATCAAATTATCTGAGCTTAGTTTAGAGGACATTGTGGCATTTATAACATTTAACATCGTAAATAAAGAGACTAGAAAGATACAATTCTGCAACACCTATTCCCATGGTTTAGAGGCAGCAAAGCATGTAGGCTATAGTTCAATATCTCCATTGAATTTGGATTATAGCAGTTTTATTATATACAGCCAATATTTGTTGTCATTTCAATCTCAAATACCACATTTTTGCAGCCAATTGTGACTTCACACGTTTATTGTTTATGCTGCGCTTGTCATCTGTTGTTAGCGAGGATTGGCCAGCAGAGGGAGACAGAACACCATTCTACATGATCAGGCATGTTTACAGATGTTGATGTGTATATTACGGAAGGTCAGAGATGCCAACCCCTAAAATATATTTGGCTCAGTATCATGTTATAACGTGATATGTATCATGTTGTGATAGGAGGGACTGGTTTCAAGGTTTTTTAAGATTTTTTATTAAGATTTTGCCTTTATCACGTATGTGCAGTGAGTGAGAGAGGGAGAGGAAATAGGGGGAAGAGAGAAAGAGAATGACATGCAGTAATTGGTCCGGCCGACGTGAGGGCCAAATATATTTTAGGGGTTGGCAGCCCTTTTCCCTAATATTCTGATTTATTGAGATGCAAATGTGACCTTTAGGAAAAGTTGCTAAAAGAGGGAGAGTGCTCTGATTTTCCTGAGTAAAGTAAATGTTGGTATCTAATCAACATATATTCACTTATGTCTATACATTGTACCAACAAAATAAGTATTGCTCCTGTGTTAAAGTGTTGAACTGGACTTATAGGTCTAGTTTACAGTGAGCCCTTGTGTTATAGGCTTATTACTTCATAACATTTCTGTAAAATATTATGTGGTTGAAGAAAAAGGATTTCGCTTACATCGACAAAATAAAAAAAAGCTAATTGAAAATTGCCAAAAAAAGAGAAAAAATCATGACCTGTTTTGAATAGATAATTGATTTTAAATTGAATCATGACCTTAGGATTCCCACCCCTGACCTTCTAGGGTTTAGCTCAGGTGATTAATGCCAAGTTTGAGATGAAATATTCACTCTTTCATAAAAGCATGAAGTTAGGTTTACTTGTACAGGTTAAGGCTCTGAACATTTTTTGCTCATGGAGCTGTTGCAAATGTCTCACGATGGCATAATTTCATATTTCCTGAACCAAACATGATAACAAAGAATTTTTGCTTAATCGTTTTTTCATTAACCCTGACAATACAGTGTCAATATTCATTATCGCAACTTAGTTTCAAAATTATTGTACAAAACCACATATAATTGTTGACTATTCTCCTCTACGACTGCACCAGCAGCCAGCTCAAAATTGATCAAGCTCATCTTGAGTTGTTCATAAAGAAAGAAAAAGGAATGGAGCAAATCCCCCCAACTAGTGGTTTACCAAGGAGGACACTGCTGGGGACAAGCTGTTGAGGTGACATCAAATATGCCATCTCTAACAGACTGGAGTGGAATGTACCAAAGCAAATGGAAAAGATTGTGGCCAACTCTTCCACAGACAAGTCAGCCGGTTCTTGCAAGCCAGTTGCAGGGTTGCAGGGTTAATGAACTATATTATTAAGCTTTTAAAACTCTATACAAAAACCATGCATCGGATATGATATCATAAAACCTAGCTTGGGTTCTCAGACACTGTAATTTCCTTTTCATATCATCATTAAATTTTATGAAATAGCTTTTTATGAAAAAGAAAAAACATTTCACCTCAAATTAGGAACTAATATCCTGGGCTAAAACTTTTGTTGCATAATTGATTCACATTATCTGCTATTGTAGGTTTCCAGTAGGTAGTTGACCAGGTTGTCCACCCAGGTTACAATCCCAGATGGTCCCTGACATCATTCTGGGTGCCAACCTTTGACAAAAAGTCTATGTGTGCAAAACCCCTTTTAGCCCCTGGATGAAGGTTGTAAGTTTTCTTTAAAAACTAGAAACATTGTAAATGACCCAGGTCCTCCTTGGTCCTGGGTCTGGGACCTTTCTGTGTGGAGTTTGCATGTTCTCCCTGTGTCTGCGTGGGTTTTCACCAGGTACTCCAGCTTCCTCCCACAGTCCAAAAACATGCTGAGGTTAATTGGAGACTCTAAATTGCCCATAGGTGTGAGTGTGTGAATGAATGGTGTGTGTGCCCCACAATTGGCTGGCGACCATCTGGGGTGTATCCCTGCCTGTAACGCTGTAACACGCTGGGATAGGCTCCAGCAGACCCCTGCGACCCTAAGGAATAAGCAGGTATAGAAAATGACTGACTGACTGAAATTATACAAAGTCTACTTCTAATCTAAAACTTCTAATCCTTGCAAAAATATTAAGAGAGAAACACATCAGTTGTATTTGTAAAATGTTTAAAATGTTTTTCCTCATGTGTCTTCATGGTTGTTTCTGTTCATAAGCTTAAGTTGAACACATACAAATAAATGGATATTTTGAATTGATTTTTGCTGAAATATTAGATCATTTTATTAATTATTGAAGTGTAGCAATGTGAGAAGTTCAGAGGGAAATATCACTATTAGTTGGAACTGTTTGCAACTCACAGTTCTCTAAAACCTGACTATCAACAATTCAAAAAGGGTGGAATCACTGGAATAAAAATATCTCATCCATTATGTCCAATCTAATATTAATCTAGAACTAAAGCTGTCAGATAATTGTGGTAGAAATGAGTACCTCAAAATTATACTTCCCACCACTAATGAACATAACCTATTACATGTCCTTGTAGGTTATGAGGAAATATAGAATAAATTTACTATTTATATATAGATAACAAATGTATATTTCCACAGCTCTATTACTTTACCAGTTTTGGTGGCATATTTGTCTGTATTGACAAAAGTATTTGTTGTCCAACCAACATTATGCATCAGTATTATTAAGAGAACAAAAAGAGAAATGTCACTGAACAATAGGAAAATTCTCCTTCTATTCTTATAAAATGCTCAACATCTGTCTAATGTATTTGTCTCTTTGTATTATTTTATATATGCAATAAAAAAGAATATATTTCTCTTCACAGAACTTAAAAGAATATTTATTCATGAACCTGAACATCATCTTTGACCAGTTCAATGGTTATTTTCAGTGGAGAATCCTCAATAAAGAGTCTCTAATTGTATTACACAATCACTATTTGAAGCAGATTGTGTAGTCTGTTGTTCTGTTACTGTATATTTTTCTATATATCTGAGGATTTTCGGTAATATAATTGTTTTCTTGTATATGTTTATTAGGTTCCAGCTGTTAGATGAAATGTGCGATTTCTCCACAAGATGGAGCTATAACCAAATATGTTTATTTTTAGTTGAGCTGTGGAAGGGAACAAGAAAACACTCGCTTGGGACATGTTAGACAGTAGGTGGTGCTAGAGATTTATCAGCCTAGAAAATATCTTATTAACAGCATAATTGGAGGCTTTAGCTTTGAATAAGCAAACAATCCTAATGTTCCTATTAATTTGTCTCTTGAGTTAGGTTTTCCCAGCGCCGCTGTCATGTCTGCTTCATGATTTACTGTGAGGATACAATTAAGGACTTGGAAAGTTGGGAGAAAATCCAAGCTTGTGCACGGCTCAGTGTTTTTAACTGTACTGAATTCTGACTGACAGGCAGTTACGGCTCCCCCACCCACATCATGAAGCCGAAACATGATTTGAATTGATGGAATTCAATTTAAGCTTAAAGCAAATCACTTGAGCCAATCCATTCTTCCGCCCTGGTCCATTTTGAATGAAAGCGATCGTATCCAAGGCAAAAGTAAGGAAATTATTTTCACACAATAGAATTGATTCATAACCAAACAAAGATCACACATTTGAACGGATTGTAACTGGCTTTCAGAGGTGAATTTAAATATGGCCACCTCACATATGGCTCTTCACCAAATCACAAAATATCACCACCATACCCAGGAGAGGATTATAGTAATTTCCTCAAAGATTGGACTGCAGACTGAGGGTGTGTGTGTGTGTAGTGGAGGGAGAGGGTCATCATTGACATTTATTATAATGAAGTCTTCACCTCTCCAACAGTTGCTTATAACCTACTGGTTCCAGTGGGAGGAAAGAAGATCTACGTCACACATGACCCGGCACCTGAAAACATGTGTCAGAGTGTGGATGTCTCTTGTAAGGTATGGTATTTTTATACTTTATGCATTCATTTATTTTATTATTTACAGTCAGTACATATCAAAAGATAAGAACAACAACAACAATGAGATATAGAGATAGAAGAATACTTTCATAATGTACACATTAAATAGACCAGTTAGTTTAAACATGTGAGTTTTTATTGTGACTTAAAAGAAGCAATGGACGTGCACTGGCGCAGATCATGAGTGAGAGAACGGGCATCAGAGGAGCATAGTGAGCGAGCAGGTGTAGAGATGGAGGTGATGGATAGGTAGGGAGACACCAAGCCATGGAGAGTACCGATATTTAACTAAGAGCAAGAGAAGTTGCTGAAGGGCAGGGGGTGATGTGCTCCCAGAACCACGTGTGACAAATAAATCTTGCATTTGTAACTTTGGACACACAGTAGTCTATTTAACCCGAAGGAGAAGGGCATTAGAGTAATCAATTTGGGATGTAATAAAAGTGTGAATGAGAGACACTGCAACAGAATGGGAAAGAGGGGTGCGTAAAGTGGAAATAGCTGTTTTTGTGATGTTTTTGATATGCGTGTCAAAACAGAGCATGGAGTCTAGAGTTACACCAAGATTTTTGACCTCAGCAACGGAGGATGTAATAAAACCAGGAATGGCCAAATTTAGATGGGGGACTTTGTGAAGTGTGGCTGGAGAGGCAATGAGGATACACTCTTAGAAATGAGGGTTCCAAAAGGGTTTTTCTCGAGGGGCTAAGGTTTTACTCGTCGTACGCTCCTGAAAAAAGAAAGGGTTTTTAAAGGGTTCTTTGTAAAACTTAGGCCCTGCTCAGACTGCCAGCCCAAATCAGATTTTTGGCTTATCCAGATTGTATCCAGGTTGATTTTAGTATTCTGAACAGAAAACAAAACGCATGAAATCTCATTTTGGTAAATCAGATCCAAACCACATTCTTTGTCACTCACAATGAAACCGTGGGTATGTTATAACAACTGGATACCGGATCCAAAAATAAGCCAGGTCAGTTCTAAAGGAATTGATTTTAATATGATAAAATATTCGAAATATGATTATACATCCATGAATGTGCATAGATGTATTAATATCACCAGATTGGGGGTTTTAAATAGCATTTAATCATTTCCATAGGAATTGCTCGCCTGGCACATACGCCATCAGGGGTCTTCTAGCTTCCATGTTTTTTCCAGATTATGGAGGATCTGCATCCCAACAAACATGCCTTTCAGCCATCATGCACCTGGGCCCAGTCCATAGATTTTGCATTGTGGTGGTTTAAAATCACTTTTCTCATCTCAAGAAAAGTTAACATTATAAAACATTCAGCGTTCAAAAATTCATAGTAGAATGGGTCTTAATTGACCTTGTTTACAATTTGAGGTTTCCTATCAACAGTTTTACAGCTGCTCCTTTTCCCATGATTGTGTGTGGGGAAAAATGCTTTTTGGGCCACGGGGGATTTTATGCCATTTTGGATGCAATATGGTGAGCGGCTACTGGTCACATGCTTACCATAGCAATCCGTACAGTTAGGTTGGTGATGTCTAGATGCACAAGTCGAACAAACGTAGACAATCTGAGATCCGGCTTGAGAAACACATCTGATTTATCTGTAGTATGAAGATGGCAGAAAATTATTATTGCACTACACCCTTAGCACCGTCCCCAAATAGACCTGCAGCTATGATAAAGTTTTTTTTTTTTCAAGATTATTGACACAGAGACAGAGATCGTGACTTGCAGCAAATGATCTGGCTGCCTAGTGTCCTTTAGGTTTAGTATTTATATACTGACCCTAACTGAGCCATAACTGAGAGCTGGTTGACATTAGTTGGTTTGTTCTTCGCCTCCACTGTGAAAAATCTTTTATTGTATTATCATTAAATTAAATTGTTCTTTTACACAGACAACATATACGACAGTACAAAATAAGTTGATGTTTTGACCTGTACAATACAATATGGTACTTCGTAGAACCATCACAAGACAAGTGGCAGTGGTGGCCTAAAGGGTAGAGAAGCAAGTTTGTGACTGGAGGGTTGTTAGTTTAATCCCCTGACCAGCAAGATTCATCGTGGATGAAGGAAAGTAAAAAAAACAAATAAACAAATAAGGTGCCCTTGAGAAAGGGCCTGAAAAGAAAAAAAATGCTCCAATGGAGGTGCTCAGTGGCTGGCAGATCAGACTTTAGTTGCACTTGGCAGCTTCCACTCAGTGAACCACCCCCTGAATAAATAAAGGTTTAAAAAAAACTAAAAAAGAGAGTTATAGGTAAAACTCATAAAATTGTACTTTTTAGAACCCCATGTGTGGGTTCAAGTTGAAAACCTTACAAGAAAAGAGATGGTTCTATCCAATGGGGACAAGCCAATGAACTCTACATGGTTCTAGTTTGTACCTTTGTTTTTAAGAATGTAGCCTTAGACCTTACCTAACCATTAATAGAATTTAATCAGTTTGTTAGGTTGGATGGTGGTAGAATGAGGGCGTGGTCTGTATGTAGAGTTGTTTGTCATCAACAGAAAATCGAGGAAACCTTGATGAATTATATTATAAGAGGGAGAATATAAATAATGAACAGTAATGGTCCTAGAACTGAGCCATGGGGAACACCATGGGAAAGGGGGGACATAGGAGACCTAAAGTAAGTAGTGTTTTCCTTAACCAGTTCAGACTGTATCAAAAGTGGCGGTGACATCTAACAGGATAACTATATTAAGTAACCAGAGTCAGCAGCTACAAGCAGGTCATTAGTAAACTTGGTAAGGACAGATTTGGTACTTTAATATGAGACATCAGCCTGATTATTCAAATAAGACCAGAGCAGTGTCTCTGGCCTCTGAACATTTCACAGCGTGTGCCACTCAGAGTTTTACAAGGACACAAATTGGATAATCCAGGCTTATTGGTGGTTAGTCTGTCTTGAAAGCTGGCTTGCAATGATCTGCATCCAGTTACTTAAGTAACCACCAGTCTTTGAGAACATGTGTAATGCTCGATAGGCTCTTAAATCAAGATAACACTTAACTAGAATCAAAAGTCAAACTGTACTATGCGCTAAACCAACTCTTCCTTCGTAATGGAGTGGTTATATCAACACTGTAGATGACTTGACATGTATTGACAGAATGTGCATTAATGGTGAGTTCTTCATTTGCCCTGTAGTGCATTTAATTTAACTATGTTGCACTACATTCTAAGTCTAATCAGGTTTTGAGTATATAGAGAGTTCACACTGGAAAAATGCCAAATAAGAATATCAAAACACTTGATCTGCATACCAAAAAGCCCTTGATTTTTTTTTAATGTGTTGTTCATGGACAATTTCCCATAATGCAGTGACAAATGAAATGG
Source organism: Lepturacanthus savala (assembly GCA_030544235.1). Classification (NCBI taxonomy): domain Eukaryota; kingdom Metazoa; phylum Chordata; class Actinopteri; order Scombriformes; family Trichiuridae; genus Lepturacanthus; species Lepturacanthus savala. The sequence goes on from CM060480.1 coordinate 16,120,171, forward strand.
TAGAGCTACTTCACAGCCAGATGAAATTAAAGTTGTTGGTGATAAAATACCTTCTAGAACAACACAGAGAATAAATAATATGGATTATTCTGAAGTAATCGCTTGCTAGTTTAGAGTTAGGTAAAATTTGTATATAATTTTGAAGTGGAACACAGCATGAGTTAGAGTCATGCCGTGTGCCCCTACAGGCCTTGAACATCACCTCCTCCGCAAATGAGCAGAAGTGTTTGAAAAAAACAAATCTTGCACATAGGTCGGTCTCATCACTCACTTTGTAAATTTACGGAGGTCTGGAGTAACTGGAGTTAATTTTGTGTAGCTAAACCTTTGGAAAGCTTGAGGCGGTCATTTGGTTGTCTTTGAGTTTAAAAATTCCAGCAAATTGTGGCTTTTGGTTTAGTTTTCAGTCTGAGGAATTTTCCTTCTTTGGTGTGGACTACTGATGGGCTCTGCCTTCTTCTCTCCTGAGTGTAATTTTATTGGTTTGAAGTATGACAACAGCCAACTGCCCTTTTCTAACCAACTTTGCCCTTGAATTTCTTAAGACCTGAATGGGATTGACGTAGAGGCCTCCCTAGCAAAGAGTAGAACTAAATGATCGACCAACCACCAGTGCTGTCAGAGCCCTGTGCTTACACGAAACAGTAATAATTACATAAACTCATAGAATATAATACAGATATACTCAGTAGGCTTAGGTCAACGTATGTCACTAACATGACGTTTCTGCCATATGTGGTATTTTTCACAATATCGAGATAATGTTTTTTTATTTGCATTCGCATTGTTTTTGTATTTATTCAGTTTTTCAGTTTGCAGGGTCTGCCCTGCTGTGAGTCCGAGCTTCATTTCCCTGCTTTGCTTACTCTACAGTGTACCCTGGTGTGTAGTAATGTAAAAGAGAAGCAGCGTTCAGTTTTTATGCTCCACATATCTGGAACAATCTCCCAGAAAACTGCAGGTCTGCTGCAACTCTCAATTCTTTTATATCAAGGCTGCAGAAAATCACTGAAACACAAAATACAGCTATACTATTATATTGGTGTTTTGTTTTGCCCAGTCCTAATACTCCGGTGAATTAGCATCTGCTACACAGTTTCCTATCTTGATGATGAATACTAAAATGCAGGCGCAGCGTTTTTTGCAATATATTTTGTATACATTGCTCTTGATGGGGCTCTGTGGTACCTTAAACCACCAATAATAAGAGAAATGTCGCCCACGGCCGTATCTCAAATAACCCCTGTGGAATAATGCAGCCTGTGTAATAATATTGATCTTTTGTATGATATCTATGTTACTGTTACAGACAACTGTTTTCTTTCACCTCAGGTTACCTGATAACTATTAAACTTTTGTAGGAGTTCCCTAATTATCTGCATGGGGCTGAGGATACGGCGTGTGCTTCTATGTTTCTATGTGGGTGTTTCTGCTAATAAGCGTATTTGTTGTTGTTTATCTTTTGCATTTGTATCTTCATGCATGTTTGTTTTTTATATGTCAGTGAATGCATGCAGCCGTACACTGGTGTGTGTTTGTGTGTGAACAAGTGCCTACTTGTGTGTTGCGGGTGATGTTGACTTCCTGAGGCTGATCACCACCCTCTTCCCAGAGTCTTGTTTTTGCCCAACTCTCCGCCTGTGTGGAAGTTGTGTGGGCACCCTCTGGATTGCCTCACTGCCGAAGCATGCCGGACCCTGTTATCCAGCTATCCATCTGTGTTATTGATTTTTTTTTCCCTCTTCGTGGAGTTTCATCTTTCCTCCACTTTTAGTAGAACGATGGAGAGGGAGGGAGGGTGAGAGAGAAAGGAGGGGCAAGCAAAGATCTGTGAGCCTGTGTGTGTGTGGGGGGGGGGGAGTGTTGAAGGAGCGGAGCGGCGGTGGGGCTTCTATGGGTAGGGGTGTAAGGGGTGTAAGAGGTTGTGGGGGGCACTCAGCCTGGACTATGGATGAGCAGAGAGAGAGAGAGAGAGAGAGAAAGGCACTCTTGAAGTATTGGAGCTTTTTTTTCTCTCTCTCTCTCTTTCTTCGTTTCTCTGTATTCTCATGGGAGCGCCCACCACCTCCTCCCCCTCCCCCTCCGCCGCCGCCGCTGCCTCCTCCTCCTCCTCCTTTTCTCCTTCCTCCTCCATCCCGCTCCGAGGCAGCTTTGCTATACACGCTCCACTTGCCACCCCCTCCCCTTCCTCCTCTTCTGCCTCTCGCTCCGTCCGCCTGCCTGCCGTCTCTCCTTCCCGGGGGGCCTGGGCAGTGCTGGCGGCGCAGCCGTGATTTGCAGGAGATTTGTCTAAGTGAGAAGCAATTAGTGCGCCTAAGCACCGCTAATGTATGCATGCTGGGGCTGACGCCGCCCCTCCCACTTGTGGTGCCATGGCCAGGCCAGACCGGGCCACCGTTGGCGTTCATTATCCCTCTCTCCCCTTTTCTCTTTTCATCTGGAGCTATCCCTTTGCCCTCATACCCCTTCAGACGTTCTCTCTGTTTCTATGTGCCCGACAGTTAATTGACCAATGGTGCCGTAGTTTCTGTTCAGATTTGCAATGTGGATTTATTGCAAGTATTCAAATGTATCAAATTGTATATATTAGTGTCTACAGTTTGGCGACTTCTCCAAAAGGTGTCAGGGTTGTGAGCTTGAACCATCTAAACTTTATTTAAGGTTCACGGAGGTGAACTCTGTCCCCTTCTCTTCTCCTACGTGAGTTTCCATTGTAGAGTCGAAGGAGACTTCAATGAGCCTGAAAATTTAAGTGAGTGATGGTGAGTGGTAGCATAATTTTGGTGCAGTAATCCATCCACACACTGTAGTCTACACTCAAATATACGCACACACACACACCACAAACACAACGTGGAAAAGTGGTGGGTGGCAGGATCCCCTTTGAAACCATACGGGGGAAAAAAGACTTGTTTGAGGGCGTGCATGCATGAGGGATGTTCTGCCTGGTGTGCCCCTCCTCAACTACTTGAAGATGAACTTTGCCCTTTTCTACACGTCCACTCTCTCTTACTCAGACAAAAAAAAAAAGATTAAGTCTGCTCATCTTTTCACAGCACCGACTGCCTTCCAAGTGGGAGCCTACATGGACTGTGGGTGGTTTTGGAGGGATGTGCTCGTTAATTAAAGATAGGCTAATTACTGGCGCTTCTTAGCCTGGCTTTTGCGCTGCTGATAAGAGGATAATCCTGGAGAGAAAGCCGGAGATCGAAGTGTTCCCCGGTAGACCGGGCCTCCTGCTCTGCTGGGCCGGAAGAAAATTCCCTCCGACCCCCCCATCCTGTCACTGCTTCTTTAAAGAGCAGGACTCATAACCAGAGAGTATAGAATATTCAATCAGGCTGTAGTTCAGCAGGAGGAAGCCTACATAAAAGACATCGACCATTATAGCATGTTGGAATACTTAAGTGATCCCTGCATGTAAATAATATCGTTAATTTCTTAATTCTTAATTTCTTAATTCTTAATTTCTTAGTTTCTTCTATGTGCATGGAGTGCATACCCGTTAATTTGGATGCTTTTTATGGTCATATTATCAAAAATCCACCAATTTATCAATTTGAGCCTTCCCTCATTGTAGATACACAAGAACACATGCATTCATGTAATGTATTTACAATCCAGACCCCACACGCGACTGAAAGGTTGCATGAGCCAACTATCATTCACATGTCTCTAACCCATATTTTGTCATGGGGAGTTAGCCATTAGCACTTGCTGGGCTGTTCCCATATGCTGAGCCTCCACAGATCTATAATTCAGGGGTGGCAGATGTCCCCATGAATTATTCATGAGTGCCGTTCCATGCCGGGCTAGCAAGTGAGCCAGCGGCAGAACCGTCACAAGGTCCTTGCATATAGATGGTCTGTCGTGTGTTGACCTGCGAGCGCACCTTCTTTGAACTCCCTCCTGCAAATGGGCCACAGCAAGCTTTTCAGAGATGGAGCGATTCAAGTTGCTCTGTAGTACAGAGGACACCCTAGGATTAAGAGGCCATGTAGATACTGTGGTGATGGTCCTCTGTTTATTACCTATAACTGTGATAGTCAGGAAATGTAGGAATAGATTTTTAATGAAGGGAACTTTTTATATTCAAAAGTTCATTTTAGTCCCTGCGAGTTGTACAAGTTTTTAAAATAGTTGTACAATGTCTACCTGAGAATTATAGGAAGAATAGGATGTAGTTTTTGGAGCTTGTTCCATGTTAGAGACTAATGTCATGATATGTTGGCCCTTGCTTCATTGATTGCTCTGCATATTTTTCATTTACCTCTATTGGTATTGAGATATACAGATACTTCAACCATCTTTAATACAACACATGTGAATTACATTTAGTTTTTTTATCTTTTGTAGTCATAACATTGAACAATTTCTCATCAGCAATATGTCTTCCTAAAGGTAATATCCCTGGTACGACTAGTCTGTCAGCACAAGTCTGTGAATTAGAAAGAAATTAAGTCAACTTGTTTTACCTGCCATTGTATTGAAATAGCAGCAGAGATCACAAAATGACAATAAAAACAAAGCTAGTTGCATGGCTAGAGTCACCGAGAGTTAAGTGAGAAAACATGTTTCTTTGTTATTTGGGTTTCAAACCTATCACTTTTTATTGCACATGGGGCTGTATAATGCAGTGTAGAATATTCTAGGTGCTTTGGAGCAGAGGAAGAGGTCAGATTTTGTGTGCGTGTGTGCATGTGTGTGACGCGTCTACACTGTAAATCACACCTACATACCTGGAGGAGACAGCAGCATTGTGTGCCGATACCCTCAAAGAGTGGGAGATAAAATGCACGCATGCACACACACACAGACACACAGACACACACACATACACAGGCACCCAAGATCACAAGCCGCCGCCAGCGCCAAGCCTGGCCGGCGCTGAACCGGCAACTCGATACCTCCTCCGGAGCCCTGCGGAGGGGGAGAGTGGGTGTGGGAGCGAGGCTTCCATAAAGTCTGTCCCGCCGGTCGGCCGTAACCTGAGCCCACAGCAGACAGCCGCGGTGCCTCACAGTCAAGCACGGAGAAATGTGTGTGTGTGTGTGTGTGTGCGCGCGTGTGTGTGTATGCATACGTGTGCTTTGAGTGCGAGTGAGACGGGACTGGTGACATGCTGCCACACGCTTGTTACCACGCTTAGGATCAGGCCTCTGTAGATTACAAACACACACATACAGCAACGCTAAGACTTCCACTAAAGTTAACACATGCCTCACCTAATTCACTCTTAAATCCCTTCCCACAATGTATCAATACATTGATTCCTTTTCACGCTGACCCTTCCTCTCCCTGAAATTGATACGAGATGACGAGATGACGGGACCTTTGTAACTAAGTCACAGAGCTTTTCTCTCCTTCAGGCCTTTAAACATTTTTTTTTAACGACATCTCCCCCCTCTTTACCCTCTGTGAGCCTCCAACGTGACCGTCATCCAAAACATCTAAGACGTCAGCGAGCAAAAAACTGCCATCAGCTGCCATAATGCTTGCTGTTGCTGCCAGGGTGCTGCCCTTTACGGATGTGAGCACAGTGTGTGCGGTTTGGGGAGCGGGGTTGGGAAAGGAGGACGAGGAGGAAGAGTGGGGCCGGGGGGTGATCGCGCTTGTCTCTGGGCTGGCAGAGGGACAGGAGCCCCTTGTGCGGTTGCAGTGGGTGAGGAGGTTAACTGAGCCACGGCAGAGCCAAGACGCTGCCTGGGATATTGACAGGTTGGAACCTGAGGGCTCCTGCAGGATAGGAACACACTGCCAGAGGCTTGGTTACCACCAGCGCCTGCCTGCCTCGGAGGGAGGGAGGGAGGAGTATAAGAAAGAGAGAGGGATGAAGGGATAAGTAGGAGGGAAAGATGGAAAGAGGGGGTGATGGCAAGAATCTGAGATTTCTTCCTCTAAAATAGCTAGAAATAGAAGATCATGGGAAGAACTTGACTTGACACTGATTGATTGAAATGGTGGTAATCAATATCACAATATTAATATTATTCTAATTGTGATATATCACAAACTGTAATATGCACTTAATGCAAAATTAGATCCAATTAAGTAATTTGTTTTTAATTACTGTACAGTTTAAATCATGATTTTTTTTTACTGCATAATTTTGTGAAACACAGTATGATGCTAAATTATCACCAAGCCCTCAAGACCAATGCAAAAAGGGTGATGTTTACAGCACATACTAAGCAGAACGGCATATTTAAAAGCCTAAAGTTAATAATTAGGTGTAGCTCCACCATCATTCCAGAGCTCCACTTTGCTGCTTTCTCTCAGCAAGGAGCCAAGTATATGGTCTGTGCAGTTCAGGGTCATTTGCCATGGTAACGGTGGACCAGGTCAGAAGGTGATTGGCTTAGCTGAGGAGGCTGCTGGCGGCTGTTTGTTGATTCTCTGATAGGGGTGACCTACCCCTGACCTCCAAGCAAATCAATACTGCCTCCTTAAACTTTCATTTATCCTTGTTTGCTTGTGCTCACCCCTGATTGAGAGCATTTAAAGTGTTGCTTTTCAAGTCTGAGAACATATTTTTAGCCAAATTGTATTCGGATATAGAGGTGTTTTCAGATTATGTCCTGTCCATATGTCACTGTTGTACATTTTTGAAATATATTTGTTCTAAAACTGTAAGAAGGGATTGGACCGTATTGATTTATTGTATGTTAATAGTTCAGGTCTACAGCCCACCACATGTAAATGTAGAGGTAAACTAGCATGGCTTTTGTATCGACGTAGTATGTGAATACGAGGTTAGTAAATTTCCAGTCACTATGATTTCAGAGAAGACTCTTTGTTCTGTTTATAGAGAATCTACGTGGTGCAGGGAGTCCCTCCAACGCAGGAAAGCCTTTGAGAAGCTTCTTCCTGTCTCTTCACCTCCTCTTCATTGCACTTTTATTTCTTTCTCTCCTCTCACCCCCTCGTTCTCACTTTCACTTCCCGTAATCCCTGGTGTGGCCTACTGGTTACTGTGTTCCTGTGCAGAGCAGCAGGGCTGTGTGGGCACATGTTTTTTTTATTTGTATTGTTACCTTTCAAATATACAATTTTTCTCCATTCTGGGGTCACCCTTTTTCCACTCCCCCACACAGGGAATCACCTCACTGAAAGGTATTGTGGTTGATTTAGTGGGTAGTTTCACTGAATCATTACAGTATGAGTGACATGACATGCTGTGCTGGTAGTTCCCAAAACTGCCAGGTCAAAATATGTTGTTTGGCTCAGAGCATCCTTATTACGGTGTATCAGACTCAAGATTTAGTACTTTGCTATATCAACACAGTTTGCAGAATTTTGCCTCAGTGCAGCTCAGGTATGAAATGTAAACAGTAGTAGACATTTGCTGCGCAATACAATACACAACTACTGCCCAGTTCAATAAACTCTCTCACTAGATTGTATATATTTATGATAAGCACAACGTTTTGACAGCATTTTTGTTACATTATTGTGATTTTTTTCTGTTGTAAAAAAAATGTAGGTGGTATTATTTTCACAAATTTTGGGGTAAATTGTTAAAATGCCTGGTTGAGGCATGCAAACCTCAGTTTTTTATACAGTGAAGATATGAGATGACCTTCACTTTGTACATCGCTTTGGATAAAAGCATCTTATAAGTGAAATTGTAATTACAAGATGAAAAAGGACAATACAAATACACACAGCTCCTGGGAGAACAGGTTTCATAGTTGTATGTAGTTGTAGGTTCAATTCTCCTAAAAATAGAACCAAAATGTCTTGTGATAAGTGTATTTTCATGGGTCATTTCAAAGAAGTCAGTTGACTTGTTAGTCTGATCTCCTCAGGCAAGATATACCAGAGTAATCACAAATCTGCCACGATAAGTAGTCACTTCCATCTATATATTATGTTTATTTGTAAAGAACCCTTCATAAACAGTGTATTCTAAGGCAATAAAGTGGAAGAGTTACACCTTTCATTTCACTGTTGGCACCGGCCCACAAAATTGATGAGTTAGTAAACACAAGGCATTTTCACAGCATGTTGACATGTCCGTGCAGAAAAAGCACAGGTGTAATTAATACAATTAATTGCTCAATAATATTAATGATGTCTGAATTTTTGGTGACCCAATTACAGAGTCCTGGGGTTATGCGTGTTAGCTCTCCAGCATAGCCTACTGGGACTCTTATTCAAACCGAACCATTGTTAATGCTATTAGTTGTACTTGTGTTGTGCTATGACAAACCTGCAGTGAGTAAGGTCTATGTAGACTAATAACTGACAGCAATGTCTACCTGCAAAGAAAATGTGTGACTCATTCAAATTTCATCTTTGAGTCATTTTCAGTCAGTCTACTTCTCTTCACTCTTTGTTTGGCTTTCACTTTCGCGCAGTCTCCTTCCTGTGAACGATTTATCTTCTGCCTATTCTGCTTAGAAAAAAATGTAGTAGGTTCACTTTTCTGTCATGTTAATTGTTAATGGTACGAAGATTTTTATTAGGAAATGACACAGATTATTAGTGTAACTCCAATGACGTCACTACCCCCACAGCTTGTTCTTCAAGACCTGTAACATACAGTTTAAACATTTTTACCAACACTAAACTGTATGAATAGATATCAGGACACAACCTCAACCTTAGCATACAGTCAATGTGAGTGTTTAATTGTGTATTTGTGTGTGTGTGTGCGCACGTGTGTGCGTGTAAGACACAGTATATTATCTCCAGAGAGTTTGGCTGTCATGGTGTTGGGAGGGCTGCGTCGTGGCCATAGCTCCGTGGAGCAGCAGCACAGGAAACGCGTCAAAGCGCTCAGAGCTAACTGGAACCAGATGTTTGAGGCTACCGGCCGGGGGATTCTCACCGTGGAACAAGAGTGTCAGCAGGGGAAGCGAACTTCCCCCTGACTGTTTTGCTCTTTCTCTCTCTCTCTCTCTCTCTCTGTAGCTTTATTTTTTTTTTTTTTTTATCTTTGGGTTGTTTCCTTCCTTGTCTCTACTTAATATCAGTTGTTTGGTGTTAAGGAAGCTAAAAGACAACGTAAAGGGATATTATTAATTTTAGTATTATTATTTTCACATCCTGCCTAATCTTATGTGCAGATGGAATACAGAAAAGATTTCAAGATATTCGTTTTAAACTATAAGAGTCTGTCTGTGTTGTACTCACTGATTTAGTAAAAGCTAATGTCATGCAACTTTACTGATATAACCCGGCATACTCCACCATCTCTCTTTTTCCTACCCCATCTCTCTGAAGCTCTCCATAGTGGGAGCCGGAGCTGGCCTGCTTTCTATGCCTGCGAGCATTGCCTGCCCTCCTCCGCTCCACTGCCCCCTGACTTTCTCTCACATATACAGTAGAAAAACACACACACACATATACATGCGCACATTGGAGCACATGTGCGCACACACTCAGACGTACACTTTATTCACTCATGCACAGCAATCATACATGGCACATGCACACACATGACGACCCATGCACCACTGATGCTGTATGTGCATGACTCCAGCTGAGCCTCCAGTCAACCCGGGGCTGCTGAAGCTTTCGCCTCAGTCTCACCCCAGTCTCTTCGCCATTGGCAAATCCCCTAATAGAGGCCACTTGGCGACAGCAACAACAACAACACAACTCCGGCGGCGACAAGCATTCTGTAATACCCAAAATGATAGAAAGACAAACGACGACGATTCGCATGGAACAGGACAATGAATACAGAGAATCATGAATATTGACCAGATTTGAGCGTGGACTTGTGTGTATGTGGAGATGCATCACAATCAGTGGCCAGTAAGATAAAAACTCCATCAATGTTTGGTCAGAGCTCTTTTTCTCTTTTTTTTTTTTCATAGCTGCTTTAAGGTGAATCTGCAAAGCCTGAAGGTCCTGGACAGCGGTGGGTGAGAGCAGCTTTCAGCAGGCTGTTAGTCTTATCATCTCGCACACACACACACACTAACAAACCCGCAAACACACACACACACACATACACACACACAAGCACACTGTCCCCTCTGACCCTGGCCGTTTCCTGCCCCTGGCTGATCTATTGGCTGATGCCTGCCCTGTGACTGTAGAGAAAAAGAAAAAGAGGAGGGGAAAGAAAGTGTGTGCGCGTGTGTACGTGTGCGTATGTACGCTTGTGGCCTGTCCCAGCGAATCGATATCCGTCTCATATCCGTGAGCTGTGCCTGACCCCTGGCCGACCTTGCTCAGCATTGGCGGCTGGGGTTCTTTTTTTTTGGGGGGGGGTTGAAAACGTGAGAGGCACGTTGAGTTTTACCCCTCGCTAATAGAGGTCTGGGGCCGGGGAAAAGTGCGAAAAGTCCTGACTTAAATGTGCCACTCTGAGGAGGCAGCGACAACATATCTGAGAAATGGTGAAATAAGAGGAAATACTTGCTGTACTCGGTGGCGATTTCACAGTAAAGTTCAAAGTATCACCCCAGAGACTAGTACGATATGATTGTAAACTGCAGCAGTGAATGTCAATAACATATCTTCTTGGGAGACATTTTTAATATTAAGCTACCTTATTAAAAGCGAGTATACCTCCATGTTGTGGTTTCAGGGAAAAAGCAAAAGCCGAAAAAAGTTCATCTTAGTTTTCATTCACTTTTATATGGATGACCCTGTTATGCTCAAGGCTAAGATACTTAAAGCAACCCAGATTGTGTATGTGTGTTTGTGTGTGTACATGTGCCTGTGCCTGTATGTGTGAGACCAACACAGAACTCGCCTTGACGTAAGTTTGCTAGTTGGACTCAGCCTTGCGTGTTGTTGGTGTGTGCTGATAGAGGCTCCAGCTCCCGGGCTGAGCGGGGCTGCGGGTGCTAGCCGCCGCCGGCACTAATTGAACCCTGCCGCTAAGGTAAGGGGGGGAGGCGGAGGCTGTCAGCGAGGGAAAGAAAAGAAAAAAAGAGAAGGAAGAAAAAAATAGCGTGGTGAGGGCGAAGTGCCCCCGGGGGGTTGGGTCCCTGCCTGCCTGCCTTTCGTTCTCCAGCTCCTTCCCCCCTCCCCGTCTAAATAGCCGTGCCGGCGCTCCAGGGCTTCCTGCGCCTTATCTGCTGATAATTGGGCACTGGAGCTCCACAGTTCGCTTATGAAATATAGATTCCTGACGGAGGGGAAGGATGGGGGGTGGGGGGAAGGAGGTAAGGTTGTGGAGGGAGTGTGCAGGCAGAGAAAGCCCCTGGTCGTATCGTAGAGTGTGGAGCCTTGTGGGCTCCGTGGTGTTGCTCTGGCTCGTTTAGCAAACACAGCCCCAATAGTTTGGGCGAAGGCCTCTGTGCCAAGCAGCCCACACTGTCACAGACAATTAAAAAACAATGCTTTGTTCCTATTGTTCGTTGCTCCCACTGGGTTCAAAGAGCTATAAATTGCGGGGGTGATCGCTTGTTTTGTAGTTTGTCGCCGAGCATGTGAAATCTTCAGAGCAATTTCAAACAGCGAGAATTTCTCCATATGTAACGCAACGCTCCACACTTTGCAGGCCCGCTCAGTGTTTTACTCAGTGCGTTTGCATACTCAATACTTGGTTCTAATGAGTGTAGCCTGAATAGCTATGGTGTCTTTTAAGCATGTCCTGATGAGGGTAAGTTGTGAATCTCAGTATTCCTCCGTGTATGAATGGAAGTGGATGTTATTTTACTGCAGCGAGGTTGGAATGCTATCTGCAGTCTCATGGGGGAATGTTATTGGATCGCAACATGGAGACCAAATCCCAGAGTGAGAAGAGCAGGGAAAACTCTGCTGGGTGCTAAACACAACATGGATCCCTCTTAGCCAAGGCTACTTTTCTTTTATAGCTTTGAGCAACATTGTTCATTTAGAGTTTCATTTCTTAACTCTAATCTGTTAAACTCACTCTTACAAATGGTTTCTTTCCATAAAAATGAACTATTTTATGAAAAAAAAAATAGTTCCATAAAGTGCTAAGCTTTCATGCCTAAAGTTAGTGGATATATTTTACTATCTTATTATTATCTTATTATTCATTTCAATTACAATTAGCATGGAGGCCCAGCGGCTGATTTATGGCCTTGTTTTCCTTCCCGTGCGTTCCCCCGTGCATTAATCACCCCCACGCCGGCCCGTGTGAGCCTCACTTCATCTACCTGCCAAGGCAGCCGCCCTGCCTCGCATTCCTGGATCCATTCCCCTCCTCCTTCCCTCTCCAACTCCTTTCCTCCTTCTCTCTGACTGAGGGAACAGTGGGTGTCCTTAACTCGCACCTGACACAGACCAGAGAGCAGGGCTGCACTTAGCTCAGTGCTGGGGTGTTGGATTGGCACTCATTTATCATGAGCAGATGTTCCTTGGGGAAATGTACGAAAAGTTCTTGTTTCCTTTAGGCTTTTTAAAAAAAATCTATTTTAATTGTTTTTCCCAAAATGAACTCACTATAGTATGATTAGATCTTTGGGAATTTGGTCCTGAGGAATGCAGATTTTATACAAACGTTTCCAGTCTTTGCAAACACACATGCACGGTATACGCTTAGAAAAAACTTAAATCAAATCATATGCTATCACCGGACATATGCTCATGGTCCATAACTACAGAAGGGACATGCCCATCGCATATTTATGTCCTTTGGTCATGTGCTGCGGCCCAGAAAGTGGGTTTTGGAAGTTCGCAGTCTTGAAATTACGTCACGACCGACAAACATCCCACTTCCCATCCTTCGCTTCACATTTGGTTACCATCATGCTGGGATTAACAAGCCTATTTTGGATAGTCTGGAAACTGTTTGGGACAGTGCAGTGTCTCTCCACTCCTCCTGCGCTGTGTCGGAGGCTGAGTCATCCAGGGCCAGACGTTTCCACTGGGACAATGTACCAATCCCTGGTGGCCACACTCAGTGTTGTTTATACGGCCCTGTCCACGGCCCCGTGAATCTGGCAACAGCTCTCTCGCTTCCAACTTCTGTCCCCTTCCCTGCTCCTTCACCCTTTGACGTTCCACCTCAAAGGCTTGGCGTGTGTTTGTGTGGGTCGGGTGAGGCGGGGTGGGGTCGGGGGCGGGAGTAGTGACCAAGGCAGCGGTGCCTCTGTGGAAAGCCAGCGGCTTCAGCGGGCCAATAAAAACAAGGCAGCGCACTGCTCTGGGCAGACTAAACATTTGTTCGGACAACATCCTGACTGGAGCTTCTCTGATGGGTGGGTGGCGTGCAAGCATGTGCATCTACACGTACATATCTTTCTATAAAAACTACTCTCACCTTTTCCACCAAAATGGAAGGAAATCCAAATTGCCTGGATAGGAGCTAGGTTTGACTCTGTCCTCAGAGCCAGACTGGTCAGAAAACTCTGTATTTGACTATGGTAGAGGTTCAGCAGAATAAACTTGGTGAAAGTTGTTATACTTGTCTCGATGATTGAAAAAAGTAAGTTTAATTATTGTCAAATCCCAGATAGGCCTCTATCATTTTTGTTTGCAGCATTTGAAATGTCATATAAATTGTATCTTTATGGATGTATCTTTAAAGGCACAACTTGTCATTTTATGGTGGTTTGGGGCTTCTTAATCAAAACAATAACAAGATGTTGATGACATCATAAAGGAGCATGGGATCATGGGAGCTGTTCTCCCGTTTAGCATTTCTTTAGTGTTCAATGTTCAGGAAGATCAAAACTTAGTATAAGGCTGGACTGTGTATGTTCAGTGTGGGAAAAGCTAAGCTAAGGTATCCTGTGGGTCTCACAGTCAACAGACTAACCCCACAGCATGTTCACATGTTGTAAACTTGGGAGTTTACAAGGAGAACATAAACGCAGCATTTAATCCCGCTTTCGACCACAATATGGGCTGCAATGGCAGAGTGACACTGTCCTATATGTCCTCGTTGAATCCGCTGCAGTGAGACTGTAGGGACAATGATCACTAATTAATTAATTCTAGTTTTGCTGAAAACTATTGTCGAAATATAAGTCTGTTGTTATCTTTATGGTGGATGAAACTGACAGAACTTTGTCTTCAGGAACACATTTCAGTGTATTGCATGGCTGTAAGATGACATTGTGGCAGTGCGGCAGCCATGTTGGAGGGTGGCAAGCTAAACAAAAGCACCACCCAACTTGCATTACTTCACTACCAAGTGACACAGCCGCACCAATGATGTCATTTGTCCTCACACACTCATTCAGTCAGTTACGGACAGACACTGGGACTGCAGGACTGTCCCTGGGGTCCAGCCAGAAAGTGACGGATGCATGAGGGGATACTGATAAGCAGTCACCTACTATCCATTGGAGTCTGTCCCTTAATTAGATTAAATTATAACCTTTTGATTAGGAAATTTATAAAAAAAAAAAAAAAATCCCAGTTATTAGATATTTAATCTAGAAAAAATACCTATTGGGCCTTTAAGATTCTTTGGTTGTATGTTCTATCAGCGAAGCGAACTATTAATGAACGACCAAATAACATTTAGTAACTACATGCTTGATGCTTATTGTTAAATAAAATATTTACTTGATTAAGATTATGATTATGAAGATTTAATTAAAAAAAAAAAAAGATTTTTTGTGAAGTAATTTAAAAACGATTATTGGCCCAGTTGGTCTCTGGCTTCTACTAGAGGATGGAAGATTAAAACACTTATATTGTAGAATATTAACAATAAAAGAAAGGGAAAAAAATGCGGACCACATGCTGCAAAATTGTATGTAGTTTCATTGGCATTCAAACTGTTCCGGAGTGGTCGCTCCAAGATAAAACTCCCTTCTGTTAAACAGGAAGTGAATTTTGGATTTGTTCTGACCGTGGAAGTGGGTTAGAGCTTATTTCTTTTGGCTTCAAGCAATCAATGGAGAAGTCCCCCTGACTGACGGTTTGCTGTGATAACAAGCGCAGACTGAGTGTCACAGCTCACAGAGACCGATCTCTTAACTTATTAAGAACTCACAACTCTACCTATTTCCCTCCACACCCCAGACTTAATACACCATTTTAAGTTTCACTTAAGTTGAAACTTTTTGAATGTTTTTTTTTTTTTTTCATTGACTTATTGCATTTATTTGTATAATGCAGCAGCATTCTGCACGTATTATGCAGTGTTTTTCATATTATGTTGCCAAAGAACATAATATTGTGTGGTGTTCCCCATTTGCTCACCGCTAGTTTCAATCAGCTGCTCATAGCAAAGAAAGTGCTCGTAGTTTGTGTTGGTTGTTATTATTATGTAAAAATTTCAACAGTGCTGTTCATCATTTAGCAGCACTGCTGATGAGAGCAGTAGGGAGACACTGAAGTAGGAAAGGAACTATACTTGTCTTGAACTGCTTTGGGAGGGTAGGTGCATACAATTTTGTACTGTCAAATTACAAATCTTTTAAATTTTAACCGTAATTAATTTTTTTGCATATCAGTGTGAAGCTTGCCCAACCACAGCACAGAGAGAAAATAATCGTGGCTAAGGGAGGGTCAGTTGTTGGACCTCTGTCATAAACCTGTTAGGCCTTTGTGTAAAACAATATCTAAACAGTTTTCCACATGTTGTATGTTTTTATTCTGGGTGGTAGTGTTTTCACCTGAACTCCACGTGACCTGAGCAGCCTCTCTTGTTTAACACCTGGATGCTGAGTGAGGAGGTCCAGTCTCTCTCCCTCTTCCACACAGGAAGTTAGGATTCCCTGTCTACCGACAACACAGGAATCTGTAGGATAAGCAGAGAAGAGCGATAGAGTTAAGACTCCCAATCCTTAAACAACACAGGAAGCTGTCAGATAAGCAGAGGAGCAATTGGGAGAGAAATGAGCGTTGCCTCTCTTGTTTTTGAAGTATTTATGCGGATCTTCCACTAAGACTGAACTGTCAGCCCAGGTAGAACTTTTTTCACCCAGTGAAGCTTTAACATATTAAGATTTCTGTAACATTACCACAGAGGATTTACTCTTATTCAGGACATCTCGGTCAAATTAGGCGGAGCAACCAATCAAACAATACTAATCCTCCCAGTATATCATCACTTAAAATGTGTCTATAAAATGTGTTTGTATATATATATATATATATATGTGTATGTATATATATAGAAAGAAAGAGAGATAGAGAGAGAGTAATTGCTCATACTCTATATCTTTCATACCTGTGTAATCAAACCCTATTCATCTTTCATTTTTAATTGATTTATCACAGCATTTGCCAGCTCACATCAAGCCGTCGCTTCTCAGCCTCTCACACCCACACATCGTCATTCAGAAACACATGAACATGTAGACAAGCGTCAGTGAATGCACACACGTGCGTGCACACACACATTTAAACACACAGAATAAGCTACCCTGAGACGGAGTGCTGTATTGGGTTTTCTTCAGGAAGTGCGGCTCCTCCAAAGCTCTGGTCAGATGAAAGGCGAAGAGCTGTATCGATCGGCCCAGAGCGGGGGGTGGTGGAGTGAGCATTGTGTGTATGTGAGTGTGTATGTGTGTGTATATGTGTGTTGGTAGGGCTGTGGAGAGGGAGGAGGGGGGGCAGAGCCTGTGGTGTGTCTGCCTGATGCAGGGCTGCCAGCCAGGCGAGGAGCAAAAGGCCAGAGGGGTACGGGGGCTGAGAAGGGGGGCAGAGAATTGTCGCTGTGGCCCCGTGGCTTGAACGTAACCCCCTGGCCCCTCAGTGAGAATGTACAACACACACACACACACACACACACACACACACACACACGCATGCATGCACACACAATGCCAGTACCAGCCTGCTGTTGTTGATGAGAGCTGTCAGAAAATAAAACAACATGGCTACGAACGAGAAAGACCAAACTGGCGAATACACAAAACTCTCACTAGTTATTTTCTGTTACTTTGAATATCATTGTATATATATATATATATATATATATATATATATATATATATATATATATATATACATATATATAACACATATATAACATATATATAACATATATATATATGTTATAATACTTTAATACTTTATGCCATACTTGAATAACACTAAAATAGTACAAATTTTGATTTAAAGTCTTCCTGAAATAAAAACAAAGTTTTTAATCCTTTTAGATCACATCCCAGGACATACTGTTCAGTTATTTAACAAAGTTTGCCCCCCCCAAAAAATGTTTTTTTGGTATTTTAATATTAAATTTCATAACAAAATTCATTCAATCAATTCATTCAATCATATTTTCTTCCGGTAAAAAAGGAATAACAAATGACACTCATTATCTTGCCAAGAGCAATTTCAACCACCATTATAATTACATCCACCTGTCAATCAATGCAAGTGCTCATTCACGATAAGCTGAATGATGGCCACTGCATGATTCATCCTGCACATGCTAGTCCACTTTTCAATGGTCCTTGATTGTCCCACCTGTCCTGTTTATCCTGGAAAGACATCATGATAGGAACCTGTGATTCTCTCTCTTTCCTAGTGGACTTTGAATCAGGAAGTATTTGTAGTAAGCAAACAATAAGCACTTTCAGAATTCTCAGGACATGTTTCAATTAGTATCAAAACAAGCCTCAGGTTCAATAACCAGGAGTGTTTGCTTTAGTATGGTGTCTTGCTTTTGTTAGATAATTTTTCGTAATCATTTCATTACCAGAAGGGAAATAGTATAAAAAAATGAAAACATTTGACTTCTTAAATATAGTCCTGTAGTAAAATTTCCTCCCTTGAATCATTTTTTCCCTTTTAAGCAAATACCTTATTTTCAAAACAATAGTATAGCATCTAAGTGAAGCCCATGCAGGTAATTTGATGCGATGCCATCCCTTTTTAACTCATAAACAACATATAACAATAAGCAAGGTTAATTTTTTAGTTCATATACTCAAGGAGCAAGAAGACGCAAACATGCCGTTTTATAAAAGCTGAACATTAAAAAGTCACTCCTCCTCTTGGCATTAGATTGTATTGCCATGGGTGCACTATAAATGAAAGCCATTTTCTGGATGGGCTGTTCAAATAAATTAAAGTTAAATCATTGAATAATCCTAATTTCACGTCTCAAAAGCATGTGATGCTGGCACGTATTTCAGCGGCGATGTTTTGTCCCGTTGCTCCGTCTGCATCTTTCCACCACAAACAACTTGCGTCAAAACCAAACAAACCGAACTCTGTGGAGGCCTTCAGAGGCTGTAGTTGGCCTGACCCGCACATAAACAATTCTGTGTTTTGCACTTAATGGACAAGATCTAGAAATGGACAAGTCAGTTGGCTGCAGCCTGTATAAATTCTCCTTCGTTGCCTTATCAGATTCATTTGAGCCAACACAGAACCATATGTGGACTTGGGCTGGGTGTGCCCGACCCTCTGTGCTTTGTGCCCCGGGGGAGAGATCGGCCAGGGCGGCTCGCTAATTGAAATGTGTTGGCGACTCATCGACGTCTCGGCTCCAGTTTCAGGCTATTTTGAACCGCAGTGCTGATTGCTGGTTTCACATCACACAGGGAAAAAAAAATCAATAGTAGTTGGGAGAGCTAGGGTTTATTCTTTGCAAGCAGACATTAATGCTTTGCAGAGGAGGGTTTGATATTTATCATTTGTCATTTTGTCTCTGCAGATCTGCCTGAACTGCAGAATGTATTTATGTGGAGAGCGATAGCTGACACTGCTTGTGAGGAGTCCCCCCCCCCCAAAAAAAAAAAAAAAAAAAATTAAAAATAAAATAACGCAGTTCGAACGTGCAGATCCAGTGTTTCCCAAAAAACTTGTGTTTCGTCTTTTCTGCAGAGAGAAAATCTCTTGACCTCTGGTAAGCAGCAGAGGGGCCTCGTTATGGAAAAGTGGCTCATGTGATTTACAAGGACTTTGCTTGTGCTTTCAGCACAGCACAGCACGGCACAATTGAATGGGCTGAATCTTTTGCTGTCTTTCAAAGGCATCAGTGTGCCTTTTATTACAGTGTAGATTGGTCATTTTGCAGTTCAGTAGTCAGCAGACAGATAATTAAACATTTCTTACTGAAGGAATATATTTACTAGCTAAAAAGGCTGATTAGTCTCATCTAAAAACAAAAAAAAACTTAATGCAGTGTGCAGTACTACTTTGAAAAGCTAAAATTTCACTGAATGTACCACTTTTATAGAATCTCTCAAATATTTAACATTCAAGACAACTTACGCTACGCATTCAACTTAAAAAACTCACAACAATGTCTGCCTTTGTAGTGATTGTGATGCCGGCCATTGTTTTGATCTTTTCTTGGATTCCAGCAGACTAATTTGGTATTAAATTATGGTCATATATGGCACTGCCCATATCAATGAGTTCTGTTCTTATTGCATTGTTTGAAATCACTAAGTCGGATCTCTTGGAGGCTAATGTAGCCTACTATCTGGGCTTTGGCTGTTGGCGCTGCTACCCTTCAAACACAGTGAGCCCTTTGAAAAATGGATTGCGGAAGAGATAAGAAATAATTTATGTTCCTATCACTGCCTCGCACAAATATGGTGGGGAATACTGTGCCAATAACTCCCACAAATTCAGAGAGGCACGCTATCTTTTACTGCACAAATTATTAACGGCGCAGGGGAGGAAGGGAAGACGCTGTGCATTTTTTTGCTAGATAGACCTGGCTCATTGCTCGTTGAAGCTTTGAGTTCACCACAGAGCTTTATTATCATAGATAAGGACTCCAGAGATGCAAAATGTGTTTAAAAACAAAAGACTGAAGAAACCATTATGTAAGATTTTTAATTTTATAATTTCCATCTTCAGCATATGAGTGAAAGTTTCCTTTAGACTAACTGAGAGGCTGTGAAGTCATTATTTTCTTGTGTGTGCATGCGTGTGTGTGGACGGTCCATGTGCTGTGTGTGTGCGTGTGCGAACAGGGAATAGAGGGAGGAGGGAGGGAGTCCAAAGGGGAGTGTTGAGGGAGGATACTCGGGGTCGGGTGTCCGCTCGCCTCTGTCGGCTGGCGTTGACAGCTACAGACGCTGGTCTAAAATGAGAATCCTCTTGGGCTGCCTGCCTGCCCATCCAGCAAGAAAATAAATCCCATGTGGAAGAGCCGCTGTGTGGGATCACAGACAGCCGCCTGACCCCCCAGATCCACGGGGGGAGGCCAAGGGCGCCGGCACGACAGCATAAACCCCCCCCCTCCCCTCCCCAGCCCCCTCCAGGGTCTAATGTTACCCTGCCTGCTTGCCAACTCTGAAATTCTGGAGTTACAGGACTGTGTTGGTCCCACACTAGTTCAGTTTTAAAAATAATTTTTACAGAATTCCGTGGATGAAGATTTAGCTTAAGGCCTGGGTTATGCCACAAAAAACTAGCAACAGGGTCTCTCTGGTTTTTGAAACGTAAAATGACGAGGGAAATTTGACTTATACCTTTATTGAAACAAGGTGGCTGTTGTTGTTCAGAGACTGGGCACGGTGGCCAAAAACACTGCCTGCTGAGCAATAAGACACACGTACTGAGAATCAAAAAGTTTAGAACTATGATGTGGTGTTTTAGCACGACCACCAGATGGGGGATACTGAAATGCCGAAATTCGGTGCTTCCCAAAGACTCATGTTTTAAATTCATCACTCGGATCCACCTTCCCCCCCTTCTAAAGTGTGATGTATCTCCATGTCTGTTAACATAGTGCGCTCAAAGGTCCAGAGACTGCATCCCCTGAAACATTTTGTGATATTAAATTCCACAAATTCCAACTTAGGAGAGCTACACTCCCCCCAGGACCCCTGAAGTTTCATGTCAAGGAAAAAAAAAAAAGATGAAAACCAGTCAGGCAAAGGTAGCGTCATTACCGAGTACGACCTCGCTCTCTTTTTTAGCTTCAGTGTTCATGAAGTCAACCAGATTAATCCCATCATAGACCTGTAATTAATGCTTTTTGTACGCATCCATGCAGATTATTTATTATTATGTTTTTTCTTAGATAGTTTTGATTTTGTTTGCTCCCACCCCCCAAAACAAAGCAGCGTATATGGAATTTTGTTTTCCATTTTTCCAAAATGTATTTTTTTGTACGTGTTTCCAGAAACAGTGTCCCATTTCTCTGAGTCAACTACGAACCTGATGACAGACTGTTCCGTGGATTACAGTATTTCTGAAAAAAATATGTTGCTATTTTAACTTCAAAATGTAAATTTGCAACGTCGTTGGCATCGGAAACAGAATCCCAGTCACCTCCACTGCTTTGGGATCCTGGTAGAAATCTCAGAGACGTATATCTCCAAAATCCCAAACTGCCTACACGGCTATAACACCGCTAGTTATGAGAAAATGTAATTTCAGTATTTTAGTTGAGCCTGCCCTTTAAAAAAAGTCTAAACAGCTGATGTCCAACTAAAAAGAAAATGTAGTCTTTTCTAACAAAAAAAAAGTGAGTTTACCCAAGGTCACCTCATTTTCATTAACTACCTCCGGGTTTAAGCGTCTATCGCTTCTATTTCTTCGGGGAAACTGGACAAGTGTAGGCTCTCCGAAGAAATTTATACTCAGCTTTAAATAGTTAATTACTCGGCGTGTCTCCGGCGGTGTCTGGATGTGGATGTGGACGGAGGGGGGGGGGTGTCGGGGACGGAGGAGGACGGAGACGCTTCTGTCTGTCTTCCTTTCTTTTTTTTTTCCAGTAGGGGCAGGCCTATATATTTTGCAGCTCATGTCTGAAAGGCTGGCTCCAAGCGCTAGGGGTGGGCTCTCGCTCTCTGATGGTTTTCCAGTGAGTATTTGTCAGGTCAGACTGTGCACCGCCCGGCGGTCTCCGCTCCTCTCCCCGGGTTATTTATTACCTCTCTCCCCCGCCGGCAGCGTTGCGGCTCCGGGGCCGCTGCCAACAACGGCGCAGAGGCGGGGGCCGCGGTAGGGGGGTTTCCGAAGGGCGGACGTCGGGAAAGGAATGGACGCGGACACAGAACAGAATTTCAGGCTTCTAACGTTGCAAAGTCACAATCCCGGGCTTAGGCTTCCTTTGCTAAGCTGGCGACCGCTATAAATCGTAGTAGTATTTTATACACTACGTTAAGAATCATTTTCAGACAGCTGAAATGTGTGAAGATTTGTAGCTTTTATAATACATATACAGCAACGTGCAGCATGTGTGAACCATTATGAAACACCCATGAAGTGCCAAAGAAAAGGCAGAGTTACATACAGAAGAACAGTGGAAAGTTTAAATGGAGCTCATGGAGAAATAGATGGCAGCGTATCATGATATTGATGACGGTGTAACTCATTAGTGAGAGACAACATGCATTTGAGATAATCTGATGGAGCAGACCGTGACGAATCTCAACATTACTTACTTGCTTCCTGTAGATATTCCCATCGTGGGGTCTGTTCAGGCCGAGCTTTTTATTTGCACCCACCATCACACTTGAACTAGCAATAGGAAACAGAGGGGAGACACTATAGAAGAGGAAGAAACACCGGTTTCCTCTGCTTTTACATTTTCAGTAACACACTCACCTCACTCTTGACAGGAATATGTCATTCTGTTTCTCCTGCAACTGTGTTCTTGTAGCTTTTGAAACTAATAGCTGAATCTAGAAAGTTTGCCTCTGTGGAGGCTGTTCAGAGGCATTCTGGGAAACGCAGGAGATGACTGCCTGAAGCTGAACACGATCGAGCAAGTTCAAAGAAAAGGGAGGACAACCAAATCGAAATGATATATATACTACAACAAAATCACTTAACATAATAGACTGATCTAAGATCTATTTCCGTTTCACTGTAAAATCTCAAACTTTATTACTGAACAAAATGTCATATCACTATTTTGATATTAGTATACTTTTACAGATAAATAATCAGAATTCATGATAGCTGCTTTTCTGCTCTTAAATTTTCCATTTGTAAATGTAACTCACAATGGAGATATAGCGTATAACGTAAGGTTCTAGTTTTTTTTGTGATGAGTTAAATTGAGTCAATTTTTGACATACATGCAGCACTGTACAGTTCTGAAAACCAGTAAGTTATATAATAGAAATAAGTAATGATAATACTAACAGATAAAAGAAAACAAATGGATAAATAAATAATGAAACAAACATTACATATTAGAATACATGCCACGGGCACTTTGGGGAGCATCTGATATTAAAGGTAAACATACAGATATTGAATCCAGCATTATTAATCCTTAGAGATATAGATCTGGTATTTGACCCATTTTAAGCTATACTCTTTCTCTATACTGTCAGTCTATAGGAAAGTTGGTTACATAAGGCCACCTTTCCAAGTTGTATGAACCTCTAGAGGCCCAAGAACTTCTGTCTTTTTCCATCTCCTCAATAAAGTTGGTCCTATCATCAGCAGTTTGGGCTTTGTAGTTGTGCATTTCCACAGTCTTTCACAGCTAATGTGTCACCCAGCACATAGTATACCCGGGAGACAATAAAAAGACATTACTGGTGAACTCTTTTAAACAATTGTGGACTTGTTCCCTGAAGTCTTAACTCTTAGGGCATTTCCGGAGAACATGGAGTAACGTACCCTCTGAATTCTGACATCTCTAGCAGTCTGCTGTGTTTTTAAGGCTGAATCGATGTTGTCCAGATGGACAGCTTTCTTTGATATCCTATTCCATTCTAACTCGTTAAACAAAATGTTTAAATCTGTCTCCCAGATAAACCTTAACTTTGTTAGAAGTGTGGTAGCGTGGCAAAAATATTTTTGGAATATTATTGACCAGCCTCAGGACCCATTCCAAATATTTCGATGATATCAGAGAGCAGTTTACATAAGTGAGATGTTTTTCAAAACCAAAATTAAGAGACTCATCCACGCTGAAGTAAAAGAAGGAAGTTGTAAGAAAAAGGTTACATAAGGTTTCCCCATCACATCAAAGATTTGAATGAAAGTGACAGAAAGGCTGATGGAAAAATCTACTCAGTTGACACCGAACTGACTTTTAAAGATGTGCAAGTAGAATTGCCGTCATTACAAAAATGTTGGGGAACCCCTCCGTGATGAGGCACCGAGAGTGAGTCACGGCCATACATGGGGAGTGGGTGTGGAGTGGGCATGGGTGTCCCCTTTATGACTGGTTTCACCAGGGCTCTCCCGATGGCGCAACCTGCAGCACCAACGCACGCACAAACAAGGTTTCCATCGAGACATTTCAACGTGGTGAAGCGAGGCCGGTCTGTAGTGTTCCACTTCCTAGAAATGGCTTTGTAAACACGCGCCATAAATGTCAGCAGCTCATGATTTATATCAGCGCTACCGTTCAGCAGACAACATGTGGGAAGTGACATTATTGAAAAATGTTGCCATTCCATTTAATTTTTTCAAGCTGTGCTCACTGTAAATGGTAATGGTAGCTTTTGGATAAGTGATGTCAGGAGTTACTTTTTTTTTTTTTTTTCTTTAGCTGTGAGTGTAAAATCTGTTTTGGTCTCTTCCTGATCCACAAACCCACTAATTCCATTACATTCCCTACAGACATCACAGCTTCTCAGTTCCAAAAAAAAAAAAAAAAGTCAATCTACGGTCCGTCAACGTCTCGGGTCAACTTGCTGGCACATGTTTTTGTAAATGTCTGCTGTGTGTTTGCCTGCCTGGTCCAGGCTGAAGGCATTATACCAGTTCTGGTCAGGCTGTGGTCTCTGGCCTTCCCGTGCACCGCTTCCGCCTGCGGTGTGGCGTGCCTCCTTCCTGTGTGTGTGTCAGAGGCAGTTTGGCCTGATTTATAGGCCCCTGACACACGGCGCTTTGGACCCCACCTCTGCTGCTTGGAATGGCTATTCCATGTGTCGGTGGTGGATCCACCTGGGTGGTTCTCCACTGATGGGGGTCAGATGTGGCCCTGCTCACAAGCTCCAGGAGCTCTGGGGAACATGCCCCGCAGACAGTGTGGAGAGAAAGTGCTTTCACAAAATGTGTTTCCAGGCTGAGGAGGTTTTTACTCCAGTTAAAGCAACAAGCTTGCAGCAACAGCTGCACACATCTGTGTGATCTGTTGTTTTGAACTTCTCTACACATACACCTGCTTGTGACCCAAAAAGTTGAAGATTTTTTATCAAGCTTATGTTCGGATTATAGTTTAACTAGCTATTTATTTAACTATCTTAAATTATAACTACGCTAGTAAAACAGTGACAGATATGCCAATGAAGCACTTTTGTTATGGTTATGATTAAGTTGTTGGCCACATTTGAATAAAATGACTTATTTCTAAAAATATTTTAATTCAGGACATGTCGAGAAAAAAAGCACACGTCCACCCACTCGTTTCCAAGCTACACCTCTCCGTTTCTGTAAAATCTGAGCAAAGAATATCGTGCCTACGTCTGCTGTAGTTTTGAGAAAGATGATATGAAACTTAACATAGTTACAGCAAACGGGTAATAGCTATCACACTCTGCAACGTGTTTCACAGTGCTCGTGCTGTAAAAGATCGTAACATAATAACAGCTTTTTCAGGTTTGGTGACATGTAAAATATTCCACTGACAGCTCAGTTTAGCAGCCGTTAGCACAGGCTCTCTGAAGCCGCAGGTGAGTTGGGCAGGACGGTGTCAATGTAGGTGGCGTATAACTAATAGATGGTTGGATTTAGACACACAAGGCGAACATAAAACACCCACTGTGTGGAGACCTGATGTCGGCTGATGTCATGGATAGATCTGGTGGCCTGTGACGCCTGTGATCCAGACCATCTCTTTGTTCAAGGGTGAAGGTCTGATTTAAAGCCGCTGTTGTCAGTGTTTGGTTATAAAAATGATCTCAAATGATTATAATAAATTATATATACGGTGAAACTGTTGGCACGCTGGTTTGAAGCCTGATTTATGGGCTGTTATTGTTGAGTTTTAAAATCCTACGTTATATTTTAGGGGGGTTTGTACAGGAAAACTATTAAAAGGTGAAAGGTTAATTCGTGTACGGTCTCCCTGAATTGTAAGTACGAAGAGGGCGAGTTTTTAGATTCAGCTGCATGGGTGGAAATGACCGTTTACTTCCTCGCTGACGACGGTTCCTCCATTTTACGCAGCGAAGCGCCGTCCCTCGCAGTCCCCCCTCCTCTCCGCGGCTCTCGCCGAGCCTCCGCTGTTTAAATGGGCCAAGTTGAGAAGCGGCAGAGAGTGCAAATCTTGTTTGGTCTGGGTCTGTGAACTTCAGCGTGACTTCAACGACATACACAGGGGTTAAAAACAACTCTTTCCAAACTTACAACTGTATTAATGTTGCGCAAATACATCCCAGGAATATCGAGCCCGATATATTTTGGCGTGCGATCTGATTAATGCCATATGCCACATTTTGCTTCAGTAACAGGAGACATAGTATCAGTTTCTTCCTTTTTTTTAATTGTCGACTGTGAAACTGTTACTTGGCCACGTGTAAACCCCCGATAAGTGCATCAATTTGCGTTTTGTTTCTTTTTTAGGATCCAGAAAAAAATGTCTCTTAACTAGTAAATATATATATATTAAAAAAAAAACATTATTTCTGATTTCCTCAAAGTCACAGAAATCAGAGGCGCGACGTGTAAGCTGCGACTGGTGATGATCAGTAAGGTAACATAATGTCCGGGCTGAGGGCTACCCAGTATGTCAGGTATTAACAGAGCGAGTGTGATTAAATGTGGGAGGCAGGAGCTGTGAGGCTGGCGGAGAACGCTGCGAGCTGGAAACTACTGAATGGGAATCTATCCGGCAACTTCAGCAGACCGCTGTCTCACGGCGACAAGGGGGCTCTGCGTAAAACCAAGCGGCGCGTCTCCAAGTCTGGCTCAGCCCAACTCACAGGCGGAGAGGACGCTCAAGTTGGATCGGGCGAGCAGCTTTTCACTTGTTACCGGCGCTCGGCTCCCACTAACATGCCTGCCATCAAAAAGGAGAGGCTGGATGGAGACGACATGGCATTGACTGCGTTCAACCAGTCCGAATACCTGGCCCCTTTAAATGCCACCGCGATCCCCGTGGTGACCCCGCATCCGCCGCCCTACGACCACATTTTCGCCCATCACCGCGCGTACTTGGGGCTCCACGACTCGGCGCTGCATCACCAGCGCCTCCACCATCACACGGACGACTTAATGCTGGAGAGGTTCTCCTCCATCCCCGACTTTCAGCCCTTCTTCGACAACGGGGAGCCGTGCATTGAGGTGGAGTGCGGCGAAAACAAGGCTTTGCTTTATATCAATAAACTGTGTCAAGGTAGCAAAGGACCCTCAATTAAATACAGGGGCGAGTGGCTCACCCCCAACGAGTTCCAGTTCGTCAGTGGACGCGAGACAGCCAAAGACTGGAAACGGAGTATAAGACACAAAGGTAAGAACAGCCGTCGCCGTCCTCAGCGTCCGTGGGTAGAGAGGGGACACCTTCCCGTTTTTATTAAACACTTTAGAGACGCCGCTTATTCCGGCCACAAAACTTGGGTCTCGTGGTTCGGTGCTGAGTTTTTGGAGTGAAAGGGTTACAGCAGCCAGTGCGTAAGGGGACAGATGAGAAAAAAGGCGCATATCCTCCACATACCCTCCGAGGCTTTGACACAGAGTTTGGGCAGCGATGGTGGGCTTCACCAAACCGGGGCGTCAGGAGTAGTCTGCACCGGGACTGAGGTGAAAAGCATTAATACTTAAATAATAATGTGGCGGTTAAAATACTTTTTTTTGTTTGTTTGTTTGTTGTTAAATAAACTCATTATGGGATGAATCGTTCCGTTAAGTGCAGATGCACTTGTGTGCATGGGTGTTGACACTTAGGCGCATCGCATTTTAGCTTTGAGAGGGTTTTTTTTAAACGAAAATAAGTATTTAGTTCGTCCTGTTTACAGCAGCCAGTGTTTTATGTTGTGAAGATTTTGTCTCCAATTTAAATGTTCAACCTATAGCTGTTGATTTATTGTGTTTTTTTCGGTACAGCAACATCATCTGCATCTATCCAGTGATGTAGTTCCGCTATTTTTTTTTTAAATGTTAATATAAAGTCTGTATACCTTCAAGTATATAGTATGTACAGTAATTACGCATGGTGGACGCACACACGTATTCACGCACATACACAAGGTTACTCAGGCAGAACTGACACGCGTTAAGATGTGTGTGTGTGTGTGTGTGTGTGTGTGTGTGTGTGTGTGTGTGTGTGTGTGTGTGTGGAAGAGGGGGGGGGGGGTGTCGCCCTCAGGTAAAAATGATTGTCAAATAGTTTAATAAACGGATTCCTATGAACAGATGACAGTTGGCAGTTGTATCTTTGGCTCACCACACTGGACTGTAGGAGAATTCAACTTCCTGGCAAACATGTAGGGAGATAAGTCAAATGTATCTGCAGGTAGAAGCTATTACAGTTGCATATTAAGTTTATTGGGATGCTTTTTCACAAGAATCGTCTTGAAAACGTTGAGTCTTGAGACGGAGGGCTGGAGAAAAAGGGCCCATTCTCCAGAAAGATGATAATAACTTACCACATGCTGTCATGGAGGCAATGGGTTTACTGACTGGAGAATGTGTTTAGTACATATTCAGCTCCACATGCTGAAAGTGTCTTATTTCTTTGTTGCAGGGAAAAGTCTCAAGACTCTTATGTCCAAAGGAATCTTACAGGTGCATCCTCCAATCTGTGATTGTCCCGGTTGTCGAATATCATCTCCAGTGGTAAGAATATTTCATCGTCTGTCTGTTACTGCTGCACTGCCTTTCTGTGCTTGTAGCGTCAATGTGTTAACTAGGAGAAGCTTCACAGGAAATATAGATTTATTTTTGACTCAAGGACGACTTCTTGCTCCTGGGTTGTTAACCGTGGTCGTCAAAAATTCAGATCATCGGTGAAGGTTCTAATTTGTCAAAAAGCACAATACATGTATACAGAGCTGGGAGGTAAATGGAAATATACAACTATCTGCGCTAAGAGGCTAGATCTTGTTTGGTAATTCTTATAGTTATATCACACTAAAGCCTAAACAAGTATATTATAGTTTAACAATACACACATTTTTGATGTTTTTTGCTCAGTACTTGTACCCATTTAGCTGTTAATTTTATTTATGTAGCCTAAATCACAATTTGTCACAATTGGTACAGCATACACCTCTTATCCATTGACCCGTATTACTAATGTCTTGTTTTTTTGTTGTTTTTTTTCTTTTATATCTAGTTAGCTTTTGCAAAAGCAGCAGTCAGCAAACTGGTATTTAATTTCAATATTTGTGTTGGTATCGCCCAGCTCGACATCCATGAATCAGTGGGTGAGCGTGTAAGAGTTTATATTGGAGCATTGCCTTTCTTTGTAACCTTGATGGTGAAGACCCCACAGGCACACATGTCAACTTTGACGGTAATTTTTCTCAGCATGAATATCAAATCCACTTTCAGCCTTTCGCAGATGCCGAGTATCAAAATGCCTTTTTATTCGGAGGCATCGAGCTGTCCGGCGTAGCTGCTTGACGTTAGATGTCGTTGGTCAGAATCGGTTTCTTCACCTGGCTGTCCAACTTTTGTTTGCCTAGTCCTTCCCTCAGGGCTTGGCCGGGGGCACGATGCCAAACCTTGAGGCCTTGCAGGTGTGTCACGATTACAGCATCACCGCTCTGTGTGCGTGCACGTGTGTTTGTGTGTGTCAGCTTTGAGCAAGCACACTGCCGGCTCACCGTCGCCAAATCTGTTCACACAGGTGCGGCGGGGTGTGTATGTGTGTGTGTGTTTGTATATGTGTGTGCGCGCGTGTGTGTGTGTGTTTTTATCACCACAGAGCGCATCTGTCGTCGCTCCCAAGCACTAATCTTGAGGGAAGGGTGTAAGAGGCTTAGCAAGCTACTGAGCGTGGCTACTGCTGATTATTGTGTGCGAGGCACGCAAGGCAAAGGCGGTTTAGATAAGCCGGAGGTGTTTGAGTGATACAGGTAAACTGGTGACATTTTTCACAGCCAAGAATGAAGACCTGTACCCCAACACATAGGGTTCAGCCAAAACAAATTACCTAAGGGAGGTAGGGGGCAGGAAAAACAGATTGTTGTGTCTTATTTCTTACAGAAGGATTTGAGAATCTTAGCATGTTTGCTTATGTTTGGGCTCATTACAGATATCAGTGTGATTGGCTTTTGGCTTGCTAAGGCTTGTACGGATCAGACTTCAAATGCAGCTGTGACGGAATAAAACTCTGTTATTGACGTAAGAAGGGATATGAGAGCCTTAAAGTTGTTGTTGTTGTTGTTGTAGCCTCCCCTCTCTCCCTTCCCTCGTCTGGTGGTGAAGCCTGAAGTCTAACCCACCAAGTGAATACCACCATGACGCTTTTGCACAGACACACACACACACGCCCACGCACACGCAGGCTAACTATGTTGGCAGTTCCATGCGAGGCGGTGAGGGTTAGGCGGAGGAGGGAAGGCAGCGGGACTTGTATGGCCTGTACTGGCGTCTCCCTCTCTCCCCACTGACTCCCCCTCAGGGCATGGCAGCCAGCACTCCCTCACTGATGAGCTCCCTCTCTCTCTCTCTCTCTCTGTCTCTCTCTCTTTCTCTCTCTCTCTCACACACACACACACACATACACACACACACACACACACACACACACACACACACACACACACACACACACACGCTACACCCCTGCCTACTGACACAAATTACCTCATGCAGACATTTATTTTGAAAGTTTGACGGCTGAACTTTGAGTGATCTTGTTTCGCTATAGGCAAGCGATCATAAAAAGTGCAGCAGCTGGTGGGAAGACGTTTCACCTGCCTGTTCAGAACTCATGGAAGATAATTTGCTGTGTCGGCTCTGGTGCAAGCTGTTTGTAACGGCACGACGCAAGCGGAACCGTTGTTACGCTCAGAAGATTAGAATTTAAATATGTCGATAATGTTGTTTATTCACACTCTAAAATTAAATCAGTTTGTGATTGATGGATTGTTGATAAGTAGCTGTCAAGACATGTTACCTTTCTATCGAGCCTGCTATTATGTGATAATCAGGTGTTTAAATGAGTTTTCACTCCTGGCAGCTTTAACTGTCATTAATGTTGCTCCCATGAAGTTGTTAGACGCCGCATACTCCATGTGTCTACAGCCGAATGTCATTCTTTTGCGAGTATACCTGTTATGCTTAAGTGAGGTTATATATGTGGGATTATTTAGACTGTAGCTCTGTATTTTTGAATTTTCATGTGTATTGTATGTGTTAGTTTGCATCTGTGTCTATGCGTGCATATCTGTGATTATATGTAAGCCTGGGATGGCTGGCTGACTTGCTAGCTGTGTGTGTGTATGTGTGTGTGTGCATGTGTGTGCGCTTGTGTGTGTGCTTGTGTGTCTCCTCCCAGGAGAGCTTGGCTTCCTCTGCTCTGTTATTTCAGCGGAACTGGCGGAGGCCGGGAGGAAATTACACTCCCCTCCTCCGGCTCGTAAAGACCTCCTCCAATCAAGGGCTCCTCTTGCAAAGTGGAATTAAACACACACACACACACACACACACACAATCACACTCACAGATATCAATGTGTGCGCACAAACAGGCTCACTGACTTTTGCTTATAACTTATATTCTGCCTCATTGCATTTCATAATTGCCATTATCAATAGAGTCGATGGGGTAAAGACAATTAAAATGAAAGTGAGGCAGTAGAAATAATAGAAGTTGAGCTGAGGTATGCTGGAGTCTTCATAGATCAGTTAACCTACTGTGTGACTGACCTACTGTGTACTGTGTTCAGTAGAAGGTGTTGTGTGCATGCGTGTGCATGTACTTGAATGCGTGTTGCTGAGGCCACGTTGCTATGGTAACACCGGAATCAGCCATTGGCCCAGAAGTGTGCAAAACTGTCGAGTGTATTTGTCTACTTTTGTGTGCGTTTCTCCATGTATTGGACAAATTCGAGATTAAATTGAACTTTAATGATCTGTTCATTTGCCATGGATCTAAATCTTGCTGATAGAGATCGATAAGAAATTGGAATGTGTGTCAGACATATCGAAATACAGTAACAAGCAGTCACATACACACATGCAAACATGTTTTCCCTTGTTGTCTTTCTCTGAATAATTTAGTTAAACGGGTTGATTCAGCAAAAGCGTCATTAGCTTCCACTGATGTCCACTTTTAACGAGATTCTACAGATTGATAGTGCACTCAGTGTGTATGTGTTTGCTTATATATACTTGTACAAGCTGTTTGTAAGCGTCTTTTTGTGTCTCTTTGTGTGTCTGCTCAACAGTGTCATTTTCCTGTATACTGTACATATGTGTAGGGTGTGGACACATAGACAGCTAAAATAAGTTGGAGCATCTGTCTATCAGCCGAATGTGGTTTATCACGACGAAGCCAACGGCGATATTTCTAACGACCCTCCTCCTAACAGCTGTGGATGTGTGCGTGCAAGTCTGTTGCATGTGTTTTTTTGCCATGTGATTTCCTTTGATAGTTGCGGCTTGCTCTGTCACATCAGGCCTTTGCAGAGAGTCCCCTACTGTTGAAGCTTTACTTTCATGCATGTACGATTAAACACAGATACTGTATCTACACACAGGAAGGTGTGGGAAGTAAAATTCATTGATATAATCAATTCAAAAGTAGTGATGAATAATTAATTAGATAAGATGAGGTAAACAAAGAATATCACATTTTATCTACAAATACCCGTGTATGAATTTAGTTTATTACAAATAGAGTAGAGGGTGCTAAAATGTATATATATGAAAGATTAAAGACAAGTATTACCTAAAACATTGAATACATTCATTCTGCCCAACATAAATGAGGGTAATCTGAGTTTATCTTGGTGTCCTTTCTGCAGTATAACTAATGCTAATCATTCAAATTCTTGTCAGCTTTATTTCATGAATGTAGTGTTGCATGTGAAGTTATGACTTCTAAATATTACTAGAACGGTTGTTCAGGCCAAATTATTAAATCGTCCCGGGGGACTTAATGGAACTATTTTAAGTGTATTTAACTTGAAACGAGTTTCAAATTCTCCAACGGAAAACATCAGTTTAATTTAAAAACCACGTCACACTTGCCTCCACTTCCCCTGTGTTTATCTGGGGAGAGAAAGACCCAGTTGTTACCTGTCTGTATGGCTCCCCTGCGGAGCTCGGCGGGCCTATCTAAACACAGAGAAAGAGAGAGAGAGAAAGAACGAGGGAGGAGGAAGGAAAGAGAGAAACAAGAGGGAAAAGGGAGAGCGAGAGGCGCGCTGACACGCTTGACTGCACCGCCACTGACCTCCCAGCGCCGCCCAGCAGTCCCTCCCCCCCCTCCATCCCGCCGCCTATCTCCCACTGTGCACCTCTCCCCCTCCCCCCACTGTCTCTCCCCCCTCCCCTCCCTCCTCCCTTGCCCTGTGCCGCTCCACTGGGCTGAAACTGCCCGCTCGGCTCAACGCGTGGGGGCCGAGGGTGCAAGAGAGTGTGTGTGTGTGTGTCTTTGTGTGTCTGCCTGCGTGTCTGTGTGTGTTTGTGTGTGTGTGTGAGTGTGTGTCTGTGTGGGGACTTGGTCGCATGCCTGTCCGCCCGACAGTGCTTTCCCACTTTTTTTTTTTCTTTCACTCACATGGCCTTGAACAACCAAGTATTGCCTAAAAATCTGTCCATAAACCACATATCAAGAATCAGGGGGAGTTTTACTTGCTAAGACTGGCAAATTATTGTTTCATTTTTAAAAAGTAATGAATATTGTTTGTCCAATATGTATGAAACAATGCACAGCATGTGGAGCCACTCAGGCAGTATTCAGACATCAATCCAGAAAGATAAACTTGAAGGAAACAAGAAATGTATCCATAACCTCAAAAGAATTTCCTGAAACTGTAAAGCCAAGGCCTGTAGTCTTTTAAAAGGAAACAATAATATATCAGATATACACTAAAAACTGCACATTTATGGTCGTCTGAGATACTTTTCGTACTCTGGGTTTGAGAAAATGCGAACCAGATTTGTCAAGCTGCACCTGTTGATGGTGGCTGATGCCGTCTGATTTTTGAGAATATTTTCACTGCAAACCAAGAACAAGATGGCAAAAGTCATGTTATGTTATGACAGGTATAAATTTGATGTTTTCCTATTGCATCATACAAATATGTGGAATATATACAGACAGGTTGAAAGGGAGACAATAGGATGTGCAATAATGGTAGATAACTGGATTATAAGTGGCTACACTATAAATTAACATACTAGTCTTTATGTGCTTTGGCCAGTGTGCAAAAAAGTGTCTATATGAGTATTATATTCTGATGCCATAAGATTTCAACATGTTTCTAATCACAACATATGCTGGGAAAAACTGTTTTTGAAGATATTTCTGTCAGTTTGTTTACACGCAGACTAATAATTTGATTATAATCACATTATGGCGAATGTAAAGCTTTACTGTGGCCTGTGTAGTAAAGTATGCATTTGTCTGATTTCATTCACTTCACGTTTTTATTCTGCACATGCACCAGAAAGGTCATGGAGTACATTGGATGCAAATGGGTGTTTCCGTAAACAAACTGTGCCATGGCTAGTGGTGGTGGTGGTGGTGGTAGGCCCAAAAAACACTTTGGGATAACAGCAAAACAGCATTTTATGTCGCAACAAACACTAAAAGTAATAGAAATTGTGCTTAGATGAGCTGCGAGTTCATCAAAGCAACACTGATTAATACCAATCTCTCTTTGTTTTTTGGCACTAATGAAATACTTTCTACTGCATATTCTTACAGACATTATCCTGACTATGAAATGTCCTTATCAATCATAAAAAATGTTATTATTAGGTTAATGGATAAATCTGGTTACTGCAGACCATGTAAACACTTTAATCAAACTATTACTTTAATCTGATTATTCACGAATAATCCAGTTATGCCTCTCATGTTTGCCTACTGAGCGATCTCAATTTGACGAAAGCTGCCAAATTTACAGCTAATCACCCTTCAGAGGTGCACCTGTGAAAATGTCAGGACGGCTCTCCGTGTGTCGGAGATAAAGTGGTGAGACTAAACAAAGTGAGAATTTGTAATTTGTATTTTTGTGATGAAGTGGATCTCCGGCTCACACAAACACACAGCAGACAAATTGTTTGTTTTGGCCTTGTTTCAGAGCTCTCATGTGAGCGCAGTAATGACCGCTTCACCACCCCCTCCTCCCCCCTCTTCCCCCCTTCTCCCACCCTCCTCACACTCATTTTTTTCCCTCTCTCCTTCTCTGTCGTCTCCTCATTCCCCCTCCCCCTTTCCCCGAGTGCTCGCGCCAAGTCGGCCCGCCATCCCGCCTCCACACACACACACTCTCACACACACACACACACTACGAGGAAACGGCAGACAGGCGCGTGACTCATTAGGCATTCGTCCCCCAGGGAGATCGCTGGGGGGGCGCGTGCGAGGGAGAGAGAGCGCCGCAGCTGCAGGAATGTCACGGGCTGCTACCGCTGTGTGTGCGCGCGTGCGTGCGGGTGTGTGGGTGTGTGCTCGCTAATGCTGTTGGAGCCAGCGGCAGGGTGCTGCACCTTTCAGGAAATAACGCAAGGAGAAAGAAAAAAAACACACTTATTAGTCCTCTTTTTCCATCAAGAGCTTTTTTTTTTTAAAAGTCTGAAATAAATTTAGAGAGAAAACGTTAGTTTGCTTTATAGTTTGTGCTTGAATTCAGACGCTTTTGCTGGCCAGAGCACAGCTGTGATATTGGCCTGCATTGTTTTCCATTTATTACATTACAAGAGAATTTTTTTTTGCTTTTTGAACCCTCACTATGAATTTATGATTTTAAGAATTCAAGATGTCACCATAAGTTACTGGGATGTATGTATACAAGCGCCAGATATTCTCACCAGATAGATGTATTACTTTGAAATATTAAAGCTTCGTTGGTTATATTCATTTATTGAATGCAACTGTATGTATACAATATTTTTTGGCCGTTAAAAGACAGTACAGAACACAATCGACTGGTTGTCTTCTTTTGACTTCTACATTGTGACCCACTAAATCTCAGCCTATATCACTAAATGGCATCCAGTGCCACTCAGAGACTAGAATTTTAAAAGGAAATGAAAATAACGTGTCAGTATCAATCCACTTTAAGCATTAAAATTTAAATTTTTATTTCAATTAATTGCCATACTACATTAAGAATTCACTCTACGCAGTGTAACAGGTCACGTCATTGGCTGATTAATTATTAATTGTGACATGGGGTAAAACGGTAGAAAAGAAACTGTCCCATCTCTAATAATATCATCTTGCCAATATGAATGGGATGTAGAATAGTTCAATTCAGCTCAAACATTAGTGAAATAGTAATATTCATTCATATTTTCAACATGAATGGAAATTAATGGTTTTTAGTTGGGTAGCACTGTGATCACTCACTGGTGAAGACATCTTTGGTAATAAAAAGTAGACACAAGGCCGTTTAATACTGTGTATCTCCATTACTTTATGTCCTGTAATGACCACCTGCACTGCTGTTTGTTCTGTGGTTGAACCTACAGTCACAAACTTGAAGTAATCTCTTTGAATCATTCAGCATTTTCAGGTCAAGTTCAGTTTCTCAGGTTCTCTGAGCACACTGCACTATATGAATATACAATTGCAGAGATTGCTTGTTTCTGATTGGTGGTCATGTACTGATAAGTCTGCGAAGACCATTTTAATTGTCTAGATGGTGTAAAACGTTGTGTCAGTGTGTCCCTGAGCATGAGTGTCTTCTTATTTATTTATTTATTTATTTATTTGTAGTGTAAATGTGAAGCCCAGATATATTTCTTGGCTGCCTGACTGTCAGACAGAAAGCGTGGGAGGCGATATTCATAGAGGTGCTTTTAGTGGGACTTTTATGAGAGACTTTTTTCCATGGCTGAAAGGAGGCTGACCACACACAGCAAGGTTGCCTCAGCTCTGCGCACACCCGCGTGTGTTTGTGTGTGCACATCATAGGAGCTCGAGCGTTCCAGCGCCCTTCCTTTGAGCGCTCCTACGTGGGCTGCCAGGGGTGTGTTTTGCTTCGTGTTTTGTTTCGGAGAGCCCTCCCCCGTGCTGCGGAAGTGTTGCCGGAAGCAGTGGGAGCTCACCCCCAGTTCTGCGTCAGTGCCACTAAAGAAAGGATCGGGGCTTTCCGGGAGGAGAGAAGAGGGAGGAAGGGGGAGGGGGGGGAGGGTTGTCAGCCCGGGTATGTCATGGCCATGTGGGTGGTTATCTACGCGCTCACACACACTCAAGAAACATAGCCACAGTCACGACTGCTCTTCGACAAACTATTCTTGTATATACTATATTGCTGGCATGCTCCAAGTAAAATCCCCCGCTTTGGAGGGGATTTCTAAGGAACAGGAACAGGTGTGTGTGCATGTCTGTTATGTGTGTGTGTAGGTGGAGGGGGTAGTGCGCATGTGCACTCGTGTTTTCCCTCACGATCTGAACGGCGCAGTAAAGAGACTTGTAGGTGGAGAATTTGTATTTAACAGATGTGAGTGTCTGACAGATAGTAACAATGGTTGCATGCCGAGTGTTGTTCTGTTCTTCTTGATGTGATGTTTTGTGACTCCCCCCCTCCCCCCACCTCCACCTCCACCCGCCCCAGCACCCTTTTGGAGCTGCGGCACTGACATCCTTACAGCGAGGCCTCGTGTGGAAGCAGCGGCAGCAGAAGTATCAGAAAGTGATCCACTGTCCTCAAACGCTGAAGCAGAACTTGTAGAAAGCTGCGACAGGAAAGAAGAAAGGAGGGGAAAAAAAAACTCTTTTCTGGCACGGCACGAGAAAAAAAAGAGAAAGGAGAGAAATGTGCAGAACTCTGTGGCCTGTTCATCCTGGGGGATGTTTTCATCTTTCTCTGCCCCCCCCTCCTCCCAACTCTTTTTAATGTCTGCCATTTGAGAGACTCCAGAGGGGCTGCACCTGTTTGCCTCTTGGCTAGGAGCCCCCAAATCCCTCCTCCTGCCCCCGCCTGCCACTCATGCTGCCGCGCCTCCTGGGATGGAAGGAGCGAGGGAAGAAGGGAGAGGGGAGGAGTGGTGGAGAGCGGGGTTGCGTGTGGTGGAAGGGATAGCTGGAGGGCTTGAAGGCGTCCGGGAGTAAGAGCAGAGATGTAGGCACAGAGAGATAAAGAGAGAGGGGAATATAGTTTCAAATCCAAGTCCACTCTCCCACACCGGACAGACCTTCCTTCTGTGGAGCGTTCTCTCTTGTGTTTTGACTCACCGCATTCTCTTTTATTTTTGTATTTTCTCTCACCTTTTCTGTACACTCTCCTGCACAAACCCACATCTGCACTCGCTCTCTTCCCTGTTAACTTTTCTCCACAACTTATCGCTGCTCTCTTCCTGGGTCTTTGTCTGCTCTACGCTCTGCATTTCTCCCATTTCTATAGCTCCTCTCTCCCCTCTTCCTCCCCCTCCACCCATATCTCTGTGATAAGACTATGTTAATCTGCAGTGACCTCTTCAGGTCACATTAAAGGTCGCCCAGCTTCACTTCCTAGCGCCCCTAAGGCCATACTCTTGTCTTTATCCCTACTTTTCTCCTCTTACTGCCAGCAGCTTTGGAACAAAGTAAACACCCAATATACCAACTAACTTTTTCCTCCATCAGTATGGATTTTGAGTGGTAAAAGTATGGTAAACTTTTGCATTTGGTGCTGTTGAAAGCAATATCTTTTGCCAAAAGGAAGTTACTTAATAATTTCAGACATACCCAGCTGACTGAGGAATAAATATAGGTGGATTCTTCTAGTATTGGTTCATAATTTATTCACAGAGAGTAAACAAGGCTTGATGATATCTGGCTGGAGGCTGAATGTCAGTGTCACAGATTGTGTTGTTCTGGTCACATTGCCAGCCATGCTGACGTTTCTATTGTTGCCATTGAACCAGTTTTTGCTGGAAGCTTCTAAATTCCTTTCCTGTTACAATGTGTTGAACTGAATTTTTCTTTAAAACTTCATGTTATTTAATGCCAATAATTACATAAAAGTGACAGTTGTTACAATATGTTTTCATATAATTAAACTGTCAACTATTTACAGTCAAGTAAAGTGCAACTTTATACAGTATCATCACTTGGAGTGGTGGAAACCACTTACCCATTTATCCATTGTTATTAGCAACCAGTTTATTCTTATTTATTCATCACTTTTAGCAGCACAACAATGATGTATCATAATTATAACAATTTCTAATATTGTCCTTTACCCATCTACTTTAAGCATGTATCCAATACTTTTTTCTTTTAACTTCCCTACTCACTGGCTAGCTAGTTTTCAAGCATATGTAATCCAAACTGGCAATTTTCAGGTGTTACAGATAACTCAATGTGCAGATGTGTATTTTACATCAATGTATTTTTTTAATGAGTTTAGCTACTTCAAAATCTTATCACATACACCTCGGAGACTGCAGGAGTACTCCCTGAGGTAGTAGTTCCTCTAATTGGGATTGGTGCAACTTGAAATGAACAAATGCAAAAAATAATAATAATAATACAAAATGTTGTGTATATTAAACAGAAGAAAATAAAGAAACATTTAATGATTTTAAAACCCATGTTAATGGGTTAATTAAAGCACTACAAATAAGGAAAACAGGTCAATACAGCACATGGCGCATACTACTAAGAGTCTAGGAATGGTGAGTTCTGTTACTAAAGTTCCTCCTATTTTGTTTTTGCCTTGTGTAGAACCGCGGGCGCTTGGCTGAGAAACGTACCATCCCCCTTCCTCCCAACCGGGTGCCCAAGAAGGAGCTGGCCTCCATCTTCAGCAGTGACGACAGCGAAGGCAGTGAGCGGGCCAGTGGGGATCATGCCCACATCAAGCAGGAGGACGAGCTGCATTACAGTATAATGAGAAAGAGGTGAGGCACATCTTACTTTTATGGCCATGGGTTCAATGTAGTCTGGAGGACAATATAAGCCATTTTGACATTTGGGTCAATGTTGTTCTTAAACCAGGTTCCATGAAATATGATAGACTTTTTTCACATATGTTTTCTTTGTATTTGGTATTCATATATGCTAACATATTACTAATCATAATAAACATGTATCAAATGTCACTTTTATCAAAAATAGTTAATACTAAAATGATCTGTTTTCTTTGCTTTTCATTGGATCATGTTTAAAAGCAGACATTTATTTCTTTAAATGACTTCTCAGATGTATATGTATGTATGCATGTTTGTATTTTCATCAAATGTGACTTTAGGCCCTTTTTTTTTAGATGTATAAAGGCTCATTTTGAGACAGAATAGGAGCTGTGTCTCAAAAATACTAAGGCTTTTACTTTAGGATATCCAATGGCAGGATGTGTGCTGAGTTTTGAAAGTGTTAATTGGCTTGTTGGTTTGCGTTTTGTAGCTCCTGCCAAGTCTCAGTATATCTGTCTTGACTTGATATTGGAAGACTGAGTCACCTGAGTCACCACTGTTCTTCATCCCATTCTGTGCTGTGCTTGGAAGCGGCTTAATCATTGTATAATAACATAAAACAATTTTTTTTTTTATCTCTGGATCCTCATCCTTCACACTACAGTATTGTTGTTTTTTTCCTAAAATCAGGAGGAAAGCAAAATGCTTAAGAGGACTGGTTTCTTTCAGTCCCAGTTACATTCATAGTAACAATACAAGTGTATGTATCAGGAATGCAGCATAAATGGCACAATGTTCATGAAATCAAAATTATTTTAATGCAAATCAGTAAATGGCTTCTTAATTGTGAAAACACAATAATAATGTGCGCTGCATTTACTAAAAATCCTGTTTGGATTCAAGGGAAAAAAACAGGGTTAAGTTCGTCTTATTAGGAAGAATCAAATGGGCTCTGATGGGACCAGTGCTGCCTTTCTGTATATTCGTATACTTTGCTTTGTTCGAAGCAAGTTAAAAATATTGGATTATAATTTTTTAAAGTTTGCTCCCTTTACAATCAGCAGTTTAATCCTTGTGAAATATAGATTCTTACAATCTGTAATACACGTCACGTGGATTTGTGATCACTTGGTACATAAACAGATTTGTATGATTCAGAAATCAGACTATGGACAGATATAATGCAGAAGCTGTTCATTGATTAACGTCAGAAAGTCCCCAGCTGCATTATAAGCAGCTTGTGCAACCTCATTACGGGGGTGGGGGGTGGGGGGGGTTGTTCATGTCTTGAGACTTGCGTGTGACACGGCGGACAGCACAGCAACTGTGAAGCTTTAAATGGATCCACTAACCTCATTTAAGAGGGCTTCCCCTCCCCCTGACACTTGTGCCGCTGGCGTGTTAAGATGATAATGAATTTAAAGAACACTTATGACTAATATGTCAGGCTTTTACCCTTTGAAAGGCGTCGGACTCGCTGGAGCCGCAGCTCCGGTCTGTCTTGGGCATCCGTCTCAGCCCTGGTTTATCCCCCAATGCGGGTCTGGACGAAAGGGATAATGGGATGTCCAATCACGGAAATGTGATTTCCATTGACCGCAGCTTCGTAAGTGAGTCGTAGAAGGGTCTTAACAAATTGGATTTGGCCAATGGATGTGAAAAATACAGGGCCTGTGTATACATGTGTGAGTGTATCTGTGCTGTCTCATCCACACATCATCAGGGCTGGTAGCAGCACCGCGTCACACCCATTTGGATGCTGCAACCTGCCCACTGTAACTGCGCTTTAATCTATACGGGCACGTTGAAGCAACATGTGTCAAGAATCCAAAAACTTTATATCATAGCAAATGAACATGGCACACTAACTTCAGCTGGCAATATTAGGGGATACTTATATAATATTTACTGCTATAATTAGTAGAGAACTTGATAAGTTCATTAGGCCAATTGTTGGATTTGTCTGTCGGTGCCAACAGGTGTCTTCATAGCTTATCATCTTCATCTAGATCTTCATTATAAGCCCATGAACCTTCTTTTAACCAGATTAATGTTGGGAGTCACCATTACTACAGACAAATCATTTAGTATGTGCTCCATAAATCTGTGCTTGTCCTGCTGAATAAGCACAGAGCATCTAGAGGCTGAAGCCAAACCGCCAACCAAATAATCATTATTAAAACAGCACAATGAGGCATACACAGATGCTCTTTGAGGAATCAGAACCAAAATCTAACGTGGCTTCTGTGCAACATACACAAACTGAAAGGTGAAATCAGAATCTAGTTGTTATATCACCTCGGTGCATTGCCTTGGCATCAGTGCTGCAGATTGCTTGTATCTGACTTGGATTCGTTAACAGAGATTTATGGATTTCATCTTTGAGATTAAATATTTGATGGCGGTAACTTTGGATTTTTATTATTTTACTCAAGGACAAAACAAAGCTTACCTTATTGTTTGTTTTAGTTGGCCGTAGATAATAAGGCTTTGATTGAAAACTGCTGACTGAAAGTCTGGGTAATTACCCAGCAACAACCCTGGATTTTATAAGTTACACCCACTGACGTCTGCCTTTCAGCCGAGAAAAAATAATCCACCATACCCATTATTAACCTTCATCAAAACAAAACTAAGGCAATTTCTTAGTTTTTTAATCACTAGTGTAGTGCCTGTTCAAAACTTGCCCATTCGGAACAGGCTGATTGCTTGGCCTTAGGGCTGTGATGATATGGACCTTTCTTATCGCTGTGATAAAGCCACACATTACAACAGTTTGGTGATTTACTCCTTAAAACTTTAAGTTTTTTACTAAAAGTCATATGTGTTTATGGTGTATGATATGTAATATGAAAATAAACAACAATAATTGTTTCATTATTTTCTAGGCCTAATGAAAATTCACAAGTGAAACAAAACTTTTCCAAAAAGTAATATTTAAATTTTATAGTAATATAAAGCAACACTGAAACTACTAACATCCCATCTATTGGAGTGGAATTTAGTCTTCAGCGGTGAAGATATATTTTAAGTCAAGGTGGGCTTAATTCTGATAGATCTGGTTATAGATTTGAACAGAGGTCTGGTTGATTGAGTTTTTTACCCCAAAGAAAAACTGAGGCACCGTGAGGTTCGTTGCTTATTGAGAGAAAACTGCAGTGCTGCAGTAGCAGGTTCAGGCTGATAGAAGACTGCTTAATGAAATGTGAACCAAACAGAAGACTTAGATAAACCTTTAGTAGAAGTCTGATATTACTACATACTCTGTGTTTCTCAGTCTCCCTTTACAGCTCTCTACATGAAAACAGATCCTTTCAAGTAGCAGCATTGGCTCCTCTTTGTTAATGGGTACGCCGCACTCAATCTGAGGTATAACCAGAGAGAGCCACTGATATGGAGTTAGCTACTGTATTTCTATTGCATTTGACATTTTGTCCTCTGGCTTTATTGAACAACTGTCATATGCCAGTAAGGGGTCATGGACAGTGTGAAATTACTGGAAATGGCTCTCCCCTAAAGCACTAATTAGTGAGCTCGGAGGTTTTATAGCTTTCTAGAAGAGCTTTCCGCTTGGAGCATTTTTGGCCTTGTTTACACTTGTTTTCCATGGCAACAAAGTCGCAGCAAGTTAGTAGTTGATTCGGCGTTGGCTAGCAGCAAGAAGTGCATTGTTTCCACATAGAAAAGTGTTTTGTAGAAAAACAGGAATCAACAAAAAAGATGGTCAGCAGGCTTCCAGCAATTTATTCTTAGATTTGGCATCGGCTCGAAGCATGAGGTTCATCATTTCCACATGTAAAGGACACAGTGTTTAGTATTTATCATGCACTGTCT
Organism: Lepturacanthus savala; assembly: GCA_030544235.1. Taxonomy (NCBI): domain Eukaryota; kingdom Metazoa; phylum Chordata; class Actinopteri; order Scombriformes; family Trichiuridae; genus Lepturacanthus; species Lepturacanthus savala. The sequence goes on from CM060480.1 coordinate 16,163,703, forward strand.
CATGTTGAAATTAGCTGAAGATAATGAGAGCTCTGGCCTTCTACGGTACAACAGTGCTCTTCAGTCGTTGAAAAGGATAAAATCACATGTTGAAAATATTGAAACAAGTTTCTTTAAATTATGTTGGTTAAAATGTTTATTATAACTGTGGAAGAATACGTTTCCTAATTGTAAAAATGAGAACGATAAATGCTCAGAAATGTGTAAGCCAGAAGACAAAATAACAGCGAACCTAGCAAAGTGTACGTGGAGGAGAATCTGAGAGCAACATGGCTGTCTTACCCTATTTCCATTGTACATTTCCTGTCTCCCTTGGCTGGCTTATTGACCAAGGAACAAGGAGAAGTGAAGCCCAACTGAGGCCAGGCTACTCTTACTTATTTATGTATCTATTTCTGTATTTATTCATTACCCCCTCTGTTTGCAGGGTTCCCAGTTGCCGGTTGCCTTTTCGATCCGATTGTGAGCTGCATGACAACTGTATTTCTGTTGCTCACAGGAATCAGACAAAACATAAAATGTATATAATGGAACAGATCAATTTTCTGCCTTAAGCTTTATCTGTCCTAAAGAATAGTTATTTCCTAAATAAAATACATTATCGTTTTCTCCTGCAGAACCCTTAAAGTATCTTTACTGGTTTCCTCTTTTCCCTGGTATTCTTGCCCTGCATACCTTAATATGCTGTGGTTGTTGAATATTGCATTTTGTCTGGTTGTATTGAATGTTGCTCTGGGCCACCTGTGTAGGTTGGAGTGGGCTGTGTGTTCAGGCTGCAGAGAATGCTACACAGTAAACCTGCAAGCACCAGATGTTACATGCTGCTCGTGACCCGTCTCCCTTTCTCTTCTCTGTCTCTCTTGCTCTCTTCCTCCTCCTCCACCCCTCCACCACTCCGCCGCTCCACCTTCACATCCCTGCTGTCTGTCTGTCAGCACTTTCCCAGTGGTGGTGTGAGACATGGCGTCAGGGTGCCTGGGCTGCCAGCTTCTGCCAGCTCACACTGTGACCTCCAGCCCCACCACCTCAGCTCCACGTGCCAATTCCACAGCAGGGCACTACTGGTCGTTTATACTGAGTCGGCTCCCTGTGCCAGGAGAAGTCTTTTCTTGTTCTTTGGACCATTTGGAATTGTAACTCCTACTGTAATGCAAGAGGGGAGCACAACTTTTTTTTTCATAACAAAAGGAAAGAGCCCACATAACTAATCTGGCAGATGGAATTCATCAACACTTACAGAAATAGTGGCCAATAAACTGTGTGATTCAAAATGTAAACACTTCACTTCTTTATGCATTTTCCTAAGCAATTTCAGCTATCATGCCTTTATCTAAAAGGTGCAAATTTCTGTGTTGTTTAAGAGTAAATAAGGAATTTATTTTAAAAAGTATAAAAATAATTTTAGAATGCTGATAATGTTGTTTTTAGTTTCCCTGAAGAAGGCAAAATGGCTAAAAAATAAGGTGAATGAGAAAATGCTTTGGGGGTAGAGGGATGCTAGGGATGTTTTAATTTTCAAGATCACACATGGTCCTAACCTCACTGTGAATTACAACATTTTAAAAATAATTCACAAAATATTCTTATTTATTTATATGGACTATGTAAAGTTTATTTAAAGTGTAAAGGCTAGAACCATTTGAAGAAATAGGCAGTAGAAATTTGTGTGTTTTAGAAGCATCTCGTATTGAAAGTTGGCATCAAATGCTAATCACCACTGATGCATGGGGCAGTTAATTAATTTTGTGGTTAAATGAAAAAAGGCTTAAAACATGATTATAATCTCCAAACTGAAGCATTGATTTTTTTTTATAGAGACATTGCGATAATATCTCAGTAATGTTGGACACCAGTAATATCTATGACGGACTTTGAGTATTAACACATATTAGTCATCCCAGTGTCTAGGTCAGTGTGTACGTCCTGTGGTTGGGGATGATGGGGCGGTATTGACCAGTTTAGGGATGAGCCGTGGATGAGATGATTGTCTCCGGCATGCACCTGGGTGATAAGAAGGCGGCTCATGTCCTTCTTAGCTATCAGGCCCAACAGCCATAATATAACCCCCCTCCATCCTCTCTGCGGCCCCTGTCCTTCCCAGCTAACCCTGGACTTAGGAGCTCCTTAGGGAGTGCTGACTCAGGTGACTGGATTTTAAACACCATCCCCTCCCCCCCATCCCCCCTCCATCTTCCACGGCTTGAGTATGACCTTGCCTCCGCCCACAGAAAGAGCAGAGGAGGGGGGTTGTGGGAGGGCAGCGAAGGGTGGGGATAGGGCTATGCCCTCATTAGCCCAAGCCGAAGCGGGACAGCTCAGGAAAAGTGCGCTAATCACCCTACTAACAATGTCCTTGCCGTTCATGGCTTAAATCGGCCACTTCGCCACGGGATAATAACCCCATAACCTCCCTGAGAAGTTCATGATGGCATTATCATGATCATTTTGAGTGATGGACAGAGGGTGGTGTTGTAACGCAGATAGCTGATTGATTGATTTGGCTGCAGTTTCTCACAGTGGCGTGTGTAACTGCAGTGTGTGTGTGATGGGTGTTTTGTTGAAGTCACTAAATGACGCAGATACATTATTATATGACTTTAAGCACAATTAAAAACCTTCGCTGCATCTCATTTTCTTTTTGAAGAAAACCATTGGGCTCTGAGACACAGATAGCTACTAATTTTAGCAAGTTACATTCTAAAAAGAAGTGTATCATTAGTCTAAAAAGCTTGTAGTCACAGTCCAATCAAGCATCTCCTTGCTTAGCAACCGGTGGCGACTGTTTTGTCTGGGATTGTTTTCTGAGTCACTGCTCTCGTTGACTGAAAGGTGACTGGTGATGCCAGCACGGCCAGCATTAGGCCCTCTGTGCTTCCCTTCATCTTTTCTGTTAGCGTGTGGAAAACAGCTTGGCGACCGACAGCCTGACATTACAGCTGGAGCCTGTAATCATGGGACTGTAAAAACCCAAATCCAGCAGCCGCAAACAGTGTGGCCTCGTCATAGTGGTGGCAGCTAAGAACCATTCTCCGCTTCTGTCCCATAAACTCTGTTTGCCGTGTCACACCAGACCCCCTTCACGGATGATTCTGCTTTCAATAAAATTGCCAGTTAAGCCTATAAACCAGATTCCTGCTGACACGAGAGGACGCTAATACAATCAAACTGACATGTCTAACTAACGCGTTTTTTTTTACTTATTTTGTGAAGAAAATGAGAATTTGCATGAACTATCACATCCTTTGTATGCTACATTCATTTAACATGAAATAATTTTAAAAACATAACCTAAAGATCATTCAACACTCTACCTCTCCAACCACATAGGCTGTTAACACTGTGACTACACTTGTACCGCTCGGCTGCTATACTCCCCTCAAATGCTAAGTGCCCATTTCCCATCATTATGCCATTTAATGCGATCAGGATGGTAATCAGATTGCAAATGAAATACCTCCATGACACAGTTGTGTGGGTCTACTGGTGTGGGGAGGTTAAAGAAGGCGGCTGGTGTGGCGCATTGAGAAGGGCAGAGTGGCTCCGACCAAATCTGGGCCTAATCTGTGAACCCTCCTCCTGCTCCTCCTTTGGGTGTTGAAGGGCACGACAGCGTCTTTAAGAGATTATTGTGAACAGTTTTCTTGTTAGGGACCTCCTGTTTAAGCGTAGACATGACACAACACAAATAATTCCATTGTCAATTTCATGCACCAGATTATCTTTTTAATATTACATTTCTCATCAGCAAATAGGACCTTGATATGTATTTTTTTGTCTTAATACCCATTATCTGTGTTTGCACAATATTCATTTGTCATATTTCTTCGAAACAGCCGCTGGCGGCCACATTTTAAAAAAGAGCCATAATCAGGTTTTAAGCTGCTAAACTACTTATGAGTTGTGAATATGTTCGTTAATACATCTTAGTGTGGAAGATGAGTAGGGATGAGACCCAAAAGTGCTGGATGCGATAGTCTGTCAGAGTATGTCACGCACCTCAGAGCTAAGAGCCCGTTGACAGGGCAGCCACTTGTAGTGTCGAGTTTGTGTTGAGCTATGCATTTAGGAGAGAACGGCGCTGTCTGAATGGAGGATTTCTGTGGTAAGTAGTACGTGAAATATCAGGAATTGATGCGCTGCTGCTGCTGTATCTTATACTGGCTTGGACTGTGTTTGCGAAAATTTCGTGTTTGGGGTTTCTCATAAAAGTGTTTATCCTCTCTCCTGTGCATGTGTATGTGTGTTACAGTCGTGACAGTGACCTCTCTACAATCATCTCCAACCTGCACCACACCAGACAGCACGGCATGCCCGAGGGCCAGTCAGCATCTGACCACAACAGCAGCGCTGGACACACAGGTAGGACCCCAGTAATGCGGTGTGTGTTTAAAGGTTTGTCATCATGTGTGTGGATAATGCAGGCAGAGTTCAGGATGTGTTTTTTCTTCCTCCATTTCCATGTCTCATTATTTCTTCTCTGTCTTTCTTTGCATCCTAACTGATGTTATATTCCCGTACATATCTCCTGTAACATGTGTAAACAAGCCATTACCTATTTAATTGACTCCAATTTGTGTGATTGGGGGAATTTAGCATAAGCTTATTAGTCATTCCTGAAGGTCACTCTCAAGTTGATTAATTAATGTTCTTCCTACATTCTCCACCACACTCCAGGATTTTTGTTAAACCCCCCATTTTAAATTACCTCTGAATAAATAGCTTTGTTTGCTATTAATCCAGTTTCATGTGAGCAGAGGAACCATGGTGTGCATGTGCTAAGCTAAGAGCTTTTCTGACAGCTTATAGACAGAACACAGACTGCATTTAATCACAGCTATTTGTCAAGTAGCTTGTATGTGGATATTGTGCAGCCATCAAACACATATGGCTGTAAAACAGCCTTGCTGGATATCACAGATCAGCGATCATCCCACTGCAGTGGATGTTTCTGCTACACTGGGTTAGTTTACCTATTTTCATGATATGTGTATAGTATAAGAGTACAGCAGTTCCCGAGATACGAACATCCAACTTACGAACATTCATAGATGGGAACAACCACTCGTAGATGTCTATAAATGTTCATTAATGTTCATAAATGTTGTATTGCGTTCATATTTTGAACCACTCGCTACATCTGACTAGTTCCCCTTTCTGCCGCAATCCACGCTGAGCAGCACCACTCCATGCGCCATCTCGAACACTCATCTCGCCCAGTTCCTTCTTGCATGTGTCTCTGTGAGCTTCGTACCCCCTTGGATACTTTACCATTTTCATACAACCTTATTTATCACGGCTGGTAAAATAAAGCCTGGTGGTACTGGCAAAAAGTGTGTTTTTAAGTCCTGTAATTGCTTCTGGTAAGTCTTGGGGACTAGTACTTTCTTATTTAGAGTAGTAATGGCATTTAAATGACTTTAAATGGTAATTATTGAATGAAATTTTATATATAATGACTTATGAACAAAAGCTTACGAACAGCCTGTGATACTGGCAACAATTCCTTTCCGAATGTTGACCAGCATCTTGATCATGTTATTATAACGAACTTCAATTTTTTCTTCTTAGATCTGGATGTTTGTTATCAATGCTCTCCCACATAGAAGACAATTTAGTATGAATCACAATTATTACTATTAGAAGTGCATCTGATGCTTGTGTTGATGTTTGCTTACAAGAAAATTCTATATCTACACTAATCATGAAATCAGAAAATCCAAACAGTTTGTAAACGCATACATCTACCCTTCATTTTTCCTTCAGTTTCCTTTTTATCAGTGACCATGGAGTACATCTGCCTCGCTGGTGCCTGGGTTATGACCCTGTCCCTTCTTATCCCATTAGCTGGAGGCACAGCAAGTGGCATAATCAGCCCAGACCCAGCACCTCCGTGTGCTCATCTTTTCTGTCTGCCTGATTAATTGCCCATACGGTACCTGTGATATCAGGTGGAGTGGGTGGAAGGTGGAGGGTAATCGGCTGCTCAACAGCCAGCGCAGACAGCATCTTAGACCCTAGTTTGGGATGAATTTCCACCGAAATCCCAAATCAGTTGCTAAATCAAACACAGAAATCTGAGCACTGAGCATCTTAATGAAGGAAGACACAAACGGATGAAGGTGGGTGGGGGTGGTGACGGAGGAGGGGTTGAGCACAGCGTGGCCTATGCCAGAGGGGGTTCAAGACCCTAAAATCTGTCTGTTTGAGCATTAAAGGGAGATTTAACAGGCTGCCTAAGCGGCTCGCTCTGTGTCTGTAAACAAGTCCAATCCGATCAGCCACTGGCTCTAATTCTGTCTGCCAGTGAAATTAGATGTGCACACATTTACAAACACACAATTACACACAAATGACACATAGTTATACAGATGCGTGCCCACGCAAAATCAACACAGGTTGAAATTTGCGTCCAAGTACATACTGTAGGTGGGTGTAATGTGTATGAAGTTTTGCGTGCAGTAGCTTATTTGACTCGAAGATGGATGAGATGGTGATGTTGTGTTTACTGTGTTCTGTCAGTCAAGTTTCCTATTTGACGTATCCTCCAAAAAAGAGTTTTACATTCACCAATGAACGTTGGAGGGAGAGAATCAGAGAGACGAGAAGGATAATAGGAGGGACATTAAGAAAAAGAGGAAGGAAAGAGAGGAAAAGTCTGCAACAGAGAGACAGAGACGCAGTGATGGAAGAAACATTTGGAAATAGAGAGACAGAGGAAAGAGAGATGAATGAGTGCGGTGGTGGTATCAGGGGAGGGCAGGCGGCAGCTATGGCGGCGGACGGCTGTGTGTGTGAGTATATAAGTGTGTGCATGCGCACGCGCGTGTGTGTGTGGGTCAGGAGGAAAGGGAAGCAGGCTTGCCGGGTCGTCTCTGCGCCGGAGTGGGCCGTTAATTAAATCTGAGGGACAGACAGGAGGGCTGCCTCCCTCCTTCTCTTCTGCTCTCTCTCCCTCATTCGCTCTCTCACTCCCTAGCCACCGGCTATTCAGAGGCTGTGTGAGAGGTAGAGGGGAGGGAGGAGGGAGAAGGGAGGGGAAGAGCAGGGGCGCCGACGCTAAGAGTCTGGCTGCCTGTGGAGACTGTAAACCGTGGCTCTGCGGTCAGACCGGAGACTCAAACAGGCAGATAAGGTGTTTTTGGACCGCCACTCTCCCTCTCCTCCGCTCCCTCCACTCAGACTCCCAGAGGCAGTTACAGCTGTCGGTGTGTGTGTGGTTGGGGGTTGTAGCAGTGGTTTGGGGCTTGAGCATGTTTTTGTGTGTGTGTGTTTGTGTGTGTGTGCACCTTTCCGTGTGTGGTTTTAAATGTCTGGTTTTAGATGTTTTCATGCGTATAAATCTGCTGCCCAACATGTTTTTGCAAGATCTTTTTTTTTTCAAACTGATTGTGAGTGAGACTTGCTTTTAAAGTATTACCAGTTACTTATTACATGATTAGCATAGAAAGGCAATTTTCAACAAAAGTAAACACTCAGGATATCTGATGATATTTGCTCCTACCTACAAAGGCAAAAATGGAAATGTGGGTAATAAATATTTTAAAACATCCCACTGTTTAATAGGGATCTAGTTTTACTTGCATACCAAAATGGCTTCTCTGGGTTATTGTATATAACATTCTAATGCTTGCTAAAAATAAAAGAGAAACAATATTGGAATCCGTTTTATTGCTGTTTGTTTTGCATTTCTTTTTATTTCACAAAGATCACTTAATAATCGCGAAATGTCTGCTGTACTTTTGATGCATTTAAACCTCAATTTTACTGACTTCATTTTTAAGTGAGGCTTTTTCTTTTTTCTGTTCACCCAAGGATTTTCATCTTATCAAAGGCACATTGGAAATTACCGTTACGTTTTACGTTACATCTGAGTTCACAGTGAACTTGTGTTGCGTACAATTTCAGCAGAATCAGTTGATGACGCCTTTAAAACTTTAATAGCCTCTAAGAACCTGTGACTTGAGCATTGTTTTGATAAGAATCTTAATATGCAGAGGCGTTACCTAGCAACAGCTGCTGTAAACGGAAGAAGACAGATGAACGGTGCGATGGCAGACAGAAGCATACTTTTGTATTTGTGAATTTCCTCTTTGGAAAGATTCTGTTTGATAATATATGCTGATTCTGTCTATCCATGTTTTTTTTCCATTTTGATTGACTTGTACAGCCTTCAGAAAGAAACTTGTATGTAAATTTTATTTCAGAGAACATATTAGCCTTATTAATCTTGTGACAATTTACTCCAAACAAACTATTGTTACTGCTGTTGGAAGCATAATCTTTTGTTCATAACCACCTGTGCACCAGGCGATTGCTACAGTATATTTCAGCTATATATTATATACTAAAAACAGTTGACTATACCCTTTTTCCCCATGTTTTTTATAGTTCTTCTTCTTCAGCTGTGTGTCTCTCCGGCTCTCTTGTTTGTCACTTCCTGTGTGAAAGAAAGAACCAGACCAACAGAGCAGCAGTGTATGGAGCTGTATTCCTGTATACATTTGCACGTGTTGGCAGTGGCACATCCTCCCCTCAGCATGAGCAGCGGCGCCTCTCTCCCCATCTCCATCACCCCCCCCCCCCACCCCCCCTTCCTCCTGTCCCTCTCCCAGCTGCATCGGCCCGTAAGCCAATCAATGGCAGGGCTTTCAGGGCCGGCGGAGGCCCTGGCGCACGGAGGGGGGATCAATAAGTTATTAGCACCATTCTGTCAGCTGTAATGTGGAGATTGATCGGGGGGCTGCGGCTGGCGGCCCACCCCACGTCCCCGCCTGTCACCCCCCCCTTTCCCCACACAGCCCCCCTCCCTTCCCCGGCCTGATAAAGATGACAGATTAACGGAGTAAGAGAGGAATTAAGGAGTCTGGCTGTCTGAGCTGTCACCATGCTCCATGGGATGGAGAGAGGAGAGGAGGAGGACTAAAGTTTGAGGGAGGAGAGGAAATCAGAGAGAAAGAGCAATGCACCCCTGCCTGATGCTTCGTCCTGGTGGTGTCACATGAAAGCGAGGTGGTTTAGGTCCTGCTGTTTCCTCTTTATCTGTCTCTCAGTTCACATCCCTTTTTTTTTCTCTGTGGGAGGAATGGAAGATAAGGAGGGGGTTAACTAGCAAGGAAGAACTGAGGTAGAGGATAGAATAATAAATTAGCCTGAACAGTTTGTTGACCAAGAAAATGGAAAACCAAGGCTTATATGATGGTAGCTAATGTTATATGCGCTCAATTATTGCATTTTGACAGTTAAAATCACAGCCTAAAAGATCAAATAAAACTCCTGACTCCATAACCGCTAATACCTCAGCAATATTAACAAGCAGGTGATAGGGAAGGGCCCAGGGTAGCAAACTTGACTGTAAGCACCATTAGTAGAAGTAAAACGGTTAGCATAGACACTAGCAGAGCTCAGGGTTAAGCATTAAAAGGGAGCGTCGGTGCTCTAAGAAGCCCCATTTAATTGGCTTTAAAAGCTTTCCGCCCTCAAATCTCTGGCCCTTGGGCACCTGCTCAGGAGACACACTGTCTTGAGTGAGGTCGGCTCAAGAGATGACTCAAGTATGTGTGTTTGATCATGAGAGTCTTTGGGTGTGGGTGTAAATGTGTGTGTGTGTGTGTGTGTGTGTGTGTGTGTGTGTTTGGTAGTGGAGGGGGTTTAACTAATGGGGTTTCTCTCTCTCTTTGTTAATATTCCACTAATAGGATACATGGAGTCCTTTTTTATTTTTTTTAAAGGACCAGTGAAAGAAATGTAACATGATTTGAAAATGGGAAGCAAAACAGAAAGAGAGATCATGAAGGGGAAGACAGAAAAAGCAAAAATTGTGCAAGATACTCAAGTCTTTGTGTGTGTGTGTTTGGCTGCACTTGTCCATTAGCCCCCCTCCCTCACCCACTGTGTTTTTAGGGTGGTATAGGGCATGGATCTCCTCAGGACCCGAGGAACATCAAACACTAGATCATTAGTGAACCTCCTCCCTCTCTCCCCCTCTGCCTCCCTTTCTTGCTCACTTGTCCTCTCATCATCAACATCAGGCTCCTTCAGCAGCCCAACAAAATCCTCAGTGTCCTCTCTAAATCTCTCTCTGTCTCTTTCCCTTCCCTGTCTATTTGTGTCTTGTTATAGAGAAGAAAGGGCATAAGTTTGGGTGATAGGTTAAGGGTTAGCCTCCAGCTTCACTCCTCTGTTCATGGACGTCTGCCTGTCGCTAAGGTAGCAATAATATCAGGAGTGGACACATGATAGAAATGGACAAATGTTGCTTGCTAGAGTGTTGCTATGAAATTCAGTTTTTTCACCCCATGTTCATTGTTTCTCCGTGCTGTTTACACACGCTGTGCAAATGATGAAAAATTGTTTTGTTGGAAAAAAAAGACAGACGGAGAGAGGAACCTTCTCCTTGAAGGAGGAAAAAAATACACCCACCCCCCACCCCCCCCCCATCCCTAAAAATACGCATTGAGAAGTGAGAGAGAAAGCGTGAAAAAAGTGAAAGAAGGAAAGCAGTTGCTGCTGTGGCTTGGTTGACAGAGTTGGAGAGAAAGCAGAGGTGCATGAGATAGAAATAGAGAAAGAAAGAAAGAGAGAGAGGGAGAGATAGAGCAGTGACAAACGGCTTTTTCCTTCCTGCCGGCGCTGCGTGCGATGTGCTCTGCATCCCCTCCCTCTCTGATTAGGCCCGTATTGATTTGAGGTGTGTTTGGCGGGGGGAGGATGAGGTGGCGGGGTGGGAAGGAAGAGAGGGGAGGAGAGGAGGAGGAGGCAGCAGTAGGGGGTGCTGTAATTGTACACTAGATGCTCCTCTTTGGTGGCGGGGGTGGGGGGTGCCGAAACAGGGAGGTAAGGGGGGAGAGTGTTGATGGGAGGCGAGAGAGAGACCTCCTAATGGGAGGGGGGGGCTCAAACACACCTAGAGGAGGAGAGAAAAAAATGAGGCAGATGGAGAAATGAGCAAGAAGATCAGAAGTGTGTTTATGAGGGGTGGGCAACAGCAAGAGAATTGGGGTGGGCTGTTGTGGGGGTACAAAAAAATGAAAAATAAACACATGATATAGACATAATATAAGCAAGCTGAAAGGAATTTCTCAGGCAGCTGAGCGGCTGTAGCACACTTTATTTCAGTCATAGGATTTTTGTGCCAACATCTGGAAAAAGAGAAGAAAGAGGAGAAGAGAGAGAGGAAGAACAGTGATAACACTTGAGGACAGACTGTTGGAAAGAGATGTTGGAGGAGACGCAGACATACAAAGCCCTCCTCCCTCCCTCAAATAGACAGACGGACAGACACTCTCTCTCTCTCTCTCTCTCTCTCTCTCTCTCTCTCTCTCTCTCTCTCTCTCTCTCTCTCTCTCCCCACACATACACACACACACACACATAAATGAGCTGGGCAGATCTGTCATCCACAGCGGTGCAGGCCCCCTCTCATCTCTGACAGAACAGGCACATCTCCAGACGCCCGTGGCTTGCTTCACTCGCTCTGTTTCTCTCTTTCTCTCCACCTATCACTTTTTTCCTCTTTGGCTTCTTTTCACTCTGCCTCCTCTAACTCTGCATTTCCAAGGCAGCCGCTATGTATACAGGTAGACATGGAGCACAGCGGCAATAGCAAGCCTTTGCTTTGGTCTTATCACTGACTTCTCTTTCTGTGTTTGTGTGTGTTTACAGATAACCTTCTAGGCAAGAGGAGAAGCTTCTCTCCCAACAGCAGCAGCGAGTGTCCCTCTGACAGCAAGAAGTCGCGTAGTGTGTCCCCCAAAGGTAAGACCATGCGGTATATGTGTGTTGTCATGACGTCACAGGTGTGTTCGGACATGAAAATTCAGAGGAGATGAAAATTGTCAGGGAAAAAAAAAAATCTCCAGGAGCTGCAGAGTGAGGGAGGAGGAGGAGTGCGGCAGTATTGATTTAGCTGCTGGTGGTCAGTGTGTTAGGGTTAGTGTGATGGGAATACACAAACACACAGTCTTACTTTCACACATGCTTGAAGACACACTTCTATGTCATCTCTTTAATAATCTATTTCATTCTCTCAGCTACACACATACATAAAAGGAAGTCAGTAACATCCAAATTTACCACTTATTTACTCCACCAGTGGTAAAGAAATCTTGAGGATAGTTTTAGTGAGATATTTTGCGCAGTACAATGAATATTTTGAACACCAAAAACACTTGTAAAAAAAAACAAAACTCATCGGAAGTTGTCCTCCTATGACCAATGTCCCAGTGATGAACAGTCTATTTTCTACCCGAGAAGTTAAAAAGTGTGATTTAGGTGAACTTACCCTTTACAGGGAAAAGGAGAATGAGTGGCTGCCATATTGGCTTTCCTCAAAAAATAAAAACACATACAGTAAGATATTACTACATATATATTGTTCATGTATTATGGGTGGGAATCATCAGAAGCCCCTTGATATGACTATAATGGTACTTAAGTCACGATATCATAATATTAATGGTTTTAACATCTTGCTATATGCGCAAGTGTTTCCATAAAATATAGTGTGATATACTGCAATGTATTACATTTTTTCAACTGTAAATTATTATGGGTAGGTATTAACCAGTACTTACTGACTAAAGAAGAACCTCAAAAGAACTCAAAAGGAAAAAAAAACAGTAATTATATATTTATTCATTGCATGTCAGTGCCACAGAATTCACAGTTTCCACTCCAGGCCTAAGGGAACCTGTGCTGCATGCCATACCCCTCTCTCACAAAAAAATGTGATATGTTGCTACATCTATTTCTTTCCCCCACCCCTATCCTGTATACATAGTTTTATTTATTTTATTTATTTTTTTAATATATTGAATTAGGAGAATGCACATTAATCAATATATCAGACATTCATATCTATGTAAATGCCCTAGAATTAGCACAATTCACACATGAGATGAGTCACACCATTAAAAGAAACATCACAACAGTATTACAATAAAATTATATTATTCCATCGACTGTTATTTTATCATAGATAATAGCCCTGATTTTCATATAGAAAATCAGTTTTACTTCTGATTTCTAACAGACACATTCCAGCGATAACTTTTTATTTGCCCCCAAAATGACATGAGTACAACATAAACAACAGACCTTGACTAGGCGCTCCTTAGCAAGACAATGCCCCTCTGTAGTGACGCAATCGGGTCCCTATTCTCTCTATTATTCATATCTCCCTCATATGGTGTAAACCAGGCGCCCGGCGTGGAGCCCACACGGCCACCGGGCCTGTCCCTCTAGGCTCCTGATGAAGACTTCCTGACTGATGCATTATACAGCAGGCAAAACCAAGGGCAGCTCACTGCACATCCAGCCTCATCTCTGGAGACACATCAACCACATGCACACACACACACACTGCAAGTGCACATGTACTGTAAGCCAAACAACACACTTAGACACCCATAGCTTTGATTATTTGACATATCAGTCAAATGTAATTTTAGGATAGTTCACTTCTGTGTAAAAAAAACGGTTAAAACTAATGTGTGAGTGTATGTGGAGGTCGGATTGAGCTGTGTCAAGCTCCACAGCGACCTCTTGAAGACCTTTGCCCTCTGGGTGACCTTTGACTGACAGCAGCCCTGCCTGGAGCCTCTTCCTCTGAGAAGAGAAGCACTCATTCCTGGCCATTACAGTTTTACTTAGACACAATCCTGCTTCTAAAAGATGCATGGATTTATGTGGATGTGGATGTGTGTTTGTGTGTAAGTGTGTGTGTTCTGTCGTTCCTGTGCTCAGGCTTGGCTTCTCTTTGAGGCAAATGGGGCTTGTGTGTTTTTTATTTTGACTTTGTGGTCTGTGAGCCTGAGAGTGTGTGGTTAGGTTTGGCTTCTAAAGCAAAAAAACAAACATATATTCCTCATATATTTGCATAAGGGAGACAGATAAGGAAAAGTGTGTGTGCGAGCGTGTGTGCATGTGTGTGCGCAGCCTGCTGTCCAGAGGAGTGCATTTAATCCATTTCAAAACAGTGTTGATCCTGTGTCTTAACCTTGAGCTCTGTCCACACCCTAACACTGCACCTGTAAATGTATATGTGTGTGTGTGTGTGTGTTACAGCTTATTGCCTCCAAGTTTGACGACAGACACTTTACCTTAATGACTAACGCAGGTGGAGAAATGGATTGAGAGAGAGAGAGACAGCCAGAATAGCGGATGGGTAGAGCCGGAGAGATTGGATGCTGTTGTGTAAATGGTGTCTGTTTTTCTTTTATGTAGCAAAGCCGGCACCCCCTGCTGTGTTTAGAGAGCGAGAAAACTTTAGACAGGCACAGACTAGTTGCATGCACACACACACGCGCACACACATACACTTGAGGGCCTTGGGTGGATTAGCCGGAGCTTGGCGGTGGAGACAGAGATGCTTGCGTGCTCGCTTCCTCCCCCACCACCACCACCACCACCACCTCCGCTCCTCAGCGCCACTCCTGCTCGCCTGCCCGGGGCCAGGCTCAGGTTTCAATAAGAAGGAGGGAGGTAAAAATAACCCCTGCTTTCCTCTGCGTCTCCCTCCCTCCTCCTCATACTCTTTCTCCCTCCTCTAACTCCCTAAACACCTCCCCATATCCCCCACCACCCTTACCTTAGATCATGTTACTATTGACAGAGAGAGGGAGGAGGGAGGTCAGAGAGAGAGATTAAGTGTGGGGACTGACAGCTAGATGGATATCATACACCACATCATCTTCACAACACCTTAAACACAGCACAGCACAGCAGTACTACACACACACACACACACACACACACACACACACACGTAGGAAGTCACAGTGTTTTTTTTGTACTTTTGTTTATTTTGTACGTTCCGTAGTCTGCTTTAGATACTGTCAAAATACAGCAAAACAACACCACCTCTAACCTCTCCCTGTGCCAGTCTTAGCATGGATGTTGCTGTGCTTTCTCTGAGATACAGTAAGGCAGTTCATGTTCGGGTCAGATGCAAACCATTAACAATGCATGGCTGTATGTGTATAGCTTCATCTGAAAAGGTGTCTATCAGTGCTGCCTTCTTAATACGTAAGTCATGTTGTCTGATTGATATTTGTGTACTGTATGTCAAAGATTGCAGTAATCATCACAAATATGCAAGGGTAATTCTTTGTTATACTGTGTTCACAAAGGCAATGTGTCCTAGTTGGACTTTCTGGTGTCTTTTAGAACTGCATAAAGAATGAATTTATGCTAAATATAAACATACCAGCCATAGATACTGCAGATAATTTGGGATGTATAGTATTGATTAGTATTTTGTTTGAATTAATAAATTAAAAAAAAACAGCAAACTCATCCCTGAGCAGTAATGAGTGTGTCTTCCGTTCAGAAAAGTTTGATTGTGTGTCTTGTCTGTGTTCAGTTCCTTCAATATGATTTTGAGTGTTGAACTTTTCAAAATGTTCTAAATCTGTGACCTCTGGCTGCCGTTTGGAGCCACCAGTGGTTTGAAGCTGCTGTAGTAAATCTTATGTGCTTGAGGCAAATTCCTCACAATTATGACTGATATGGAGAAGAATTTGGACTTGGATGAATATGTAAGACAGTTACTTAATCATATTCTGAAAGGATAGTTCAGTGTTGGACGTAGTTTTTTCAAGTTAATAGTTTGGAACCTGTGGTTGCAGCGAGGTTTTTATCTCCTTAATGAGTTGGATATTGATGGTCACTGATTGGACATACTAAAAGTGTCTCTCTCCACTCTGCAGAGAACTCCCAGAGCCCAGTGGTGGAGGCAGGCGGCAGCCACAGCCACATGAGCCCTGAGGAGCACTACAGGCGTATGATGTCAGCGCTCAGCGAACAAGGATCTTATGAGGAGCAGCAGCAACGCCTCTACCAGTTGGCAAGCAGCATGGGTCTACCTGGCCATGGTCAGTCCACAGGCTCTGTATTTATGTGTGTGTGTGTGTGTGTGTGTGTGTGTGTGTGTGTGTGGGGGGGGGGGTGGGGTGGTTGTGATTGTCATGTTGGTTTTCAGATATCTGCGGTGCACTTTCTTACAACATATAAACTTAAAGAATAGTATTTCCTACTCTACCAGTAAAAATGAACTCATTAACTCTTCATTTTGAAGTAACGTGAGAGGCAATTTGAAGTAATTTGAGATTTACTTCAAATGAAAGTTTCTATAAAAAAATGCACCTCTTCCGTCACCTGTCAACAAGTCATTGACATGCAGTGCTACTTCGCAACCCCAGATTTTTGTAGTGTGTTGAGGATAGCACGTTAACGTCTGCCATACTGCCGCCATTGTAAAACCCGGCTGACATTTCTATTCGCGGTGCTTGCCCACCCAGTGTCAAAATGTCACTCAGGGTGATTTCTGACCACCATGGCTCTCAGTTAACAACACCCACAAGCCTTTGCATGCATCAACGCCACAATTGATCCGTGAGTTCTCATTGGCTGCCTGCCAAACCTCTAAATCTTCCAACACCCTGGAACCCACCAGTGTGTCCCAGTTTTTCTCAATTTCTAGAGACACATAAAATGTGCTGGTTTTAGCTCGAGAGAATTGTAGTTTGATAGGGAGAAAATAAGAAAAGTTGCCTCGTTTGGAATTTATAAGTTGGCTTTATACTCAATTCTTTGTGCCTGCCATTAAATGCTAACCTTTTTTTGTACAGTTTTTTTTTTTTTTTTTTACATTTTTGAAAAGAATGTAACACTAAGTCCTACC
The DNA here is from genome assembly GCA_030544235.1 of Lepturacanthus savala. NCBI lineage: Eukaryota > Metazoa > Chordata > Actinopteri > Scombriformes > Trichiuridae > Lepturacanthus > Lepturacanthus savala. The sequence continues at coordinate 16,180,384 of CM060480.1, forward strand.
AGTTTTTACAAGCTCTTTTGCAGTAGCATAAATCGAATCAATGCCCTGGTCGAATTGTAGTTTGAGCTACTTTTATTTTTATTTGATTAGTAATGATTTTTAATTGCTGGCTGCAAATCTGGGGGGCGAAGCCTATAAACACTTTAATTGCCTTTTCCCTGTGTCTTAGAGGAGTTAGAGGCAAGATGCAGTGCATTGTGGGGGTTTTATGGCCCAGGGTGCAGTCTGATCACTGGCTTCCTTTCCCAGAAGCCTTGCTGGTATGAGGCAGACGCTCTGGCGCAATACAGACATACCCGCTCCCTTTCTTTACTTCCACATTCCAAATCGTTTGATAGTTTCCACACTATCCTTTATTCTGCACACGTGTATTCTTCTTCCCAGCTGCACTTAAAAGCAGAAAAGGAGAAGAAGATGCTGAAGTTAAGAGACACCAGTAATAGGAGCAAAAAAAACAGAGGAGAGAAATGGTCAAAGGAAAGTGAGGGACAAACGGAGACGACATGAATAAATAAATTACTCTAAAGCAAGAAAAGAAAAAAGAAAAAAAAAAAGTCGCATACATGCAGGTTTACAGTTTATTATTGATTCTCAGATCACATACTTAGATAAAACTAGCATTTAAAACACAACTTTATGGTAACGTTTGCTTATAGTGACAGCATCCACTGTGATGTTTGTGTGTGTCTTATCTTCTAAGCGGATGACGAGCCATGGGCATCACAGGCTTTGCCAAAGCTCCTTGACAGCCAAGCCTCTGGTGTTGCTAACATTCTTTTTTTCCATATCTGGCAGCTTCCACCGTCTAGCCATAGACTGTTTACAGGTTTATGCAGAAAACTTATTGTAACACTACCTCCACGTCCTCCCCTTTCTCCAATTAACAGTTAAGAAAGTGACACTCGCGGAGACAAACCATCTAAAAGGGGGGACATAGGGACGCCTGTTTTGTCTCTTGAGAGGCTGACGCGAATCACTTCAACAAGCGCTCCTTGACATTGACCTGGTCTCCAATGGGGCCCCTGTGACCCCCTCTTCCCTCCCCATCGGGCCCCCACCACCATCTCTCCTATACATCTCCCTCTCAAGCACTGCTTTTATACCCCCTCCCCTCTTCCTCCCCCTCATCCTTTTCCTCACCCCCACCTCCAACTCTCCCTTTAGCCTTGGTCCCCGCAGAGCATCCTTTCATGTGTTTGAAGTGTAGGGCACAGAAAATGAAAGTGTGCGCGTGAAAGAGGAGGGGGTGAGGAGGAACTCTGTGTGTAAGTCTGTGTGTGTGAATGTCTAGGTGCAAGGTGTTTTTTGAGAGGCTCTCTCTGGACCTGATGGGCAAAAGAATCGTTGGGAGGGGGTGGAGGTGGTGGGGTGGCAGGGTTGTAGAAATGGCCAAGAGGGCTTTCCCTCCCTCTTCATATGATGAAAGGAGAGCCAGGGAGAGAAAAGAGAAAGAGTTGGGGGTAGAGATCCAGATGAAAGTGACGGGAGGGATGGGATGGAAGGGGCGTTCTTCTGTTTTGTCTCCTGCAGTTTAGTCAGAGTTGAAAATATGAAGCTGTATACAACGTCTCCTCGTCTCCTTATCATCATCCCAAAGCGCTTGAAAAATCCAGCATGTGGCTGGTCAAAGTACAGACACTCAGAAACATGCAACGCAACATACTCACCACATATTTACTGCGGGCTAAAGCCTATGATACTGGCTGAATACCTCTTTCTGAAAAGATACTTAATTTTCTGGTGTATGGTGCACTTTAGCGGATGGATGCCGGCTTTTGTGCACCTGCCAATCCACCAAATCCATCATGAGGCCGGCCGAGCTGTATCAGCCCACTGCTCTTCTGTATTCTCACGCCGAGGAAAACCGGGCTTAACTGAGGGGATTTAGGCCCAACTCCAGGAATGATGGCAGGGAGAAAAATGGGGTGGCACAAAAGAGGGATAAACGGGATGGGTCCGAGTGGCAAACGGGGACCTCCCAAAATAACTCATGCAAAGGAAGAAATGTGTCTGAGTGTTTGCGTGTCCTCAATTAGGACTCTAATTTGCAATTGGGGGCACTCTCCCCTTGTGTTCCAGCAGCTGCAACACAAAGAGTTGTAGAAGGGGGAAATTCTGAATCTGAGTACCTACTTTCACACACACTCGCACAAACGCACACACGCGCACACACACACTTAAGGGTAGAGCCCCAGGTGACCCTTGTCCTCTCCGCTCACATGAAAGAGAATTAGAAAGGGAGAGAGAAAGTATGGTGCCAGTGTTGGAAGGAAGCTTTATAATAATAGACTGGATAAAAAGAAAAGGGAATAAGTGGAGAAAATTTAGAGAAATAATAAACCGAGAAATCATTAAAATAAATAATGGATTTCCATACAGATTTGTACAGTGTGTATAATCTAGGTTTAAAGGGACATTCCACTGATTTTTACTTGTCAAAGTTAGGGCCATATAAAGGACCAACTATTTAAAATCTTTTAACTGATTTTATAAATGAAAAAAGGGATTTAATATTCCTTGGCCTACACAGTGTAGTGTGCAGTGTAGAGAATATTTTGAAACAATATTTATGCTTTTATGATTACAAAAGTATTTCTAAAATCCTGGCTACAGCCATGGTCAGGGTCAATTTACTAGTCACAGGGAGTATTACTCCGCCTGTGGAAACAGTTCTATGATTTCCTCTGAGGCTCTGGAGGAACTATGTCTGACAAAATTCAGCTTTGAGACTTTTTTTTGTTGTTGTTATCAGAAAGCCTGTGTTAAAAACAGTGCTTGTGTAGTTTGACAGACAAGGGTGTTTACTAGCTAGAACTGGGTGTCTATGTAAGATGCTATTGGGCTACATTATGAGAAACGTAGGATCCATCATTTTTGAAGTTCTACTTTAATTAGGGTCTGCAGAGTCTTTGGTTTGTGTTTTGTCTGCAATATAATCAGCAGGACATCCTGGTCTGCATCGATTTAACGTTAAAAAGAAAAAAAAACTCTTAGAAGTCCACAAACTTTATGGAAATGCAATACTAAATCGCTGAAATGTCCCTTTAATGGAGCCAGTCATACAAAATAATTGGTGAGGTGGGATTGTGACCACAGGAAACTCACAGAGGTCAACTCTTCCACCCGGTCACCCCCTGCACCACGTATGCTAGTGCACAACAAAATGTGTGTATTTGTGTGTGCGCTCTGGGGCTCCAGTTCCCTCTGATCCTTCCCTTATCTCTCACAATCCCCCCTCCCCCCCTTACCCACACACACACACACCCTTGTCTGCCGCCAGCCGAGTCCCCTGCGGCCTGGCGCAGCAAACAGATCGATACACCGGAGCTAGGCCGCATTAATATCTGTCGCTTCACCCCCCCACCTCGGCGCCCCTCAACTGCTTCAGCACACACACACACACACACACACACACACACACACACACAGACAGACAGACACACACACTTTATCAGCCAGCCCTGCACACGCACACACGCAAGAACCTAAATCACACCCGTACCGGCGGCGGAAATGGCCCCTAGCTCCCGAGGGATCTGTCTAATTAAAAAAGAGGGGGCTGGGGGGGGAGGCAGGGAGGAGCAGTGAGGGAGGATAGATAGATTGAGGGAGAGAGAGAGAAAGAGGCGAGAGGGAGGGGAGTGAGAGAGCAGGATGGATTTTTCTCTCATTAGAAGCCATGTCTCCTGGTGTGGCCTGGCCAGGCTGATAATGATGAGGCCTCTTCTACGAGGGCAAGCGAGAACCGGGGAAGCTGGGAGCGGGAGAGAGAGAGAGAGCGGGATGAGCGAAGAACGAGATGGAATGAGGCGAGTGGTAGAGGGCAGAAGGTGCAGGGAGAGGGCAGGCAGAGATAGAGAGAGAAGAGTGAGGCGGTGTAAAAAACACTCCGCACCCGTTATGTGAAGTTGCTCACTGGCACGAAAACACAGCATCCTTTATTTGTTTCAAAAACATTATCACACACACATTATCGTTTTGTCAGGGCCTCTTTCTGGCCTTTTAATTTTGCCAGTTGTGCCCCTTTCTTAACGTTTGTTTGAAACCGGTCAGCGCAATTCCACAGCATGACAGATGGATTTGAGCGCTGTGTGCGAATTTCATACACGTCTGCCAAAATATCTGTTTCGTTTATATTTGTTCAGCGTGTGTGTGTGTGCATGTGCATGTGTGTCTATTACATGCTCATGTTAGCCTGTACCGTATGTATATGCGTGTAGCATGGGGATTAGAAAATGCATGACAGCCATTTCCAGTATTAATGTTGAATGAGTGGAGTGAAGTTTATAAATGACTTATTGGGTGATTTTATGAGCTATATGTATACTTAGCCTTCACATCTGTCATGATAGGACAATAAACAACTTTTTAAAGTTGGCTTCACTGCTACTATTCCGCCCCAAAACTTGTAATATTCGCACTTACAGTTAATCTATATTAAAATAAGTCATCATCTCTAAACTAGTTTAAATAAAAAATCCCTTATAAAGCTGTGTTTCTGTTAATATACAAGTATAGACATTAACAGCTGGATGCTAAGTTTGTATCGATCCTCCCTTCTCTCTTCTGTCTTGTCTTTCCTCTTTGCTTCAACTATTAATGTGCATTCCCTGTTTTTCCCCTTCGTTCCTTATTCAGACATGCTGCGTGCTCGCCAGGAGGCGTTGGCTGCAGCAGTGAGAAATCCAGCGGCCTTAGAAGCTCACCTGCCCTCAGGGGGCAGCTCCTCCTCATCCAGCCAGAGACGCAAGCAGGGTCTGCCGCAGCACCGGGATGCACATTACACTGACAGGTAAAAAATGGATCCAGACTTATGTGTACTTAGAAGCCACATCTCTGCTTCAGCCCAGCTATAGTTAGGTGTAGAGAGTGTAACCCTTTCCCAGCTCGCAAAACCAGAATTATTCATCATTAGTAAAGCTCACCCTCACACAGACATACTGCCCAAGAGTGAATGTGAGTACATGTAAATGTGTAAATCATAATGAAACGTTTCAGATTTTTCCGAAAAGTGGGAGAAATAAGAGAGAAGTTAATCACCTGCCAGTTTGCATCGCTACACTTTTCCATCCATCTACTTGCCCATCGTCCTTAGCAAGATCCGATTTAATATTTGTTTTTGTTAGTGTGTCAAAGTGCACGCTTGCACGTGTGTGTGAATGTATGTGCATCTCAACATCCATGGCTGAACCAAGGATCCAATAACCTCTTAGCTACCGCTGTGGAGCTGCACGCCTGCATCCGTGGCTCTTCCTCCCTCCCCCCTCCTCCCCCCCCCCTAGCGGTAGCCCCTGCGCCTCCCAAACAAAGCCGGGGGCAGCGGGAGTGGGCGGGTAATTGCTTGTCGATTATTTATGTGGCGCGGGGAAAGGCGGGGGATCGATAATGGGCCGGCGGTGCGGCAGCAGTGGGGTGGGGGTGGGGGGGGGAGTAAGGGGGGGGGGGGGGGTGATATAAGCAGGAAGCTGAGCGGCCAGGCGCTGTGTGGTGCAGCTGTGGGAGGCTATGGGGGTGTATATATATTGTGTGTATGGTGTATGTGTTGAGGCGGGAGTGGGTGTGTGTGGGGTGGGGTGTGTGTGTGTGTGTGTGGGGGGGGTTGATTGTTCGCGTGTTTGTTTGTTCCATTTTTCAAGCTGGCGGTCTGCATGTGTGCTCATCTATGCGGATTGAATTTGGGTTTGTTTGTGTGAATATGTTTGCTAATTTGTGCGCGTGTGCATGTGCGCATGCGTGCAAGTTCGTGTGTGTGTGTGTGTGTGTGAGGCCAGTGGTGCAGTGTGAATGTAGTCAGTGAGCCGCGGCTGTTCTCCGACAGCACACAGAGTAATTAGCCACACAGGACCGGGGAGATTTAACTAGGCCTCACCCTCCCTCCATCCCTCCATCTCTACCTCTTTCCATCCCCCTCTACCTTCACCTCTTTAACCCTTTCACTCTCAACACATTTATTTGGCAATAGTATAAAGCAAGGGTTAATAGGAAAATATGTTGAAGTGCCCTTTCCAGTACTTTTACATCGTCTAACTAAGAGAATGCAAGAAAAGGGAAAAAGATAAGTGTTTGTGAGTAACGCAAAACTTGTAGAATGACCATAAAATATAGTGTTGTAGCATGTGGACACCCCTGTCCACACTCTTTTGATCTCAGACTGGTTTTATAGATTGGGCTTTTATGTGTTTGGAATCACATACTAACCAACTGCATGGTATATGGATTTTGTGTATGCAGGAAATGCCCAGATATATACTAGATTGCCAAAAATTCCTACCTACTCACTTGCCCCTAAAATGTATTTTGTCTCTTTAGACTGCAGCGGCAGATGTGAGATTTTCAAGTGTCAACAGTCTTTAGACTGTGTAATTGTTCATTTACTACACAGTACTTATTGATAGTAGGCAGTATTTTAAATTTGATTTCTGACATTGAGCTAAGCTTAGACCCTTTGCCCGGCAGCACGATACTAGTGGTAGAATTGGAGCAAATCCCTGCAGCCGAGTTTTAAAATCTTACCTGTGGTTTTGTAATGAGATGTTGGTAAAATGTCCACTTACTTTTGGCTATGTACATTTGTGCCTAAAGGGCCAGACTGTCATAAAATATACCGAACCTGCGCAAAAAAAGAGAGAGGGAGAAAAAAATTCAAAAGGCTCGAGAGTGGAGTGAGTGCAAATTGAAGAGAAAATTAAAATTAAGATAATTGGTTAAAGCTGAGGAACTGCGTTAGAGACGAAAGCTCTCCCTCTCTAACTCTCTCCGTGGCTCACCTTTCCATCGACCCCTCATCATTGATTATCTGGGGCCCATTAGGGCCCATTGTTAAAAACAAATCATTAGGGCCGCTCGATGGGCTTAGAGCTTGGCGCTCCATTTGTCTGGCCTTAAATGGCACTAAGCTCACCGAGCATCTGCAAGGCAAATAGGAAAGGAAAGTAAAGAGAATGAGGGGGGGAGGGGGGTGGAGGAAGTGGAAAACATGGGGGCTTAAAATGGGGATGAAGAGAGGGAAGCAAGAGAGAAAAGAGGACATGGCGAGAGGACAAAGTGACGGGGAGAGAGAGATGAACCAAAATAGGGAGTGAGGAGATCGAGAGAGTGTGCGATAAGGGAAGGAAGGGAGGGAGGGAGAGAGAGAGCGAGCAAGATAGAGGGCGAGAGAGCGAGCGAGCGAGGAGGGAGCCTCATCCATTTTAATGAGCTTCCTGTGTAAATGTGTTCCTGCGGAGAAGGAGCCGAAGGCGGCCGCACGGCGCTCCTAATCCCCCCACGCTCCCGTCATTAAGGGCAGCCCTGTCACACACACACACACACACACACACACACACACACACAGCCAGACGTGCATACACACACACACAGAGCCTGGGCTGCTGCGGGACGGGACCGCTGTCGCCACTCTGACAGGTCGTCACACACCAGTGAATTCCCTAGGAGCCTCTAGCCTTACTAGGGAGGGAGGGGGCAGAGAGAGGGGGAGAAAGAGAGAGAGAGAGAGAGAGAGAGGGGGGGGGTTTGTGTGATTATGAGCCCACCTTGCATTTGTGAATCTGAGAATTTTCAGTCTCATGCATTAAAACTAGGTGAATTTTTGCCTCATGTTTTGGTTTGCATGTTAGCGGTTTGTCATCAGAATGCACAGATAACAGCAAAAAGAAACCAGACAAACACACGCACACACACACAGACGTGTCCACGCACACAGCCCCAGAGAAAAACGACTAATGTCTGCCACTCCTCCCTCAAAATTGCCTCCTATAAAAGGAGGAAGAGAGGGAGAGATGGAGGAAGGGAGTGGAGGGGAGTGTCAGACACACTCTTTCTCTCTCTCTCTCTCTCTCTCCCTCTCCCTCTCTCTGTCTCCCCGTGATTAGGCCTAATTATGGTGGCGCAGACGCCTGGCAGCCCCAGTCATGCAGCTTTAATTGACCGTTATTCATCTGCGGGATAACGCTAGGCAGGGGTAGGCGGTGCAAAGAGAGGGAAGAAAAAGAGGGAATATCAGAAGGGGGGAGGAGGGGCGGTTGATGTGAGTTTGGCATGCGGGAGCCATGGTGGGGGGGGGATGGGAGTTTTGCGGGCGCCTTAGCGTAGCCTAGTGGAACTGTGCGTCGCAAGGCTAATTGCTAGCCCCTAGGGATTAGGCCAGGTGATTACACACTGGGCGGTGTAATTACATAAGAAGCGGCTAGCGGGGCCCCCGCTCACGGCTCCAGGGTCACGCGCCACAGCCCTCACCCAAGATTAATTGGAGCTGCCACTGGAGTGCGAGGCACCGCCGGAGAGAGCGGTTATACGATTAGCATTAACATTTCAGCGGCGGAGGCGATCGATGAATGGTTTTCACCCCCCCCCCCCCCCCCCCACACACACACACACACACACACACACACACACACACATCACCAACACCGCCAGTACTGGCTCCAAACCCCCCATCTCATCTCCACGCTCTTATGTGCGTGCCTTCCCGCCATGCAATTCCTCCTTCCCTCTCTCTCCTTTTCCCTCGTCATTTAGTGAGGCGGGAGACATGCAGGCGCTAGCTAATTTGAACACGGTTGCAAAACAATATTTGCGGTTGCATGTGTCCCAGTGTTGGTTTTGGTTTTGTTGTTTTCCTCAGCCTGTTTCCCATGTATGCTTTTGTGTGGTGGCAGTCACACACAGCTGAATTCCGATTGGTGTGATAGCAGCTCAGGAGGGCAGAAACTAGGAGAAGGGAACAGAAGAGGCGAGAGTATGAAGTAGGGCTGAACAATTTTAAGAAAATAAATGAATTGTGATTTTTTCAATTCATTGTTTTCTTCAAATCAAGTTTCAGTGCATTTATTAAAACAATAAATACCACAGCTGTAATGCAAGAATTAAAACTCAAGTCAAGAATTGATTTCAAATGTAGTACTGTTTATTAACAAGAAACATGCCATACATAGGTTACATCGAGTGCTTGATCAACAGCAGTTATTACCACTGAAAAACTAAAAGAGCCATCTATGTCTATGTTAACTTAAAAAAGTCTTAAGTTAAGACATATAGTAGTGAAAGGTCAAAGAGGCGGCATACATGGGTAAAACAATTGACGAAAACAAAACCTGGGTTATATAAATAGCAAAAAAAACTAGTAGAGAACTAGAGGCTGGGCTCAGAGAAAAGGCCCTGGAAAACGCTGTGGTTTGAGATGATGAGCAGGATCAGAGAGCATCATCATCCTCCACTCCAAGCCTCACACACTTTGACGCAGTTCAAAGGGTCAAAGTGCAGATTATATGCTTCTTAAAAACTATGTCCCTCATACCTGCAAAGATGTGCACATAGCTGAAATGAAACAGAAATGAAGGAAGGAGCACCACAGTGACTGAAAAGGCAGGCAAATAACAAAGAAATACCAAAAGGCGGGCTAAAAAAACAGGATGAGATGGAGTGATGTAGAGGCCAGAGAAATAAAAGTGGAGTAAGGAGTGGAGGAAAGGAGTGAACAAGATAGATTTTAGAGAAATGGAGAACAGTCAGAAGAGAGAGAGAGCGAGAGAGAGAGAGAGAGGTGAGAGGCGCCTCTTCCCCCTCAATGAGGACAAAAGACGAAGCCAATAATGGGGAGGCCTTTTCAGAAGCAGAGGTTGCAGGACGCTCCATCTTTTCACTGGCTTCAATGCAGCCAAGAGAGCGAGAGGGAAACTGGGAGAAGGGTGTAGTAAAAAAAAAAAAAAAAAGGGAGAGAAGAGTGGAGGGATGAGTGTTAATTAGAAGGTCCTTCAGCCCGTGGCCCCGGTCAAGACGCAGGGGCCGCCCCAGCTGTCGGAGCATGACACACTGGCATTGTGCATTCAACCCTCATTATGTGTGTGGAGTTGTGTGTATGTGTGCGTGTTTCTGTGTGTGTGTGTATGTATATATATATATATATATATATATATATATAGTGTGTGTGTGTGTGTATGTGTGCGGTGGCGGCGGCGGCAGGAAAAGGAAAGGCTGCAGTCCAGGGTACAGTGATGGCCAGCGGCGCTTGCTGCGGCGTGACAAGACTGATGAGGCACTGGGGCGACACGGGGGCCTCTGGAGCTCCACTGATAAAAATACACTGCATACATTGGTGTGGCAGCAAGCGTGCACACGTACACACACACACACGTGCGCGCGATCGAAGACGAGAGTTGAGATGGACAGAGAAAAAAAACTTACCAAACAAACTATTCTTTTGTTTGTTTTTTTGTGGCTTTTTATAGATTTTTTTATTAAAATATACAGCCACTAGCGAGACAGGAAATACGGAGAGAGGTGTGACATTCAATAACAGTCTTCCAATTGATCCATGGACATTGCAGTTAGCTGGTAGTCACCTTAACTCACTCAAGTTAGCCAATGAGCCTCTAAGTCTATGACTTAGACTTAGAGGCTCATGTCATTTTATACATAAAATAAAAAATCCCAGAAAGAGTCATTTTATTTAATTATGATTTTCAACCCTGATATGTATATATCTATTTAATCATTCAAGTCTCTAGAAATATTCCCTAAAAAGAATTTTATAAACAGGATAAATCGATGTTTGTTTATGGACAGATTTGTGCAAGCGGGAACTATAATAGCCATTAAAATGCTATTTTCTGCAAATAAAAGACAAAAAATGGGTAAAAAATTTGATACATAACATGATTGTTAGTGACTCGACTGATGTAATTATATGCATGAAATCTTTGAAAAAAAATCTGGGCTTAAATGGGTTATGTATAAGATAACAGTCAAATTTAGCAGCTCTTAGGCTTAAATGGGTTAAATGGGCAATGTGTATGATTTGTACAGTATTTAAATAAATGAAAAAAAATCCCCAAATTAACTATTACTATCAAAAGTATATAGAGAAAACAGTGATGACATGACACAGACCTCTCTTTTTGTTGCAGCTCCAAAAAAAGCAATTAGCATGCTAAAATAACTAGCCCACAGCCTTTCCTGTCCTGTGATACCACTTCTTCCTCAAGAGGCGCTTTAGCATCCAGTCTGCCCTCTGCCCACAGCGATGCTTCCGCAGATTTGTACCGAGACGGGGGCGACTGTAGTAAAGAGCCGGGGAACAGAGCTTTCGGTAGGAATTAGCACACTCGGCCCGCCAAATCTGTCGCACCGGATAACACAGAATTGTTTGCAGTCGGAAGGAGTTTATTTTTGTAACCTTAGGGATTAAAACATTGATTTCTCTCCACCTTCCACTTCTCAACTGGACAGTGCAACAGGTAGTCATATATTCCTCAGCTGGTTTCATCACATCTTACATGGAAGAAAGTCCGAGAGGAAGTCTGGGCTGTATGTTGTAACTAGGACTGGACCGACTGCTTTGACGGCGGAGTCTGTTTAACATACACAACGTTACTTGCGCTGTAGCTGCTATCTGCTGCTGATGAGATAGCTGCTGCAGGCGAGCAGCTGGGCAGAGGTACAGCCTGCATCGTGGCTCGCCGTCTTCCTGCGACCACTGACGTGAGGCTCCTTTAACCATTAGGCTACCAGGGCGCCACAGCGACATAGGGAATCGTTCATTAGACATCCCTTTCCCTGTTAATGATTTTGGCATTTAAACGTATTCAGTAAAATTTCTCTTAATGTGTCTTTATGTGTCCACAGGGATCTGTCCCATCCTCCACCCCTCCTGTCCCCTCCAACTGCCCCCCACATTGCCTTAGGACCTCATCTGCGGCCTCCTTTCCTGGGCATGCCCTCCGCCCTTTGCCAGGCCCCTGGTGAGTCATCAATAATACTGAGGTTGAATGCATAATGCTGGTGCACAGCACCATTAGAAATGCATGGGTGCATGTAACACCAGAGAAATTTAATTTTTTGCACAATTACACTGACATGAAGGAAATGTTCCATGACTGTATTAAACAGATGATTAAATTATACATTTTAAGATTCTAATTAATTTATGTTTAAATAATATTTTAAATTAAAACAGACAATCAACATGGAATTATTCTCTGGCAGAGCAACTTTTCATAGATTTGTGTTGCTTCCTCACGGTTTCTAACATCTTGGAGCTTCTGTATATATATATATATATATTTTTATATCATTTCGTTTTGTCTTTTCTCGCTTTTTTTAATATCACAGGTTATGGTTTTCTCCAACCAGCTCAAGCTGAAATCTTTGCCCGGCAACAGGAGATGTTGAGGAAGCAGAATCTGGCCAGGTGTGTGTGTGTTGTAATGTTATAGCATTTCAGTTATGACAGTCATGTATAATCATAAACCTGAAGAAAATTAAAAGTATGGTTTGGGATGTGGGTTTTGTTGTCTTGTAGAATGAAAGAGTAGCTTCAGGTTCTGAATATTTTTGGAGAAGGCAAACTAGACAGTCACCTGTTTGTAATAAACAGCCATATGAAACACTGTTCAACTTTAAATGTCTGGCCTGTCTATGCTTCACTGCCTCAGACTTGAGATGTCAGCAGAGCTGCTGAGACAGAAGGAGTTGGAAAACCTCCACCATCGACAGCAGCAGCAGCACCATCTGGGTCTACCTCATGGCCTCCCCTCTGACCACCCGGCCCTGCGGAGCCTCCACGACATCCCAGAGGGCCACCCGCTCCGTGAGGAACTGGCCCGCCGCTCCAATGCGATGCTGGTGCTTCGGCACGGAGCCGCTGCGCCGCTCCTGACCCTCAACCACCAGCAGCACCAACCAGGGGCCTCCTCCACACCCAAAGACACCCAGGCTCAGAGCTCCACTGCTGGGCTGGATGCCGAATCCAGGAAGCCCCCCCGCAGGGCCTCCCAGACGCAGCTCCGCGCTGGGGATCTCACAAGAGGGAGGGAGGACAGAGGAAGAGAGGAAGACAGGGAGGGGCAGGATGAGGAGATGAAGGACTCGGACAGTGAAACAGAAATGTGCGAGGAGAGGCGGGACAACGTCATCGCTAAGTCGAGCTGTAGACCCAGGGAGAGAGACGTTGGCAAAGAGACCGGCAGCAAGGGAGAGTGTGACGGTGCCAAGGAGACCGGAGAGAGCTCCGGCAGGCTGAGCGCCCCGTGCAGCTCAGCAGGAACAGAGTCACCGAGTCACCACATCTTCACCTCTGGACTGGGCAAGACCGACATCAAATACCACCTGCCACCTGGGTTCATGCCACCTCTACCTGCTCTTCATGCCCAGTCGTTGCCGTTTGGATTCCCCTACACAAACCCATACTTTCACACGGGTAAGGGACTCTTTCTCTCGCGCGCACACACACACACACACACACACACACACACACACACACACACAAGACTGGAAGCAGACATGTGAAACCCATTAGCGTCAGTCTCTGTATGCGTGTCTCCAGCGTGGAGACCTCTCCCTGTTAGGGGCCCTGCCTCTGACCCTGGTGTGACCCTCCTGCACACAACCAGCGGCAAAGCAGCACGTGGGCAGAAAGGGGGTGGGGTCAGGGGTTTGTTTGTTCACATGCAATACACACACTTGTCTATATTTGTAATAACACAGCTGCACGCTAACTGTACCTTCTGTAATCATAAGCAAACTATCACAAACTATCTTATTGTACAGATTCCCATCATGACAGAAAAATACATGTAGAATTTAAACTATTAGTTGATTTATCTATAAATCACTATATAAGTTTAATCATTTTGATAACAAAAAATATATTTGCTGATTTCACCTCCTCAAGAATTTTCATTTTTTTTCTATCATTGTAACTTGAATATTTGTTTTTTTATTGGCCAAATCTGTATCTTATGTTTGATAAACTAGACATTTAATTAACATGATTTGATAATGAAATCTTCAATATTGCTGCTTGGTAAACACCCATCCTTCATTTATTTATGTTAAATCCAAGGCTTTCTATTAAAACTCACCATGGCCAAGCTTTACAGAAACATTTCTCCAAAATGCAGCACGAAATGTTTTTCATATGCTCTGTAAGCGTGCTTTTGGGTGCTGCTTCACTAAAAATGGTAAAACAGCGGCAAGTCTGTCTGTCTCCTCAGTCTTAATAGCAGCTTTGTACCCGGTGTTTATATTGACACATCATTTTCACCCACTGCTGCTCTTTCAGGCTCTATGGGAGGTCTTTTCATGGACGGGGAGGACTCAGCCACAGCAAACCCTGTGGAGGACATCAGCAAGTGGAGTGTGGAGGACGTGTGTGGCTTCATAAGTAGCCTGGCCGGATGTGCTGAATACACACAGGTGAGGACGTAGGGAGAGGGAGGAGAGAGGGGAGATGGAGGCCAGGGGCAGGCTGACGACTAGCTATAGAAGAATAGCAACCAAGATAGAATTTAGAAAGCAATACATCTACCGGAGTATTCAAGGACATCGAATTATGTTGTAGGCTGAAAAACTAAAACTGCACAACACCATTATTTCAAGTTTATCGCGAGTGTGTGGATGCATGAATGTTAGTGTGTATTTGAAGTTCATTTCCACTATTGCAATCATGTCTGTGGGCTTTGAGTGACTCAGTGTAGTAGTGCATGTAAGTGGTTCACCTGTAGCTTGCCTGTGTACATGTGTAGACTTCTTTTGTTCCAAAATGAGATATCCAGCAATGGAGAGGTTACCTAATCATTAGCTGCATTTATATCTATCTTTAACTAAACAAGTAACTAAATTTAAAATATTTTCCAATTCTATATTATTAACAAATATTGAGACATTTTTCTTGCTATAATATTTCCTGCTGTTGTCCAGGCCATTGAATGAAAAAGTGATTTTATTTATTTTATATATATATATATATATATATATATATATATGTGTGTGTGTTTATTTGAAGCTTATATAGAGCTTCAGCCATCTTATTTTAGTATCAAATTCCCTCGTTTAGTTACTATAATTCCATTGCAGCTGATCAGGAAAAAACATCTATTGAGACACGAAGGACATTTTTTTTTAAAATGACATTGGAAAATATCCATTTTATTATACTGACTGAAGCTCCATATTATTTCCAGATCAACATTTAAATACATTTTGGCTCAAAAAAGGACGGTTTTCACTTTCATGGGAAGTGCAATTGGACAATATTTAATGATAAATATGAGCAGGAGTGATTACAGTGAGCAAAATCTGTTTCAATCTGCATATTGGACACCTGACTGCTTTACAAAGCTACCATTGGCCACTATGATTCTGAACCTGGTGCCAAGAGATTCTTTAATATTGTGACTTTGTTGTAATATTTGAAGGATATTTCAAAAATGGATCTTTCAGTGAAAAGTTCACAGATTCATTTAAACTCTTTTAAATATTTTTTGCATGAAACATGGATTGTAATGTGAATACTGTATTAAGAGGAAATTAAATCTGGACTCTTAGATAAAATGTTGCACAAGAGGCTTGATCCATTATACTGTAAAAAATGTTGCATGATTATCTTTAGGTATTTTCTCCCTAAAAATGGGTATGTAACATTTTGGAATAGAACCACTGTTTTGTAGGCTGTGGGAGTGAATGCGTAGGTGTGTGGGTTGAGTGTGTTTCTGTGCGTGTATGTCGGGGCTGTGGCTGAAGCGCCTGTGTCTCCGCCAGGTGTTTCGGGAGCAGGCCATTGATGGAGAGACTTTACCGCTGCTCACTGAGGAGCACCTGCTCAACACCATGGGACTAAAGCTGGGGCCCGCGCTCAAGATTCGCTCACAGGTACACACACCACAGACCTGCGTGTGTGTTTGTGTGTGATCAAGTGGACTTGTGAGGTGTGGAATGTGTGTTTCTGTCCATAGGCCAGAGACAAACTGCTAGCGTAGCATAGCTGATTTCCTTAAATGAGCCTGCCCCACAGCCTTTCTTCTTCTGCTCTCTCTCTTTTTGCAATCCAGTCTACGTGACTGCATTATTCAACAGTCCAGACTGTACTGACAGCCTTATGTGCTCCTCTCGTCTACTCAGGTGGCACGGCGCGTTGGCAGGCTTTTCTACATGACTGGCTTCCCGCTGGCGTTCCCGTTTCCACCTTCTGCTGCCCTGCGTCCCCCAGACCGGGATCCCCTGACCGTGGCGTCGGACAACCCCCTGCCCCTCTCCCTGTCCCATCCCCACAGACCCACTTCCACCAGCAGCAGCTCCTCTCCCTACAGCGGCCCCACTCCGGGGTGCTCCTCCCCCAAGCAGGAAAACGGCAACAGCTCCGGGACGGTGGCGGGACGATATGAGGCCAAAACTCCCTCATAGGAGAGGACAGGCAGGGAGGTGGAGGCCAGACGGCGAGGGGTTCAGCTTGAACCTGAGAGATTGTGACTCCCAGGCCATATTTACCAGACTCTGTTTTAACTCCCCCCTCGGGACCTTTAAGCTGAAATTTATGGGAAAATATTGGACAGGAATAAAAGACAACTGGGCGCTATGGACCGTATCCGGCAAACCAATCAGCTTCTGAGTTCCACTGCGGTGGCTGTAGCCGAGCAGAATCCAAAGAAACTGGCTTGGAAGGGAGACACGTGAAGCGACAGAGGAATAGAGAAAGAGGAAAAGGAGACAGCTGGTCACAGACAGCCTGCCAAAAAAGGAGCAAAGCCCTGCCACAAATGCGACATTCTTGCAAGTCAGACAGTCAGACGCTAGCGGAAACTCTTCCTTCCTTCCTGGCCTGGAGGAAGCTCTGCTCTCTCACTTTTTCTCTCTTGTCTCTATCTCTCTGACTGCTCGCACCACAAGCCCTACAGAACCCAGGAATTAAAAAGAGATGCCTCTCCCCTCTTCCTCCCTTCTTGCCTGTTTCCTGAGGCAGCATGGAACTGTCTTTTTAGAATCATGGAATTGAATCATATGCTGAGCAGCGCCAGATCTGACCAGCTCCCTCTTATCACTGCAACTATGCATTCCACTGTCCCGATACCAAAGATGACCGGATGTGTGGAATTGGAAACATGTTTCACTATGTGTCTGCTTCTTTTTTGCATTAATGGTCTCAGAGAAAGACTGGTCCAACAGGGGAATGCTAGGCTAGTGCCTCACATGCTGGACTGAATATGAGGTGACACAGGTGTCATTTACTGACATATAAAAGGCTTAAAAGTGTTGCCGAAAGCGGAGAAGCGGCTATGGTGTGTACGGCTTACGTCATTGTACGCTTGTGTTGACTACTGTGGGAGGTAGGAAAAACATGCAAAATTGTACAGTCATGCTTAAGATGAAAATATCCTGAAGGTTACATACGTGGTACTTTTACTTTTTGTTAAATGTAGTTGCACGAAATAAGGTTTTCTTTACTGAAAAATGTGACTTGCTGAACTTTGGTGGTACTTCTGTTCATACTTTTGTTTTGCCATTTTTTTTTTAAAGTAATATTAAAAAAAATGCTCCAATCTTGAATGCTACTTCAGCATATAAATATGAGGAAAAATATTTATAGGACTTTTGATGTAGTAGATAAAGCAGATTATGATATGTATTATAATTAGCCCTTGAGATGGATTCCAAAGATACTTTTACTTTGTTTTCTCTTGGTTGCAGGGAAAAGAAAGGCACAAAGCTCTTAATGCAAATGTTTTGAATTTGTTATGGATTTTTTTTTTTAAAACTACGCAAGCAATTAATTAAAAATGGTCTCTAGATTTCCCTTCAAAGGTTTTGTTTTCATCCTATTTTTCTATTCACCACACAGGTGAAATAAATCCTTACGAAATTCCTCCTTCTCTTTTCCTCTCTTGTGTGCCTGTGGCTGACAACATATAGATGCTTTCTCCTCTTCAGGTGTTCTTTAAAAGTTGCATGAGGGAGTATGTGATTGTCTGATGAATGTGAGAGGAGGGGAGGTGACCCAGGGGGAGGGGGGGGGGGGTGGTGCGCACAGTTCAGGTCAACACCAGCTGTCAGAGTGTGAGGTTCAGCCGCAGGCCAAGGCCTCCCTGCCTGTGGGGATAAACCTGACCCTCCTCACACACACACACACACCCACACACCCCACTCACCTTCCTGCTTCAAAGAGTTGACGCTGAAGCGGATCGCTCTACAGGGATTTCCCCTCGTTTTAGGCTGGGCCTCTTCACCAGAGGCTTCTGTATTCACTGAAAACGACTTTAGAGGAAACATGATGACAAAAGTGCTTCTCAAATCAAACCTTCATTTGTGGCATTTAAATCCATGTCAAACATCTATTTTGCCCTGTTGTGTGTGCCAATGAATACATATTAGTATTGCCAATCTCCCCTTCAGTTGAGTGGTGAATGTTGGGCGAAATGTGCAGTAAAATGGGGATAAGTTGGTGTAGAAAAGCAGAGTCTGAGCATGTGAATACACAGAAAGAAAAGACAGTGGTCTGGGCAGGGGGTGGGTGAGGAGTTGGCAGAGAAACAGACCAGCCTGTGTTGCTGCTCTACCACCTGGGCAGAGAGTCTTGGCACAGCATCAGACGCCACCCTGCCAGCCTGGCACAGCACTGCTGCCTCGGGGCTCAACACCCACCTCTCTGTACCCCTCCTCTTGGCCAGCCCGGCCTGGCTCGGCCCGGCTCAGCGAGGCTCGCAGCCTTCTCCTAAATTGTGTGTCCTCACAAAGCCTGAGGGCACCTACAGGTGTGTACATGTACAAAGCACTGGTGCATCAACATGCACACACACGCTTCAGTTAATTAGTCTTGAAAAAATAAATAAAACAAGAGACCATGTGATTTTTTTTTTAACAATTTCAATTAAAATTAGACCAGAACTCATTTGTACTGTACAGGTGAAGCAATTCAAAATTCTTAGGAGAAAACAAAAAAAGCAAAAAGTCAAATTATTATTATTTTGGGTATAAATGGCTGGAAAATGGTGAAAGTCTCTAAAATGAGAATAAATGTGAATCCGTGAAGCTCAGTCGTCATCAGACAGCTCCAGGTCCTCCACCAAATCCTCGTCTCCCTCTGCCAGTTTTATCAGTGCAGAGGAGGAGAGCGGCTGAGGAGCCTTAGAGGCCTTTTCATCCCCTTCATCGTCATCATCATCATCTGAAAAAAGCAAACATTTCACATTGAGGAGCCAGTAATTTAAGCGTAGAAATGCTCAAGTGATGGTTTGCAGTTGTTAACAGATGGTTGTGCAAACAGCAGGTGCAAATCAATTGAATTTATGTTTGTAAATAAATATCATTTAGCTATTACATTTCTGGATGCTGCATTGGACAATTTGATCCATATTTTAAATGTGGTTATAATTCATGTTTTGGCTGAAATGTAATTTTTGAAGACATAAAAAACAACAGAAACAATAGAGGTGTTCACCTCCATGATTCTTAATTCAATGTAGTGAATTAAAAAATTAATTTGAGGGTATGACTTGCTATTTTTAACACAAAAACTATGTAAATATTTTATCCTTAATACCTACTGTTTTTTTAGAGCTGCAATGATTTGGCAATCCGCATAAAATAATTTGAGTCAAATACTCATTTGTCATTTTCTAAAGAAAAAATACTATTTTACAATTTTCTTTGTCTTTTGTAACAGTAAACTGAAAAAAATATTTGGTTCTAGACTAGTTGATCTATCAACTTGGGCTGTGGCAATTTTATAACAAGTGTATTGGCAAAATAATTGATACATCCATCAATAATGATAAAATTGTTTCAGCCCTCTTATATAGCCCATAGTACCAACCTGAATCTCCGTCATCACTCATGTCAGAGAGGTCGCCAAGATCATCATCATCGTCGTCATCATCATCATTAGCTGCCCCACGGTTGCCCTTTTTACCTGTAGGGAGACAGCGAAAAAAGTTAAATTTCTCTATTCAGACATTCCTGAGTTTTGTGTGGTGCGTCGCTGCTGTCTGAGGACTTTGGAGACACCTATATGTGGGCCAAGCTTCAGAGGCAGCTGGAAGCGCATTTCCTCCTGAGATGGAACTGAGAGTCGATTACAGATGCCGCCGCTGCTGCTGCTGCACAAACACCCATGACAGTTTTCTTCTGGCAATTTCAGACATCTTATGCTCACAGGCTAAATATAGTAAATGGAGATAGCAGGCAGGTTCCACAGCTGAAAACGATGCATCTGCACACACACACACGAGTGCAATTTCAGGAGTTTGTCAGAAATTGTGTGGTGCTATACACAGGACACTGTGTATGTTGTCTAACCAAGGAGACAATTGGGGTCGACAGACTTAGGCTGAGGTGTGGGGTGAGAAGCTGGGGGTGTACGTGAGAGAGAAACCAGAGAGACACAGAACAATTTTTAAAACATCAGGGTAGCATCCAGAATGCAGGATTAGTGAAACCCGAGTTTGAGATGGGTTCTCACTTACAGAGAGAAGTAACGAACTCTGTGAACCTATTCGCTGGCAGGATTACTTTAACAATTACTCAGTTTCTGTCTCCTTCCTTTTACAGACACGTTTATCAAAGCATATTAATTAGCTGAGGTTTACGGTCGGTATGAAAATCCTGGTCTGATATTGATTTGATATTTGAGGAATATCTAAAGTGACACCATTTTCTGTCTTCACATTCAAATGTTGCAGCACAAATTCATCCTTAGTTCAAAATAGAACCTCAGCACGCCAGTTTTAAGTGTCAAAGTTATTTTCTTTTTTAGAACACTGACATACATGATAGCTGTCTGTGATACAGCAGCTCCTGCTCTGAAATTTTAATTGCACATAATGAATGATCTTAGTTTAAAGGTATAGTTCAGCATTTTGGACATGGAGCTCTGTTTCCCACGTTCCTGCCATGTATTTGAAGCATGGAGACTAATTTCACCGATCCCTCCAGTATTGAGCTTTGTAGCGATTTCCCTTCGGTTGGATTTTCAATATAATGGAAGTGCATAGGGCAGATTTTCAGTAACTCTTTCCCAAACAGGAAGCTCATCTATCATGGTTTAATCTTACTTGGTGTCAATATGTTGTCCTGAAATTTATAAATGACTTGCTAACCAAATATTGAAACCAGTGCTAGAGTTGTTCCGGAACTACTTTGAAACTCATAGTATGGCTCTAATGAACCTTTGCTCCAAATCGCAGTGCAATGCTCATTTCCATCCATTTCAAAGCAAGTACAAATGAATGAAATGGGAAACATCACACGGTACAGCTAACTGAGACAGAGACTATTAAGCTTAATACCAGGGTTTATACAGTTTTCCACAAAGGTGAAAGGTAAATAGGTTTTTCTACAAGGATTCAAATCTGCCCTGTGCACTTCCATTATATTGAAAATCCAGTGGCAGGGAAATCGCTACAAAGCTATAAACTGGAGTGATCAGTGAAATTATGGTCTCCATGTATCAGATATATGCCAGGACCGTGGAAAAAAGGGCGAGAGGTCCAAAATACCGAACTCTCCCTTTAAAAAAAAAAAAAAAAAAAATTCTATGAAGCTTTGGACGTGTAGGATCTATAAATGGTGTGATTGGTCACACTGGTATAAGATCATTCATTTCCTATAATATCGGAGATTATATGTTAATATTTGTAAGTTAGCAGGAACATGGTGAAGCTGCAGAATGTGGTTTAAAAGTGTTTTTTTTAATAGGATATGATTTATCAGCATTTCAGTAAAAATGTTTCAATTTGCTGAAGTAGGTGAAATAGAAAACACTGATTGCAGCTGAGCAAAGTTATCAATGATATCTAAATACTTAATTTACTGTGACGCTTTTTTCGACTGTAAATCAGCAAACACATTATTTCTAGACTGTCTTCGATATACACATTTTAAATCTACAGTTGTGCATCCTGTTTTTGTCTCCATCAGATTAAAGCTGAACGAATATATATGTATACATGTACACAGTCTACTTTAAAGAAAATCCAAGTCTGATAAATCATCAATTATTTTTTTTTATTTTAAAAACACCATGCATCATCCACTGGATTAAAATGGAGTCACTGCTTTTTATTTGTTGTCATGGAGACTTGTATCGCAGCTCCATTGATGACGGCCTTTCCCCCCACCCCACATATGCACTTAACTCAGAGTAAAACACACTCCTAAAACTGAGTTTCCCATCTCAGGGTTCATCAACTCAAAGTTCAGAGTTAGTCCCAGAGTTTATTAAACCTGCTTTCTGAAATACCACCCAGGTCCTAAATTTAAGTCCACAAACACGCTCTCACTCTCTCCCACTCTCCGTTACTCAAATTAGTGCTTTCAGACTCCAGTAGTACCTTGAGGTTGCCCCCAAATGACCTGGAAAGACTTATTACCCTCACACACTAACATCGACACACACACATACACACTTGACACACACACAAATCATTGCCCCCCCCCCCCCCCCCCAGACTCCCCCTCTTTCCGGGAGTGTGTGAGACCACAAAGAGCTTTGGTGAGCTGCCCAAAAGCTTTGGCTCTTCAAGACTGGACGACGGGGTGGTGGGTGTGCATTTGTGTGCCATCATCACTGTGTGTGTGTGTGTGTGCGCGCATTTGTTTTGCGAGGACATGCGGGGGCAGCTGGTTAAAGCCCACAGAGCTAGAAAGAGCGAGCAAGCGAGAATGAAAGAGAGACAGAGGTAGAGAGGAGTGGGAGCGGCCACCTCTGGCTGTTCCACTGGGCTGGTTTGAATTAGGAACCCCCGCTGGGATCCAAGCCTGTACTTCCTGTCGGGGGGTTTCAGTTTATGTGTGTGTGTGTGTGTGTGCACGGGGTGGGGGGGAGTGAGAGGCGGAGGACCGCCGCTTGCCGGCAGCTGCCCATCCGTTTGTGGGGACTCTCCCTACAATGAAGTCCAGATGCATTAAAGGAAGAAAAAAAAAAATCCCCCTGCCGCCTACTCCTTTCCTCTCTGACCTTGCGGAGGGCTTTTTTTCTGCTTGGAGCGTGTCCGAGTGTAAAGCCGTAAAAGCAAGGCTGTAGCTGCAGTGACCTGTCAATGACCCCGAAAGGACGAGACGCGCAGGAAGCTGATTGTTCCTCTCTGCAGAGAGAGAACCAAACTATCTGATAAGCAAAGAGATTTTCTCCAGAGAGAGAAGCAACTCTCTAGATGTTTTAATAACTCAAAGCCTCGTGGCAAACTCTTCCTCAGGTCATCTGGTTGACGTAGCCAACCCCCCCACACACACCACCAAAAGCACTCACTATCTCTGAGATAACAGCAAAGAAATCAAGCTGAGCTGTCATCACCTCTTAAACTTTGCTTTTGAACAGTAGAAACTGAGGCTGCAATAAAACACAGCCACCTAGAGGCCATGACGGGCAGGACAGCAGAGCTTCCGCTCCACAAGTGAACAAACGGCCTCATTTGCAAGCAAATGTCAGTCATCTTACCTTTGATTTTAAATCCTCCATCATCATCTTCAGATTCACTGTCAGACTGGAACAGATCCTTGAACTCCTTCTTGTCCTCTGTCTTCTTCTCCTGCATCTTCTTGCGTTTGATCTCTGGCAGGTCCAGATCCTCCATCTTCCAAAACACAAAAACGTGTTAATGGTGATGATCATATAAAAAAAAAAAGCCAGTAAAAGTTTATTACGCTATGCTTCATGATGCATGCACCGAATAAGACTTGTGGGTAATGCTGACATTTATAAAGAAAAAAGCAAAGAAATGAATGTTGCTGACTGAGTGGGTAGGCAAATGTTGGGGGTTTGATGGTTGAATAGTTACCCGTTCTTTGCCAGAGATCTCCAGTTGGATCTCCTTCTCCCTCAGCTTCTTCCACTGACTGTAGTACTTGGTGAGAGGAGTCCCCTCCTCCCGGACCTGCTTCTCCCAGGCCACCTGATTGATCAAACACAGATACATGCAGGTGTGGGTGGGTATGCAAATATATTGCAGACAAATGTGAACAGTTTGTGGCTCTTCTCAGAATCTGTTGAGAGAAGCCTTTTACGGCATCTTCACATCAGTTGACCAGGAGAACGTGATGGACAGGCAAGACGGTGATGAGAGTCAGATGATGCCGAAAACAGATAGATTGAAGATGCCTGAAAGGAGAGACCACCGGATCTTCTCCAGCCTTCCCCTAAAGGTCTTTGTGGATGATATTGATTAGGCCCCAATCACATTATCTGACCAGCAAATCCAATAGAGTGAACAGACGACAGCCCCCTGCACCCGTTAGCTTAACACGTTTACCACAATTTGCTGTGCGGCTATTAAGACGGGTGACACTGCACACAAAACAACGAGAGGCAGGATAAGAAAATGAAAATTGTAAAACTCCTTCTGAATTTGGCCTAGACCCAAACAAACATTTTCCACATTCAGGCAACGAGAGTGTGCAACGGGGATTGAGGCACGGCGTCATTAATTAGGCGAGCTCTCAGTTTGGGTGACATGTCAGCAGGGGGCTGGTGGCTGGAGGGGGGCTGTGACCTTTTCCATAGCAGCAGCAGCAGCAGGGCCGGCCCCTTTCCTTCGCCTGTGGTGACACCTCTACTGCTGCCACCATGCCAGCAAGGGGATGCCATGGCGACAGCCTCCGCTGAGCGGAGCGCCGTGGCGACGGGCTGGCGCTGCTGCGGTGCCGTGCTGTCTGTTGTACTTTGTTCTCACACACACACACACGCACGCACGCTTTCTCATCAGGTCCGTCCTCCTCGATTTCATCCTTAAAACCCTCTTAAATATTAATCAGCAGTTCACATCAAGACTTGCAGTAGCAGAGAAGAAACAAAAGCATTTATGTGGACAGGTAGCATACAAAAATTAACTCTGAGCCCCCTCCCCCTCACACACACACACTGGTGCTCATTAAGACAGAGGCGCCGCTGGTTCAGAAGCCTATAAGAGCTTCCAATAACCACAGGGCCATTATTAACCAGGCTCAGAGTTTACACAGGGAAGTGTTCTCCTTTATCAGCTGCTGCCTGTAGGGCTCCGCCATCAGATTGTCCGACAGGCTGCAGCCTCGTCCTCATCTGAAAGAAAAGTTTATGGTCTTTCCATTCACCATCCAGTGAAAAGATATCTTTGCACTACATCTGGACCACAACACAACAGACCTTAGTTTTGATTTATTATTCATACTAGATATTTGAGTTGGGTGGATTGAGCAGCCTTACTCGTGACATACAACACACACACACACCACAGCAGCTGGCACCATATAACTAACAGCTGGCAAAGTGACAGCAGACAACTCCTCATTAGGTTTGATTCATGTATTAACTAGAGGGATTAATGGACAGGCTCATTAATTTCCAATCTGAGATTCTGTTGATTTTGTTCTCCTGGCACCGCTGAATATCGGTACAGTACCATATCAAAGTTTGGACACACACTCCTTGTGTGTGCGTCTAAATCTTTATTACAAATGATAATACCGCATCTTTTGAGAGTAAATTTTAAGTGTCTGATTTGCTCTAAACATAAAAATTTAAACTGATCTACAGTATTAAAAGAAACACAGTGAGGAGATGAGCGGTACACAGCTGACTTACAGCAAATCTAGCAGGAAGCAGCTGTAATATTTCAACATAGTTTGTTTCTGTGAGCATTATATCGGTGCTCTTTTGAAAACAGCATGCAACCTCTTCAGGCAGGAACCATCTGGGTTAACAAGTGCTTTATGACAGCATTGTACAGCCCTTCAAATGCATTAAGTCAGTAGGATACAGGTGGTAGCAGCGCTAATAAGATGAATTAATAATGGACGCTGTAGCAAATTATAATTTAATAACTTAGTGTAGTAAAACTGTTGTTAGAGTTGGAAACTCAATAAAGCTGATATGAAAGGTAAACCACAACCATAAATCATAAAACATATTGTTGCAAGATCCAATAATTATTACTCATCAGTGCTATAATTTATCTTAAACTGATCTTATAAAATTATACTGCCTTATGACTCACTGGAAATCATCAGCTGACAATATAATATCACATTACAGATGAATAACAGAGGAACTGCTACCTCAGCAACCCAACATCAGATAAGCAGTTGAAGATGGATGGCTGGATAATAGATGAATCAATACAGCTTTACGAAGTTATATTATAATTAAGTCTGATTATAATAAAGTACATCATCATAATATTAGAAAGCAACCGATCATGATATACACACAGATGGAAAAGGTGGAGTAAGGACTCCAGAGACAGCCTGTAAAATCATGACAAGACAGTCTTTCCGCTGCCTTACCCAAGTCTCTCACTCACACGCGTGCACACACTCACCACAGCGGTGGCATCGGCCACTCCGAAGGCGGCCTTCTGTCTCCGTCCTGTGATGTGGCTGCTGTTCTCCTGTACCTTCTCCAGCAGCTGGCGCACCGGCTTGCAGTAATTGGCCACTTTGCATTCCTTCAGGAATGCTTTCAGCTGCAGGGAACATGGAGGGGGAGTATAAGAAAGATGGAAGCAGCATGTTGGATCATCCAGTCCACACATACACTGTGTTCAGGCAAAGCCGAGGAGGGTTGGTAGTTAGTTCCCTTGAGCATAGCCGATTTAGCCTAGCAAGACCTGAACCAGAACCTGAATCCTCGGTCAGGAAGATCTGAATCTCTGAGAATGATGCTCAGTGTCACTGTTTCTTTAGACAGAATCAATCTGATAACCTGTCTTTCTGTAACACATAACTGTGTCCAGTTAATTTCTGTAGACATGTCATTTTAGTTTCCAAACCTTGTGTTACTTTTGCAAGATTGGTTTTAAATCGCTGTAGAAAAGGCTGCCTGAACATGTGACCAAGATCAAGATCAAGATCAAGGAGGACAATCACTGACTGAAGTTGAAGACTGAAACTGAATACTGAGGTGTGATAATAACCGAAACATCTCCTGACTGAACAAACTCAATTTGCTGCGAAAGGTCATGACATACAGGACTTAAAGCTGCAGAACAAGTGTGACCTCATGATTTTGTCAAGCTGCTGTTTCCAAGGGGAATAAACAACCTTCAAGCATCACATTTAAATCAACAACTTCTGTGGTGCCTGCATAACAATAACCAAAAATATATAGAGAATTATATGGCCTAGCTACATGTGAGCTTAACAGTGACAACTGTAGTGACAAAAAAATAATTTTCACCTTAAATATTAGAATAAACCATAACATCCATTTTTTAAGCAGTACATCATTTTTTTAAAAATGATAATATCTGACCACTGCTTAAGCCGTGTCAATGTGTTGAATAAATACTTACAGGCTATTGACAAATAAACTCAAAAAGAAAACAAAGCATCAACATTTATTGACTGAATGACTCAAAGTCGGTCCTAATAGCAGAGACGTGACGTGAATCAAAGGTAGTGTTACCTGAATGACAGTGGGCAGGGCGAGCTCTGGGAAGCCAATGGAGTGGGCTTGAGTGTGGAAATATTCCAGTATCAGGTCATACAGCTGGTCGATCAGTCCGTCCTGAGATGCATCAACAGAGCAGTAGCCACACAGATGAGCAACACTTCACTTTGTAAATTTCCCCTTTGCTGTGCAACTAAATTCAGCGCAAAGAAAAAACTGACACCAATACACATCAAGACCGATCTCTGAGCAGCGCAGTTGTTACAAAAGAACGCTGACTGACAGCTGGACCTAGCCCTAGCATATTTCAGGCCCACATTTACAACTGATTAGGCAACTCAGATGGGGCTAGTGTTATGCTACCAATTTCCCCACTGAGAGAAGAAGTTTGAGCTTGGCTGGAGGCTGAATCAGTTGTTAGTTATTTGCTCTTAGCAACCACTGCAGTTTCTATGTGAATCGAAAATTATCTGGGCGGAATAGATACATCAATAGCTAAACATTGGTAATTGCTAAATTAATGCTAATACATTGTACTGGAGTCACCTCCAAGTCATAATCAGGACTGCAAAATTGGGATTTTTAAATGCCATTTCAAATTTAGAAAACATAAGTAGTGTTTGCGGAATAATAGCATCATGAACTCAGAGTTTAACTGACACTAAGAATAGAAAACTGTGAATATGACTGAAAACCTTTCCAGCCTATAGGGACTAATAAATGCCCAGGATAAGACACATCAGTGCACCTTCAGTCCGCTTTGTTGTGAGTGTATGAGGCGGGGGTTTGTGGCAGTTGCCCAGGTGACAGCAGTGACAACAGCCCTAGTGAGTGAGCAGAGTGCGGGGGATAATCCCAGAGGGCCGTGCTGCAATCCTCTTGGCTACAGCACTGAGCGTGGTGACTCAGGGCCAGTTTTAGAGCCCTGACAAGGGGCTTTTAGCACTGCCCTCAATCCCCTTATGCACACACGGTGTCAGGCAGTAACGTGAAAATAACATTAACCAAGACTTGAACCGCTCATCTGATCAGCTGCTACTCCTCCTCAAGGCAACAAAGATCAGAAGCACAGATGATCCCAAACTGTAGAGAAAAGTAATCAGTAATTCCTACCTTGTAGGCTTTCTCCAGTAAGTTGACCTTGTTAAGCTTCAGGATAACAGCGAAGTTGATGGGCTTTTTGCTCATTCGCCCTGGTTTCTTGTTGAACTCCACTTGTTGGAAGATCTGCGTAAGATAAACAAATTGAACTTGGAACTCCAGATGCTTAGAAATGATTTGATGAATGTCATTGGTTCAATAGTACAATGAGTACTACCTTCAGAGAATAGATTCGTCAATAGTACATGAACCCTAACCCAACATGTGGTTGTTGCCCACATGTTTCGATTTCTCGATTATTCTTATTGTTATTTATAGTTCCTTTGGTTTGGTATTAAAAAAAAAAAAAGTCATGCTGATGACCTCCAAATTTCATAATTTATTCTGTCTCATGAATAAGCCATGTAAACTGAAAATAAACTCAAAAAGTTTTAAACTGCTCCTACATGTCTGAAGGTTTTTGTTTCCATTATTTATTAATTTACTTTTATTTCTCTTAATTTCATTTTATTTTTACCTAGTTCTAATAGGGAATGGCCTCTAATCCTGCTGTATGTGTATTTTTTATATGAATGCTTGTATTGACTGATTTTCTGAATCAAAGATTTTCTCCTCATTTCCCCAGAGACACCATTTCATTGGCATTCTGCTATACATCGATATTGACGAGTCTTTCTCCACAGTTGATTTTACATGCTGCTGTGCAACTGTGGCGACACATTTCTATCTTAGTTTGTGAAAGTACATTCTAGCCAATGTGTGGGCTATTTGTCTACAAGCTTTAGCTTTCACATCTGCCCACAGTGCATAAGTGAATTTCTGCCTTGTTGTATTTGTGTATCAAGCTATTTCTGACTCCCCATATCTACGTGTATTGTACTGTGCGTTAGTGTGTATGCATGTGCTCATGTGTATGCCTGTGTGGTCGTTAATGTGCTCAGTGTGCAAAGCAGAGCAGCGCTGCTGGCCGGTGCTGTCTGTACAAACATAGGATGTGGTAGCGGTCTGCGGGGGAGCCAGGGGGAAGTGGGACAGCATGGGCCAACCCTGATGCATGCACACAAATACACATGCACGCACGCACACGCACACATGCAGCTACTGAAGCAGGAAGCTCCAAATCATACACCCCCCTCGGAGATGCGAGAACACACACAGGCACAGACACACAGGAGGAAGGGGCTGCCTCTGTCGCTCTAATTAAAACAGTAGCGTACCTCAGCCTGCCTTTAACAAGGGGAACCGTAAAGGAGGGGGAAAAAAAAACAAAAAAAAAAAAACAGGAAATATCGTGCGTCACGAATAAACATGGCTTGCTGTTAGGGGTTAGGGGAAGGAGGAGGGGGCTCTGAGTGTGGAGGTGAGGATGTGGTCTGAACAACGTGTTAGGACCAAAGTGTAAACCACAACCGTGTCTTTATCGCTTTGGTCAAACGGCTGCACGCACACACACACTTAACAACAAACACACTTATAAGCATGCGCTGACCACTCCCAGCAGGCCAAACTAGTCGCTGCCGCCAGCTCGCTGTTTTCCTCCGGCAAATCAAAACCACACAGCATGCACAAACACTTGCACATGTTCACACACAGACACACAATCACATGCTTAAAACCTGACCCAGAGAAAATGTTGTCAGTTGGTGACCTGTGATTGGTCTGATAACAATGGTGTTGCTGTTTCTCTCTGTCACACACGTACACACACACACAACACAGAGAGAGAGAGAGCTACCCTTCGATGTGTTTCCTCCTGAGCCCCTTCAGTTGTGGCCGTTGAGACCAAAACGTATTCATACGCCACTGATGGTTTTTCCACAGTAAACCACCCACGGAACATTTCATCATATCTACCTTTACAATGTCTTTGTCACAAATGGAAACAACCAACTGACAACTGTTTATTTATCTACATAATTGAAAACTACCTTTGAGTTCAGCTTCACATTGTGAATCTGGAAACTTTACGGTCTGCACATGCTCTATTGATCTTATCAGATCCACGTTTATACTGGTGAACCTGGCATGAAATATTACCTCCAAGAGGAAAGGCAAAACAGGTACAAAAGTGTTGGTGCTGCTAGACAACAGGGTGAGGGCTCTGCAACAATGCATCCTCAGAGGGTAATATCTTGATGTGGGCACCAGTCTGTTCAGAGAAAGAAAACAGTGGTCAATGTCTCCACCTGCTGTTGGTACAATGTACAACATGATAGGTTCACACACAAAAATGAGGAAATCAAACTGCAGTTAAACTGCATAAAAAGCTTGAATTTGATCTGCAACAAAAATAAATGATACTGGATTTTGGGGATGACATCACTATCTGTGAAGTCAAATGAATCTGGTAACCGCGTACAGTATATAGAACTAAATACAATATATATTTTCATTCACACCGCAGTGTACTTACAAATGAAGTCAAAAGTGTGTACTAGGGGCAGCATGTTACATTACATTTCTACTGTTGATACTAAATGGGTTTGTGTGATGGTGGTTTTGCTTTAGGTTTCCTGTTTGATTTTAAAGGTTTATCAAGAAATACTTTTCTGTATCGATCTATTTCTTGAAACTTCTTTTTTCTTGTTGGACTTTATTCAACATGTTGATGAAAGTTAAAAAGAACATTATATAATGAAAGTACTCACTTGATTGTGCCAATTATGACTTGGCAGAGTGGGTAGATGAGAGGCTGGAGCACATCACTGGGATGCAGGGTGCTGAGGACCCGGCACCAGAGGTACAGACAGTGGATATACTGCCAGTTGTACACAGACTGGTATGTTTCCTATAGAATGAACATTTGATGATGATGATTCAATTGAATAGAGTTCCCATATAGACAATATGCTTTGCTCAAGGACAAATACAAAGAAAAACAGTCAATCAATCAGAAGACAGATTTTATCTGTAAAGGGATTCTTATTTTAAGAATTTCAATATGTTGAAATAGGATATAAACTGACTTTATTCTTCATAGTCATGGCGTTCCTGAGGTGGATGGCCAGCTGTCTGATATAGATGAATGCATGCTGGTAAGTGGCCTGTGAGTCCAGGGCATACATCTCTGTTAGAGTTCGCTGCATGAAGTTGATCATGGGCAGGGTGGTGGGAGACGTGAACTTACAATTTTGTACATAGGAGATGTACATTTGCTGTAGAGAGGAAGAAAAACAGAAGCAAAGCAGAAAAATAATAGAAATATTGAAAATTAGCCCTCTTTTTTCAATGATATTTCAATGAAAAATTTTAATTCATTTTGCATCCAGCATGTTCTGTGTGGAGACGGTCACCTTAAGAATTGGATTAAGATACGTTTCCTGCTTGTGTCTGCATATTTTGTTGAGGGCCAGGAAGGCAAGAACCCGATTGGTCTCTTCTCCTGTGCTCCACTGTTTCATCAGTTGCTAGATACAAAGATGTGACAGGGATTAACATAAGAGACAAAGACACATTTAAATTGTCTATCCAGAAGGTGAATTACATATCACCTTCCATACCATTTTAATGGTGATTTACCTTGATCAAGTGTCGACACTGTTTGGGCAGACAAAGGTAATAAGGTGCGAGTTGGTTGGCATGACGCAGTACAGCACTGATGACTGTAGCTTCTGTTAGACAGGACAACAGCTACATGTGGAGAGAGGAAGAAGGAAACAAGTTATTACAGGGATTTTTAGATCCCAGAAGAAGGAGAGGAAGAAAATGTCAGATGTACAGTTATCTTACACATATCTAGGACTGGGTGATAATAATGTGTTATCACCAACAGTAATGTTTTCTATGATTAAAATTGAGAGGCTGGGTCATCATACATCTGCTACTGGGAGCTGGTTACAGCAACAAGTACAGCAGCTAAAGATTGTGTTTCAATGGCAAAAAGACACACTAATTCAGTGAACCTCGCTTCCATCATGGTAGATAAACTACATTACTGTAGTACCATTATTAACAGGGAGAGGAACAGCTAAAAACACATCAAGCCAAGCAGAGCATAAGAGTAAGAAAGAAGTCAACTAACTGCTAAAAAGTTACCAGCAAATTCAAAGAGCATGTGAACTACTGTGGGATAAGAGATGTTCTAAATTAATAATTTCCAAACCTATTAAGCAGAAATTTGAATTTAGAATAGTTTAAAAGTCAGAAAACAATGACTCAAAGTTGAGCAAAATTTAACCATAGGGTTAAGCGTTTTCAAAAAAATAGTGTGCATTTAAGAGCTGAAATGTGCAGCACTTTGTGCTGTGCAGTATAAACATTGCCTTACATAAGCATCTCACAAAAAATATATTACGCAGAAATTAAAGTGAGCAGTGACAATGAAGAGAACAGCAAAACAAACCTGAACTACGCCACTGAGATACATCTTTATGTCTATTACATTCTTCTGCCATTTTGGACTGGACGATGGGAGCACTAGCCTGAGACAAAGCAGAGGAAACAGAGTGAAAACTGAACTGTCAACAAGAGTTGTGATCAGCAGACATGATATCCACTTCATACTTTTTCTGGTCTTTATCCGGCTTCAGGTTAAGCATCCTCTGCAGAGCCACATGAATGTCTCTGATGCAGAACAGGACCAAAGCATTGAACACTGCAGACAGAACAGAGAGAGATGTATAAATATGTATATATATGTATATATATATATATATATATATCATTTTATGTAGAACTTTTGGAACTTTTGTATTGTGTCATTCAGTGTACATTTGAGAATTGACTGCATTTCATAACACAATCTGTGAAACATTGTAAAGTTGAAGTTGATGAGCTGAAACAAAGACCTGTTTTTGTTATTACTTTACCAGTGTGTTACATACTTATCTTTTATAGGGGGTGAATGTAATAGCAAACAAAGCTTAAATATTAATTGTATCATCCTCATTCCATTATTCCACTTTTTGGCTGTATTTAAAATGTCATTGCAAGATGTCACTTGAATATTAATGTGCTGAATCCGTGACCTGAGAATGTAGTTGAGATTATAGCTGGGTATCGACCCTCAATACTTTTTTGGTAATGAATGAATGTTGAAGACTTGGCAGGCTGCAACTATAGTAATACGCATTAACAAATCAATAAAATATTTGTTCATTTAATGAACGAACTACTGGCCAAGTGGACTGGTAGATCAGAATTTGACTTCTGCATTTGACCCATCCTACAAACTAGGAGTACCAACTATGGTACCAATTCCAGTTCTTTTGCCAGGGAAAATTTTAACTAGAGCTGGGCAGTATGACCAAAAATTTACATTTTTTAAATTATATCAGTGTCAACGATTTGCTGGTATTTTTTTCATGCACCAACCTAATTTTCTAATAATTTAGAGAATAATTACTGTAAAAAATGGCTTAGAATTGCTTTTCTTAAAAGCTCTGTTTTTGAGGTCTACTTTTCTCTTTTAAGTTCATAAACATAGTCTCACTTGTCTTGACTGCCACATCAGAGGAGTTGCAATGCTTACCAAAACTAATTGACCCATGAGCTACTAGTCCACTAAAACAGTACAGTAAAAAAGGTTAGAAAAGCTGTGGCAAGTTAAAATGGAAATACCAGTTAAAATTGAATAAATCTCAATAATGTATAGGTTATAATGAGCAAATATGTGAATGACATGCAGAAAGAGAGACAGAAAATTACTTGCTTTATAGTTAGATATTGTGGAAGCTCATTATTACCACTTGTTGGGTTTGAAAGAAATACTAATAACCTTATTGACCAATGTTTAAAAATAATGCAAATGTACTTTCATATACAATCTACTATTAGTACCTAGAGGCAAACACTGTGTCCTACCTGAACTGTCGGCCACCTTGTATCGGCATTGACCTCCTCCTTCACCCTTAGTCGTAGCAACAGCAGCCTTGAAAGCCTGAGTGACTTCTTTGAAGAGTCGAGGGGTGGGTTCCTTCTTCATAGCAGCTTTCCAGTCTTCAATCATTTTGTCTGTGACTTTAATAGTCTCCACTGCCTTTTTAGATTTCTTTGAACCTTTCTGACCCCCCTCATCGTCGTCGTCATCATCACCAGAGCTGGCTTCCTACATGCAACAAAATAAATATCTTTGTTTTCACAAGACAACTCATAATAAATTCATCAACTCATCATGACCATCAATTGGCCTACCTGCAGTGTGGATGGTAACCTGTGGTACTTTTTCTCATCCTCATCCTCAGAGCTATCGGTGTCGTCAAAGTTCAGGAGAGTTTGGTCATTCTCTTGCAGAAACTTGTAGAATTCTGGATCTTTGTTCTGTAACCTGGACAGCTGCTCCTTGTGCTCAGAGGCCTTACCTGCCTTCTTTTCACTTCTGAGGAAAAATAACACACAAATCATGTTTAAGTTCCTCACATACCCTTATGAGGGTTTGATGTTGTGATGACACTGTGTATAAAAGTAAATCTAACAGCAAAACACTCACTTGTTTAAGGCTGCAGATTTCAGGTCTTTCTTCTTGTTCTTTTTCTTGAGTCCATTCTGTTTGGGAGCCTCTTTTTCAGATCCATCTTCATCTGCAGAGTCAAAACCTGACAGCAGGAACTCATCCACGCTGAGGTCCTCTAATTTCCTATAAGATGGAACAGTTCAACAGATGACAAACATTTGGGGGAAAGGGTAGACCTTAAAATCCCTTTACGCAAATGTGTTTTTCTTTGATAAGTCACACCGAGTGTGAATGATTGTGCAAAGTTTGACACTTAAATGCCGTTTTCACGTTCATCTACTGGGAGTCGAAAGTTTCTCTGTGATCTTTTTTAAGTGTAATATGGAAATCTGAATCCTCTAGTGCACATATGTTACACATAATAGACTTTTCATTTACGTAGACATCTTGTGTCTGGCAAGAAAACAATTTGAACAATATTCACATTTTCATAGATTCTGATTATTAATGGAGGTATTTTATATTTGTTTCTATACGAAATAACCGTTCAGCTGGAATCACAGCATGTTGGTCAACAAGTGAGAAAAATATGTGATGCGTCGTCTAATGTTACGTCAACATAACATCTCTTTGTTTAACATTAGGTGAGCTATAGCATCCCGTCAGCAAAAATGCCAAGAAACCAGCTTCAGAGTGTGTGGTTAATTGTTTAATAGTTAGTTATGAACGAAGAGAAATCACGAACAGCTAGCTTCTTAATGGCTAATACATCACACCACAGGAGTAAGCTAGCACATTAACTTACAGCGTTGTGGTGAGAAACATACAGACCTCGCAAATTCGCAGACTAGCTAACATTTAACTGTAAATTAGCTGTTGAGTCGTCTAATATACCGCTTTAAGTATAAGGTAAAGACAAATTACTACGCACCGCTTCTGTTTTCCTGCCATGCTGGATCCACAACGTGACGCCAGACCTCAATACCCACAATCCCCCGGTGCAGAACGGAGGAGGTGGTTTTATGTTTCATGGTTGCTAAATCGTTAGGTAGGCACGCTTATAAATATAACGTTAAAATGAATTTATTTGTTTTAACCCGTCTGGGTAGAAGTATTTTAGTGTAGCTTTTAAAAACAAGTTACAACAAAATAACTCATTCACATAATTAAATGCCAATTTACAAAATAAACCGTTGGCGTGCACGACAACCTCGAAATTTACCCAGCGCGGCGCTTGGAAACAGCAGTGTTGTGATGCTACACGTGAGGTTTTAAATTAAATGACCAGCTGCATTAACGACGCAAGGTCGGAGGAGGAGGAAGAATTGTCCATTTTATTTTCCAGTCTGCTACGTTACACCCGGCAACCACAAAGCTGGGCAAGCTCACAAACAGGAAGAAATCACTGCTGTCACATCGGCACCGAAGACGGCTAGTGGTGAGTCTCATTCCCGGCAGACACAGCTAACGTTAGCTAATCTGGTTAACGCCCATAGCCGAAATACAACATTATATGGTTTATTAAACAGCCGTGACTTTTATTCTGTTGAATACCAGAATGCTGAATGCGTTCCACTTGTATATGGCGATCAATATGTAGAACAATAATAAGGTCTTTCATTATTGAAATCTGAGCTGTGTGCTTAATTTGTTGTCCGGGGAAACCAAGGTGGGGTGGGAAGGTTCGGGTTCTGACCAATCATGGCGCTTATTATAAAAACGCCGCCCCTCGCGCTAGCGTTAGGTGAATTAATCGAGCGCACTTCCTGATTCTGACCAGACAAAAAAGGGGCACTTAAGGTCGTTTGTCTCACATTAAACAATAAGCGAACGTCTGTAGTGAAATAATAGGTTGTACGCTGGACAAATAACTTAATGTGTGTTTCATGTGCTCCTCTTTCTTCCCACGTTATTACATTTCAGCACTATCTTATGTGTATTGCAGCTGCTTTTAACTCGGAGAGCTACGGCTCCACCTTAATAAACCGATGGCAGCGTTCATGCAGTTTTTTTTGCATTGACGTCAACCGCATACAGCACAAAACAGAAGCTTTCTTCATATTTCGTATGTTTGAGTCAGAATATGGACAGATAACCAGACACTGGTGCCAGTTTTAAACCAACGTGACTGCGACAGCTGCTGATATATCTCCCATCATATAGAGGAAGACACTGTGTGCAACGATAACCGCAAAGCAACCACCGGTAAAGAAATTACACATTCATTCTTTCTAATGCAGCTGCTGCTGCTGATAGGTGCTGTTATACCAAATAGATGGAGTGGGGGTTGGGGTTTCCTCAGATCACACAAGGGGACTGATGGATGAATATACATACAAAAATAATACATATTTTTGTCCAAAATCGATTACAGCACACCATTTGTGCATTGTGCATGCACTGTTGTCCAGAAGCAACAGAGCCTTTATGTGGATACCAGCCAAGGTTAGATTTTAACAGGCGAGCCTGGAATTACCAGGACAAGTGTTTTACTCTTTTTAGTTGTAACTACGGCCACTGTATCGTCATTTCTGCCTCAACTTCCTGTGTATCCTTGTTTTGCAGCATTGTCTCGTGTTGTTCTCCTGGGCAGGAGAGGGATTGTGTTCACACACAGGAACACGGTCTATGAGAGTTTTTTTATAGTGGTCTATTGTGTTTTGGAAAATGGTATCCAAAGCTTGTCGCCAGACAGCTGTGTGTTATTTGAGATGGTCCTCAGTGGGAAGTAGAAATAGAAATGTCATCATGAAGCACTGGTACAGAGTGATGGATGAATTTGACTGGGTAAAATAGGTGAAAATCAACTTCATCAGAATTGCTAATATTGTTGTTGTTTCAGTCTTAATCTCTCCATTTCTTGGACTTCAAACCAATCAATATGTTTTCCTGATGAGGTCGTGGTGACTGCCTATTTCTTCTTTCTATATGTGTTTGTCACAGAAACTGCTTTAATATTTACAAACATGAAACATTTATTTTAAAAAGCAAATTCAAAGTAAAGCATCCCCTAATGAAAGGTGTTGGGAATACCTTTTTATAATACACTTTTCCAATTCAGCCCACTCAGCTTCTGCTCTTAATATTTCTTTATTTTTTCTATATTTTATCCTTGTAGTCTGTTTTAGGCCTGCAGCGTTTTCTAAATCTGTTCCAGTCTGGTTTACTTCATGTAGGTGCATTCTGAATATTCATCAGAAAACAACTGCTAAGATGCCGCGTGACGATGGTTATGCAACATTGTGAAGTGTGTTCACCATCCCAAAGCAAGGCGGATGAGATTACAAAGGAAAAGCCCAACTCAGGCTACATCCTTCTCTCCTCCCACCCTGCCTACTGAGGCTGCAGCTGGGGTGAGGGGGTGGGGGGCTTATTCTGGTGCAATTACACTCGCTAGACAGGAAACAGAAATTGCAATTAGACAGTCAAAGAGATGAGAGAAGATATTACTTTAAGGGATATATATATATATGTATATGTGTGTGTGTATTTTGATACTGTCATAATGAGATTTAATCTGGGTTGACAATTAATGTCAACTAATCTGGCCACTCAGCCTACTACACGTAATAGTAGTACTGAGCTTTCTGTCATGCTAGTAGGCCTCCTGTCATAGCTGTCAGGATGAGTACTATAACAATAAGTAACAATACCATGATTGCTCAGGACACCTGCTATAACAAACAAAGCTTGCTCAGGTGGAAGATTCTATTATTGGCAAAAGATATTTTTACAGGATAATGACATTGGTATTAACTGACATGAAAACAATTCCCTGCATGTTCCAGTTGCCCAGAGTGCGGCACAGGCAAGAGCCCGCGACCGGCACATCAGGCACCATGATGGAGGG
Organism: Lepturacanthus savala; assembly: GCA_030544235.1. Taxonomy (NCBI): domain Eukaryota; kingdom Metazoa; phylum Chordata; class Actinopteri; order Scombriformes; family Trichiuridae; genus Lepturacanthus; species Lepturacanthus savala. The sequence continues at coordinate 16,218,853 of CM060480.1, forward strand.
GGGCATGCAGCTGCTCAACCGTGACGGCCACAGCATCTCGCACAACTCGAAGCGCCACTATCACGACTCCTTCGTGTCCATGAACAGGATGCGACAGCGTGGCCTGCTGTGTGACATTGTGCTCCATGTCTCCAACAAGGAAATCAAGGCGCACAAAGTGGTGTTGGCATCTTGCAGTCCTTACTTCCACGCTATGTTTACCAGTGAGTTCGGTCTACGTTCGCCACCTCATTTCACTTAGATGTGTCTCTGAAATATGTGAATCCTCTGACATTTCAAGTTCTAACAACAAACTGTGCATCATTTTGCTCTGTTGCTCAGAGTTTGATAACACGACAACTGTGTGTGCGCGTGTGCGCGTGTGCAGTGAACACAGTCTCGTCCTCTCAGCTTTATCACTTCCTTCCCCCTCTTCCTGTCTAGGGTACAGGTGGTCAGCTAAGGTGTGTGTGTCTCTGCCAGGCACTACACCTTTTGTGAAGTTACAATGTGTCTCCAGATGGGCTTTGAAACTCAGCTGCTAGTCTTCCTCTCATCTTACCCAGTTAATTATTAGCCCATTTTAGCAGAATCGCTGGTCTTTCATGATCATACAAACTGCAAATTCACTGGTCCTCTGCAGATTTCTTGAAACTAATAGTTGATAGAATATTTGATTGCTGATGTTGAACGTCCTGACACCAAGTCTTGCAAGAGTTTTCCGTGTTGGCCAAGAATTCACACTATGCCATAGATTAAAGAATGCCCAAAACCTCAAAGATTAAAATAACTGAGTTAAAATAAAGCAACAAATGAGCTGTGTTGACATTTGGCAGAAGCGCTGTATATATTAGGCACTCCTTGTGTCAGCCTGATTGAAGGAGGCATTTATATCAGCTCGAGTATAAATGTTTGTAATCTCATTTTTCTCATTCTGTGTGGTCATACAGATGAAATGTCAGAGACTCGGCAGACACATGTGACTCTACATGACATTGACCCCCAGGCTTTGGAGCAGCTGGTACAGTACGCCTACACAGCAGAGATTGTGGTTGGGGAGGGCAATGTGCAGGTAATTTCATGATTCAAGATGGTCAAATGAAATGTTTTATTTCATTCTTATTCATCTTAAAAGGCACAAAGTACAATAGACTCAGTATAGTCCCACCTGTAACTGCACACTTCCTAGACGTTGCTTCCAGCAGCAAGCCTGCTGCAGCTCAATGGGGTGCGAGATGCCTGCTGTAAGTTCCTCCTCAGCCAGCTGGACCCCTCCAACTGCTTGGGCATCCGAGGCTTTGCTGACACACACTCATGCAGTGACCTGCTCAAGTCCGCGCACAAGTATGTCTTGCAGCACTTTGTGGAGGTATCCAAGACAGAGGAGTTCATGCTGCTGCCGCTGAAACAGGTAGGGCTGATGAATTTTCTGTTGCCTTCTGGATTTTAAAGAAACCTCTTTTCATGGGGACATATAATGGGGGGAAATAAAGAATTGTTGCCAAGTAGCCAAAAACATTTCCTGATCAGGCAGAAAAACAAACCTGCCCACTCATTCAGGTCTATGCTCCTTCTCATTCACCACTCACTACACTCTTCTGATTAGTAGCACCTGGTAAATACCACCACAACAGACCCCTAAGTCACTAACTACACTCTACTCTCAAATTCCCTGGTGGTGGAATGAGTTGCCAAATTAATTCGTTCCATGGATTTTTGGGGATTTTTTTTCCATTCAATTCATTCCGTGGATTTTTCAGGAGGCACTTAATGATAAAGATAAGAGATAAAGTCTATCTCTAAGAAAAGGCTAAAGAAACAGCACTTTTGCAAACACCTCTGCATTTGAATTGGACTGAATTAATTTAACTTTTAACTTTTTGCTGCATAGTGTTCATCACATTGTCCACACCAATAGGATCACAGTTGCCTGTTTCCTAAGCAGACATGTTTTTCCCCACCGAGACTCCCCAAGGAAAGGGTCCACAAGCATACCATTGTGTTTATAACCGCCATTGGCCAGCTAGCTGCACCAGTCATTGTCTCTTGCAATTTGATCATTCTATTCTGCTGTCATGGTTTTCTTTAACTGGCACGTTCACCTCAGCCAAACTATAACTTTCATCAATAAGCGTTTGTTTTTCTAGTTTGAATGTTTAATTGTCATCATATTCAGCCAATGTTTTCAGAAATTTTTGGTTCGATTAAGGCTCGGTAGCTAGCTAATTCAGTTTGAACTATGAAGTGGTGCAACAGTCGCCAGAAGATTGCTAGCGTAATTGCCAGCTGCATCACAGAGCTATTCTGTGGCCAACAGATCAGGCTGTGGTCATACCCTTAGTGTAAATTTGTGTCGAGTAGGGTATTCCTGAATAAAAGAGTAATTGTTCCCCTGGATAAATAAAAGTTAAAGATATTACCAAGGTGCAGTGCGTGATCCAAACTTAACTAATGGTGAGGTCAACCACCACGCAAATTCAACACACGGGATCTGAACCTACTGTCATGCTAATACTGATGGGTTATACGGGCTTGTGATTTAGTAATGTTTTAACTTTTTAGTCCTGTGTTTATTTTTTTACCTTTTAAATAGAGCTGTACAATATCAGATAACTAGCAGGTGGTAACTTCCTCCAGTCGGGTAAGGTAGGAGGTTCACATTGACTTCTCAATAAAATAGAGAACTTGATCATCTCTTACATGAAATAGTCTGTTTCAGACAAATGTCTGTTGAGTCAGGTCAGGTCAAAAAGTGACAGCGGAGAGAAGTAACAGCTACCAGCATCACATACCCATTATCCCTCCTCCCTTTCTGAGGAGCAGTCTCCTCAGCACCAGAAAGCTTCTGTTCTATTAGAGTAAAACATCAAGCTCCATGCTCTCTCTCTGGCTCTCAAAGCCCTGAGACTGAATCTGCAATGTGAGTGCATGGGCACAGTCAATTTCAATCCATAAAAGTTAGGCTGCATCAAGGCAGAAATAAAAAAAAAAAATCTTTTGTTTAGTTCTATTTGTAGAAAAGCTGCATTGTTGTTATTGAACATGCTCTTAGACAAAAACATGATCCAGAAAGAGGGTGTGGTTATCAGGTCTCAGGTGCAAATTAATTAATGGCTGCTTTCTCCAGGTGCTCCATGCATGTCAGTCAAACCATACTGATTTGAGGATTATTCCTCCCAAATCCTTTTGTCTGTCTTCCAACCCAGCTTCATGATGGCAGCTTCAATACTATTCTTCTGACCCTGTTTCCTTCAGCTTACAAACTTGTTCTGTGTCTCAAATCTGGATTTTTGTCCTGGGTGCTCTAAAGGACTCAGAGTTCTGAGAAACATGCCCTATATTTCTTTCCATGGGCTGTAAAGGAAGTGGCAAGACACAACAGGACTGTGACCAGCTTTGGTGATGTTTTATGGACATAGCAGGATGTTATGAAAAATGACACAGGATGAATGCATCCTAATTACTGTATGTAGTATGTATATCATTTTTTTTAATACATCCCTGATTTCTGCTGCCATACAATTCATAAACTTGGCCCATTTTTGTTTACATCTACACGCACACACATTTGTTTGAGTTACTGTTATGCAGTATGTGCATGCAGAGGTAAGGGAGACTGCAGGGCGCGGTAGCAATATTTCTCTGTGTAGATTAGCAGAGGCTGCTCCTGAGAGGCTGCTAACTGTTGCTGTGATCTGGCCAGGCAAGGCAGCAGCTGGCTGCTCTGGCCCCGTCCACCCTGCCAACTATAGGTTGATCTGGGAACAATGCCATTCGGGCACTCAGGCTGCAGCTTTTGTGCCATAAACATACACACAGAGTAACTTAAACTTCCCCTCCATTCAAAAATGTCTTTTCTTATGTTAATGTCTCTTAAAATGTATGTGTGTGTGTGTATGTATGTTATGTATGTATATATATATATATATATATATATATATATATGTGTGTGTGTATATGTATCATATATGCAAGATGTGTCACTTGAGAACTGTTTTCACATTACTCTAGGGGAAATGAACAAGGAAGCATTCTATGGCCTGAAGTCAAAGATTCAAACATGCCTTAAGCAAGTTAGATTTTTTTTATGTCAAATCAAAAAGCAAATCACTGTCCACCTCCAGCGTAGCCACAGAGCAGATTGTCAGTCGCCAGCAGTTACCCTGTTGAGCACCACTGTCACTGCCCAAATGGGAGTCAGCTGTGATCAATTCGGGCTGAACTATTTTTGAAAAAATATCTAATTGCAATTATTTTTAACTGATATTGCAACGTTAGAGGGAATGGACATTTTTATGAAAGTATCCTAAATTTAAATAAAACCATTTTTTACTGATTGATTCAATTGATGAGTGTTGTTTTGAAACACTAAAGGCAAAAACAGAGCGTCAATCACTGTCAAACAATGTGACGCAAATGAAGGTAGAGAAAAGAGGAAGGAAGAGAGGTGACACTTCGATAGGTATGACATCATCTACAAACTGACTGACTGACTGAGTAATTTGCTTCCTGAGTTGATGTGTTTTTTCAGGCAGCTTTAATTATTTCCAAGTTCTGTGTTCTCTGCATCCAGGTCCTGGATTTGATCTCCAGCGACAATCTCAATGTGCCATCTGAAGAGGAAGTGTACCGGGCCGTGCTGAGCTGGGTGAAACACGATATAGACGGACGCAGGCAACATGTGCCTTGGGTAAGACTTGTCTTACCTCACCCAAGAGGATTTGCACAGATTTTTTTTTTTTTTTTTTTTGCAGAATCCCTCTGACTCAGTCTCTCCTGCCTCTCACTTCATTCTTCACTCTCTTCTTAACCTCAAAACACCACCCACCTTCCCTCTCTCTGTTAGCTGATGAAGTGCGTGCGGCTGCCTCTGCTGAGACGAGACTTCTTGATGAGCAACGTGGACACAGAGCTGCTGGTGCGTCACCACTCGGAGTGCAAGGACCTGCTGATCGAGGCCCTCAAGTACCACCTGATGCCTGAGCAGAGGGGAGTCCTCAGCAACAGCAGAACACGCCCGCGACGCTGTGAGGGCGCCAGCCCCGTGCTCTTCGCCGTTGGTCAGTGTGCTCCTGAAGGTACCCATTAGGGTACACTTTGGCTACAAATCAGTTAACTTCAACTTCTCCTGTCACTCATGTCAAGTCACTCATGTCAGCATTTCTTACAGTTGCATTATTGCATTATTCATGTCATTATGATTAGATATTGCTTTGGGTTTCTCTAGAAATGTACACCTGTTTCTGGGATTAATGGGAGCATTGCAGTTAGATGAAACATTTATCTTATGTTAAAGCTGAGCTAAATGACTACTACTCTCCAAAAATGTTTGTGTGCTTATAACATTACTGTATATTTATAATTATTGTGTATGTATTAGGTGGAGGCAGCCTGTTTGCCATCCATGGAGACTGTGAGGCATATGACACCAGGACAGACCGCTGGCACATGGTGGCATCCATGTCCACTCGGCGGGCACGGGTGGGCGTGGCAGCCATTGGGAACAGACTCTATGCTGTTGGAGGGTGAGCGATGACAATTATGATGAATGTTCACCTTTGACCCTAAAATTGAGTTACCCATAACTGGTACCCAATCTCCTCTCTTACTCAAACATAAATTATTCAATTACAAACTCAAATGTGAACAAACTGGGCTGCTTCTTCCAGTTTCAATTTACCTTGTTGTCCTATGAAGGTTTCTAAGGAATTCTTAACCAAGGAAACCAACTGAGTGTTTCCCTGGACCTCTGGACTGAGGGCGAAGCTTGTTTGCTTGGTGCAAATTTAATTAATTTAATTTAAGTTTCAAATATCTGATGACTAAAATTCTTTTAAACACAGCCCATATTATTGTAAAGCAGAAGTTTTGACAGGTGGAACAGGTAAATGATTTGCATGTAAAATGATCCTGATCCTACTGTGGTTACGCAGAAACAGTGCTTCATCAGTTTAAGGTCTTTCCTCAATAAAAAAAAAAAACATTCATTTTTTTTTTTTTATTCAGAGACCAGTCAAGGCAGATTACTGCCACTTAAGTTACCAGTCATCAAAAGTATATTTCTGCTTTATTTGTCCAAATTTCCATAGGTATGATGGAACCTCAGACCTTGCAACTGTGGAGTCGTATGATCCCATCACTAACTCATGGCAACCTGAGGTTTCCATGGGAACACGGAGGAGCTGTTTGGGTGTAGCAGTCCTGCATGGCCTGCTGTATGCTGCTGGAGGTTATGATGGAGCTTCTTGCCTCAACAGGTACATAAAGACATTTTAATGATGAATGCTGAACATCTCGATGGTCAGATTCCGTCAGATTTAACATATTGTGTCTTGTTGCAGTTTTATGTGATCTGATGCCAATTTTGAGGCCAGGTTTCAAAGAAATTTTAACTAAATTGTTTGTTTTTATTCCATTCTTACAGTGCAGAGCGCTATGACCCTCTGACCAGTACTTGGACCTCAATTGCTGCCATGAGCACCCGAAGGAGATATGTCCGAGTTGCAACTCTGGGTAGGAACTATAACAAACATAATATCAAGAAGATGCTGTTCCGCTGAGTGTTTGTGTTTCACTGTGTACATTTTTATGTCTGAAATGGAAAGGGAGTTGCCACCTTGGTATTTGACTGCTAATATTTACAACCTGAGTGTTTACTCCCTTTTCCCCTCCAGATGGCAGCTTGTATGCCGTGGGTGGTTATGACAGCTCTTCACATCTTGCAACAGTGGAGAAATATGAGCCCCAGGTAAACTATCTGCTGTTTATTTTACCATCAAAGTCTTGTCTGTTGTCAGATTTTACAAAACTGAATGTTGGGGGGGAAAAAACATTATGGATGAATCTCAAATGTTTCCCACTGTCTGTGTTTTGGATAAACAGAGCAACACATGGACAGCCATCGCCAACATGCTCAGTCGGCGCAGCAGCGCCGGCGTGGCTGTCCTGGATGGTATGCTGTATGTCGCAGGAGGCAATGATGGCACCAGCTGCCTGAACTCCGTGGAGCGGTTCAACCCCAAGAACAACACCTGGGAGGGAGTGGCCCCGATGAACATACGCAGGTTAGTCTGCAGTCAAAAAGAACAGGTCCAGTAGAAGTGTCTTTCAGGAGCTGGTATAGTATGATCAGGAAAGAAGTGAAATTAATGAAGTGTCTGAAAAATTTCAACTTAACTTAGTTATCTAAGCAGTATTGTTTGTTTGGTTGCCATAGTAACCGTGCTTCCCCTCCGGCCATTAAAATTACAAAAAAAATGTGATGTGAACATTTTGTTGACTTATTTAGTTTGCTTATCCCAATGTTTCTTACAATTTTTAAATTTAGAGAAACATAATTTGAAATCTAATCTAATCAAGGGGTGGTATTTGGCTACATTCAGCATCCCCTCTGTACATGCGTCAGTGTTGTGATTGACCCGCTGAAGTCATAAATTTTACGATACATTTTGTTTTGTTTATATATTGGTTATTTTTAAAACTATCTTTAACTAGATGAAGGATTTTAGTCATCAGCTATCTGGAACTCAAGTTATCTAAGCAACAACCATAGCAAACAGTGGCATTGGCTTGGATGGCAGCACCAAACAGCCTCAAAGAAACGGGTCTTTGTCCAGTGAAACTGTTCTAGTGTTTTTACCTATAATCACGGGTCTGTTTGCCTTGGAGAACAGTAGAAGCCATCTGTAGATAATCTGTCAGAATGTGCTACTGAACTAAAGATCGTCACAGAGCTAAAGATGAGGCCATATGAACAGTGATGCATTCACTTACTGATGTAGATAATGAGGCGCATTTGAATTGAATAAAAAGAGACTTAAACCTCTTTTGCTATATGCACAAAACACATTTTACACAACTTTTAGACCAGATTCACTAACTAGTATTTTTTTATTTGTTTATATGATACTGACAGTTGAGAGGAAATGACATGACCTGGAGTGAATTCAAGAAATTTAAGTAAAATGACACACCTTATCTAACTTAGCCAGGATGGCCTGATTCTACAATTCCTACTCGGTGATGAGTGATGCTAAAATGCATCCGCCTCAAATAAAATCTCCTTTTTGAATAGCTAAAAAACTATTTGGTTTTAGTTCAGTCTTATCAAAATGGTTGCTGTGTTGTAATTATTTTGGCCTGTGGATAATCTTTACTCTTCCCTCCATCAGTTTTAAATGTTTCCATAACTGCATAAATGTCAAACTATCCATAATCCTCAACAGTCTTTCTTAGTCTTTTATTAGAAGGTGATACTTTTTATATGGGTGCAAGCAGTCACACATTTGCAATATTGTATTCATACGAGATCAACATGAAAGCGAGATTTAGAGTAGCAGTAGCATAGATTTGTGGATAATTTACTTGTTCCCCAGACCTAGAAAAACACACACTTGCTTGTGTATGAGTCAGACACTAGGAGCAGGAAAACAACAGTTGACTGTGCAACCCATGAATAAACCATGGTATTAATCAGCTGGGTGGCTTTGAGTGCTTTTCTTGTCTGGTTGACGAGAGGCTCGGATTACAATCTAAAATATCACAATCCATTGATCACTAATGTATCACTCCACTTTCACATGTGCAAGTGTGAAATCATGACAATTATCTTGGCCCGAATTCTTGCTGCATCTTGATAATGATAGAAAAATGTTGATTGGGGATATAAAAATATGCATACACTTTTAAGTTCTTAAATCTATTAAAGTGATTCAAAACTAAAACTATGAAGCTCCCAATCCAGATATTTTTAATATTTTTCTTTTTTCCCACCAGGAGCACTCATGACCTGGTAGCTATGGATGGCTGGTTATATGCAGTTGGAGGAAACGACGGCAGTTCCAGTCTCAACTCCATCGAGAAGTACAACCCACGCAGCAACAAATGGGTCGCAGCCTCCTGCATGTTCACACGGCGTAGCAGTGTGGGCGTGGCTGTACTGGAGCTGCTGAACTTCCCACCGCCCTCCTCACCCACCCTCTCGGTTTCCTCCACCAGCCTTTGACACGGGGTCACTGCTTGGCTGACCTCAGCCTCTGCTGCTACAACCCAGACTGGCTCTGGGAAGAAACGCAATTGCTCTGTTTGAGGTGGGGAGGAAAAAGAGAAAAGGGACTTGGACAAAATACAGTGATGTAGGGGAGAGAAGAGACAGAGGGAAGGTGTGAACAAGGCCTGGTGAGTATACAGCATGCTCCAGAATCAATGGCACCCTTGGTGATGACTGGCCCCCCACAGCAGTAAAAATGTAAAACATAAGTAATGAATTTAAATCTAAGAATCTAAAAAAAATAGGCTCAGTACTATGAAATCCCCCAAAATTCATTTTCAGTTTTTGTTACTGAAACCCATCAGGAGCTTCCTGAAAAATCCATGCAACTTTTAAACTTGGTGCAATTACAGCTCCAGATAACACTATAAATACACAAATGTTGTTGTAATGTTACTGGATGTTGTATAATTGACACCATGTAAACCAAACTGGGTTTCAGCATAATATTGGCTTTTAAAAAAAGGCAAAAAATTGTACCAACCATCCCTTTGTTTTTTTTTTTTAATACAATTATCTTCAGTTATTACTTAGACTTTGTATATCTTTGATTTCGTACTCTGCTTTCACTGCTGCTTTTTGCCAAGTTTGCGATTAATTCTGGACTGCACTGTATCTAACCTGAATGCCTGAAACTCTGCTGTACAGCTCCTCAATCCAGATACCAGCTCCCTCTCAGTACAGATATTCCTGGATCAAGGTTTTTCCTTTCCTTGAGCCCCTCTCCCACCCTCCAACCCCCAGCCCAGTGTTTGACACACTTCTGTTCTGTCATGCGTAATGTAAACGTTTTTGGTTTGATGTCGTCTGTAAAGATTTGTCTTTTAAAGTCAGGATTTTTGCAATAATACGTGTAGTCCTTCCAAATACCTTGCACCCTTGCATAAAGTGAAGAGTTACTGAAACGATAGAAGGAGCTATGGTAGGATGTACCAGTAATATGCTATATCTAGACATATCTAGGTTTTTGCTAGGGGAACTATTATTTGGGTCCATATCACTCTTGGTTAATGTTGCAGTCTAAAGCAGCAGAACCTGCCTGTGCTCCAAAAAACAATTGCTCTTGGAAGCCATCTATAAACTTGCATTGCAAAAAGAAAACAAACAAAAATGCCAAAGCTAATATATACACATACCTAATCACAAATTGGTAAGAAACATTCCAAATCCACTCAGTAGAGTGCACATCTTCACCGGGTGTGTCTGAGGGCAGGAAGTGCACGGCAGGCTGTGTGTTCAGTGTTTATGCATGAGATTAGTGGAATGAAGGTGAGAGTATATGCAGGTTACATTATCATGGTGTAACCACAGTAGATAGGCTGTAAGGTCCAGTGGTGTAGTCTCAGGTTAAGCAGTTACTGATCACTTGCCCCTACCGGTTGATTAAATGGAGTGAGGAGTTAAAGGCAAAACAGTAAAACAGGCTTTTCAAAAATTGGAATTATGGCAACCACGAGATGGTTGTGGCTTACAGTCATAAATATGCACAAAAATCATTAGGATGATGGGTCCAGTAGTATGCAAGATTAGCTGTGGACAGATGCAGACAGGCGACCAAAAACATGACCAAACCATAAAACACAGGAAAATACCACAAAAAATATCAGTATTATGGTTATTCTTCAAAACCTAACCATTTACCTTATATCCTTTACACCAGGAATTCTGAATTAATTTGGGGTAGCAGAGACTGTGGAAACCATTGTGCTTATGTCTAGACCTGGTGAGGAAAGGTGTCCATTCTGGTGGGGATAAACTCCTCAGTGATAAGTGATGAAAGGAGCCTGCTAAAAGCTGCTAGAGGCTCCTGATGCAGCAGGGTTGTCACAAGCTCCAAACAGTTGTTTTTCCTCCTTTCTTCACTGGATGAATTGACATTGTGCTCAGGAATTTTTCTCCTCCTTTTTCCTTGCAGACTTCCACAATCCCCTTATGACAAGAGATGTTGTTCCCCACCACAATGGAGACTGCACCTTTCTTTGCTGGGGCCTCAAAAGTCTCTGTTACCTCTGCTCTATTTGTAAAGAAAAAAAAAAAACGAGAGCGAGAGATACAATTACAGATTTTGCTTCTAAAATGTGTAGCTTTTCACTGGTTATACCATGCATGTTTACATATTGGCATTGACTCCCTACGGGAGGATAAAATGTGGTAGTGCTTCTATGCCACACTAGGTGGTAGTAAAAGGTAATGTTATAAATCCTTCCCTCACTGCAAGAGAGCATGGACACTAAGCCAGGCCCTCACAATTGTAAATTAGTTTTTTTTTTCTTTTTTAAACAGAGAATTATTAAGTTGAACTGTATGTATTTATAAAGCTGTATGAATTATAATATATTTCATTTTAAAGATGCTTAGAGAAAGAAACAGATGAGACCTATGCCTATTTAAGTCTGTTTTAATATATATATATTTTGGTGTGTAATGTGCATATCATCAATGGAAATGACTAGAGAATGTCTGTGTGAGCGAGGTGGTTTGTGTGCATTTGGAGTTTCTCCTGGTTAAGAGGACTGACTGTTGCATTTGAAATGCAGCATTTCATTTGTGTTCCCTAATATTTCTTCACTGCCACAAGCATGACCTCATATAACAATGTACCTTATGCCCACTACATTTTTGCAAAAGGCTTTAGTTTCTTTCAAACCTGATGACCAGTCAATGAACGGACTATGCTGTCTTTAATTTTAATTCTCGGTTATTTGTAAAAGGACTTGAAGGCGGATATAATCCATGACATCTTAAAATGACATGAGCAGCAAGTTCTAGTTTACTTACAGTACACAAACACATCACACAAATCGGTGATGGTGTTAATACTTGGTGCTGTCATTTTCCCTTCCACATTAGATAAGTGTGGTGTCTTGCTATGGTTCTCCTGGTTGAAATGGATCCAATTCTTAACAAACAAACAAAAAAATTATATAATTTCACCACAAATATACCGGCTAATGAAATTGTGGTGGATGATTACATAATGTCACCACTGAATTTTGTCTAAATTAAATTAATCTAGTCTTTTTGATATAACTGGGAGTCCGTAACCATCAGTTCATGTGTAGTGCAGTGATAGCATTCCAAACTTCTGAGAAGTTGCCTTTTTTTTTCTCCTTTTTTTGAAGGATTTTGTTGATCCTGTTCTGTTTATGTAAAATACCTTACTCTCCATTATGTGTTTGAGCAGACCCGGTAGAATAGGGGCTGTGATTGTCTTATGGAGACTTTTGTTGATCTGTAAATAGAAAGATTGCTCAAGTTATCTTGAATCCATTCGTGCAATTTCGATGTGACTGTAGCTTCTTTTTAGTTTGTATTTAACGTGGTGGTAATTGTTTATTTATGATGTTTGTTATTTATGAGGAACTTTAAAATATTGAATTTTGCACTATTGTGAAATGGAGCAATATACTGTTTAAAAAATGAAATAAAGATGTTTTCAGATGTGGTACTATCTCAAAGAGTTGTAAACACACACACACACCCCCTAGGTATGGACACGTCCTGTAACTTAAAGCAGCCGGTTTTATTCCTACATTCATAAATCCAGTATGTGTCACGGGACCCACCACATGTAATTCTGGATCAGAGAAGCAGATAAATACCCAATGAAAACACATACAAACAAACTTGCTAAAGGTTATGTTGCTAGGCTCACTATGCACTGTTGCTTGGTACCTTCCCAATATACTCTTCTTTCCCTGTGATCTAAGCAGACAGCTGAACACTCTCACTTCTCTCTAGCCTTCTTGACCTCAGTCACATGGCATTCACACCTGCCCCAGCCTGAACCTATGAACTCACACTCACACCAAAACACAAACGCAGGCAAAATACACACAATGTAAAATACCTACAGATTTGAATGAGAAATACTTACAACTAGGACTGCATATACAGCTGGATTTACTGTATGTCTTCAGGATAGCACATCCTGAAATGTGCTATCCTGTGTATGTGAGGCTTTGCTATACTTAATGTATACTGTAAAAAACAAAAACTTGGTTTTATGGTAACAGGTATGTGAATTTTCAAGGTGAGGAGGTCTTGTCAATTAAAATGATGTCAATCATCAGGAGGAATTGTGTTTTCACATTGTATCATTTTAAGTATTCTGTCATAATGTACATTTTTAATGATTCACAACTTCGCTGTAAAAGTGACATTGCACCAAAAATCAGAAAACACACAAATTATTCCCATCTTCACAAAACTTGACAAAAATATTCAAATTCTTAAAATGTTCCTGCGCCGTGATCCACTTCTCCACTGACCACTGTGTGGTGTGTTTAGCCATTTAAACTTTTAACTCTTAGACTTTTTGTACAATAAAAAGCAAAGAATTTTACTGACAATAATTCTGTTCACTGACTCGCTTAAAAAGACAAAACTGTTACTATTTTCCACCTACCATTCAAGAAAAGGAAATTGAAATGCACAGGTACATATATTTTGGGTGCATTAGTATAACTAATATTACTTTAATGTGTGTATGAGTGTGCGAATTGATCTTTGGTTTTTGTAGCCATGAGTCACCTTGGCTGCTACAGTACGAAGATGCTAATGGGTTTACAACCTGTCTAGACTGCAGATGAATGTGCAAACCTTAGAGGAGCTGCTGCAGCTGATCTGGAGGGGCGGTTACTTCCTTCTCTTCATCTTCCCAGCTTTCCTGCCTCTGGAGCTTCTCTTCTTTCCTCTGATGTCAGCATCTGTACAGCCTTCATCAGGTCAGAGATGCTGTCACCCTGTCTGGAAGACTAAAGCTTCAACCGCAATGGAATATCTGTCAACTTCATTCACAGTATTTATGACTGTAGAGCTCATGATATGGAAGGCCTTAATGTGCAAAAAACACAAAAAGGTGTGCCTGTTGGCAGATCTACATTGGGTGGACAAAATAACAGAGACTCATTACAGTACAATAGCCTCGCAGAACATTAAATGTTCTATGTTTTTACTAATAAAGTAAGTTTAGATATTGGATGGAGATTAGAAATATCTCAGATTTTGTGTAAGAATACCTCATGCCTGATAAAAAGGTTGTTTAAAGCATGTGCTAAATGTAGGCAGACTAAGAGGACAATTAGATGAAAAAGATATGGGTCAAGATGATCTGAGCAAGAGCTTTGTGCATAATATAATTATTGTGTACAGATGAATCTGTACATTTTTTATTAAATGAAAGACCAGACAAGTGGATAAAAATGATTAAACACTTAAACCATGAGTGATCTATAGGAATTATGAACATATACTTTGATTTGTGTGGGAAATGTGACCGAAATGCATAAAATAAGTGGAATTATCACAGGCAGAAGGAGCTGATAATAATAATTTTGCCTTACTAATCATGTTGGCAGAGATGTTTCTTTGTAGCCTAAATGTTAACCAATCCTCAGAGGAGCCACCGAATCTAGCCTTGGACCAGCTATCTGGCATATCTGCCAGCATTAACGTTAAAAGACTATAAAAAAGTTTTCCTTTCAAGTGCCATGGCAGGATCAATAATAGAGAAAGTGTTATTACAGTCTGAGGTGGAGAATTCTTTTTTTTTTTTTAATCATAAAAATGTCTATAATTTGTTGTGGTTGAGATTGAGATTCAGGATTTAAGTGTATCGACAGTGGGGACAGGACAATGATCACTAATTTCAAGGTCAAAGAGGTCAGAAGCAGTGTATTAGTATGGTCTGTTGATATCAATCAATGTGGCGTTAAGAGGATTTTAAAAATTTGGTCTCATGGGCTATGAGCTGAAAAAGATAATGTTCCAGGCACTGTTCTTTTATTGTGTTACAGTTGTCAGAGAGCCCGCCCAGGTTAATGTTACTTGACATTACAACCTTCTCTAAAAAATGAGCAGAATTAAAACAATACCTCTGACAAGCCTCCAGATTGAACCCATAATTAAAAAAAGAACAATCATTTTATCTTTAAATGTATTTTAAATTAATATATAATTATATAATGTGCTGTAAGTATTCATTTAATTATCTGCAGTAAGAGTTAAATCAGCTCTATTAGACTAAGAAAATCCAAAAAGTATATGGAAATGGATGGATTTAAGCAGTGAGACTACAGCAGTTTCTAGTTCCTAGGAAATTATGACACATAATTATGTGTCACCACGACACGTTCTCATACGGATCTACTGAACCTAGAAATTGAAATAGTTAATCAGACTTTGACTGATCTCACCTTCAAAGGAGGGCCAGGGTCCAATTAAGATTCCTTTATGGTCGTCCTGTGTGAGAACTTTGGCACGTCGGATTCTCTGTTGAACACCTGATGTTGGGGGCCTCATATCCAGACTCTGTTTTAGATGCCTGAGGTGTGACTTTAGCACCACTGCTCTCACCCGCTGAGTCTGGATAAACACAAGTGAGCGACTTCTCAGGGAGAGACAAAGTTCAACCCACCACACATGGAGGGAACGTTACGGATATTTGGCCAATTTAGGTTTCTTGTTCTGTGCAGACGTGAAACATCTAATAAAATGGGCTAAATGTGGGAGAACAGATTAATTTTCCGTCCACATTGGTACAGCGATGGATTTAATGTGACATTATTTTTTAAATGTACAGGTCAAAAAACTTAACAGATAATAAAAAAAAAAAAAACATTATTTCTAATGGGAAACTATGTGGGCTATTGTTGGGAAATATCTCATTCAGGATAAACCATCTGAAATGGGATAGGAAAAAATGAATGGGCTGTTTGTCTTACTAGATATAGTGTTGCTTTTGGCAAAGCATCTGTATTTCCTCTTCCCATCAAGCAATATGACACTAGACTGTAGGAGTGCAATCTACTGCAGTAATCTAACCTTAGACCCAAAATGAGTTGCATAAAAACAAGTATGTTTATAACAAGACTAAATGTCTGTAGCCACACTTCTACCCCATGAAGGATGGGGTATGCTTGAAATTAGGCACTTTGTACGATCTATTAGGGTGTGCTTGTTGAACTGTTGGTTTCAAAATGTTACAAAAACAAGTCTAAAACCCCAGAGGTTTCAGACAATGATCCTTGTGTATACTGGCACCATGGGACTCATTACATATCAGAACCAAAATTGTTAGTTGTTTCGAAAATAGAGAGACAAGTTTATTTCACCACTAAAAGAGAAAAAAATGTTTGGTCTGAGAGTGCTGCCAGAGAAAACAATGTTCAAAAAACATTATTCTCTGTAAAAGTAGAAGACATCAGATGCTGCCTTCAAACAAAAATATGTAGGGTGTAGTTTCAACACCAAAGGTCAAGTATACAGTACTTGGTGTTTAATCTGTTTAAGCTGTAACAACTGTTGCTGACACAAAAATTGAACATCGACCTTTTGACCATTTTGACCATAGACCATTTTCAAGAACTTGTTAACTGGTTGTGTTTCAATGTCACTTTAGGAAAAGACAGATTAAACAACAAAAGAAAGTATAAAAGCAGTGAAAATGTTCGAGGTGGGGCTGTGCCATATTCAGCCTGTTTCCTTAACCATCCCATTACAGTTTCGCAAACTGCAGGGTATCAGTATGTTGATAAACTATATACAAAAAAGTTGGTGTCAGAGGCACTTGCATAAGTGTGTGTGTGTGTGTATGTGTATGTGTTTTCTCCATGGAGACATAGCCAGATTCATGTGGTGGTCCTCAGCAAGGAAGAGATCCTGTTAGGGTGGAGAAGCACCTCTCTAGTTCTGCTGTTGTCATGGGTGTGGTGATGCAAATCTTGTGTTCTCCATGAAAAAGTAAAGTTAATTTTGTGCAGTCTTTGAGAACAGTAGCACCCATATACTATGCAGCAAGGCAACAATATCGAGAAAATGTCAGGGTTGTCTAAGGATTCTGTGTCATTGTGCCAGCTTGAAGGCCAGGTTGAAGGCCCCGCAGAATTTAACAGTGAGTTATCATTGATGAAATGTGCTTGTCTTATCCACATGTCTGTGTTTCCTTACCCCAAACCTGTGGCCTTCATTCAGTTACGTAGCGATGTTAACTCTGTCTAGCATGGCCTGTATTCTCCACGTGTGCCCTCATTCACTTTTGTTTCATAATTTCCTCAGATAAAGGTTTCACGGCCCTAACTCCTGTAACATTGTCCTCGCCATTTAAAAAGTAAGCCTTGGTACCAAATGCCCTGTTTCCACTATGCAGTGCGGTATGGGACGGAACGATATGCTTAATTTAATGTTTCCATTACTATCGAACCATTCCAGTCTAATGGTACCTGTTACCATTTTAGTAACCCTTTTGGTTGGGGTACTGAGCTCACAGGACTGGTACCCTCGGGGCAGAGCCCCTGTGTAAGTGTAAGACCCCCTTACACAGTGGAAAAACAAAGTTGTCTGTTACTGACCCAAACCATACTGATCCGTACTATACTGTACTTATAAAGGAAACAAGTTTAAAATACTTCATTTACATGACTACACTCGACTTTCAATGTCAAGTCAATCTGGGCCAAGTTTATTGTAAAGTTTTTATTGTATTTTAGGGGCAGGTTTATACAGAGTTCCTTTGGTGACAACATAAAACGTTGATTGTTGCTTAGTACTGGATATTGACATTTGCTTTTGACTCAGCTTTCAACATGACCTCATGACAGTTTCAGTCTAACTGCAGGTTATAGCATGTGCGGAGCTCTCAGCTTTACTAAAGAGTTATTCAGTTAAGCTAAAACGTTGTGCAATGAATGGTGAAATTCTTGAAGAAAAGTTGGCAAATCGTCCTATAATCTTTGCGAAGACTGAATGGTGTAATTTACCTGAAACATCTAGCTGAAACTGAAAGTATTGCGTTTGTTTATATTTAGTTAGCTGCCTACCTCATATTCAAGGAATACTGCCACAGAGGTGTGAGTCACCATACTGCCTACCTGTACACTATAATCATTCCATCGTCGTGCTTTCCTATCATGATCAATGTTAGACTGGAAGTGTGTTTTTAGAAATGATTACATCATTGGCTGAATTACACTGATAACAGTGTAATCAGATGACATTACTGTAAAATGATTAGATTACACTGAATTGATCCAAATCTCAAACAACTACCAGGAAAATAGTGATTCAGAGGTACCCTTTAAGGACTAAGGAAAAGTAAAAATAAAGATTTGGTATTGAGCTATTATTATTTTAGTTTAATTAGCCAGAAACCTGAAAGCCATACTTCAAATAAGTAAGTAAAATTACACCACTATCACTGTGTTGTGTAAAATTAATTGACAGCCTATATATTGCATTGTTTTCAGGTTTTGCATCTCATTAACTCACTATCCTAATTTTATTTAGAAAATATAATACAGAGGTATTAATAATTTCTCCCCAGTAATTGCTATTATTTGAATTCTATATTATGCTATAACGTAAAAGTAAAAGGTTAAAGGGTTAAAGGGTTAATATCTACTGTTGTTAAGGGAATGTGGTTTTCTCAAATCCATACATTGATATTTTCATAAGACAACAAATTATTATTCAATTATAATCATAATATTTAAATTATTAAATTATAATTCAATGGCTTTTAAATCAAGCTTCTAAATAATCAGTATAGTAATCTAAACAGCTAACAAGATATATATTTAAGTTGTGATAAATTAGGCTAGAATTGATGACGTTATTTTACTATTGTAAAATAATATGTGTTATGGTAAAATAAAATAATATATATGTCCCTATAGCCTGCTTGTTGGAAGTTGAAGAGTTTCACATGTTTCTTTCCTCTTGTATTTCTGCTTTCTAAAGAAGAATCAACCTCTCATTGAAAATTATGTGAGTGGATGTGAGTGAAATGGAGGAAAGATAAGATGCTGGTAGTCTACTTTATCAGTCAGCACCATGACCTTGTTATGCTTTAGAGACTTTAGAGAACAATAACACAGCAAGTTAGAGGCTAGAAGGCGAAAAAACTTTTCCGTTACTGGTTACTGTTGTTGCCTGAGGTGTATCCGTTTTAACAAATCCAGTTGGACAGGTTTAATTTACCTGACAATAAACTGCACACATTTTAAATATGACCACAGGCACTCACCACAGACAGTGACCTAATTAATGAGCAAACACAGGATGATCATGAGTGTTTGAGTTCTCTGTCTGATTGATAAGAACACTTGTCAGTGACCTACCCTGGGAAATGCTTGCTATTGTGAGTCAAGGATGTTGCAAACTCATTATTAACTTATTTCCTACTTTTTTTAAAGGCTTATTTTCTAACTATACTTAAGACTGTATTATCAAAATAATACAAGAAAAAAAAACGTATACTTGGCTCCTACAACAATATGGTTGATTCCAGGATTGTGCATTAATAACTTTTATCTAGAATAGCTTTTACCTTTTAGGTTGTGCATACACCTTAAATGCAAATAGAACACTGTTTGCATAAACCTCTTGCCTTATGAAAATGAGAGACTTTGAATACACGTTTCCTGTTTAAACTATCCTCCCTTCCCATCAAACACTGCCTGTATAATGAAATGCTAAAAACAAATATCCCATAGGCACAAGATTCAGAAGATCCCAAATTCAACAACAATGTGATACCTGAAACGTCCGTACTCCTGGTTTAAATATCAGAGTGAGATTTTGCCTATTTTTAATATCTACAGTGTGTTTTCTTTTCAAAATAGTAAAACCAAAACAAGAGTAAAGTTTATAGTAACATGTCGCTTCCCAGAAATGTCAGTGTCAAAATGACACTGTATGTGGAGCAATGATTAATAGACTTTATTTGCTTAAGGCTGCAGACATTTTTCATGTCTAGGCATGCCAGTGGAAGGTCCCATCTGTTTTGATTGACACACACCATACAGTATGTTTAGTGACCACTCAATTCATGACGATTGGTGATCCACAACAAGCTCCATTTGGCTCCTGGAAGGTGTGAAAAGGCACACTTCTCCTCAAACCCCCTTTGTCTTTGTTGTTGGGATTGATTTAACAGACAGAGGCAACTCACAGAAGGTGTGAGTCCTACTGGTTTTTTAACCAAACACACACACGGACACACACACACATATACACACACGGCCTGTGACATAGGCTGAAACTCCACCCCTCTTATGCAGACACACTCACAGGTCTGACTCACCCTGCCTACTGCTCCCTCAGTACAAGTCTGACTTCAGCAGGGAGCACACTGCACTCTTGGATTACACTCATCCATCACAGAAGAAGTACACTTTGTCAGAGCAGCGCAAAGCCCCACAGAGTCCACCAGCATGGGGAGCAGCATGTCATGTGTCCCCCAGCACAACTTTAGATTCTCCAGCAAGAGTTTCATACGGAGAAACAGGTAAGAACAATTCAACTGTTCAAGGTATTCTTACTGTACTTGTGTCAGTGTGTTTGCTCTACACAGAGCACATGTCATGCCCTTGACTGCCGTTTGTTATTTCAGACTGCGTTTCAGCCGGAAGGAATTCCTGGTATTTCTCAGGGTTTGAGCAGTGGGGTTAAAAAGAGGTTGTGAATTTTGTGAGGCCAGGGTCAGGATCGTATGGTAATACAGGATAGTCCCAGAGTCATGTAAGTCTGAGTGGTGCCTGCCTGGCCAACGGTGTCAATGATCCAGTTACCATTTGCCTCTTCTTTGCATCTCTGTGAAGATGATCTGCCAGCTGTCAGTGAATCTGGTTTCCCTCCAAAATCAGGACCTGACCCCATTAATTATTGTGACCACATGTGGGCAATTATAATTATTAACTGATATTATCCAATAGTAACTGATTTTCTGATGTACAAGTTAACCGCCTGTAGTAATCTGACATAAAAGGTTTGAACATGAATAAAGGATCTGATTGCCATTAACAGGTTATAATTGGTTTTCCTCTGGGTTTATTATATACATAGATTATTGCACTTACTACAGCCAGCTCTGCTGGACTGCCACATCTGATTCTAATTAGCCTCTGCTTCAATGTGATGATTCAGGGTCTGGATTTGTCAAACACGCCATGTAGCTCTTGGTTTTCAAATAAAAACCAAATAAAAACCCTGACCGGTTTTCAAAAACCCAACGGCTCAAACCTGAACACCGATACACCTTCCTAGTTGGATCGATGGTTCAGTGTGAACAATACTTTCAGTGTTCCTGTTTCCCATGTTCCCTTCTAATGCTTTGTGTTGGTAAATCAGGCCGGGTTCAGGTATTCCCAGCAGAGAAGAGGAGTGAGTAGTGGCTGAATGCCACAGCAGTGACTTGGAGAATGTTGGGTGTGCAAATTGCTACCTGTCTATTATCTACATTCCTCTTTCACTTGCAACTGTAGATTGCATCAGTTTACACGGTTATCGCATTTTTGTCTGTGTTTAAGTGGATTGTAAAAAAGAGAATCTTAGTGGGAAAGCATCATCAGTAATAATGATTGATGCTGGACATGGACTTCCTGATTAGACAGGCCTTGATTCCCACTGTGCAGACAAAGCCCTGGGTTGTTGCACTAAGGACACTGGCATTCATATGTGCAGATAAGCAGATAAACTACAAACTGAGATTGTAAAAGCAGTCCCCGAGCCTTATCATTGCAGCATGAGAGCTTCCTCATAAAGCTGTGACACTAATGGTAACAGATGGGGGTCATGCAAAACAATGAGGGACATTGAATGCTGATTTTCCTATGCATGTCCTTACTATCAGAAAAACAAGACCTGATTGTTCTTATCATTCAAATGCTGGCATTGATGGAATGAGGACAAAGGAAGGGCCTCTGGTTAATATATAAGACACAAGACACAAACCATGATTCAAAGACATTAATCTACTGTGAAAATTGAACTCTGCCAAAGTCAGTGATGCTTGATTATAATGGGGAAAAAATGAGGAAACAGAAAAGTAAGTCACTAACCCTTGATTTGTTAATTCAAACAGTAGAGCAAAGACTATTGTTGTCTAAGGATATCATTCCATCTGACCAATCATCTTTCCATGGTAGTTAATGCCCATAAATAGGAAATATTCCTTGTTAACACCGCAGCTGTGAAATTAATTGAAAGGCAAAGTTGGACTAGATGATAAACATTTGAAAGTGAATGGTAACACATATTTTCACTTTCTCTTGAGCAGCAGTCGCCTGTTTCGCAAGAAGAATCCACAAGAGGGACAGGAGAAGTCCAACAGCATCATCAATATTCTGTGCACTGTCACACCCAGGAAGGTAAGATTCTCCAATTGCTTGCAGGAAACAGCATACCATACCATACCAAATAAAATTGCTCTCCTATAAATGTCGGTCTAGGTGTAACTTCATTTTTTATTGTCTTCTCTGACTGACTTTACCGGCTGGCCTAACTGGTTTGCTCATTGCCATATCTAAACTGCATCAACATTATGACTGGTT
Organism: Lepturacanthus savala; assembly: GCA_030544235.1. Classification (NCBI taxonomy): domain Eukaryota; kingdom Metazoa; phylum Chordata; class Actinopteri; order Scombriformes; family Trichiuridae; genus Lepturacanthus; species Lepturacanthus savala. The sequence continues at coordinate 16,241,212 of CM060480.1, forward strand.
TTAGGAAATGTCCCATAAAGATCTGGAGACGATAGAGAACATAAAGTGGGATCCTCCGTTCCCGTACGACCCAGCTAGTGGTTGGAAAAAGAGCAGCATCAACGTGAAGAATTATGGTCGGATGATTCACAGCTCCAAAGTTCATTTCCGCTTCCTCCACTGTCAGGTTAGTGGAACGAAATGCTGTTTCAATGACGCTGTTGAAATATTGGGAAAGCAACATTAAAACAAAACAAAACCAACACTGCACAATCCTTATTGTTGGTAATGTAGTCTTAAACAATGACCAAGCCTACAATGACACACCATGCCAGTCATCCATGTGAGCCATATGATTGTCAAAACCAAAAAAAAAAAAAAAAAAAGCAGGCCGCCACCAAACACACTGAAACTTGCTATTGGCGTTGACGTGGTGGCTGACTGTGAATAATCCAAACAGTTTTCCAGAAAGCGGACCGCAGCCTGTGTTTGGACATGCTCTATTCTGCTGCTGTTGTGAAACGTCTCCAGAGAAAACCTGAGGGTAGAGAGTTCCTCAGATCCCAGTGACTGATAGAGGACATGCCAGCTCCTCACTGTGGGAACTGCAATTTGTCAGTACTGTGACATAACAGCTCTGTCAAAAAGTAGAAAGAAAAGACTGATAGAAGAAAGTGTGTGTTCAGTGAGATTATGAGCACAAAGGAACTCATTGGATTATAATAGCAAATGAAACCACAAGGGAAAGAAACATGTATTATGACAAAGTGGTACAAGTACCATTAGAAGAAGTAATATATAATAATATATAATATAATATAGTAATAATGTACGAAATTCTTTAGCGCTGCCCATCGATTAAAATATTTAATAGTGATTAATCGCATGAATGTCATAGTTAATTCCCAATTATTTACAAATAATTGCACATTTTTGCCCCTTGAACTATTATTTTAATACTCTTAACATATAAAAATGTGCAAATGTTTTTTTTTTTTTTTTTTTGCAAACCACAACATGTAGTGTTACAGCCATGCACGTAACACTATTAATAAATAGATGACAAAAATTAAATAAATAAATAAACAGTCACAAAACAGCCACTTAAAGTAGGGGGATCCAAAATAAAATTAAGTTTCAAAACTATTATAATTACAAAACTATTTATTCACCAGGGGTGAACATGAACAGGTTAGCCGACCTGATATCCTACTTTTGGAGCCAGTTACTCAGACAAGCCTGTGGACATTTTGAGACAACACGGAAGCTTGATTTTTTTAACATGTCCAGACATACGGTACTGATGTGACAGGTGTTGCTAAATACCCGCATGCCAGGTCATCTTATTGTGTGATACTTCTGCAACTTCCCATTAGGATTCTGACTGTGCATGTGCGGGCACAGTTTTGGTCATTAAAATAAGAAAAGTTTAATAGAGAAACAGTGTGTTTACTAAAGTGATATAAATGGGAAACAGTGCTATGCGCACTTAGGGGCTAAATTACATGGGCCATGTTTACAGAAGGAGCTGGCAGGGACACATCACACTGCTGACAAACCTGGTGTGATACGCATATGCCTCCATGCTGTAATTAACAATGTTTAAATTGTTTTGCGCTAATAATGCAATATTTGTGACAGCAATAAAATGCGTACATCTTTAAGAATCCAGAACCTGTTCAGTTACATTTCTTTTAGGTGTTCCATAAATCAGCAAGATGTTACAAAACAATGAAGAATTAGACATAATGTCTGGCAGGGATTTAAAGAATAATTAGTGAAGACTTATTAGGATATAATATAAGACTCTTTTCCACATTAGAGAAAAGTATCAGAAAATAAACACTACACTACAACATAGGCCTCTACACAATGCCCATTGATACCAATGCATAAACAAGGTGTGATTTAATCAAAATCGGAGGATGATACCGGACAAATAAAAGTCTGTAAAACTGTGAAATCAGCTGCTGTAATGTTTGTTTGAAATTCAATTTTTAGCAACACTATATCTACAGCTCTAAATCTTCAATTTCTCTTCAATCATCTCTGCAGGATGTACATGCTTGCTACCTGGATCTTTTCCAGACACACCTTCATTTTGTGTCCAACAACACAACCGGACTGACATACCAAGTGAGTTTTAACTCAGGCAATATTATCAAATTGTATGATAGAACCATGGGATCAAGGAAGGGATGCATATTTCAACCCCTCAAAATCTCAGGATTAATTTATTAAAGTTTTATATATTCCTTCGGGGTGGGTTTTATGTAATGTCAACATACCTTTTGACATGCATACCTTATCAACCAGCAGTGTGGTAGTAAACAGAAAGTATGATTATGTCTCTTCACGTGTCTCATAAAACATGAGCAGTCATTAATCACCATGGTACTCTGGCTGTTGAGGACTAAACCTCATGTCAAAAAGAGACAACTAAGCACCTGCAACAGTATTAGTCAGAATATAGATGACGGGAAATGGAAAGCAGACATAAACTCATCATTGACTTACAAGGCTGACCTCAGTGCCACAGTAATTTTTATATATTTATTTATTTTAGTCAAACAGTCTTCTCATTAAAAGGGCATATGCTTTGCCCAAAGAAACATGGCTGAACTTTCTGTTGGTCTGTGTGCAGGGAACTCTTCCGTTGAAAGAAGTCACCATCTGCAACCTGCAACAGAACTGCAACCACAGCCAACCCCAGGAATTCGCCTTTCAAATAAACGGTAAGATGGGAAACTTTAAAAGACAAAAGTGGGTGTTGGCGCAGAGCCCTAGAATGTTGTAATCGTCTGTTTTGAGTTGTATTGCCTAAGTTGAATTAAGTTGATCAATTACAAAGGTTTGAACCAGCAGGATGATTACAAACCAATGAGTGTAGACTGACTTCAACCAAAAAAGGAAGGAGGATTAATTAAAGCTGGAGTGAGAGTCTAGCCTCTAGCCTATTTATGAATTAAATAATGATCATTATAGTCAATTATATATAAGTCTGAGTTTTTTTTTTTTTAACCCTAGCTGGTGGTCTGCTATCCTTGTCATGCCCATTATAAATAGATCAAAGTAAAAATTCTCCTTGCTGAAAAACCAGCAAAAGAAAACACATGCTATTTTCAAGCAGTAGCGTTTCCTATGTTGTCACATTCCAGTGATTCAAAGGTGGTACATCCCTCTTCACCTCCACTCAACCCCAAGACTAACTAGAGTTGGGCCCCCTTCACCCTTGGTCAGGAGGCCAAAACGGCCTTAAAGGCCCTGCTTGTTAGACAACAGGTGCACTTTAGTCGGCCCAGCTGTCAGGCAGAAAAGCCCAGCTACCGCTCTAAGCCTTGTCACTGCATATAATCTATGGCACATTCCAAAACCTTCTCAGGTTAATGTCTGGTAGTAATGCCACTTAGCTTTTGAACTGAATGGACAATCTGAAACCTGCTTTCTTTTCATTAAGCAGAAATAAGATGCTGCAGGGGCAAGACTTTGATCTTTGCCTGGGAAACAATAAAATTCATGATGTCAGTGATTCAGAGATGTAAAAGGACTAAATAAAAAATTAGACCATGCTAGTCACAGTCACGAAGAGTATATAGTTTCAATCTTCATCATTATCTTGCTGAAATCTGTAACATTTTAGCTGTCACAATAATGACACACTAATATTTTTTATACATATTGCCAATTTCCCAGATTCCTTGTTATTTTTGTGGTGTTGTATTTCAATTGATTTAACCTTATGGGAGGCTACACTGCCAGGAAACATGTGGAGGAAGTGTGACAAAATTCTGAGTCAAGTGAAAGATCCGATGCAGTGCTTTACTCTGAAAATATGAATCAGATTTAATGTTAGGTGTTGGTCGGTTAGAGAAACATTGCACGAGAGGGCCCGTGAAAATTCCTGGAAGCACATCACATGGTTTGAATTAGCGTTTTTGTTGAAGTCAGAAATAGAGAGTTAATTACTATTGACAATAGCTAATTACCTCTGTAAACTGAGTAGTAGTTTGAATGAGAAGACCACTCATTATGTGTTACAGTCCCAAGAGTTTTCACATCACTTTTCTTGCTTCAGCGGTGGATAAACATGACTTTTTCAAGGCAGTGTTATGGTCAAGGTCTAAAATTAAGAGTTGGAATGAAGACAAGGTCAACAGATGAGTCTAGAGTGGCTGCTTATTAAGGAGTAGTCAGTAGGCAAGTACAGTTCTTTGCCAGTTACAATACAAAGACATGAGGCTGGAATTTAAAAGGCTATCACTGTTATTTATCTCTGGTATGTGTGGGACTGATAGAGGGAGATTCCAGCACTTTTCATCCCAGGTCTGGTTCACTCCCTCTCGGGTAAGCAGTTTCTAGGAGTCTGCTTTTTAAATGCCAAACAAAACAGGTCAAGTGGGGATCTTCCGCAATAGCTCTTACATGTGGTTTACTGTTAAACATGTGTTAACATTTATTTTACGTATTGCATAACATAGTCTACAGACCAAAGGAACCCAGCGTGTGAACCCCATTAATGATTCACCACCATGGTAGAGAGCTTTCAGAAAAAACAGAAAACCCTTGATGCCACTTCACTTTTTGACTTTGTGACCTTTGCCTTTCCATGCAGGTGTCAGCCTTAACCCCATCATTGTCTACTGTGCCAACCAAGAAGAAAAGGATCTATGGTTTGGCCTACTTAAAGAAAATATCGAGGCAAATGGAGGAACTGCAATTGCGCCCGAAAACTTCACCAGAGTGAAGGTAAGGTCAACAACACTTTTTTTGATGGCACCTTTTCCCAAACAGCTTACAACACATTTTTACAGGGCTACAAACAAACTGGCCCTTGTGCTGAAACACAAGATCCATCTGATTGTGCTCATCTTCTAATCCACCCGGTTAACTAGCCAGGAAAATGCTTTTGGCTTCTAGAAAACAGGATGTGTGTGAACATGTAGATTTGGTGACTCAAGTAGGTCACTGCCGGCTCTCCCTCCAGGCTGGATACTAAGGAGCGGCCTTGACCACATCACACGCCTGTATAAAACTTATCCCCCACATCTGCACAGGGTTAAAGTACTGACTCCACACCCACAGGTGGAAAAGTGGTGGATGAAACACATGAAACTAGATGTGTCATGGCGGAAGAAAAATAACTGAAATAAAATGGATTTTATAAGCCTCAGCTTAGGAGGCCATACCACAGACAACAGTCATATAATGGGGAAAAAAGCCAAGTCAGTGTGTCATTAATTTGCTCTGTTTGAATTTACCTTGCTGATGATTCTGTCTGCCTTCTGTTGTCCTTTGTGCACCTTTTATAGCTTAACCAGCAGGAGACTGTTGTGGGCAGGGAGGAGCTAAGGAACTCCATCAACAGAGAGCCCATCCACGAGTGGGAAGGCTCTCAGCGAGACAGCCTCGGTACCATCACCTATGTCACTAAAGTCCGACTGCAGCACCTGCCCTGCCAGGTATGATATCACTGCTGTTTATCAAATCTGAGTCACACTGAAGTAAAAACACAACCTGCTCCCGACTATAGAAATAAACACTGTCTACATTGAAAATCTGGAATTTTTCACATGATGAATAAATGCAGGATAACATCAGCATAAATCCAGGTGACTCATAGTTTTGAGATTGCGCAACACACACAGACACATTACCCCAACACAATGCAAGGTGTGAGTGAAAAAGGGGAGTACATGTTTTCGCAAATAGTGCCTCTCCTGCATTTATATATACCTTCTACCTGTATTTCCCTGTCGAGGTGTAACACAGTGTCACACTCCTGCAGCCATCTGATGAAAAATATGTGACTATTCTCATCAAATCAGACAATAGCAGAAATAAATAATGCTGGCACACCTCTGCATAGAAGCAAAAAAAAACATTAGTCATGACCCAGCTTGCATGGGTATCTGTAATTAATTCTCTGAGAAAAAGCGGCAACTCTATTGAAGTGCGTGAGATTTAGGACCTGGGAGTGTGAGAGGCATCTATGCGGCTCACGCAGTGACTCGACTCACCTCACAGCTGGAATGTCAGCTGTCTCTTCAGACACTCCCTCCACCAGGGAGAGGAAACATAAACTCTCCCCCTGCCGCACCTTTAAATGCCCCACAAACTGGTTTGACTGAAGGTCTTACAGGGATTTACACTGTGCCACTCAACAGAGAGTTAAAGGATAAAACTGGTTGCACCGAGTCTCATGGTGGCCTCTGCACTTTGCATTATAAAGACTAATCTTCACAGTTAGAAGACATGGTGTTACAGAAGTTAATCAAATATTTGGTGCCACTTTCTCTTTTACAAGGTCACCAGTTGTTTTTTTTTTTTTTACTTCATTACACTTTCCTTTTACCCTGAACTCAAGGAGAGAAAGGAAGTCTCCACAAAGACACAAAGTCCCTCATATTGCACTAAAAATGTTCCTATTATAGTGTTTTGGGTTTTCATAACAATGAAAACAAATACAGGGAAAATGCCCCTTTCCCCCCCTATTGCATAAAAAGAAATACTACGCACATTAAGCTCACGAGCTGCTATTCTCATGTGTCCACAGGAACAGAATGACAGACTGTTGGTAATGTACCCATCAACACTGATCATCTTGTCAGAGGAGAACGACGGGCTCTTCTATAAGGTACCATTGACCTCAATGAACTTTTAACTTTAAACCTAATCATATCCTGAGTTGCATACAGTGCATACAATGTTTGCATCAGACTTGTCTTTAAGAGTCATTATGATTACAGGGAAAACTTCCACTCAACATGTTTACTGTGACCACACCCTGCCAAGACATCAAGCCCAACACCTTTATGATTGAAGGTAAAAACACTAAACCAGTGAGCTCAGCCACACAGCCATTTAAATGGACACACTAAAGGGATTTAAATGAGTGTACATTCTTATGCATGTTTTACGCTAAGTGGCCTTTTCCATGAATCCACTAGCGTCACACAAGTGTAAAGTGTAACCCTCCATGAATGAGCTGGTTTTATCCTCAGTGAATGGCAATCTGCACATTCCAGTGAGTGACTGGACCGAATGACAGGCTTTGTCCCCCTCCTCTCTTCCCAGGGAAGCTGATCAACCCCATAGTGGTGTCCTGTCTGAATAGGACAGAGTTCCGCGACTGGATCCAGCATTTCAAAGCTGCTGACGTGCCCGTTCTCAGTCCCCCACCCCCTGTGTATGACATCATATACACTCCGACACACAGAGAGGTGAGCGCTGCCCTCCTTCTTTTCATGGGCCAAAAACAATTACATTATTCACAGCTGCTGATGACCCATATCTATCGAGTGAGCTATCTCCACCTGGTTTGTAAACCTGCTAGTGTAGTGATTTTAAGTAGGAGGCAGACAACACAGTATTGCCTCTTTTGTAAATTCATATTACACATATGAATCACTTGCAACTGCTATTATTAGGTCAACAGTGTAATAGAATTCCAAAAAAGATAGTGTGTTAATTTGGATTATTTGTCATGTCATAATTTTAATGTATATCTCGTGTGAACTATAGGCTCCACAGTTTGATAGGTGGAGTGGAAACAGCCAAGGACACTCCCAGTCCCTAAAGATTAGCCAGTCACAGAGTGGACGTGGCTCCCACAACCTTCAGTTACCCATTCAGGAAGACAATCCTCTGTCCCCGGGATACCGTGAGCCCCTCTGTGTAAGGCACTTGTTTGCTTGTTTTCTTGTTAAGTATTCTTGAACTAATAAACTGAAGTACACACACCAATCCTACAGTATTTGCACAAAGGTGGTAGGAGCTAGTTTTACATCCATAAAAAACTTATTTGTTTTGGTGGAGCAGAGCAGCTTTCACAGGTTAATTATTAAGTCAAGTTTAAAGACTAAACCACCCCCATTACAGCTACAAATGGAGATGATAAAGACCTCCCCCTCCCCAAAATTATAAAAAAAAAAAAAAGTTAATCACTTTTGGATGTTTGAGGGCATTACATTTTGATTCAGTAAAAAGTTTTCTTGGTAAACTGCCCATCTAATGAGCTTTAAGTGGAAAGGGCCCAGTACCCAGAAGACACAGTTTTGTACAACTTCTGATCTCAATCACCACTATCTCACTTAAACTGGAATCCCTTTCATCTCACTCTCTGATAAGGGTAGTTATAAAAAAAAAACACAAAGAATGATGCAGAAAACTAATGAGGTGAAGATGTTTGCTTTATTTGTACTGCTGGTTGAAATCACTGATGCCTCTCGGGTTGTAAAGCTAAAACTGTTAGCTGACTTTTGCCCTGGGTGTGTTTGTTGTCTCTACAGTACAGCTCCAGCCGTCCCTCCTCCACTGAAACGGCCCGTCTGGGAAGCAGGACCAACAGCGTGTCTTCCCACACCAAGCCTGAGCGTGACCTACGACCTTTGTCACTCCGCTACTCCTCCCCACAGCGCAGCTCCTACCTTCAACCCACAGAGAACTCAGCACTGTCTCAGCTCTACAGCACGCCCTACTCTGCTCTGCACTGTGGCAGCCCACAGTGGCTGGAGAAAGCCCCGCTTATCAAGGTAATAAGTCAGTTTGGCATTTAACTTGATAACTGAATATTCCCCTTGAGACTGTAGACTTATTTTACGTGTCATGTGCGCAGTAACAAAAATAGACACACCAACCAACCGGGCCAGAGGGGTCATGATGTATGTGTTATCAAATGGGGTAATAGTCGCATTTGTGCAAAATTGAGGTTGAAAAATATAGCTATTCAAAGGTCAAAGCAAAGAAATGTCTGTTATAGTTCCAGCCATCACTCATAAATAATTTCCTACATTTAAGAGGACATTCGTGTATCACTATGGCAGGTAAGAGTGCAGATTTTCATATGCATTACTGACAACTGACAGCATTTTGGGGGGCAAAAGATTGTTGACACACCAGCTCTACTTGGAAACGTAATCCTAAATCCCAAAACTAATTGTGGCTTATGGGATTTCCTTATGTGAACCTTCAGAGCGTGAGAGAGAATGACATAGAGAGACGGAAGGAAAATTGGAGATAAGGTATACTTCTCATCACATGGTGTTTTAATCTAACTCCTGGACCTTTTGTGATCAGTCAAACAGCTGGAGCACACCTCAGACAAACCTGAACTACCCACTGAATGCCACACAACGCCACTCTGACATGTGCACCCCCCGGCAGCCCTTGTCGCCCTTGTACGATGAGCCCTGCAGCCCAGAAATCTACTCCCTGGATGAGGCCAAGCCAGTGGTAAGTGGGTCAATGATACTGGATCCATAGGTTCAATTTACTCCTGCACAGCTTGTCTAATATCAAGCAGTGAACCCACACATACACACGTTTGCACATGCTCAGTGGAAAAATAAGACCGATCATATGCTGCCAGAGAGCAAATAAAGCTGATTAATGAACATGTTTACACCTTTGCAAATTGCCACTAAAAAGTACAAAATTCATATCCTTCCATATTTTATTTCGACGCCTTCTTAAAATAATCACCCATGTCATTTTTTCAGATTTTTCAGGAAACACAAAAAACTGAACCATTTGTTGAATATATATTTACGAACAATTCTAATCAAGACAATTATAACAACAGATGCCTATTGACATACAAAAACAAGGTCAGTCAAACATGGAACATGAGAGAATTAAATGATTTAAGCAAATTTTCTAACATGCCTTTGTGACTTAGGCAATTATTTTAAGAGGGTGACTATTTACTAGTCTTTGGTCATGGTGGTGGTCAGGATTTCTTGAGCATGTTATATCATACAAAATAACTTCTACATGGCAAGATTTAAGTATTTTTAGTTAACTACTAAATCTAAATTTAGAAATCTTAATACTTGTTTCACTGGTCCAAAATGTACTTATTGCAGTATTACCGCATCTAACCCATCATCTATTTACAATAGGATTAAAGTAAATGAATTCATAAATAAAGTTATTGTTAATGATCTAAATACTTGATTCACATGGTTATTGCTGCCTCCATCCTGACATGTCTTTGTTCCTCAGCAGGAGCGCTGGGAAGAGTCGATTCACCAGCACCAGCAGGCACCCCAGCTTCTACCCTCCTCCTTTCAGCTCTGTACTCCTCCCTTGGGCAGACGCTGCAGAAGAAGCCTGGTCCTGACCAACTCCCAGGGGAAGGCTCTTGGCCCAGAGATGGATACCCCTCAAAGCCAAGATGAGCAGAGAGCCGAAGCCGTGTCAAGGCTAAAGCTGCTGCCTGCACCCGGACAAGCGAAAGAGCAGGTGAAACACCCGAAGATACTTATCTCCCAGGGCACTCCGGTTTCTGGAATGCTGGGGTGCAAAATTTAACCATGGTGCACTGTATCTTAGCAGAGTGTGTGTATATACTTGTTCTGCAGGTGATATTTGAACAGGTGCCGCACATGAAAAGAATATTTTAGAGCACATGAGAATGTTTATTATTGTTGATCATGGGAAGTGACTTTCTTCTCCTTTCACATCTGTTTACAGATACTCCTCCCGTCGAGCTGTGTGATGAACACCTCTCAAATGCCCTATGGTTATTCACCAGGTAAGAGCTGAAGTCATGCAGTCATGTAGTGCTATTTATCTATAGTGCAAACTATAGATGTGTGTGAACTCAAGTATGTTTGACAGTTCATAGTAATTTATTACGTGCTTCCAGTTCTGTCGATAGGTTTTTAGTTTGAAAAGCCTTTCAATCTTTCATGGCTGAATAAGGTTTATATTCCTATTGAGAAACAATGGGTGCACTTTCAAATCATGGCTATAACACTGCCGCATCACATTTCCTCACAAGTGTGAGTTATGAAAGTCAACACTGTCGGCTGCCTACCTAAATACCATCAAGGACACAGGACATTGCTCACACTCCATTACACCTTAAATTAAACACAGCATGCGCTTTGAATTGATTGAACACTTTGGTCTGTCAGCTGGTCTGGCAGAAGGTTAAAGGCTAAAGAAGTGAAAGTGCAGGAAATGTGCAAATGTGCCAATGAAATGGAACTCTGTGCCGATTTAAATGCCATTTGTGCAGATGTCCCATGTGGGGGAAGCCCAGTGTAAGAGAACACTGTTCCACAGACAGGATTTACTCCTGCAGTGTGATTGACAGCACACAACTGGGAAGGGTTACACTCCCTCATACCTACAGGCTCTTTTATCACACACGGAAACAAGATAAGCATGTACCTGCTAAATGCATTTCACATAGATTTCCAGATTTAATCCAGCACATGCTACAAATGAGTGATTCAGGTTTGCATGTTTATAAACAATAAGAAAAAGAATAATTAATAATTGCAGATGTATTGTTGCACTACCGGTTTCACGGTAAGAAAATATGTTGGGAGAGTCAATCATACCATAAATACTTTTTACTGTTCTAAATTTATTCAGTCAGGGTGAGGTTTTGTCTTTCATTGTTTGAATTTAAAAGCCTGGGAATCTTCTCTCTCTCCTATAGATCACCACTCTTACCTTGAACCCACAGAACCAGATGACCAGGAAATGGACTATGACAACATTTGGGAGTACAACTGTGATACTGGAATGATTCAGCCAACGTCTGGAATTTCGACACACTGGACAGGATTAGACTTTGGGGCCGGGGGCCATGGTGCCATGGCAACCCAGCAGAGATGGTCATAAAACAAAACAATAGCCCGGCACTCGTCTGGACGTGTGCAAACAACAGATCTCTATCAGAGGGATAATAAAAGCCAACTAGCACAGCCTGTGTTGCTCCTGCTGCGTACAGTATGAACCAACACATCCCATGAACCGCATTGTTACATGTTGGGTAGTCAAGCAGAGGAATGATGAGTGCAGGTATGAAGAGGAACAGGCTGGAAATAAAAGATAATGAAAGCGGTAACAGACTTCAACTGTCTGAGATGTAGCATTCAAGAAAGAGGACTGCAATGTACATAATGTTTAGCTTTAATGTTATTTTGTTATGTGTTATATATATGTGTGTGTGTAGTTCAAGAGTTTTGTTAATATTTAAAATATTTTTTAACATGCTGTCCAGTTTAACTATTGTTTTATTTTTCTTTGATTCTACTTTAAGCTGTAAAAGCATTCCACCAGGGCTTGTTATAGTAAAGGATGTACATTTCTTATTTTATTATGCTACATTGTCAAGGCAGATAGATGTGGCTTTAACTGACCGCCATAAAGGTGCTTGTATTATTACTGCAGAATACTGATACCTGTGTGGCTTTCAATTTTCATATTTGTTTGAGGTGTTTATTTATACTTAATAAAATTGGAAAAGTAAATCAATACATTTACAGTATCACAGTTTTATCTTAATTATAGATATGTTTAATGCCAATAAGTTTGCCATAAGATTGACACAAGATTCCAGCATGACATTTGTGCAAGCTGCACACTGGACCCTGATTGGCTTCCAAATTTGTTTATTTAGCAGGGATTATGCACAATAGATTTATTGTACCATGTATCGCTAATAGCTCATTTTCATCTGTAGTCCCTGGGTAGAGGCAACTAATGATGTGCAGGTTACAACGATAAAAAGTCAAATTGTAGAAAATAAATATCTTTGTAAAAACAGACACAGTAAAAGACTGTATTAAACAATAAGAAATAAAACAAAGCTAAGTAGATTTAGCGGCTGCGCTGCACCGCTTAAAACAACAGCAGCCAACAAGAAACAACAAAAGAAGAAACACCAAAACCCCAGCAGGAATTACACATCAACAATCCAACACCAGTAAAGAGGCAGTTCATCAGTACAAAAATATTTTACTAGCCAACACACATTAGGTCTACCAAGGCTGGCCAGTCTGTCCTGATTGGCCTTCAACCATATTTTCATATTTTAAAATACCTAAAAGGTCTAAACACGTTGATATTCAAGAGGTAATGAGCTCAGAATCCCAGCAGCTTCAACTGAAAAGCAGTTTTGCTAAAACTTTGTTGAAAAACATTTCGTGATGTCACAAATCATACTTCCAGGAAAATGAGCACAGAGAAACTTTCCATTTTCAGCGAATGAATGTCAAATTCTAGTGTCAAACTGCACATAGATTGTTTTACATTGTTCTGCTGAGCGAAGCTCTATTCTACTGAAGGAACATTTTTTGCATTTTAAAGGAAAACACTAAGAAACATAAGTGATAGATCAAATCACTGTGAAGAAATCGTCTAAAAAAAATCAATGAGGATGGCAACAAACACATTTTCCCATCACTAATAATTCACTCCTGTTCTGAGCCTTACAACCAGTGTGCTGTCTCAAATCTGTTACTGTAGCACCACCATGTGGATCATTGTCATTTTGCATTCGAGTTACACTTGTGAGATGGCATTATTTTTTCAAATTGCATCAAAATCTGATCTGTTGAGGGCTTATGTTGTGATTAATATTACAACAAGTTTCTGCCCAACAGCAGGACATATATTTTATAACTAAACTACACCATCTACTGGAGAAAGACATGTATGATTCTTGAGGAACAGAGACTCTCCTGTCTCCAGGAAAGTTTTAAACATTACTCATCAATATTGTTAGAAAAAATTATAATAAATATATCCAGTAGTTTGGGTCCATAGTGGACTTTTTTGAAAAATGTATTATCATTATCACTTGGAATCTGAACCACATACAGAGAAGAGACACTCTGGTTGATGTTTTTTGAGGAGCTTCTGCCATCTAGTGTGTGAAATGTTATCAGTACAAATTATCCATCATGAAAATGAAATGCCCTTCATACAATCAAGAACTGGCACAGGAAAAAACGGTTAAATGAATGAACATTTTAAAAGAATGTTCTGTTAAAATATGTGTCATCTGTGCAAAATATTTCCAATAACAGTCAGTTTGTATAAACTCCTTACACGACATAAATGTAATTAGATGTAATGGAAACAAACCTAAAGAGAACCATCTCAACTTCTAGTAGTAAGCAAATCCATAACCACATCCATCTAACAATCCATACTTGCCTCTATTCTTTCTTCTGTACATGCTGAACCCTTATTTACAAATATTTAAAACATTCTTTCACATTTTTCCTTTGGTCAATTCATACCTCATATATAAATACTTTCAGAAATGTAACTACACTCTTATTAATCTACAAGATTAATAAAATACATCACAGTGCAAATTCATCTTGCCAACACATAACAGCACATCAAACATTTAACAAACACCTCAAAGGACTCAGGTCCTACAGTGGCTCATATTCGGTTTGTGGGAAAAATTGACCATTTCAATTGTGACATATTTAGAGGCAGAGAGCTCGAGAATCAGAAGGTGCAGTGAAAGGCAATCGCTTCTCGCTGGCTGCCACCACCTTGACATACTTTCGCAGGTATCGGATGGCTGACAGAGCACTTACATTTGCCAGGAGCACTGTGAAAAAATACAAATAAAGTGAGCCATCACATTGGCCATGATACTTTGTAACCCTAACATTGAATTTGTCTACTCACACTTTTTTTGGAAGTTGATTTTATTTCAATACTTTGTTAAATTTACTTTATTACTGAGGGACATGAAAGCCTCCAAATATTGGTCAGTCCAAAAAAAGATCAAATTAACAGACAAACAAAGTCAGAAAAGTGGACCAACACAGTGGCCAAATAATACTTTACTGCAATTATAAATAATTGCTTTGTAATGTCTTAAAAAAGCAACTATTGCAGGTTATCTGAAATTTGGGTACATATTTATATACGTACCAGCTTTCCAGGCATCTCCAACTTGTGGGTTTGCAGTCTTCAGCACCCATGAAGCAAATGCAATGCAAACCAGACATATATCTGATTGTCTGAGAGGGAGAAGAGGGGCATCCAACCCTTCAAAAGATCATTATAGAAAACAGCTTAGATCAATTTGTATATTACACAATGCATTACAAATATGACATCAACCAGAGATTTTCTGTCCTGTCACAGTGTAATCCAGTCAAAACACAGCAGCTGCACAGATTACATTTCTGCAATATCCAAGGCCTCTTAATGCCACTGATAATTAAAATCGTGACAGTAGTGGCCTTAAAGATAATCCTCATGTCAACTGCTGGATATATGGCACATTAGTAGGGTATATGTTATTATCTTGATTAAAACTGGACATATACGAGTGAGTTACATATTATAAATAGAGAATCCACAAGACAAGGTATTTTCATTATATTTAGATAGACAACCATTAATTACATTACTCCACTGGCAGCTTAGAGAGGTCACTCATTGAGTCAAGTCAAGTTATCACGTACAATCATTCCTCTAAGGAACAACCACTACATGCCTGTGGTGCATCAAGGATCCTCTGACAGCTGAGGTAATATAGCCTGTTCTGGTCATGACTGTAACAGCTGACTGAGTTGATGATATAGGATATCCTACATTACAAGTGTCCACGTGTGAGAAATTTGAGATTATTTTAAAAGAAGTGGAATATGTAAAGGTTTCGTTAAAAAAAAAGAAATTGTCAAATCTTAGCATGTATAGTGAATAATTAAAGACTAGTGGTAGCTACCTCAAATACTGGAGAAAGAAACTAGTTTTGATTGTGTTTCTAGAATCATCTAAGTTGATTTGCACAAAATAATTAACTAATGTTGACAAAATTGCTCAGAACTAAGAGGGTAAAAATACACACATTTGCTGTTGCTCCACTTAACTATTTTCCTTAATAACCTTGCATCTTATTTTAACCCAGGTGCTGAATAAAATCAGGAATTGGTATGGTATAAAACATAGATAGATAAAATACAATTCATATTAAATTAAGGTATGTTTACTTTAATTCCAAAAGCCTTGCTTCACCACTTTGTATAAATCTATAACAGCTTTGACAGCAGATGTTTACACCAAGTGCTTGTCATCAATGTTGTATGCAGTTTGACTCACTTGGATTTGAAAGAGCTATCTGCAGATCCTCATGTCTGAAAGGCTGCTGCGCTAGTTGCATGGAGACTCTGTCTTCCAGGTGGTAGAGAAGAGGATCAGGAAATATCAGGTCTTGATTTCCCAGAGCATTGAAGGGACAAATTGTCCTTCGAAGGGATCTGTCACTTTGCCTCACAGGTACAAGAGACAAAGGGCTTAATGTCTGCTTCTGGAATGTAGAGCCAGTGAAACTAATATTCCTGAAGGAGAATGTAGTCTTCCAAAAGAAATTCTCCTTGAGGTCACTGTCTGTGAAGAAATTGTCATATATATCTGCAGAAATCTGAGTTGCGCTTGCGTTGTGGGTGAACCTAGTCACCACCCTCACAGGGCTGTAGTTTTCATTATCCTCTTCATCAGATTCCACAGAAGAATCGTCAGATGATGAGGATGCAAAGAAGTGGTCATAAACCTCAGGGAACTGCATGTTTCCCTTTGTTGAGCGAGAGCAGGAAAATATGGGAACCAGCTCGTCCTGATCCTCTGCTGTGATGAGAGGGCAGAAGAAGTTTTCTGTATCAAACTCTGAAAAGAAATGATCGTATGTTTCAGGGACAGAATTCCCATCAGTGCTACAGGTGGTTATACTATCTGTAGCTGATTGGCTTGGAACTGGTTGTTTTTCACCAAAGAAGTACTGATATATATCCGAGAGAGAGAATCTGTAGCTGTCTCTTGAAGATGAAGGTACATCTGTGGCTTTGTCTTGTTTGGACATGTATCCATCAGTAAAGTGCTCTACTTTTTTGGATTCATCTATGGTTTGTAAAGTTTGTTTTTTCCATGTATAGCTAAGAGACTCAGATTCCAGGGCATGCAGATTGTGCACACTTATTGTTTTAGAAATCTTTCTGAGGTACCTTTGGGCACTTCCAGGGAGAACTGGCTGAGAAACAGTAGGGTAGATATCAGCACCTAGGCTCACTGGGACATGTTCACTCTCCCACATTACACCCTTTGAAGACATAGAATCAAGTGCCACGACAGAACCTGAATTTGATTCTGCAGAATGAAGATCACTTAACATGTCCTCACCGGTTTCCTCAGGTTTTGACTTTTCCTGTTGGGTAAAAAAGCTTGAATCTGTCACAGCAAACATGTCCACCTCCTCATTTTCCTTTAAGGGTGTGAAGGTGCTGGCTGGAGAGGTTTTGCTGATCATTCGTAAACCCATTATGTCATTTATTGTCAACTTCTCCATTTCACTCCAAAAAGAAGACATGGCAAACACTGTGTTTGCTGAATCCTGTGCATTTTCTGTCTCACATTCAGCTTTGAATGTTGTGACGGCATCTTCTGCTCTGACTGAATCACATTTTGATTCAGTTGTGTCCCGTGATATGGGCTGATCTTGAGGTCCAGAGGTAGCATCCCCTCCCGAGATTGTTGCCAAGATTTCTCCTTGACCTTCAGCGCCACTTTGACTGGCAGATGTACAAGTATTTACCAACATGTCTGTGATATTTTCATTTTGGGTTGCCTTGAGAGATGTATTCAGAGTACAGCAGGATGACACAGACGGGAGATTTGAAGCAGTTGCTTGCAAGTCAGACATGGACAACCTGGGATTGATTTGTTTTTCACTGTTGCCTGTCAGATTAATTTCACCAGATGATAAAGGATTCCCGGGATGAGCAACCATTGCTAGGTTAGCATTTTCTGGCAAAACATCTATTTTGGATGAAGTTTCCAGAGGATGTTCTGTTTCCTGCAGTGAAGCTAAAATAGAGGGACAGCTTTCATCGGGTGACGAATTGATACAATCTGATGTAAATTTAGCACAGTTCACTTGAGCGGGAAACTTAATTGAGGATTCTGCATTGTGAGTAAGTGGCTCCAGCACATCAGAACTGATACTTCCAGTTTCAGACAGAAGAAAGTGAGTCTTGTCCAGTGTAGAGCTAAACTGGTCTGTGTCGTGATGCTCAATTTCAACCTGTTGTTGGGGATCGGCCTCACTTTGACACAGTGTGTAGTTGTCTCTGCCAGAATTTCCAGCCTCTGCAGCCAGGACTGACTTAGCAGTGGATAGTGTTTCAGTTTGGATAACTTCCAAAGCAGGATCGTTTGAGTCTACACTTGATAAAACACTGTGAGTTATTGATTCGACCTCTGCTGGACAACATTTTAGATTTTGTTCATTTTCACAACCCAGGATAGTATTATGACTCTTTTCATCACACTGCTGGACACTCTCTGCATGAATGGACTTTCTTTCACTTTTTGCTATTTCTGTGACCACATCTGGTTTACCTTTAGTTGATGAAACTGGCCTCCCAGAATATATTTTCAGGCCTTGCAGTTCTTTTACCTGTAATTTGCAGCATGGCTGTGAGCTTGTTGCCACATTATCACTGTTGTGTTGTTGTGACATTACGCCGCCGTCCGTTTGACTTACTGACCCATTAGCTGCATCATTTTCAGCTGGTAATTTAGACCCTCCTTGTCCAATTATGCTGTCTGGTAAATATTGGTATTGACTGTCACATGGAGGAATAGAGTGAGAAAGACTTGCCTTCATCTCGTTGCCAGATATCACCAGGAAATTGCTTGTAACTGAATATGAAGTCGATGTGGACAAGACCTTTTTTTCTGATTCATTTAAATTAAATTCATGAACATCCTCAGATAAACACTGAGTCCTTCCTCCTCTCCTTGCATACCACTCCTCATCTGAGTCGCCCTGCTTGACCAAGACCTGCCTGTCGTATTCATGCCCACTCTCAGCCGGATCAACGCTGAGTCGTCTCTTCTTCCGTCTCTTCCTTTTCATAGTGGCAGATGGTGACGATTCCTGGCTCATGGCTTCATTTGTGCATATTGCATCTGTTTGTAGGAAATCTGGGTTTTGGTTTTGAACATTTGTCACAATTTCTAGACGAGAATCAGTGTTACACTGGATTGACGACAACTCTGTGCACATTTTCATCTTTGTAACTTGGTTAGCTTTAGGTGATGTTTCAGTGGAGACAATCTCATTTGGCGAGTCCTGGGATTGTTTCTGCGGTGTTTCCTCATTTGCTGTGGTTTGTGTGCAGGCTTCCTCTCGGATGAATAACTCTCTTTCAGGGGGAGCTGATATGTTAGTCTTGAGCACTGAATTACAGGCTGCGGATTCATGAGAAATTTTGGAATCAGGCTGGAATTTTTCCATTGTATTTATGCTGCTGATAGTGTTGACAGGTTCCATGGTCTCTTTGCCACCTGCTGTTTCCCTCCTGGCAGGCAGATACTTTAACATGGGGATGTTTTTTGGCAAGTTACTGCTGCTGGTGTGTTTCCCCTTACTACACAGCTCCTCCTCTTGTATTGTTTCTCCATTTTTTCTGGCATTTATTTGGCTTGGTTCAGGGAGCTTCTCAGCCTCTGTAAGACTAAGCTCAAAAAACATATTGACAGACTGCTGGTGTATATCCTCTTCACTGCCTGACAGGACGCTCTCTATTCCGCCAACACTGTGCTTGCTGAAGAAATACTCCACAGGTGAGCCCTCACAGTCTGGAGGGCCATCGATGGGGCAGTCTGCCTCTGAAAGGCCTGTTGATTTTTCGACTTTCTGAATTCTTCTAGCAAGAATAGACCCTGTTTCATCAATGTCACTCATCCCCGAGTCATCCACTCCTGCTAACGATGGAGGAAGCATGCTGCACTCCTCACACTCCTGAAAGAAGCAGTCCCAGTCACGGTCACTGATCTCCAGACTGTAATCAAAGTCTTCCATTTTGACATTGAAGGCTGAATACCACCTGTAAAATCAATCAAAGTGCGGTTATTTCAACATATTCACTGTTAATAGCATCAATGAACTATACATGAAATGCCAACATAACGTATTATAAACATAAACATTTAACCCTGACCTTCCACAAGACAGCTAAATAGATATTAATAAAGCCATTCATACAATTACACATACTGTATGTATATAAACATTTTACTAAACAAGCATGCAGATTTTAAATGCAAGATTTTAGGTATGTAAATAATATAAATAAAATGCACAACATGTAATGATATCTCTGTATAGTATGTATTGGAATCTGAATTTAGCTATTAAACAAAACCTATTAGCTTACTGGCTAGGTAATAATAAATGAATTATTACAAAACAACGTATGGTAAGAGGAAGTATTTTTTTTACTCTGCACTTCTAGCTGTTTGCATATGTACTTGTACATGTATGTATTTATGTTTCCTACCTGTCCTTCTTCAGCTGTGATCCCAGTCTACAGGAGGTGAGATCTAACATTCTGGACCCTGAGCAGTACCATCTTGTGTGTCCTGTGGTAGGCGTACTCGTGGAAGTGCACGTAGTAGGACGAGCCCCATGACTTGATAAATATAGAGCAGTGCTTCTGATCATGTAATAAGTGTGCTTACAGCAGCCATTTCCAACAGAGGGATACTGTTTCTGAACTTTAAATAAACTCTCAACTAGCAAACCGCTAAAATAGATTGTGTACTTTTTTTTTAATATACATAAATGTAAAAATCTATAATAAAACTGCCGAAGTGTGTTCTTTGGCTTTGATTATATTCCCTACATCAGAATCTTTAATAAGACAAGTGATACCGCAAAAGCACGCTGTAACTACAGTGACATCCCTGGCAGCTGCTGCTTGTTCCAACAACAGCAATTCCCCTCAGCAGATGTGTGAGGTGTGTGTCAGTCAGCTGATACCTCGTTGGTGTGATGTCATGGCGTGACAGTGGATCACAATGTTTCCTCTGCAACTCTGCCAGACTCTGCTGGAGACGGAGAACAAGTGGGAAGACGAGACCAGCGGTGTCAGATGTAGGTTCACCACAGTCGTAGAAAAATAAGCGTCGTGCAGCCTTCCAGCAACACTATGTTTAGGGGGAAAAATGAAATGGGGGTCTGGGGATTTTGAGTTTCAGATACTTCATTTTCTACATTCTGGTGAATTTTTATGCAGAATTTGTCAGTTTTAGGCATCGATTTCAAAGGCTGCTAATACTGTCAACATGAGATAAGAGTTTTTTGTATTGATTATATTAAGGATTTAAAAAATCAGATCGTAGACATAACAGAAAATATACTTTTTTGGTATGTTTGAAAGAAGCAAGACTTCATTAATAAACTCTGAAAAAGCAAATGACCCGGTAGACCACGGAAACCACAAACTGGATGATTGAATAATACATTTATGCTACTTGTGAAAATACAATACATCTATTTTGATTAGTGTAAAACCGATCAAAACAACTATATTGTAAAGCATAACTTTATGTTTTACTATATAACAGGTACTTTATTTTTGATAACATAAGTGTATTCAGCTGATAATACCACAGTATTTTTATGTAAGATTTTAAAATATGACCACATGCATGTTCACACAGCACAAATTTTCAGTCACAGCCAAATAGTCAAAGTCTGATGCTCACCTGCATCTGAACAGGATTTACAGCAGGTAAACAGCACAACTTTCACCTGTTAACAGGATTCACAGGCAGCAGGTCATTCAGTTAACCAACAGCAGAACATGTTTCCTGTGTATTAACACTAATACAAGTTTTATAGCCAATTATATAAAAACTAAGCCTACCTACACAAAACTCACATGAGAATAGGCCTCTAATGAAAAAAAAAGATTGACAGCAAACACATAAATACGTATAAACCTAAATAAATAAAACATTAGTCTTACCTTATGCGGATGATGCTCTTGCAAAGTCCTCCACAACCTCATAAAAGTCAGTGATTGGTAATATTAAAAGTCGCTGGTGCTGCTGGTGTAGCATTAGCATTACCATTAACATTAGCATTAGCAGCGTTGCTACATTGTCGTTCCATCTTCCTCAGCTCCTCCTCCGTCTTTTCTATTTATTCGAAATAAAAGAAATATATATTTTTTAATCCCTGTCAGACTTTTTTTATCATTTATCTTTATTTTCTTGCTCCACTCAGTTCAATGGGGCTCCATTTCGCTAGTTTTTTTTTTTTTTGAGTTTTTCCTTCTTCTGTTGTTTAGATTAGTGATGTTAAATTGACCTTTGACCCCAGACGACACATCTAGTCTGTCGGCCGTCCATGGATGTTGTATAAGACCTTTAGTTCTAAAATACATTCATTTGGCCATCACACTTATTTATATTAAGATACTTGTTAAAAAAAAATCAATAATAGTGATATCAATAATCATATTGTGTCTGCAAATATGATAAATGTTCACTTTTTATAGATAGATCTATCTCTCCTATAGATAGATAGATAGATAGATAGATAGATAGATAGATAGATAGATAGATAGATAGACAGACAGATAGACAGATAGATAGATAGATAGATAGATAGATAGATAGATAGATAGATAGATAGATAGATAGATAGATAGATAGATAGATAGATAGATAGATAGATAGATAGATAGATAGATAGAGTTGTAATTAGGAGATATATTAATAGTTATTGATTCATTCATTTATAGTTAGTAATGTCCTTCAGTAAAACGTGAGCTCTCGAAGAATCTGGGACAATAAGAAATTTGAGAATTTGAAAATTCATTCCTCAAAATAATCATGTTTAGTAAAACAATAATGTTGAATTTGTTACTTTACTAGTGTGTTCAATGTCAAAGTGACCTGTACAAGTAACTATATACTTATGAATGTCTGTGTGCCATTAACAATGGAGCAGTCCTCTATAATTAGGTTTGAAATCTGGCACTGTGAAGTTGTTACTTAATAGATCTTGGTCTGGATGCCCTACAGCTCTTTGCCAGAAGTAGTGAAATGGTTCAATAGAAAGGTCTTCCTCATGAATTAAAGAGGTAAATAAAAAGACAAAGCAAGCTATACTGGGGGCTATACACAAGTCAAACGGCTTTTTCACAACGTAGCATAGATAATGTCCTTATCAATGCACTGTTCTGGATCTATCAAGCAGTAACACATTATTTATTAACAGTAACATTAAAACTTCTAAACCCTTTATATGATTGCTACCTAAGAAAACAGTAAACATCTAATGTGTAACAAAATAATTTCAACTAAAAGCTTCACTGAGTGAAACTGAGTGTAGATTAGGATAATATATGTTATTATATTAGCCTATAAAATTTTAATAATTTTGTTACAAACCAATTCTCCCAAAGATTAAATAAAATTCCACACTTAAAATCAAATGATTTTAAACTATGACGTCAGGTAAGCGTTGCCTGCTTTTATTGCTTTACTGCTGTTTTCTTTTCATTAGATCAACTTCCTAATGTACATTTTCTTTGCTATTACAGTTCAATCTTTAACTCAGTAAATAATTATTTTGGTGATTGCTGGGAGATAATTATACTCTTAGGCGGTTAAACTTTAGCACCGATTTCAGACTAAAAACAGGGCCTATTTTCTGCTTGAATGTGAAATGTACCATTAGAGAGGACGGCTTATCTGATGAGGGCTTGAGCCTTTGTTTACAGCTATCACTGAGGACAATGTGATTACGGGGCAATCGTTGCTGTCAAAATGCCACTGACACTAAAAGATACCACAATAACCTATCAGTGCTGATCTCATTATCATCTGTTAAACTGGACTTAACAGATGCCTATTGTACCTTAATTGCAGTAAAATTGACTAATTAATGGTGATGGGGTTCCATTGATAATTTATTTAGGGAAAGCTTCACATGTTTTACTGTGGCATTCTCTTTTCAATTAAAGCTGCAATATGTCATTTTTCTTTTTTATTAAAATGAAGATTCAAATATCTACATTACACATATATAACTAAATCTGTGTTAAATGCTGTGTTAAGTTCTCTACTTTCATTATCCCAAATGTTTTCAACAATATGTACATTTTTATATATTCATAATTTTATTTTTTAATTTAAGCAACAACAAGGCTCAATGTACACATGCACAGTGCACCGAAACTGTCATGGATTGACTTTTTATTACTTTTTAAGGCACATTTTTGCGATACACTTAAGTACATCTTTAACCAGATAAAGGATTTTAGTCACAGAGGTCTGAATCAACAGTGCAACAAGCTTATTTAGCAGTGCTGGGCTGCCTTAAGGGAAACATAATTATACCAAAACTGGTGAATTTGGTAGATTATTCCACAATTTAAGCTGCAGGTATTGTAGACCTTAAAGGAGCAACACATACACTACCGTTCAAAAGTTTGGGGTCACCCAGACAATTTAGTGTTTTCCATGAGAAGTCACACTTTTTATTTACTACTAAGTAATTGTAAAATGAATAGAAAATTTTATTACATTAGCCTTCTGACACAATGAGCAAACGCATTGCACCTTAACGAGTTAGAATGGTCATTTAGCACATTAGCAATGTATTAGAGTGTATTTCTGATTAGTTTAAAGTTATCTTCATTGAAAAAAACAGAGCTTTTGTTTCAAAAATAGGGACAACTCTAAGTAACCTCAAGTGTTGAACAGTAGTGTAATAACCAACTCCAAAATAGAGGGGGACAGCATTTCATCTCCTGCCATCCTCCTCTCCCTCAAGTCAATAAAAAGCATTTGTAACAGTAACACTATATTAAAAGAATCACTGTACCTCCACCCAGCCAGCCGCCTGCTGCAGCAGTTACCAGCTACACTTATTAACTTCATTGTAGTTCATTGTAGATTTGTAAAGTTTAGGACTATGGACAAATCGCCTACATTGCACTTTTAACAGATCAAATTTGGAAAATAATTGCTTCAGCCAGATTTGCCTTGTGTTGCACCACTCAGCATTCCGAATTTGCATCCAACACTTTCACAGGCTGTATCTGCAGCCATTATTTGCCTAATTCTCATCTCTATAGATATTTATGAGAAAACAGACCCTCTAATTAGTCAAACCACAGTCTGGGCTGTGTGCCCAAGAGGGCCCTCTCAATTCATCAGCTGTGATAAAGGGAGACAAGCCAGGGCCTGTGTGGCTACTGCACCTGGGGCAGCAGGCCGTTTTGACACGGGTGGGATTCTGTTTCCATCAACAGGATTAGGCTCTTATGAGTCAGTTCTTGGACTTAAGATTGGAATCTTTTTGGGCTGTTTCATAGCGGCTAATGCGACAGAATATCACCCTAATTGTTTACATTGTCAGCCCCGGCAATTCAGCGTCAATTAAACAAAGCCCAGTAAACAGACACATTCAGCACCGGCTCAGTGACGTGATGTTCACACAGAGAGGAGTTTGTGCATTTTCCCGTTACCAAGCAAGCATCCATGGTTGGTGGCATCTTTTGTGTCAAACAGGGGTGCAAAGTCTTAATTATAGCAAAGCAAAGGGTAGAAAAAAAGCAGACAAAGATTACTATTTTGGGTCTCTGAGGACTGTTTAGAAAGCATACGGGCTGTTTGGCAAATTACAGATGCCACACAAGTTGTTGTAGACTCTTACAGGAGGGCTTAGCTGTTAAAGTGTTAGAAGTGAGTCAGAAAACAATGTAAGGCAATGACATGCAGGCATTGTTTGTGAAGCAGACTGAACAGGATGCCACAGCTCCTTTAATTGCGTTTTATCTCTTCCAGTGTTGTGTTAACAGGAGCTTAAGGTACCGACATGGACGACGGAAAGCGTTCATCATGTGAAAATGTATTTCAAATGAATAGATTTAGGGTTATTTTCTTTTTGTGGGTTATTTTAAAAAAAATGCAGTTGATGCACATGCAATCGTTGTGAATCACTTGAAATAATTTGGTGCGGATTACAGCACATTGAGCTTCTCTATCTCTTTAACACCTGCATGTATGAATTCAGTGTGTGGGTCTAAGTTTCAACAGTCGCTTAGTCCTAAACCTATGGTCATCCACAGGTACGATCCCTTATATTCTGTTACAGAGGTACTGAAGTTAAAGCTCCGATCAAATCCTGGTGTTGGACTGAATCAACACACCGGGAGCTGACGTCACTCCAGTCCCATTATGGGATGTAAAATGGTTGAATCTGTGGCCAACTGGTATATCTTCCATGTGAAGCAGAGGGCGCCTGCAGGCGCTCAGGAGGATTATGCGTCCTGACAATGGTGAGATTTGATCAGGCGAACTAACAAAGCATTATTGTCTTCACCTCAAATGTCACTGACAACACAGCAGTATCAGTGCACTGGGCTGTTTGGGGATCATGTCAGAATCCACCGAATCTACTCTGCAGAATTTAAGCTCTGGGCTACCATACCTGCCTTTAATGAAAAGACGCTGCTTCATCCTGCTTGATTGCTCCCACAGGCCTTGTGATTTACCGTGCATCTATAATAATATAATTGTTTTACTGGTTGCATTATCGCCAGGAGGTGATTATAAATTGTAGTCTAAAGGCCAACTACTCGA
Organism: Lepturacanthus savala; assembly: GCA_030544235.1. NCBI lineage: Eukaryota > Metazoa > Chordata > Actinopteri > Scombriformes > Trichiuridae > Lepturacanthus > Lepturacanthus savala. Next base: position 16,267,411 of record CM060480.1, read on the forward strand.
ACTCAACACTACTCAGCGTGCTGGTTACTGTGGTTACTAATGGATGCAGTGTTTCTGGTTGACCACATGATGGTGCTTAACAACCACCGCATGAGTTGATGCTACTTGGGGATATTTGAAACTTAATGAAACTATTAACAATTTAATTAAATGTATTGTATTCAATCCTGTGCACACATCATCTATTTCAAGCATGTACATTCTGGAAGAGAGATCTCTTCTCTGTTACTCTGAGTTTTTTTTCTCCTCTTTTTTCCCTGTTAAAGGTTGTTTTTAAGAAGTTTTTCTTTGCATGATGTGAGGGTCTAAGGACAGGGGCTATTCTGCTGCTGTTGTACAAACTATTAAGCCCATTAAGGTAAATCTGTAATTTGTGATTTCAGGCTATAGAAATAAAATGACTTAGATAAAAATAAGAATTACAAACTCAATTAGAAGAAACATTGTCCATTTGTTAGTGAATGTACAGACACAGCAGTGAATCACACAGGTAAATGTTGACTCACTGACAGACTCTTACTATTATAGGAATATTAGGATGTTAGATTATTATTACTGATGCAATTGTTCATTTCAGGGGGTGCAGGGGATATGTCCCCCTCAATATTTAGGACATGTACATTTGTCTCCCTCTATAAAATCATGAAAGACACAGATGACTTTATCTTGAAATTTAAAAAAAAAAGAAGAAGAAATTATTCCTGTGTATTGACTCAGCAGGGATAATATTAAATGAGAAAAGTTGAACCATAGGAGAGTAAATAGGTGAAAGCAAAACAGAATGAGAGCTAACTGCATTATATTATATCATATTTTTGATGAATTGATGGAGAAGAGGCACAAATTGGTGCAGAAAAGTTTAATTGAAGAAATTAAATATTTGATTCTCCAAAAGTTCCTGGGGTAGAATTTACAGACCCCTGCTTAATGTGTCCTCGATGTTCAAACCACATACTATATACTATTATATACTGTTTTATCTTACACGTAAAGTTCCTCCCTACACACCAATGTAAATGCACTGGTGTGTCAACTAATTTCCCTAATCTGATCTCATACAGTACTATATCTGTAGGGTCGTTCTATGGTATTTTCAACAAGCTATTTGTAGTGTATTGTCATCCATGATTTAAAAAAAAAAAAAAACATCACAGCCAAGTTAGATTTTAAATAATGACAAAGAGACATATAGTTCATTCTTATAAAAATGAACAATTCTAAGAAATTTTATTAGAGAATAATTTTTTTCCAAAATAATTTCTAAACTGAAATATTACTATATTCCCAGAAGTCTGCATGCTGTGTACACTTTCAATGCCATTTTTGATTGAAAACGTAGGAGACTCACCAAGAACTATAAAGTATAGCTAAACTTACAGCTGCACAAAAGACTTCTTCATGGTGTGCATGAGTCATCTCTCGCTACATTCACAGAAATGCCGAAGCCTATTGGTTTCATCGTCATTGCCTCCTTCCCCTCCACCATCAGGCATACAACCACATCATTGCACATTAGCTGGTGTCAAGGTATTTTTAGACCTTCAGACACCGAGTCGGATCCTTCTTTCATTTTCCAGCCTTAAGGCAGTCTGACTCCTTGCACATAAAACAATTTAACCCATTTTCACCACTTCCTTCCTTGAAGTGAAACAGCTGGAGTGACTGTAAAACAAGCTGTGTAAGACCTATACATTAGTGAAGCTGAATAGTGCACAATTAAGGCACCGGACACGTGACTCCAGCTATGTGCCTGAGGTGTAGGGTGACCCTGGCTGACTCTCTGTCTGTTCTGACCGCATGCAGCCATGCAGACCTCATCAGCTGGGCTACTGTAATATGCAAAAAAACAGCTGACACTGTTCTCTTCATCCGCTTCATCTGAACAGTGGCTTTTTCTGCTATGGGAAAATTATTATTGATATCTGTTGGATTGTTAATACAATGAATCAAACAAGCTCAGTTCATTAGAATAAATCAAAGAATACAACATGAATAAGCTTTAATTTACTGTTCACCTCCTCTTACTTGTCTATGATAGCATTGCTCATGATTGCTCAAGATTAGCCTATCCAAACTATGTTTACAATTCATTCAGTCACTCATTCATTATTTGTTTAAATACACAATATTAAACTCAAGGCATGTTGTAAACCAACCATATGATAACTTGATTATTGCAGCACCCCAATGTCCCCACATGGCTTTTAAAAAGACCATCCCATCTATTCAAGTATCATTACAAATATTGCTAATTTCATGGCTGATACTAGGCTTTATCCTCCAGTTTATTTCAGTCATGCTTGAATTGTTTTTTTTCATCCTGGCATGTTCCCTTTCCTTAGAGAATGTCCTCCTTTTCCCGTCTCTACCTCTGCTTCTCTGCAGACGGCCCAATAAAAAGCTGTTTACTCAGGGTTAACCATATGTTGAGCCATGTGAGAAATAATTCTTCACTCATGGACTCAGCGGGTTAATAAGTTATCTGAGGACAAAGAGCTGACAATCCCACCACCACAAACCAAGCGATAGCCTTCCTTCCTTTGGCCCGGGTCACTGGGGTTATCAGTGACAGGGCGAACAATAGGAAGTGGTACGGCCAATCACATCACAGCGCTGCCACTCACCTCCCGCATGCCTCCACATAGCTCTGCGGCGTGCTGCTGGGAGACAGAGCTGTCCGTCCACCGCTCCCATTACATGAGATACGCAGGCTGCTGTGCTCTGACCACTTTAGCTGGTCATGTCACAGAGCATGAAGCGGCCCTTTGATCTCTCATTTATTAACAATCCTGGTGTCATTCTCCCCTCGGAGCACCTTTACAGATTGCTGAATTACCAACAGACTTGCTGGCATAATTATGACTTCAAAGTGTTCCAGAACTACAAGTCACAGTACTACAAGTCAAGATGGTGCTGGATGCAAAAAAGAAGAATCTACACACCATCTCCTTTACACCTATCTCCATTATAATTAAGATAACTGAGCTAATGCTTAGACTTATTTAAATGTATAGAATTGACTTCTAGACATGCCAATGTAGACAATGTGTGAACTGAGAACATTTATTTTTTATGGTTTATAGTCTGAATCATCAACACCAGACCTTACTGTATTTTACCTATGTGCTGACAGCAGCAGTAGAAACTAACGACCAGGAATTACATTTGCTTAACTACTGCATTTAAGGACAAATTTGAACAACACTTTCCATGGTGTGGGTATTTGTAATTTTGCTATATGAGGATCTTAAAGAAAAAAATGTAATGTCACAGATTAAACTACAATAGTAAAATGCAACTTATATATTAATATAATGGAGGTGCATATGGCATATAACTATATATCTATATAGTCATATATTTTTTGCATAATGAGCATTTCTACTATATACTCCAAGTACATTTTGCTGATAATACTTATGTATGTTTACCTGAGTAACAATCTGAATACAGAGCCTGTACTTGCAATGGAGTATTCTGTCCCTTTTTTGGCTAACTTTACCTCAGTAAATTCTTTGAATGCTTCTCTCACTTCTCTCTTGCTGACTAACTGAATTGTACTGTATGCAGAGTAATGCATGCCAGTTAATCAGTGAAAATCAGTGAGTTAGTGCTCAGAACTGTGAAAAACTGATGAAAATAAATGGAATACAGCCATAAGCCATGTTATTATTTACGTGTGCTCTTCCTAGAAAATATGACAAAATATCTTATGTGACAAACTATCAATATTTCTCACTGTGGACAAATAGGTGGACATTCTGGTGACTTCACAATCACTATAAATAATACAGAATATGGTTTATTCTAAAAATATGGATTGTGATAGCTATATTTATATTGTCCGAGTTTTAAATTCTTTTTAGGAGCCAGTTAGGCATCAAAAGTGATACTGCAGACATGAAGTCACTCATGAGTGATACCTTGGCCCTTGTAAAAGTGTTATCTCCACATTTGGGCTGTAACATGATCATGGAGTCAGTTTTCAGGGTGTCTCCTTCCCAGTAAGGAAAAGGCGTACTACACAGGTTGCAACCTTGTCAAAACCAGTCTATAAATCATAGTGCACACCCACAGGCCCGGAGTCTGCACACACCAAACCAGAGTCAAATGCCTTTCTGTCTGTGCTGTGCCCTGCCTGCCCTCTGGATCTGAGTCAGCCGGCTGGCAAGAGTGGGCGTTGTGCTGCTGAGGGCATGGCCTGTCCCCTGGGTAACCTTAGTCTGAGCCTTCTCACAGTTTCGTCAATGGGTGGAATGACTGAAAGGGGGTACAAGTCCCTCCCTCAACAGCATAGAAAACAGTCACTCTATGACCTACATTATCTGTGGTTTAACAGCCACATATTTCCTCCTCCGAACCTGCACCTTGTTTGTTTCCTGCTGACGTGGATCACCCACCGTGTTAAAACGACTCTCACCTGAAACCATTCAATGCACAAGGTTATCAATGGCTGACAACAGAGCCTCGACAGCGAAGTAAACTGTAGAGGCTACCTCCCCGGTTTGTTTAACCACAGCTGGTTGTTTGTGGCTTGACATTTGTTAATGATGCGTCGCCCCAGAGGCTGAATGGCACATTCTTGGTCTGACACTTCAGATGTTTTTAACTCCTTTGCCATTGAGGTCGAGAAGACTATGGATCAAGTAGGACTGAAAGGCAGCTAAATTAACACAACCAGTCAGTCAATGATGGCCTTTGCCGCCTGAGAGTGTGGAAGAATTTGCATTGAGGCCGCACCATTCATGTTACAATACAGTGGGTCCCTGACAAGTGCTCCAGTGCTCGTCTGGGTCGCGGGGAGTGTAGCTCTCCAAGGAAAGAGACTCTTCACTTGTATGATGCCAGAGGCCAAATGGAGAGCTTAGGTAACAAGAGGCAAGATGAAGCTTATTTGTTTGGTAGTTGCCATAACAGAAAGGGTAATAAGTTGTATTGGATGATGTGTTCCCCCTGCTTAATGAGGCACAACAAAAGCAAACGGTCAGAGGTCGGCATTACCAATGCCATCAGCTTCAAAAACTTCTCAGAGCTACAACCCATTCACACTGCAGAATAATCAGCCCTGGCCGACGGGACTGCATGCTCCAATGGGCAGAATTTTAAAAAGAAGAAAACCTCACAGTAATGCAAACACTTACTTCTTGGGTTTTCACCTATTTCAAGATGGGGGGTTGGCCCTACTGCTAGCTTTGTGCTCAGAGCAGATTACCTACTTACTTTAGCTGCATTATGTAGCTGTAGCTGTTTGTTAACAAGTACAACCAGATAGAGAAAAAAAAATAGTTCAGCTCATCTTAAATTAGCTTAATATACTAAATTAGAGTTGATATTTGATTAAATGTAATTACCAGCAATATCAGCTTTGCAGCCATTTTGCCTGCTGCACGTTGACACTTAAAGATCCTTTTCACAAAGTGAAAGATACAGCCGTCATTTCTCTGACTATGAATTACAACTCATAAGCTAATATGAGCACTTTTTCCCCACCTGCCTGCTAGGAATTATTTGAAATTATGTCAATTAATTAATTGCCAATATGCTTAAAATATCTTTGTCGGCTGGAAGAAAGAGCACCATATAGATGTTGGGGAAAGGCAGGACTTTTGTAACAATTGCTTTTTAACTGAAGATTTAAAGGGGGAAGTTTACTTATAATGAGCAGTACTAATCAGCCTGTAAGACAGTTGTATAATGTTTCCAGGGTATTTAGAAAAACAAAAATCCTAGTGATGTCACCAAAGGTTATCTCAAGTTTGGAGTAAATTTAAAGTTTGCATTACAAACCTTGAATGAACTGTGTAACAAAGAGATGCTTTCAAATAGCATTATTATCAGTGTAAGTTTCAGCTTTTTCTGAGGGTGGAAAATGCAGCGGAAAAAAGTCAGTATAATTCTGCCTTGCCACATATATTTTGATCTTTATTTTTAAATCTGTCTTTTGCAAGTATAGTTCAACTTTGGTAAATAGTAAATGGCAGGGTGGCTTTTTAAAAGTGGTCCTGCTTTGTCATATACATTCTGGGATAATTAACTTCCACTGACTTCGGCAGACCAATTGTGTTAATTCATCACTCAGTCAGTGACTCACTCATTCAGTTAGTGACAGACATTTACATTTAAGGGGTGTTCACACCGGACATAAATTCGCACGACAGCGTTACATGTTACATGTTACGTCAATGGGAAGACGCAAATTTTCGCGGCGCGACGCAATGGATGACATGTGGCGAAAAATCGCGCTTCGCGACGCGAAATTCGCCTGTCGCATCGAGTTGAAAATATTGAACTTCTCAGGCGAATTTGCAGGATGACGTAACGCGACAACCAATCAGCGTTGAGATTCGCTCCACGTCCCCATGACAACGAGAAATTCACTTATCGCCAGTCTTTTCAATGGATTTGGAAACCGTGTCGTCCAGGGAGAAACCAGCCGAGCTCTGTGCACCTCCAGAAGGTATCATGTACCCAGAAATGACGGCAGGGCTTTGGACTTTCAGAGCAGGACAACACAGTGACAGTGGTGATCTCACACATGGATGATAAAAGAAAAAAGCAAAACAGGCGGGGACACGATGACGCAATTTGGCGAATTTTCCCCCAAAAAAATTTCGCAACAAAATCACGTCCATTGCGCGAAAAAATCGTGTCAGTTAAGGCTGGTGTGAACACCCTTTTATAGAGTAGACCCCGTTGTTGTGATCCAGCAGAAAATATACTGAGAAAAACCCACAAAAGGTCTCAAGGGTCAAAATGCGACTCAGGAAGCTGGTGTAATGGGTAGTAGAGAGGGGCCAACGGAGACCATATACTTAAACAACTCAGTGTACTTCACAATTTTAATCAAACTACACAGAGCATGGCATGCTGGGAGAAAACCTACCCCCACTGTAGCCTGGGAAAATGCCAGCTTGTCTTGAGAACTTCCAAACAATAACTGGTTCCCCTCCTCTACTCTCTCAGAGCTCCCACTGTGTTGTAATATAACCTTAGAAGGGGGTACCAGGGCTGTGAGAGGTTAGTGCTGTCAGTGGGTACATTAAAGTGGAGGCTGCAGCATTGCCACATAATATTACTAAATACTAGCTCTCGCTTTGAGGTTGCTGAGGAGAACTGCTCGATTTTGGCAGGTGGGGAGCCAGTTGGGGCTCAGACTTTCACAGTAGGTTCTGGTTGATTAAAAGAGTTTCAGCACAGTGGTGACCGGTGGTACCCAACCGCTTGCCATGAGGAAACTAACAGCATCATATATTACAACGATCGGCCGGGGCTTGTGAGTGTTCCCACAACAATCAGAACATGCGATGGTGAGCATGTGGAGACAGAGATTTAAAGGGGTGAGGTCTATTTAATATTGTCCCACTGAAAGGTCAAGAGTCAGTCTCTATCAACTTTCAGTGGGTTTATGAGCTCAAGGCTTGGTTCCTGCAAACGCTGAGTATAAGGTTATCACCTTCATTAAGATATCTGCGGTGCATGTCACATACTACAACCAGAGCCTGCACAAGTAGTTTATTATTTTAATCACCATCTGGAAGGATGCTGCTAATAGGAGATAGAAATAGAATTGGGGCCAGGAATTTTAATGCTTTTTTAAGTTGATATGTGATGTAATTCCTTATGAATCAGAAACATAAAGCAAAATCACATCATTCAAAATGTGGACCAATGAAATACCAGTTTATGAGAGAAAGACCACTAAAGTTTGTCCTTAATGCTCTTAGACTATGAAAAGTACACAAACTCCAATTCTGATCTGTTCTATTCTAAAGCCATTTTAAATGTATAAGAAATGGTTTTAGAATAGAACAGAATCAGAATAAAAAATAGAATAGAATGGAACCAAACAGAAAGAGTAAAGTAATTAAAAAAAACAACAACAAACAACGTCATATCAATACACTCAGTAGCAAGTTTTTATTGATTTTTTTTTTTGTTTTTATGCACTGACAAACCTCAGTGCTGAGGAAGGCGTTTTGCTGGTTCGCCTGACCCAGAGCTTTCAAATAAAAAGAAAGAACGCCTCGTCTACCTGTGAAATCCTTTTTACTCTGCCGAAATAATTTAATCCATGGGCGAGTGAATAGCTCCTGTATTGACAGCTGTCAACACATTTGCTAACACAAGTAGACAGACATACTATACAATATATAATTAGAGAGCTAAAATGAGCTACAGAGAGCCAATGAGAGGCTACACGCTTACTTACAGTAGGTTCATTATGAGAACTCTGACAGGCTGTTGCTAAATGCTCTGATGTTGAGAAGTAAATCTACTTGTTCTGAGTTAAATAACCGTTTCAGAGGTTTATTTGACAACAGTTAAACACAATGTGTACGGACCCTGAGAAGCTCCACGTTATGTTATGTTAACAACACTGGAGGATAATTTGTAGAAAAGAAGGTCATACACAGCATGTCAAACGTCACAGCTCTGGCGGGACAACTCTGACCCCCCATTTTGTCTTTTGCAACTTTTTTCACAGAACAATGTTAGCGCTGCTATGAACAGGCTTTGTAAAAGGCACTTGAGACTAACTTTAGGGGCTATCTTGTAAAACACTGCCATAGATGGCTTGCAGCATTGGGAAAATAAATATGTGGAAATAAGTGCCAATTTGTTTGTGTAATAAACTTATTGTAGGCTGAGCCCAGTGGTGTTGCCAGGATTCAATTTCATAGCCCTATAGAGCTAACTTCAGGGTCCCTGTAGGCCTGCATATTCTAAAATTCATCCGTTTATCAACAACCACAGTTGGTCATGCACATGGTGCACTGTGGTATGGTATTATGGCGACATTATAACACATACCTTGAAAAAGATGAAAGCAACATTATTGGTGACATTCATTCATATTCTATACCTGCTTGTTCCTCATTAGGGTCACAGTGGTCTGCTGGAGCCTATCCCAGCACATTACCAGCGAGAGGCAGGGATACACCCCAGACGGTCACCAGACTATCATGGGGCACACACACCATTCACTCACACACTCACACCTATGGGAAATTTAGTGTCTCTAATGAACCTCAGCATGTTTTTAGACTATGGGAGGAAGCCAGAGAAAACCCACGCAGGCACGCCAAGGTCTTGAAACTGCAACCTTCTTGCTGTGAGTCAACAGCACTAACCACTGTTTCACCGTGTTGTCCCTTATTGGTGACAGTGCACAATAAACAAAGATAAGCAATGGCAGGATTAAGGCACAAGAACACAGAAAAAATTATAGCTAAATGTTATGATGACGTCCCTACAACCAAAAGGGGAAAAAAGCATGGTGCACAAATAGCCTACAGTGGAGCTATGCGGATGAGAGACTTTGATGTTTTCCACCCAGTTTAAGGATTTTTTTTTTACAAATCAGCATGTTAATTAGCACCCTAAAAAATCCTTCCCAAAAAAATGATTCAGACTGGTGGTGCCACTGTTCAAGCCTGTTGAAGTACAGTTTGGAAGTGTTCTGCTTTCACTTACCCCAACCTCCCTCCTGATTTCACCTCAGGCCAGATTGTCGCTTTTACTCCTGCTGTTTCACCTTCTCTTATATGACCATCCCCTGGTTCCCTGCTGTGGACCAACCTGCCATGTTAAGAACTTACTCCATGGTGAGAGGGGCTCCACAGGTAAGAGCGGCCTGAAGACAAGCTCCCCTGCTGGGCACATACTTATACACTTTGTCCTTTCTCTGCAGCCAACATGCTTCGTTTACAGTCACCGGCACATATGCAATCTGTCAGTTGCTATGTTTATGAATGCCTCTGAAGTTTTTAAAGTTCACTTTCTCTGCATGAGCTTCAAAGTGACCCAACTGCGACCATGAGCTTTATTATCATGGCCAAAATAACTAAAATAAAAAAGAAAGAAGCACAAAAGAGTATGTTTCAGAGTCAAATGTTTTTCCATATGTTCTTGTTCCTTCTCTCCCTGCCCACAGCTGCAACATGACACAGTTGTCTTCAGGCGAAGGACAGGAGCAGGATTCAGATATAGACGACCATGCACTGAGACGCTTCCTGCTGCGTCTCACTTTCACTCTGGAGCTATTTCAGAGGTTATTGATGTGTTCGCCAACTGGGAGCTTTGTAAACAACTACCCTGCTGCAACAGGTTACAAGTCCAGCTTCTCGCTCATTAAGCTCTAATTGATTGTAATCCGGCCTTTGAGAAGTACTGCCCCGCTATGGGGTTGTTCTGCACATGTGAGCGCCCCCACTGTCCCTTCTACTTGTCCACCTCACTCCAGCAGGGTCTGGAGTACAGACACAATTGGCCCTCTCAGATGGAATCATTAAAGCGGGCGGGATAGCATGGGCTCTTTCATACATCAGGCCTCTGTTGACCAGCTTGAGACCAGGGACAGTGGCCACTCTGCCTGCCCAGTGGGAGAACCCCATCCTGGGCAGGCTATTGTTGGCCTCATCCCTCGACTGGCTGCCTGTGGTTCTGGCTGCATTGGCTTGATTTGTATGCCAAGGTCCTGGACTAAAGACAACCATGCAGGGGAGCTGGGTCAATATTGGTTTTGAGAGCTTGAGGAAAAATGTCAAAATGTTAAATTCTATTGACTTCCCCCCACTGCTATTTGTTTCTGTGGCAAAAGGCCTAGTGGGCCATTAGTGTAAACAGGGCTTTGTCTTGGGCTCAGCTTCCAGCAGGAGGCTCATAGAACAAAACCTGGAGATAAAGGGTCTGCTCTGCCTTAAAATGGCTGAGCTGGGGAGAAGAAGAAGAAGAAGAAGAAGACGAACAAGAAGAAGGAGAAGAAGAAGAGACCTTATAATGACAAAGACAGATACAGAAAACAAACTGTTACAGGCCATTCTGATGCTCTTGGAGCACGCTTGTCATCTTTGCTAATTATTGCGGTACAATTAGTATTTTTAGAGGAAATCTGAACAAATGAGTGAGTGCTTCAGGTTGATTACAACATTCTTTAATTGCTTTATAATACACAATATGACACATAGTAAGGTCAATCTGACCTTACTATGTGTCATAGTAAGGTCAGATTGACTCTTTGGGAATGTTTTGGGATGTCTTTTATTGCCTTGTTTTGTAGGGATGTCCTATGCTTTTAAGTATAATATGTAAAGTAATGACCTTTCCACGTGCAAATTTCACCTCTGTGTCTTTGTTCAGATCACCACTGAGTAACAGTGAAGAGCAGCTGTTTTACAGCAGTACATCCCTCTTCCTTTTGGTCTCAACTCACTCCTATCTCTTTCAGCCCTCCAGGAATATGGGATTCTTTTAAAAATCACTTCAATTAACACAAAGCCATAAAACCGTTCTCCCTGAGTGTTTTCACACCCTCGTCCTCTTTGCTTTCTCCTCTGGTCATCCCTGCTTTCATTTACCTATTTCCCCCTAACTTTATTAGGTGGTAGGCTTTTGTGCTGCAACAAGCCACTTCCTATATGAGTAGACAGGGAGGGAAGATGGAAATGCTGGAGAAAATGCACATAAAGACCTAAAGGGTCAACTCTTTGACTGAAAACTCCAAACTGAGTTTCGGCAAAAGCTTCGTAACTGGCTACTTTCTATTGATACCCATTTGTTTTTTGTGATGTGTACCTATACACTTGAATTTATGTGTTAGGTGTGAGGTGGTATGTTAATCCAGAATGAGCTAATCCTTCTATGTATTTAGTTTTAACCACTGCTAATGGATTACTTAGTGTGTAGTCATACCGGAAACAATGCATGTGTGTGAAAATCCCACCTGACTGCAAGAAGAAACATGTAACCTACCTCTCAATGGACACCAGAGGACCAATAAAAGTTGTGAAAGCATGCAATTTAGATATTCACTGGCACTAAATTGTGCCATCAAGTAGTCACACACACACACGTTTTAAGCAAATAATGCATTCATTGCTCTTGTTGATGTGAGTAGGTGTGACCTTATGTTGATGCCAGAGCACAGATTAAAATCGTACATATCATACAGTTAAAATTGGGAAAGATAAAAAATCAAATCTGGTTTTGGGGATTTGTTTTTGTAAATAGAGCAAAGGGCAAATTGTATGTGTTTGTGGGTCAGTAGGTTTGTTCAGCCTCTGGAGATTCGGACAGGACTGGACAGGAGAAGACCTTCTCTGCTGCTGCATCAAACAATAGAACCAGTTAGACTGTCCTGTCCAGTCTGTGTCTGTTTGTTTGAATTCATGCATATAGCACAGCTGACTCCAGTTATAGTCAGGTAAATCACCTAAGCACCTACGTTTGACATTTAAGGCTTAGGTTTAGTTAGCTGGGGGAATTAGCGCAGGGTGTTGCACAGAATACGTTAAAACATCAAGGTATTTATTGCATTGAAAGATTCAGAGAAGGTAACTGAGTTGAGCAACACCGGCTATATTCTCATAGAGGAAGAAGGAGAGAGATGGAGGACACAACAGAGGCACAGGGAGAGAAACCAGCCACTGGCAGTGCGTGAGACCAGAGAGAGCTAGTAGAAGAAGTAGTTTGCTGTAGAAGAAAAAGTGAAACGAAGAACAGGGCTAGTGTGGTAACAGACAACTAAAGTTCTTTCTGTGATTTTTGGTTGAAAGCACACACGTAGACTGATGCAGAGTTTGGCACTCGCCCAGAAAGCAGCAACCAAACTGACAAGATAATTTCCTGGTGTATAATTAATAGTTTGGCGACCACGGAGAAGAACCAGCATGGCAGGTGAAGCCGACAGTGGGCTTGGGTCGTAAGGACAACGGTAGACTAGGGCGGAGTTCAACCTCCGCCCAGCCAGGTAATTAACAATCAAAGTGAATAAACCTGTCCCTGGCCATTTGAAAGTACAGCGATGGTGTGCCTTCTCGTTTTCCCTTCAGCTTCAGTGAAGACAAGTGATGGCTGTTGTCACCAGAGATTGCAAAGACACAGGGGACCATAGGGACCATACTCCCATAATTGACTATCTCCCTTTGACTCAGTGACTGTTTAAGTATTTCTTTTACCCTGTTTAAGTGATTTTTGATTCTCTTTTCTTTTAATGGCACAGGGAATGTTTTAGTTGACCTTTTAGCTTATTTCTGTTTTATACATATTTATGTGTTTCTCTTATAGCCATGGCGTCTGCTACCACACCTAATCCGAATGAGTAAATCCTCACCCGGTGTGTCCTTCACTTGGTATCTTTTGACCCCGTATCACAATTATAATACGTGCAATTTTTAGTAATAGACTGAAGTAACATGTCTTGCAATTACTGGAAAGTCCAAAACTTTGACACGAAACAGTGTCCTAGTTTTCCTGAAGACGTAAGAGTACATCAGTAATTTATTTTTCTACCTCATTGACCCTTGGAGGTCGGTTGCTTGACATTGGATGGACCCTCCCTCTTCCCTAAAGGGACTGCAGAGATGTGGTGTGTAAGTATTTGGCTCAGGAGGACAAAAAGCTACAGTACAAGTAGCGAGGAAGGCATCTGTCACCACAGTGAGTATGCACACGTGAAAGAAATATAACAGTTGTAAAAAGGGGGCATATGTGGTCATGACACGGCCTCCAAATCCCCAGCCAGCCCTCCATGCGCCAACAAACAACCCACAATTCCCCTCAGTAGCGTTGACTTTGCATGAACATATTTGCTCATTGTGATTGCCAACTTTCTGCCAGCCCCTTCTAGTGAGAGAGTAAGCAAACAAGTCCCTCTCCCCTTTGGACCTGCTGTAAACCAAAGATTGAAAGACACAGAACAAAAGGAGGGGAAAAGAGCAGTCAGAAGATAAATACAAGTTTGAAAGCTTCAGAATTGAAACACACAGAATAAATAGATCATGTTTGTCTCACAGCTATTGATACTAGTGTTATAATCATTACAACTGTGCAGTTAGAGGAAACTGCAAAATACAAACACAAATAACTGTGTACAGTAACTCCTTCGGAAAAATAATATCACCAGTAGAAGAACTTTTCTTTGTGGTCAAGAATATCTGAGTTGTGTGCAAATAATGATCATTGTGGGTTTGCGGCTCCTCACCTTCCTGTGTTTCCTCTGTGGACTTTCCTCAGTTACGGAGTCAAAAGCCAGCCAGCATGTGGGATAAAGTCGTTGCTCGCTCTGTGAGCGTTGCCTAAGGGATTTGTTGGACAAAACCTGACTGTAACACCTGACACCTCACTGTGAATGATCCTCTAAAGAGTGCACATCCTCCTCACCCAGGCTTAATCAACTGAGCCATTTACACACTTGACTCTTAGATGCTTGAATGGGCTTTTCTTCTATTGCTGTCCATGTAAGAATGGTTTTCAAGTTCCAAGGTGGATTTTATTGACTCTTCATATGCAATAAACAACATAATAGGGAGTGAAATTGTGGTCCCTGACAGCTTAATTTCTTTTCATAACTAAGAGTGAAGACTTTTTTTCTTGAAGTGAGGCCTTTCTTGGATTCATGGTTGAGGTCAGACCTGGATTTTGGCTTAAGTAGGACCTAAAGTTCAACTGAAATAGCATTTCAAGGGCATCTAACTTCCATGCTGTAATATTTTTGTCCATTGAGAAGTGGTCTTTTCATACATATGTGCAGCGATCCTGCACTTATAAAGCTAAAATAAGGTTATATTCTATGTTGTGGAGGATACCTGGATGAAATGACACTGTATTTACACACATTATTTTACTGGCCAATGTGACAAAAGCCACATCATAAAAAGAAACATATTTAATTATGTGACACATATATTGCAAATATATTAAAATAAGCAAACAATATGATCACAGATGTAATATGAGAGGATTAAAAAGACAATTTTTACTTCAGCTGGAAATAGGGTTAGGAAATATTCACCTAATTATAGAATGTTCATTTATTGATCTTACAGTTTTCTAAAGGTTTAGTATCCATCTTGTAGTTTTTGATGCCCGAATTGAACCTGGAAATTTCCCACAACATACAATAACGGGGAAAATATAGCCTATAGAGCTGATACTGGTAAATCAAGCCGGGATGACATTAGTCACCTGGAAACCCAAGCTATATCTCTCACCCAACGAAATGACATCATGAGAAAGCACCTGCTTGTAGGAAACAAAACACACTGTGTGCCCAGGAAACAGCTGCCCAACTATTGTTGTCTGGAGTTTTGGTTTATGGACAACATGAACCTCTCAACAAAGCCAAGTCCCTGTGGATGACAATGGCCTAAGTAGGAGGCAGAGTGAAGGGCATGCAGTGTTAAATGAAGTGCAATGTCAGCCTTTTACGTGTTTTTATTGGGCAGTCAAGTGGATGGTTCAACCCAGTGGGGGCTGCAGTTAAAGAGGAGGGAAGATTCTTTCACACTTAGGTGTCTATCCTGCTATCAGGCCCGTTCACAATGATGGAGTGTCCAGTGGGGGCAGTAACAAACATGCAAACACTTGTACACAAACATGCACATATATAATTATACACAGGCTTGTCATACTTTCAAAGGGGTTGCTGCGGGTTCGAAAAGGTCTTCTAGAATGAGGCCATGTGATGGTGTGTGTATCCAGAATGTAGCCGGCATGATCCTGACCGAGCAGACCGATCTATAAGACAATGATCGGTTTAATAATACTTGTGTCTCCAACCTGTGCATGTAGAGAAAAACTTGTACTATCCTGTACCTGCTGTTTAACAGCTAAAAATGAATCATACATGGGGATCATCTACTTTCAGTCAGTGAGTCGACTTTGACAGAAGAACAATAAATTCAGCTCTTCTGGTGCAAAACTTTTGTTGTGTTTTAGCCTAAATAAATCACATTTGTGATCTTCTTAGCCTCCAAACATTTCTCACACTCAGTTATGAACAAACAGAACATGCAAATACCAGAAACTGGATGACATTTCATTAAGGCATTACTCTTTTCTGTACTGAGGGAGGCACTGTTGGATTTGTTGAATCATCAGGAGGCATTTCTAAAACAGTGATTGGTGATCCAACCCTGGGAAAATATATCTGCAAAGAGCCTTCAAACAGCTGTCAGGAGACATATTGTCATATCTCATCTTGTCATTTCTTGAAAAAGAAAAGCATTGTTAAAACCTATCAAACAATGTGAAAATAGGACTTGCATGTGCAGTTTTCTGTCTTTGATTTACTGAAGGTGTTTAAGGATACAGTTCACTTTAAAACAACAACTAAACTTTTAAAGTAATTCAGTGCGGGATTAAAGGTGTTTTGAGTCAGAAACCTGGTATAAAAACTAACTCGCAGTGCTTAACTTTGCACATAATGAAGAAGCTGATCCACTAATCCACTGCCACAGGTGCACAAATACCTGTGTAAGCAGAGTTAATACTGATAAAAGCTCTTGGAAGAAGAAAAAAGGAACAAGAAAAAGTTCCCACACTTTGACTGTTTTGTTTCTCTCGTTCTGTGTCCTTTCTTTTTTTTTTCTCAACCCTGCCAAAATGTGTGCCAGCCATGAATGAAAAAAAAAAAATGACGATGGGGGAGGAAAAAAAGAATAGACCACAAAAAAACAACACTGACTCGTGTAACTCACCTGTTGGTAAGAGTTTTTGTTTGCCGTTCATTCAGACAGCGGGCGGCTGGGTGGCCCCTCCCTGAGGCAGCGTCGGTTCCCAGGTAGGGAGAGGAGAGATGGGAGGAGAGTTCCCACCACGCTCCCTAACCGTTCTCACCACAGCTCATTGGTCGGACGTTGCCTCATCGCTGAAACACGACACTCCTCTAGTAGCGCAGGCAGGTGTATGAGGGTGCAGCGCAGGAGCTGGTAAGTGTGTGTCAGACCTGAGGACAAAGAGATGTGTGAAGGGGAGGAGGAGGAGGGCGATGAGCAAGTTTCACTCAGCTTTGTCATATAGCTTCAGACACTCACAGTATCATACAGGTCGTTGAGCACCTTCTGTGTATGTTTTTTGGAACCTACCTCACCTTTGCCTCTGTGTTTGACAGCTGCTCCACCAACCTGAAGACAGGTGTACACAAACACTGGATATTTTGCCAATACATAGGCAAATGAGCCTCTTAAATCAAATGTTGGTGGTTCCCACACAATTTTTCCACAATCACTGGTTTCTTATAGGGGACCTGAGTAAGAAATGAATTTTACTTTCACTATGGTAAAGCAGAAAAAATAATACTTAATGACTGAGGTCTAGAGAATCTTCCTCTGATTCATTACTTTGTATTTGCTCTGTAAACAGCTGATACTTTGAAATCCATTAAAACTGCCTTACAAAAATGATAGAGATCAAAACAGTCTTTTCCTGTGTTTTTCTGTATCTTTTGAAATATTAAGGTACAGTGTATTGTTTCTGATTGCAGTGGTGAGGTTGCAGGTAGGAGAACCTGCGGTTGCAAACAAATTAGAAAGGAAGCTTCTGCAGCCAATGTTTGATTTGTTCGTTCTGGACCTCTACAACATGGTGGGCTTCATGGACAGAGACCCACTCCTTATGAAGATCAGTCAGTCACTTTCTGCTTATTCCTCACAGGCTCTGCTGGAGACAATCTCTGGGTGGGAGGCTGGAATACACCCCAAACAGGTCATCAGCCTGTTGTGGGGCACACACATCATTCACTCACACACTCATACCTACGGACAATTTAATCAGATTAATCCAAACATGTTTTTGGACTGTGGGAAGAAAAAAAACCATGCCGACACACAACATGCAAACTCCATATAGAAAGGTCCCAGTTCAAGTCTTTGAACTTAAGACCTTCTTTCTGTGAGGCAGCAGTGCTAACCACTGCTCCACTGTGTCACATCCATGTAGACTAATCTAAGCTAATAAAAAAAAATCTGATTTTGACTGAATTATACACTAATTAAAACATACCTACGAATAATATATTCCATTTTGCCCAAGTATATCCTGCTAGATACTGCCAAATGATGCTAAATATTAACACAGTGGATCTCTTAGGTCAATCCTGGCTCCAGAGTGAAACATTGAATTCCAACAACTGATGTCCTGCAGGTACATATTGCATATTACATACATGCATATTTTCACAAATACTGTTTTATGGGGCGCAGAGGTTAGCGCTGTTGCCTCACAGCAAGAAGGTCACAGGTTCAAGACCTCCTTGGTCCTGGGTCTGGGACCTTTCTGTGTGGAGTTTGCATGTTCTCCCCGTGTCTGCGTGGGTTTTCACCGGGTACTCCCGCTTCCTCCCACAGTCCAAAAACATGCTGAGGTTAATTGGAGACTCTAAATTGCCCATAGGTGTGAGTGTGAGAGTGAATGGTGTGTGTGCCCCACGATTGGCTGGTGACCATCTGGGGTGTATCCCTGCCTCTCGCCGTAATGTGCTGGGATTGGCTCCAGCAGACCCCTGCAACCCTAATGAGGAATAAGCAGGTATAGAAAATGACTGACTGACTGACTGTTTTATGGTATGAGAACATTGTGGTTAAGGTCTGGTTAGTTCTAGGCACAAAAAACACTTGGTTTGTATAAGGCAAAGATCATGGTCTAGGTTTAAATGCTTAATGAGCCACCAGTGATGGGAATAGCAGGATTAAAATAAATGCTGTCACTAACATTGTCACTAACGTTTTTCCGGAATGGGTAATCTAACCTATTACTTTTTCTATCATTACAATGCCATTACCATTACCAACACAACATTACTGTGCATTATTGACCACCCCCCCAGTTAAGGGGGGTTGCTGTTACAAGCAAGGCTTCAAGCACCTGGCAAAAGGTCAGAGTCGGAGGAGTGTAAAGGAGCACAGGAGGACAGGAAAGGTAGAGTTAAGTTATGAGCTTGACGGTTTAGCTGCTACTTTATTTCTCACGCTAACACAGGCTACTGTGGCTGTTGCCAATGTCAAAACAACAAACTTCATAAGAAAAGTTACATTCAAAAGCTTTCACTCGCTACAGTGTCTTACTCCAAGATGCATTCACAGACCCTCAGGAAATCCCAAAGCGGCACAATAGTTACTTTCCCTGGTAGCTGGTTACTTTTACAGTGGAGTAACTCACTTACTAACTTATTTACTCTTGGGTAGAAGTTTTTTAAACTGTCCCAACACTGTGCGCCACATGACAGGACAAAGGTCTGGTTATATATATCTCGTTGAATGCCAGTAAAATGCCCAACGTGACACGGCCAAGATGTCTGGTTAATTCGATCAACAATATTCGGCAGGCGGCAGTTTAAATACCTTAAATAACAAAACGTTGAGCAGTTTATTGAGGTTTCAGTTCTAGTCTAGTTTAAAGTGACTCACACAGCTGAACCATTTCATTCTGTGTACTTCAATATGAAATGGAGCGTGACTGTGATTAAGATGAAGTTGTATTTGTTCTTTTACTCCTTCAGAAAACAGTGTGAGGTCAGGGCAAGGTATGAAGTTCAACAAGTCAGTCACGCACTATCTCATTTCAGGCTGGTGGTTCTTTCTGAATGGAGAACAGGTATATCTAGATATGAGTGAACTTGCTCTGCACCTGGGAAGCTTCCTGAAGTTAGCGCCTATTACAGGATATCACTTCAACAGCACACGGTGACAGCTGACTTCCTGGTGTGGGGAGGGTGGTGCTAGTGAGTGAGAGAAAACACACATCCAGATATCTTGTGACTAATCTGGATTAAACTTTGCGAAAGCTCCAAATAGAGCTGGGCGATATGGCCTAAAAACAAAATCTCCGATTTTTTTTTTTTTTTACAAAAAAATCCGATTTTAATCGATTTTTCTCTGCCCGAATCAAAAACAAATAAAAGATGATGAATAAATGGCACAAAACGAGTTTTAAGTTTATTTTTTCCCCTTGGTCGTTGCCATGCTTGTGAATCTACAGTGTTCAGGCGCGCAGGGATTCCCAAAGTGTGGTGCGCGCTCCCCTGGGGGTCCGCGAGCGGCCACTCGGGAGTGCGCACGCTAAATAACGTGATGACGGTCTGGAGTGTTTTTAATAAAGTTTTTTTCAAAATGGGATTTCCCGACACAACGAAGACGTCTAAATAAACGTTTTATTTGTCATATTTAATGGATATTCAACACCCCGTTATACAACTTCTCTCTGTTTAGACATGACGGTTTAACACTTTATTTTTTTGCGTCTTATTCCTGCGTCAGGCGACAACACGCAGTCGAGTCCAGTCACTAGAGTCGCGCTCACATTTCCGCAGATTTGCGGAGATGCGGTTGAAGCAGAGACTCCACGCTGTTATTGATCGTGTTGCAGGAAAAAAAGACGTTTGTAAACATGGACACAGCATATGAAACAGCTGGTGATGATGTTTGTTATTTATCAGTAACACACGACTCAGCGAGCGGTGCAATACACCACCATGTAACGCAGAGAGGTAGAGACATTACGCTGTTACTGTGCTGAGAAACGGCAGCGAAGAAAACGTCGGACGCTGGTGAGATATTGAGTTGTTAATATAAAGTAGAGCTGATATATCGTCAACCAGGTTGGGATATAGATGGGGGTGCGCGGCTAAAAAAGCTAGCTAGCGTGTCCGGAAATCATCTTGACTAATAAATCCGATTTCGATTTAAAATCGATTAATCGCACAGCCCTAGCTCCAAAATATTTAACTCTGCCCACTTCCCCAACAATACAAACAGAATCAAAGTATTCAGACTTCTATTTCAGAGATGGATAAATTATATGTAGTATATGTCATCTTTCCAGTAGATTTCACTCTAATAAAACAAAAAGGTGGAAGAAATGGGCATTGTGTTGTCGGACATTATGTTTAGTGAGAATAAAGCTTGGAGCACATGTTTCCAATTGTTTCCAATTTAAAATTCTACACCAGCTTCATCATTCTGAGGAGAGCTTACGCACAATATACCTGAGATGACATGTGAGAGCTTCAAGTTAAGAACTATTGGAACAATATTTTCCAAATTAATTGTTAACAGTTTCTAAAATCCCTCAAATCCAGTTAAAACACTCTTATTATTCTAGAAATATCTAATGATACCATAAAATAGGCAACAACCAGCATTGTTTCCTATCCTATAGTATCATCATTGCAAAGAAGATGCTTCTCATGCACTGGAAAAAGAAAAAAAGATGTGGCTTAATGACCTTAATGACCTTAATAACGCACTACTTAGATCTATAATCCGATTTTATCTTATCATTATCTTACACCTATGACCTGAAACTAGCATTGCCCCCTTTACACCAAGAAAATAGTGAACTGATGGAAGAGAAGGGCTTGGGCATATTGCGATCTGATTGCATGTACATTTGTATGGATATGCAGTATGTGCTCATGCATATGTATATATGTCAACAGGATAAACAAGGAAACATTTGACTGCATGGTGTGGATTTCAACAAGACTTGATTCTCATGCTTGGCACAGACAGGTCACCACCTGGAGACATGTTTACAGGAAACTCAGTCTGACCGACAAGGAGCGATATTAGGTGAGTGTGCAAGTTCTGAAACTATTTTTCACGTGATTGTATCTTTCAGAATCCAGACTTAATTTATTTTCATGCATTTCCTTTGTGTTTGGCCCTGCTCGGTATTATACTGCTGAAAAGGTCTGTTGTTACTGAATTACTGTTAAATCTGGCTCATTAAAGCAGACACATGCAGATCTGTTGATGCACAGAGTGAAATGGGGGCTGAGTGAGAACATGCGCACACACACACACACACACACACACACACACACACACACACACACACACACACACACAGCAAATCTACTGCCCCCTGGTGAAATTATGTCCACTACAATGAAACAACTACAAAACAAATAACTTGTCTTCTATTTCCACCTCTTTGTCAGATGTGAAATAATTTTTTTTTACTTCTTTTTTAGTCTTAATGAGGTAAAGCTCATTTCTGTCCTCACCGACCTAGCTTTGCAACACCAGCCTGACATTTTTACCCTGCTCATTGTCGTCTGGCAGGGCTTAATAGGCATTTGTTTAGGATGGATGTCAAGAAGCGGACGCCACCAGTGAAGACTGACATATCTCTATTGTCTCAGACAGCAATATGAAATCTATGTTACAAAATACAGGAGAAATTCCATGTTCCAGCAGGTTCACAACGTCATGTTTTCATTGTCTTCTTTTTTTGGTCGGAAAAAAACTAAATTATGAGTTACAGCCAAAATCTGTTTAGAGTTGGAATAGAGACAGTCTGTTGTCTGCTGAGTAGGAGGGTACTGTGTTTCACTACAGCCAAACACACAACATTTTTCTGTTCCCTTTGCTTCCTCACACTCACTGTAATTAGTGCATAGCCTACACAGTGGAGGAACTGAGGCAGAGAGTTTACACAATTTAGTTTATTTAGGACATTCGTAACGTGACATGAATACAGAAGGCCATATGTAAATCATTTTTACAACAACAATATTATGAATCATTCTTTCTAAATACAAAAGCTATCGACGTGGCCGTAAAATATTAAGTTCCACTGTTTATCTTTCGTGAACCCAAAAAAAAAATATATGTACTGGTGTGTGGGTGTGTGAATGAACAATCAAATGTGCATGTGTGTGAGCGCACGTCCCTGCGTGTGTGTAGGGTGGGAGCATCTGGCTTCTTCCTCTGCCTGTTAATGTGTGTCAGTCTGCAAGCGAGGCAATGAGCCCGGCTGTGTGCCTGCTGGAGCCACACGTGTGTGTGTTTGTGTGCGGGAGTCTGTGTGTGTGTGTGTGTGCATGCGCACGGCTGCTGACGGGACCTGTCACTATCTGACCCACACATCTCTGGCACTGTCTGTGTTGACACTCTGCCCGAGGGGGAACGAGTCTGCAGAGGTTGAGGAGAGCAGCGGTTTCCCACGGCTGCTGCTCTCAGCCTCAGCCCTGCCTCTGCATTCCAGGGCTGCCAGCGCTCTGTAAATGTTTGGACAGCCTTGAACAAATAACACACCTTGAAAAGCACAAGCACAGGCCCTCTCTCCCTCTCTGCACACCCCTTCTCTTCATCCGCCTTCTTAAGCTCACATTGCCAACACCCCCAACCCACCCAAACCACAAATCTACCTCCCTCGCAGCCACCCGCCGCCTTCTGCCACTCTCAAACTTTCCCAGCTTCGCGCTCATGCACAAATAAACACCAACCTGTACTGTGTTACTGTTGCACACTTGCATATACAAACATGCAGACACACACCTGTGTATATGTAAATATACACACATGCCTATTATTTTGCGATGGCAGAACTGTAGTTGTTTTAACTTTGTGGGATTATGTTCACACAATCACAGAGTTATAGGAAAAGTACATTTTTGTATGACATTTTATGATGCCCCATAACAGGCCCTTAATGGACCCCAGATGCATTAAATCTACCATAAATATAGAAAGCATTTGTCCCGTGTTTAGAATATGTATTCATATTTCAAATTACTTGGACCACATTATGTTTTTTTGTAGAAAAATTAGACAATAACTCAATTTGTGACTTTCTTTCAGCCCAGTCCCATGGTTAGATCTGTGGGTGGTGTCTTTCCAGACATTACTACCAAAAATCAGCAAATCCTGCATATAGGAGCTTTAAAATAGTACTTTGTACCAATTTAGCCTGAACTAAAGGTACAGTTGCTACAGCCAATAAATGTGCCCACATGGTGTTGGGGGGGGGAAAACTGTTCCCTGCCCTCAACCACAGTTTTTCCAGGCTGGAAGCAGCTCTCATCCTTGACAGTAAGCAGTGTTTATGAGCGGGAAGTGAGGATCCAATCCAGTATCTTTGCAATTTTCTTCTGCATCCAAATGATTCATATCCAGTAAAAATTCAGAAAGAGATGTTGCCTTCATGTAGCGGTCAGTTAAGGATGTGGCATTTTGCACAATTGTCAAATTTTGATGTTCTAGAGAAGAGGATGAGCGGATTGTGTCTGTGTTGCAGCATTATTGACCCTTACAGGATAGTCTGTCTACTATATAGACCACCAATAGCGACATTAACTGCTGCAGGAGTAATTACCTTAGGGAAAATGGTTAAAGTGAACATGTTACATAGCTACCATTTAAATTAAAGCTCCAAGCTCCAGAAACAACTGTTTGTAAGTCACCCTTACAAAACCCTCTGAGTGAAGAATGTAAAAAAAGCAAAAAAAAAACCAAACATGTATTTTGTAATATATTAATTCTAATGAGGACCCAGTGAGTTGGATGTTTGTTTTCTTTCATGTGATTTTATCAAGTGACAAAGCCAAATGCAGAAGTGCCCAAAAAATGTCAACTTGAGGCTTGCTCTAAAAGTTCCACTTTATACTATAAAGCAGAAATCAACATGTTTACAGCCTGATACAAAAAAACAAAAACAAAACATGTTTAGTCTCTACAGATAATTTCCCTCTTCATGAGTGTCTGTAGTTGAATTTTTATATAACTTGCTTGTTAGCGTTATGCATGATTAGGGGCTGGTCACTTTGAGTGCGACTAGCTGTTAGCTGTCTGCTATGCACAGCCCCTCCCTCCACACTCTCATCCAAACTGTGGTCACTTCTTGCTCCAAAATACCAGAGATGGCGACTGCAGAAATGCTAAACTCGAGGCTTCAAAACGGGAGTCCACAAACCAACGGCAATGTCACTGTGACCGTGCTGTACTCCGTTATTTGTACAGTCTATGTATTTTACAGACGGGTCTGCTTGTATACAGATTTGTATATAAGACTTGAGTCTTGAAATTGTTCCTCTCTTTTCTTTTATCCCATTGACTTGCATGGGTTTTCATCTGGTTTGTTTTTTTTAAAGCCACTTTCACCCAGCAACCACCAAATTCCATATGCTACCTCGGGCTATGCCACCAAACACTGACCCCTGCTTGTTTTTCTGTCTGAAAGGCGGGAAAGACTCTGTCTGAGCTGAGGGTACCATTGTTAGGTCTTATTTATTTTTTTAAGCCTATCACACTCAATTGCTGCCATCATGGACATTTAAAACAATTGCTTTTCTCATACTGACTACAAAAACGCTGCACAGGAGCAGAACTGAGCACTTAAGTTTGTTCTGATATGAAAATTATCAAAAGTTTGTTCTGCTGATAAGGGAGAAATGTGCAACATGAAGATATTTTGATATACACCCTCAACTGCCTCTGACACACAAACACACAAATGCACACACACACTGATGAGCCACTGATTATAAAACAAAAATCCCCTTTGATAGTGTGAAAAAAATAATGACTGCTTTCTCAAGTAATTCTTCATAAAGTACGCTTGAGATTGAGACATCCAAGCCACTGTGGATGAAATCATCTATGTCATTAGGATAAATGTCTGCATACTGTAGCTGATTGTTAGCCAGGCCCTCCCTCATACAGTATGTGAACAGTACATTCATTGGGCATCAGGCTTGATGAGCAATAACATGGAATGGTAATCGCGAGGCTGACCCGATATGAATTCCCACACAACCACCCACACGTGCACCCTGATGTCTGCCAGCAGCTGTGGAATCTGGAGTTTCTTGCTCATAGTAAATCGCACGAAACATAACGCAGGACAACTTCCACTGCACTCCACGAAACAGCAGCCACTCTAACGCGGCTCTGTTTTCATTGTCGGGAGGCCTCAGGGTACATATTTCTGTAATTTGGCTTTTATGCTCAGCAGTTTTGCAGCTGTGATGACATTTGGGTGTCGCCCCCCTGTTTCTCACGGTCTTGCTGCCAACGCTGCTCCGGCCGCTGGTCGGCAGCCAAGGCTGAGGTCTGTGTGTCAGCCCCCACTTCTTGTGTACACATGCACACTGAAAGAAGGTGCTTTAGAAAAAATATATTCCTGGCAATCGAGTTAACCACAGTGGGCTTTTTTTTTAGGGTCAGTTTGCCAAACCGTAGCTCAATGGATTAAAGGGGAGGAAGGGTGTCAGAACTACAGCAAACTAAGGAGGTTCAGTGCATGCACGATCTTTCCATAACGAATAACAATGTTTTTATCGGAGACATTTCAGCTTCTGGCTGCTTTTAACAAACTGAGGTATGCAGCCTGCTGTGATCCTATTGTTATTTGCCTTCATTCGCATGAAACATTTTTCTGTGTGGTTATCTCTGTAATGGTCTCTTATCCTCTTATTAACTTAAAAATGGATGTCCATCTTGGGCTAATTTTAGCGCCGTCTTATACTGAGCATCAGATATAAGCAGTTTTACTCCAAATAATCAATTTTCTGTCATGTCTTCCTTTATAAACATACATTTTAAATTATTTCCTGGTTGGGAGGGACCAGTTGGAAGGGAAGGAGGGAACAGGTTTGGATCTCGGGGGGGAGATAATGGTGGGTGTTCCCCATGCTCGCCCCTGTCTGCTTGTTCTCAGCTGTCCTCCCGGAAACCTCGGTCCAGCTGCTGCCCATTACACCAGGAATGTATCCTTGGGTCAGATGCCAGGAGTGTGGTGGCACATTAATAACAGAGTGACCACTGGCCCCGGCCACTTGTGAGTTATTAACATGGCACACTCAAGTCCTTCCCATGCCCCCGTGCTCCCCCTCCTTTAACCGCCCACTCTGACAGCAGCTGCCGGACTCTCGGCTTCCCAGAGTCAGGGAGTGTGTCAGCATGTGTGTGTGGGTATGTGTGTATGTGTGTTTCAGGGTGGGGTGTTTATGGGGTCAGCGTATCCGATTAATTGGTCAGATATGCATACCTTAGGCTGATTTGTCTAATCGCTGACACAGTTGGGACTTAATGTCGGGACAAAAATGCTATAAACATTATGAGCAGTCTCAGCTGCAGTTTATTTATAGCCCTTCAATCAACCAATCAATCACTTAGTGAACTGAATGGTTATTTTGTACAGTTCATAAAAGAGAAATAAAACAATAGATAAGAACAAACATGAATTACAGTACATACAAATATGTATTTATGTCGAAGGCAGAACGGAATCTCTGTAAACTAGTAGTGGAGAGTAATAAACGTGACTGGATGCGGTTGTGAATGAAACTAGACGTTTGCATGGGGTGCACTTCCTGTCTCTGTGCCATCAAAGGTGAGGGAAGGAAGCTCTGAAGTGCCTAGTCTGAGGATCAAAAATAATTACTCTCATTTTTTAAGAATACACTCTCAGTATGAAGTCTTGGGTGAATGTACATCGCAGATGTTACAAGTCCTCTAATTTTCTCTGATCACACGGACGTGAACCATGCTCACCATTGTTTGAGCTAGCTTGATTGGCACAATTTAAGGACTCCACTCATGTGGCTGCATATGAGCCCAAGAGTGTGTTACAAGGCCCAAAAGCTCGTGAACCTCCAGTTTTTCTTCACATAATCTCTCCACATATTCAGGCAGTGAGCACCTGGGTGGATCGTTTTGGCCCTAATGATATGGCCTGACAACAAAACAACCCAAAAGGTACTTGAGGAAGTTTTTTTGAGCCTGGGCCTAATTACAACACGGGACAAAAAAATCAAACCGCCCTGCACTTAATTGGCTTCTTTTCTTTCTTGGTCCTATACATAGCCATTCAATCATGAGATGGAGGCAAACAAAACCCTTGCTCCCTCCTTGACCCAAAACACTCTCTAATTGCCACTGCATGGTCAGCTACAGCTGTATGTGGACTATCCTATAGTGGAGCATCCAAGAGCTCCAGACAGCGGATATATAGATCATGCATACATATAGATGGCGTATCAGAGGGGGAAATGAAAAATGGAATATGCTCACATCCAGACCTGAGGCTAAAACACTTTCACTACTTGAAGTCACACAAAAAACATGAGCTTTGTCAACAAGATAACAAAAACAAAAAAGACAGGAAAGGGGTTGGCATGTTTTTCTGGCTCTGACCACTTCCACTGCTGCAGTGAAGTATGTCATGCTCTCATCTGCCCTCTAGTTTCTTGCAGACAGAAATGTGTGGTTTCTCTGCAGAATATGATTATGTGCAGCTATGTGTGGCTTCATGCATCTGCTGTCAGGGGTCATGACCCAGCACATTCACACATGTGGCATCTGCACGTCGGTGGCATGCCAGAGCAGCAAGACGACCGGTGCAGCACATGCAAACAGACACAGGCGAGGACACGGTATGACATCCATGCATCAGGTGGCAGACTGGCCCTTTGGCATCTTCTAGGAGACGCTGGCAGCCATTAGTCAATGCGCCATGACAGCCTTTTGCAACTTTTCTAAATGGCAGAGCTGAAAAATTTGAAAGATGTGAAGCCAGGAAAATGAGAAGAATAAAAACATCTTGCAATACTTCTATGTGTGGATCTCTATTAGAGGATATGCAGCTTTCAATCACTCATTCAGCTTTAATGAATTCCATTCATAGTGGGACAAGTGGAAGAGCTGTCAGTGGATGTGTGTGTGTGTGTGTGCGTGCGTGTGTGCATGCCTGCGTGCATGTGTGTCTGGGCCACATTGAGGCCACCATGTGGGACCCTCTTTTCACTCTCTTCCCCTCGCACGGCTGCTTCTAATCTCTGACCCCATCAATAAGATGCATTCAGAGTCCATCAAACAGACGAGCTGCTGCACAGGCAGCCGCGCACCGCTGGGGGGAGAACCATGGGAAACACTCTCTTAATTGTCCCCCTAACCTTTTTAAAGAATATTAAGCTGCATTAGCTGACCATGAGCCTTTCTTCGTGCGGCTTTCTTCTAGAGAAGGCTACAGCAGCCCACTCAGCCAACAGGCCATTAAACGTGACAGGTCTTTGTGAAGACTAGAGAGACAAACTCCCAGGAAAGTGCAGCCAAGAAACCCCTGTTTAAGAAAAGGGAGGCTAACACTTTAGCTAGCCTCATGTCTGGTTTGTATCAAACACTCTGTGTTGCCTAACTCACTCCAACAGCCACAGACCTATTAGGGAGTGTTAAGCATCCCGGCGGAGTGAGTCTATACGATTATATGCCATAACTCAGTCAGGGTCGATTTGAAGAGACACAACAGTCACATGAGAGATGAGACTTTCCAAATTTAGTGATGTCATTGTTGCATTCATTTGCATCTTCTCCTTGACAGTATAACATATTTAATTTGGTGGAAAAACAGCTTAATTTTCCAATGGGCTTATACAATGTATTAAAGGAGCAGTTCACCCAAATGACAAACCAAAAAAAAGCACATTTTCTCACTCTAGGTGCCTAACCACCTATGATTTCCTTTAATTTACATACTGTTAAAATGTCGGATGACCACGTTAAGCATAGTAAAACCAAGAACAGACCAGAACAGAGTGGGCTCATCGGGAGAGGAGATGGGGGCTAAAACGACCTGAACTGAGGGCTTCAAAAGAGGCCAGTATGAAATAAATAAGTAGTTTTGTGAACTGTGAACCATGCAAATATATTTCAGTATAGGATTTGTTGATGATTTGTTAAATAATTTGTTCTAAGTCCCTGACCAGCCTTTCTCTGGGGCATGGGTATATTGGCCATCACACTAGCCACATTAAGATTTTAGGAACTTAGAGTAGGTCTGCTTGTCTCTTATTGCATTAAAGTCTGAACTCTGGGATTGGAATGGCAGAGCATTCAGGAAGGTTTATATTTAGCAGATGAATACAATATAAGCCAAGAGCAAGATGCATAAAAGCATCAAAGGAGATGAAAAACAAACAAAATATCAATAATATTTGTTTGTCCAAAGTGTTGAAGATAAAGCTTTTCCAAGTAAGATTGAACCTAAAAGAAATATAAAAACATAAACATAAAAATGACTAATTATGAACACGTTGCCCTTCTCCTTCTCTCATCTCTTAACCTTAAACACATATAACCAGTGACTTAAACACATTTACTCCTCACCAGATGTAGGACTGACTGCTCTTTTACAAATGGAAAAGCTTCATTTCTTCCTTCGTTTCACTCATTCTGTGTCTAAACTGCTCGTTGTGACCTTATGACATCATTACTCAAAAACATCAGCAAATGCAGTCCCCTTGTCGGGTCCTGAAAATGGCATATGTTACATAGAATGGGCCCTCCATTAATCAAAAGCAGTTAGGCACTAAATAGGCAGATCCTGGATGTGGAGGCAGAGCGACAGGTCCTCCTCCTCACCCAAACAACCGCCGCAGCTCATATCAGCCCACAGAAAGGGGATTCATCACCTTGTCATTCTAAAATAATAAAAAGAGACAGAGTTTCAGCGCAGGCTGAGGGGGATTGCAATGAATGTGCGCGTTTGTGCATGTGTGTGTCTGCGATGCAAAGAGAGCGTGCACCGATGGTCAGGAATGGGTGGGGCCTTCTTGTTGGCGACACAAAGCCGTTGCTGTGCAATCAGCTCGGTGTAAAATCACTGTTCTGTGGCCCTCACAAAGGCTCACAAAGGCAGGGGGCTGGTGGCTGGGGCGGGAGTGCGGCAACACAGCTGTGAGCAGGGCCTACACATCCCTGCTCAATATGGGCCCTCCTCACATCTGTAGCAGCTTGGCCCCTGCTTCCGCCACGTCCCAGGACAATGGAGACCCTCGGCAGACCCCTTTGTTGCAAACTTTTTCAGAGTTCCCTTTTAGCCTAAATCTTAAATATTTCATTAGGCCTCCTTCGCCCCGCTCCCTTTCTTTCATTCCTACAGTTTTGAAGAGCATTGCCAGGGCCTCTAGTCTTAACCCCCCCTTCCCTATAGTGACGCCCTAAACAACAAAAGGTTTTTTCTAAAACCGTTTGGAACCTGCTGTTACTCAAAAACAAGCAGTGTTTAAAATTAAACACAGACAAACGCACTCTCGTAGTTATAGCTCTTGCAATAGTTAAAAGATCGCAAATCTGTTAATTGTCTTCTCAATTTCCCCTTTAGATGAAATCAGTATAATGTCTGTTGGAAATTAGCATGTAGTTTGTTTTTTTTAAATATATATTTATAAATATATATTTTCTTATTCTGGTACTATTCTCAAACTGAAGTAAACTCCCATTTATTTTCCTGTATTGCATTTTATAGCCTATATCCACAAAAGTCATGAATGGTGTTTAGTCACCATTTGCTCATGAATGGTGTACTGTCTGTCTGTAATTAAAAGTCTACTAGTTTACTAGTGACTGGTAACGCATCCATTTAAAGTACAGATGGCTGAGTGAAGTAATTGAAATGTTAAATCAGTACTTCAATACATAGTACTACACTACACAGTTCCCAAGTGTATTTACATTTTTAGAGAGTATTTGAGTACATTAAATCTGATAATAAAAGTTGAATAATGGAATGTTAATTGGAATTCAAATATATTCATGACATATGGTCAGATTAGCAACATTGAGTGTCATTATTGAGTGTTAAGTCACAGGCTGATCGCTGTATAGAAGGGCCACACATACACGTCATGTATAGAAGAGGTGACCAAACACTCCCATCCAAATATTAAACACTAGTTAATAACTTTTCCGGCCCTGCAGCAGAACTTCTGTCATGATGGATAAAAAGGGCTGAAAGGGATTTGTCTTTATGCTAAGCTTTAAACTTGCATGATTGGACTGAATGACAAAGAGAGGCTTTTGTCACAAAAAGAGGAGAAGGGTGGGTGGGGGGGGGGGTTGATTTATCCAACACTTTAAGAGACCCTAATGAATAATTCAGTGTTATCATTCAACTTGATGCTCGATTATTATGTTTTTCTTCTTTCTTCACACGTGAGGGACCCCAGCAGACAGGGGGTATCATGCAGGGGCACCTAGGGGGAAGTAATGCGCGCACAAGGACAAAACAAGAAAGGCTGCAGTGCAGTCACTGCGCTGTCAGTTTGATAAATATAATGTGTCACCAATTAAAAACTCATTGCCATTCTTTAATTCAGCCAAGGCCTTGTTAACCGCTGCCTGGCAGGGAGGCTGCCAGAGTGGCTACAGCCTCTGCGACCAGCACCACCATAATAGAGGCCCCTGCTTTCCCATCCTTTTAATACCATGGCCCTTTCCTTTGGCATGTAAATAAGACATTCATTCGGCAGCACTTTTCCGATAGAAAGAAATGACCATCGATGTCTTTGATTTTCATCTTTTTTTTCCCTGGGAAAACAAAGAATTCTATAGTTTCAGATTTTTATTCAAAAAAACCTTTTTGGGCCTTTCTTTGGGGGCATTCTCATGGTAATCATGTTGACTCAACTTTGTGCAATGTGGCTATACAACACATATGAACCCTAGCAGGAGTCCATTACAGAAATACCATTTAGCAAGCTGTTTCTGTGAGAAAGTCAAACGTTTAAGGGGCTTTTTTGTGCCAGTCGGGGACGAGGGTCCCGGAGAAGCAGCAGGAGTCCTTTGGAAACTTCACTGAAACTAAAGGCCTCTTACGTCTGAGATACTTCACAGCTGAAGTCGAAAGTGTTGAAAATGCAGAAAAGCAGGTTTTCCTAAACAATGTCTAACTCCTTGTCAGCCGTGACTGCTGCGCTATTTAGCAACTTTCTTCTCTGACACAGGATAAGTAGACGTCACTGAGCCACACAAACCTATCTTGACACAAATATTCATAAGCAGATCATTTCATGAATGTTTTTAAATACTTTCATGTGACAGATATTGCTGTGCTATGGGCTATGACCAATTATGTACAACTGCAGCAAACAATCACCTAAATTACAATTTAATGTGTTTGTCGTTAGAAATTTCCCTCTAGAACACATACGATCTTATGATGTCCTTGTTAAGGCATAAAAACAACTTGGCTAATCTCAGGGAAAGATCATTTTTTTGGGTTAAAATTACCGTTTTATTAAGGTGATTTAAATAAGGTGGTTAAAATAAATCACTGTTGAAACCAGAATGATTGGTGATGTTTTTTATGTTAAAAGGGAACCTTGTAGAAAAACAAAGCTAAAGTTATTTTTTTTTATTTTTATGTGCACTTTATTCGGTTAATTAGATTATTATTTATTAGATTAAAGGAACAATGTGTTGTTTCTGGTGGCATCTAGTGGTGAGGTTGCAGACTGCAACCAACTAATCAATCAATAAGTAGTGTGGCCGTGGAAGTCACAAAAAAATAAAAATAAAAAATAAATAAATAAAACAAAAGGCCATCTTGTTTAGAGCAGGTGCTTGGTTTGTCTATTCTGGGCTACTGTAGAAACATGGCGGTGCAACATGATGGGGTGAGAGAGGGAGACCCGCTCCCAGTGTAGAAAAAAACAGCTTAACAACAATAAACACAACAAATCTTATTTGGATTAAATAATATCTGAATTAAAACATACTTATTACATTCTGTTCCAGTACATGCCACTGAATGCTGCTAAATTTTACACACTGTACCTTTAAGAAACACAGTTTAGGCATAGTGTGTCTTCAAATGTGTGGCAAAACAAATAAGAGAATTAGCTGAACTGACAGGATAAAAGGGCTCTAGAGACCACAAAGAGTTTGCTTCTCTTTCCACGTATCTACGTGGTTTGTTGAGTCAGAGTTTCTGTCTCTCACACACCTTCTGTGTGAGACATTGTCCCGTAAGCAGTGGGAAAGAATCCAGATTTGGAAACAATTCTAAGCAATAAATTGTAGGAATTCAGAGGTCACGGTCCTTATAATTCCCAATCTCTCAATGTCCCTCATCAAGCCCATTTGGACGGCGATGTCGGAATGCAAAATATTCCATTTGACACCAAAGAACTTTGTCATCCTGGAAACATTAAAGCCCAAAACAGAATATAAAAAGAATGAAGTATGACCATTTGAATGAGTGCAAGTCTCCCTCTTCAACCCCCTACATCCCACCACTCGCCCTCCTCCCCCTTGTCCTCTCTGCCCGCTCATTATCCCTGTCACACGGGACCAGGGCCCACTTGGCACAGGCTTGTGGACTTAATTGAATTAGACATACCCGCTTGTTTAGGCATTGTGTGGTGGCATGAGAATCTCCCAGCCATCTCTATGAAGGCAGAAGAAAAGCGAGGCATCGGCAACACTTGTCGGAAGATCTGAGAGTTGGACATTCTCAGGGTTGGAAGGAACGCCGCGAAAACGAAGGACCACCAGTCTCACATTGTCCCCCGACTCAGTACCAAGTGCAGAGTGGGACCCGTCCATGGGTGTCACTTCACTTATCCCGGAGGTGTGGCAAAATCCCTGCATTTAAACTCTGAAACCCATCCAAAACTACACTCCTAACAGGAAAAGATACCAGTGAGATATTATTCATTTGCAAAATGCATTTGACACCGGACGGGTCATTACATAGTTTAGAGAGGAATATCCAACCTGACTTTTGATTCAAATTTAGATAAGTATAAATCAATAAATGCTTTTCATTCAAGTTTTTCACTCTCTTTCTTTTAAAATAAATAAATATAAAAATAGATCAGTTGAGTCCAGATAAACATTAGGGATAAATAATACCCCAATAGATGGAGAACGCCTGAACCATGATCCATGATATGAACCATGATCCCAAATGAATGTAAATTATAGAGGAGAATCATTTAAATCAACTCAGGAGATCAAAAGATGCAAGACAAAAATGTGGGTTTCTTTGATTTGGGTTGCATCCTTGCAAATCCATGCAAAAAAATAAACATGCATGCTATTTAGAAATGTTCAAGTGATTTTTTTTCCACAATATTGTTCAGTAAAACATTGTATTTGTGTGTACCTATGCTGAAATTGTCTGTATCAGCTGTGGTCCTCATGGGCTTCCAATTCCATTGGATGCAGCTCTTGACACAAGCGACAGCACTCACTGTGCCAGCTTAACCCTCTGACTTCTACCTTTTCCAGCCTCAGAGTTGCCTTTAAAGTCAAGAGTCAGTCACTTTCTGATTGGAGTTCTTTTTTCCTCTTTCTTTTTTTTTTGGCTTAAAATGGAAAGAAACCTCCTCTAATGTGATTGGCCTTTTCCATTTATCCGTACGGGGTCTAAATGGAGGCGCTACAAGGGGATTCCTAGGCGCTGTCACTACATAACGTCACCTCCCTAACCCCAGGGGTCAGGGCCAGATTGACACCATAACCCACAGCCCTGATCCTGCTTCAGCCTCTTTAGAGGTGCGCCCGGCCGGCAGTAATACAGCCCGCACTTTATTCATTTGGAGATCAGCCAAGCTGAAAAGATAAGCTCTGAATAATTGGAGCCCACAGACCACGGAGAATCCGACGGGATCTTCGAGTCTTTAACTTTCTCTCTCTCCCTCCGCCTCTCTCTGCACCCTCTTACAACTGGAGGACACCCCTTGTTAGATTCAGTCAGCCAGATGGGCAGAAGAGGAGTGGGATGATCTGCGCTGCTTTAGTTAGAGGGATGACACTGGCTGTAGGGACCTGTCACTCACAAGGAGAGTGAATGTGGAGCTTAATGAATCCTCCACAGCCACCAGTGGACAAGACACAGCTCTGTGTGGACACCAGACAGCCAGACAGTACACCATCCTGCCTTCTTTTCATCCTTTTTTTGGGGGTCTCTCCAATGGCCTCTTTCATTCTGTCTAAGAGAGAGTCAATATTTAGTGTACTCCACTGGCAGTTCATTTGATTTTCATGTGATTTAACTGGAATCTTGGCTTTAATTTCGAAACGAGTACGTTTAAGGCCAAAAAAAAAAAAAAAAAATCATAGAAACTTGGAAAAACTAAATCTTTCTGGGTGGCATACAGGGCATTTTGAAGACAAATTGTCATGAGCTACTGCCTTATAAATATCCTCTCGAGACAAGAGATAACTCGTTAATAGAGCAGTCAAATCTCTCTGGGAGGTGAGACACTGGAAACAATAACTCATGAGAACGAGGCGGTTTGCTACTGTGGCTGCTGCAGTTAATCATCCCTCTGTCAAATTAGCATTCCTCCAGCCCCGCATGGAAGACACCATGGCAGATAGATCGTTAGGAGGGCATCGTTAGCTGCACTGCGCAACAAAAGGGCTAGCAATGGGGAGGCTGCAGCTATACTGGTAATGTCAGGTCCCAGGTCAGCTTGGTCCAGAGCCAGTGGAAGCCCACGCTGCGCTTTGCCTGTCCGGTGTTGTCATAACAGAGAAGTTTTACTGTATGAGGCCTTAGGAGAGACAAGACCGACTGCAGCCTCCCGAAGACAGACTGAACAACAGGACCACACACTCGTCTCTTATTAGCACCATCGGCAGTTGTGGTTTTCTCCCCTTTCACATGTTCTGACATGGACTCACTTGGCGTAGCAACAAGTAGCGCAGCGCAGCTTACGGTAAATGCCAGAGGGCTGGGAGAGTTCCTTCCAAAATGCAATCTGTTCAAGATTACTTTACTGTACATCTGTCTAAATCCCAGTAAACAAATACTGGAATTCACATATCAAAGAAATCGTTGGGTTCTCTGCGACAGTGCAACTCAACTCGCTTCTCTAAAATACAGATTGCATTAAAAAGCTCATTATTAAACATAATTACTGTTATAAATCTGTCTCTGTTCTTTCCATATGTTTCATGACTATTTGTGTGCACGCCCCTGTTAATGACGGCTAAAAGGTGTTGACTGTGCAGCAATCAGTATCAGCATTCATCCCAGAGACTTATCATCCAGCCGTGTCCCCCCTTTGTTAGTCTGTACTTGAGAGAGGCCAGGCATTGTGAAACATAATAATCCTGATTATTACAATAACATCAGATACCGCACACAAACTCGAATTGAACCAAATGGCATAACAGGCTCGGACAAATCTCCAGCCATCAAGTCAAGCAAAATATTTTTTCTGCCCAGTCACAAGGGCACATTGCTTCCTGTCCTGGAGACAGTGTCACCCAATGGCTCCTTGTTTTCCATCAACCTTGTTTCCTGTGTTACAAGGCACGTTATTTTATGAGGCACATGCTGTGGGTACAATATTTAAAATCAAACATGTTTTTCAGCAAGGCAGTGCTGACAACATTCATATAACTTGAACAGAATTTGAAATTATCAGGAATTCGAGCACCAGTTCATCTGTGGCCCAGGCAGAGACATACTAATGACAAAAATGATCAGGATTTATTAGTGGTTCATCACGATCAGACTACATACATCACTCTATATAACAGAGCTTTCAACGGGTATTGAGTTGATTTATTTATCAACAACAACAGATAACTTCAATTTCATTTGTCACATAATATGCCATATTTGGTTAGTTAATTACAATCATTTTTACTTTGGCTCTTTAAGTTTGATTTAAGAGTGTCTTAAGACTCTTACTTTAATAATGTTGAATTTGTAAAGTGTCCTTTATCTTCTTTAACCATCTGAAATGGAGTGAGTCATGAATAGACTAGGCAGCTGAAGTGGTCCCATATTATAAATCAATGACGGTTTGTAATTCTCTTCATTTAAACAAAGGGCAAATGAATAAAAACCCATTAAGATGACATGTGAATTGGCAAACAAACTGTTTAATTTGTGTCTGCTGTGTGAAGGGGGCTTTTCCGTCCGTGGACCTGGGGGCAGCCCAAATTTACATCTGATTGGAGTTTAATGGTCCATGGCCACTTTACTGCACGATCACTATGGCGACCAAGCTTTTCTCAAGATTTTCAA
This sequence comes from Lepturacanthus savala, assembly GCA_030544235.1. Taxonomy (NCBI): domain Eukaryota; kingdom Metazoa; phylum Chordata; class Actinopteri; order Scombriformes; family Trichiuridae; genus Lepturacanthus; species Lepturacanthus savala. The sequence continues at coordinate 16,304,743 of CM060480.1, forward strand.
CAGACTAAAATGTCCTTTTTTTTTGTCCATTTGAAATGTGTCATGCGAGCCAAATGGGGCTGGGGCTTGTATGTATCAATTTGTTTCTGTTGCGGGGCCCACACTAGCCCTGCAATGAATATATGGGCCATTGAATCCCGGCACACAATGGCCACAGCTGATGCGGTTGCCACAGAGACACGCCCACACAAAGGCTCGGAATGATGACATATGGTCCAAACCTGCCCAGTCGGTGGACCCCCAATAGGCCGACTGCATTGATGGACAAAACCCTGCGTTAGCCATTTATCTGTGCCCACTCATTTCATGGTAAGATAAACTTTTTATAAAGTTTCCCCAGCCCATGCACAAGAAGTAAACGGCTGGTGAAAAAGCCACCATGTAAAGTGGGGGGAATTCATCATTAAGTGATTAACAAAGGCTTCTTTACCACCTGCTTCTACATTAATACAGACATTAAAGGCCTCCCTTTTTGTTTAAGGTGAAAGAGAAGAGACTGAGGCAAAAAGAATTAACTTAAGGACGTAATAGAATGAAGCATATGTCAATATGTGACTTTATTTCTGTTGCTGCTGATATGAGCTACATCCATTGAAAGACAAGTTTCAACATCTATATGTTGGGTTTAATAAATTAAATACTTTCATCAATTTTTGGACAGGAATTGTAGTTAAAATTAAAGTTATTTAATAAACTTTTTATCAACCAGATTTTTTTAAATTGGTTAACTTATTTAAATCTTGTATTCTTATGATGAAAATAATCTCTGTATTATAATTGGTTTTAATTCTAATATAGTTTGTTCACACCGCCAACAAGCATATTTAAAGGGGAAAAAAAGGAGTAAAACAGATGTCATCATTTTGTAATCACAATCAACCCGTGTTGTTAGTATAAAAGAACTCTCCTTTTAAAATAATCTAATGGGGGGGATACAAGGACAGGACCTCAAGAAAAAGGTAGGATACAAGTCCAGAATAAGCATTAAACCCAAGTAAAATTCATTTTTTTGCTGTGTAATTATATATGTGCATGCACACACAGGTAAACAGATTTAAATTTATAAATATACCTTATTAATTCAAAGATGGATAGGGAATTATAGTGTTCAAACCCTAACCTATCTCTTGAGGGAGAGCGGTGGGCACCCGCTCAACACCCAGGAATTATTGGGTGCTCTAACCACCTAAGTCCAACCCTGAATACTGAATGACAAGCAGGGATGTAATATATACCATTTTACAGTCTTTGGTATGACCTGGATTGAACCACCAACCTCATAGTCTCAGGGCGGACAACATACCACAAGGCCACAGAGCTGGTAAAAATAGCCTAATGCATGCATACACACGCACGTACACACTCCCACCAACACAGGGATTAAACACTAAATAACTTTACAGGAACTGAGTCATGACCAGATCCTCATTAAGCCTTGATCTTAAAAATCACGCCGGTTCAGATTACTGTTGTGTTTTTCTTTGAAATGTCTAGTCGTAGGATAATCTTTATTGTTAGTCCTCATGGCATTTTTATGCTATCTTAGAAAGGAGCAATGCATTTTGTAAATTACATATGTAGTTTTATAATTTATGAAATGTCATATATTTTATAGATGTCTGCTAAAAACAGGAGGCTCTGAAAAGATGTGTTACAGGCACAAAGGCATTGAAGAAATAGCCTCTTTGACTAAAATTCATCACTTCAGCTTTTTGTGAGAAATGCACAAACACTGTATTTTCATTGTCATAGATGTATTTTATTGGAAACTTAGATGATTTAACTTGTCTTATATGGGTTTTCTGGGTGTGTTTTTCTTACCAAATTAGCAAGATGTTCGATCTAATGAGGAACTTTAAGATAATCCGTATGAGACCAACTGGGGAAGTCCCTCACGGGCATTTAGGGTAGGAGGTCAAATTCCATCAGGAAAGACAAGCAGTGTGTGAACAAGACATTCAAGAGTTGACCTGATTCATTAGTCACTACTGAAATATGTGATGATGTCAGTCCAGGCTTTGTGTGGTGGGAGGGCTGTTATGGTCCATATGGGGGCAACCATTCACTTAAGGCAGCGCAGATGCTCTACTTTTAACACACACGTAGAGACATGGAGACATCTTATCTGGAGCATTAAAGGGCGGGTTCACAATTTTCTTTTTTAATCCATATATTTATTCAATGTTCTTTATAAAAACTGCAAGAAAATATATTTTGAACATTGAACTCAAGACAGACAAGCAAACACAAACAATAGAAGTTGGGTTTACAATTTCTTAAAACAATAGTCTGTAGCCCAAATGAACATTAAAATAGGTTTCTCTTGATATACTTCCCCTATAATTCCTCTTTTTCAAAATGTCCATTAGAAGGTCCCTTCATAATGAACTTACAATGTATAAATTCACGTCCCATAACTTTGTCATGATAAAAAAATAAATAAATAAACTTTGACAATGGAAGTGATTTAGGGAAATATCCACAAGCCCCCTCCTGTGCAAAAATACAATTTAAAGTTTATCTGAAGTTACTATGAAGCTTCAGATACATGTATAAATTAGTCCTATCAAGTAATATCTTTCAACATTACAGTCATGGTAAGTGGTGTGAAGTGTGTGAGAATGCATATAGAGCCAGGGTGTGCAACACTCTTCTTTTTACTTCCACTGATTGGTACCTCAAAAAACCTTTGGTTTGTGTTGCTTTATCATTATATGTCATGTTTAGCAAAATAGCTATAACATGCAAATAACTAGTCATGGTACAGTTGTTAAAATTATACATTGTTTAGGTGATTAGACGTTTGTTTGTTTTTTTAGATTAGCACATTTTTCTGACTAATCATCAATTGATGCTAATAAAAAAATAATAAACAACAAGCCCTAATCAGTACTTTTAAATCAGTCTATTCTGATGTTTATATTCGAGTTCAACTCATTGGAAAAAGGGTGGCGTGCATTCTCCGGGTTGGGGTGAGATCCTGCCTCTTGTTCATAAGTGAGGGAAGGATCAACAGGTGGATCAGCGAAGCATCAGCAGTGATGACGATTCTGCTTAGGCCTGTTGTGGTGAAGAAGGAGTTGAGCCAAAAGTAAAAACTCATGATGAGGACATGCCTCGGGATCCCCCAGGAAGGGCTGGACAAAGCTGCTGCCCCCACAACCAGCGGTAGAAAAGGATGGATGGATGGATAGATGGATAGATAGATGGATCTTTTGTAAGTTATATAAATCTTTGGGAAGTTCCTGAAAAGAGTTTCTGAATTACTATGGAAGATATCACAACTGCTCTACCACACAGACATAAACTAACCCTGTCTCCTAGAAATTATGTTTACATGCTGCTAAATTGCAACAGAAAATATGTTTTGAAGGAAAAATACTGATGCCAAAATTATATTATCAGTTCCTTTAAAACATTTAATTATATTTGGCATGTCTGGCAAGAAAAACCTATACACTGAATGTATGAGTAAAGTGTTTAGTAACATTTCTGTGTGTGTGTGTGTGTGTGTGTGCGCGCGCACATGCATAGAAGGTTGCACACACACACTGCTTTCTACAACCATGTGTACTCTCCAGAAGGCAGGTCAAGCCAAAGTGTCAGCTGATGACAGCTAAGGTGACGGGGTGTGAGTGAGACCCGGATGGAGCTCTCACTTGGTTTGATTTGGAGGTGACAGGTCCCTCTCGATATGACCTGTCTATTCCCTGATTTCACCCCAGCCATCCGCCCGTCTGTCCCCTGCATGGACGCCTCCATTGACTGCTGTCAAAGAGCAGGACCTGGAGGAGAACATTACCCTGGGAGGTCAGAGACCCCCAGGTGACCCGATGAAGCCCACTCGAAACACTTCAACGAACAAGACCAGACCTGTTTTCAACTGACCCTATGCAGTCCAATCAGGAGCTGTCAAACTGGTAACAGTGAGTAAACAGACTGTGAAATTTCAAATGAATTACAGGCTCAGCATCCGTCTCAATCAAGCAGGCTTTGAGTACTCCAGTCCTGTTTTAACAAAGAATTTCCCTTGAAGATCCTTATCCTAGTTTTCCTAGACATAGATAGGATTCTGCACCAAAATACGCTGCACAGCTCTCAACGTACACACATGCAGACATTCTCTATGTGATCACATGAGCAGACACAGTTTCCCACACATGTGAACGGGTGCACAGACCCCACCCTTGGACCCCACACTGCACAGCATTATGCAGAGCGCCCTTGAATTCACACAGAGATCTAAAAATACCCGCGAGGGAGGAAATCCCCACATTCCGCAGCATTGGATCTGCACTACAAAGACATCCAAACAATAAGCCTCTCCTGACTCGGAATCATCCCAGACAATATCGGAAGACTGAGGCATCAGAGAGTTGTTTTTCCCGGATAGTCTGTTGTGTCTAGGAGTGGAAACCTCTGACCGCTGCTGCTGACTCATGGCAAGAGGCCATATTTGAAAGAATGGGCTGCACCATGGAATAAACACATACAGGGAAACCATCCTGCATCCACAATGGTACAGAAGCTGATTGCTTAAATGGACAGAAAGACAGTAAAAGACTCAGAAACAGTGATAATACTCACTGTATAGAGCTAACGCTATAAAAGCCTTATGATCACTGGGGTGTTGCTCTGGAAGCGTCCAATACCAATACACTTGGGCTAACCTAACAAGTGCCAGTGTCCAGCACATTAAGGTATTTCCGCATTGGCTTCAGGTTTAATATGTCATATTTGTCTTGGTAACAAATAAATAATTATTAACTTTTAAATGGTTAGGGTTAGGCACTCACAGCACTTGTTCGTATAGAGAATGATTGGTGAAATGCTGGAAAAATCAACAGTGACTTTAATTATGAGACACAGCGAGTTCACACTCATCATTCAGTGGAAACCGCAGGCTTTCCCTTATCTTACCTATAGCTTTATTGTGTTAGTGTTGTCTAAATTGAACTTGTGACTCAAATGCAAAAACCAGAGTCCTGTAGTTTATACTGCAGGCCAAACCAGTTCAAACTATAACATATGTGGTACATCAATCTAGTTTCTCTACTCTTCTTACACTTACTTTTCTTTGCAAAATCTACTGAAAAAAAATAAGAAAAACAATCAAATTCACTCTCTATAAATTAATATATATTAGAGTCCAATTAACCGGTTCAGACTGACTCACCTATAAGTCCTGAGGATCTATGAGGCTTATCGCGTTTCTAATGGCAGTGGGCAGAAGCTGTTCTTTCTCTGGCCAACTTCATCATTCTGTGGGCACTACAGCACCCAGGCCATGCTTTCATGAACAGGGATCCCTCATTTAGACAATGGGGTTTAATGACAACACTTTTATCTGCTGACAGCTTGATGGTCACTGCATCATCAGACTCAAAGGATGATGTTAAAGATACAAGCTATTCATTTGCAGTTAGCTTTGTCTGGGGGAATTTGGGTTGTTGTGGGACAGTATATGAAGGATGAAGAGTTTTTTAAACAGCTTTACAAACAAATATTTAAGGAATTAAAAGCATGTAGTTCATATAATTTCAGTTATGTACAGAAAATATACAACTTTAAGATGTGCCTTTGTATATATATTATAAGGTCTTAATTACATCTTTAAAATAATACTCAAGCAACCTGATTCTGCTGAACATAAAAAAACAATATCTGTAATGAGGTAGATTGTTTTGCCACAAGACACACAGAGACACACTTTACTTTAATGTTGTAATCATCACTCTCCGACAATTCCTGCTATTCAGTACTGATTGTACGATTCCCGTTTGGAATGTGAAACTCCGGACTGAATGAGGATTAAATAAGGCAATGCCATCCCCTTGATTGACAGCTTAACAAAAGCTATGGGGCAGAGTGATTTGTCAATGGGTACAAATCAACACAAAGAACTATTGATTGGCAGGAGAGAAAAGAGGCAGAGGACAATGAGTGTGGCTGTGGGATCTCACCGAAGTGATCAATACTGGAGTTCTGCATGAGGGAGCCATCCCACTCTGTGTTTATACAGTCAGACACAGAGCAAAGATCAGCTATTGTACAGCGGTGTCTGGTGCTGTCAGTCAACGCGGGGCAAAACAGCAGGAGGCGACCGGGCATCCTGCATACACACACACACACGCATTAACACGCTTACACACTCACACACATTAACACACTTACACACACACATTAACACACTCACAGACGTCACCCCCAGCGTTCACAACAACAGGCTGCAGCAGCCACAGGTGTCTTTTACCAGGAAAACATGATGCATCATTTCTTCTGAACAAAACTATGTGGTTGGCTCAGTCGCTTGTGAATTGTTTGTCTCTGACACATCTACGAAAAAGGAGTTGAATAGATTTTTTTTTAAATTTCTAAATAATTTCAAGAGCAACAACTCTTCTCCAAACTCCAGAGTCAATTTACCACTTTTTACTTTATTTTTTGTAGTCTATTGAATATCAAAATATATTATATCACTAATATCAAATCACATATCAAATGTAATGCAAAAACAAAGTTTCATTTCACCTCTTTATAATTGAATTCATCAGTAACTTTCCAGAATCAGATTCTCACAGTTTTTAATTGTAAAAAACTATTAATTAAAATGTTATTTGTTGTAGTCTATTGAATATCAAAATATACCATATCAATATTATCAAACTGCATATCAAATATCAAATATAGTGCTGTCCTTTCACTTCTTTATAATTAACTTCAACAGCAACATCTCTTTCCAGAATCAGTTTCCTGTTTTTAATTGCAAAAACTAAGGAAGTTATAGCAGAGAATCAAAAGACTGCATGCACCAGGACATGTGTGCATGCCTCCATAATGACTAATATCTGTTTTAAAAAAAATCTATGATAAAATGAGACTTATTGGAAAAATCTATACTTTAGGTAGTAAAAAATAGTTGCTATTAAAACCTTCTCTTCCTAGTCTTTTGAATATCAAAGGTAAATGACTACAGTTTTTATGGAAGGACAAGTTACTGAATTTTTAGAATGCCAAAACAAAGTTTCATCTCTCATTCCACCTTTGACGGGTCAGTCGCATTAGAATAGGAAAATGAAATGAGTTATTGGTGTTAAAGATCCCATCTACAGCAAGAGACAGGGAGATGAGTGTCAGACAGCGCCACACCGCCAGACATTCAGAGGTAGGGGTTCCTTCATGAATGGGCTAAGTCTCAGAATAACATGCTAGACAGTGCTCCGTGTGTGTGTGTGTGTGTTTGCCCTGTCCTAATCTTATCATGGGGTCCATGTATTCATCATGAGGCCCAGTCTCTTAAGCTTTCGAGAGCAGAGTCTGGCTGGAGATGAGTGGTGGTGCAGGACGGGTGATCCATCCCAGAGCAATCACTGCAGGACAGAAACACACAAGCAGAGCTGAAGGCGGCTGCAGGGGCACTGTTTACCTTCTGTCAGGCCATTGTTATGCACAGCTAAAAAGCTGTTTGTTATATCGGTGGAGATAAAGGTATGACAGCGGGGTGACTGATGTGTGCAGGGGGAGTCTCAAAGTGTTGAAAGATTATGTGTTCTAAAATTTTACTGTTATGGCAGTGGCTATTTTTTAACTAACACGTGATGAAAATAGCCAAAGAAGATGCAATAAAGTTACAAAGTCATCTGGACACCACAGACGGAAATCCCAGGTACAGGGTGACCCCCCCCCCTTCCATGAAGTAGTCACCCCCAAAAAAATCTTTGTAAATAAATTTGAATATTAATAAATGTTAAATTAACACATAACAAAAGCTCAGCTAAATGTAAAACAATGTGTTTCTTAACACCCCCCCCCCTCGCTTTTCCTTGAAGTGGTTTTGTCCAGATGCTGTTTTCCAACAGACCTGACAGTCAGCTGCAGCTAGTCATGTTGAAGAAACCAATCCATCTAATATGTAGACACCAGGAAGTAATTTATTACACCACTGGTTTAAAATTTGTCCAAAATCAGCCTTTTTAACTGTATGCTGGCTAAATTGAAACCTAATGATCATTTAGGAGCTCAAATGATGTAAGTTACCGTAGCAACAGTGACTAGGGGGAGGGAGGAGGTAACGGGAAAAATGAGTGGAGAGAGGGGGATGTGGGGTGTCCTTCACTCAAGATTTTCATCGTTTTTCCCTTCATTTGTTCATTTGCCTTGTGTATAAATATAAATAAATATGAAACTAATTTTTAATACCATTGTTTAAAACATTTGAACATGCTGAGGGCAAAGGAGACAGCAAGAAGATAGTAGTATAAATAGTATAGTATTTTTTTTTTCATGTCCCATCCAGAAATTACACTCTATGTAGAGTTTATAATATGCAGAGTTTGCATTCTAGACTTTTTTTTTTGCAGGTTATAGCATTTTGTTTCTTACTTTGCAAATTCGGTTGATGATAACAGCTGTGGGACACCTCAAAAGCTTAAACAGATTAAGCTTGATTTACTTTCAAAATGTGGATTCTACCATGGTGCCTTTAATTTTCCCTTGTATCTTTCTCCTCTAGAAATTACACAGGGGCATGCAGGTACCATATCTTATTTGAATGAGGTTTCACTCACATCTTCGGGGAGCTGGCCATTACAAAACTATTTGTGTGTGCGAGTATGCGTGCGTGTGTGTGTGTGCGTGTGTGTGTGTGTGTACCCAGCTGCATTCTCTCCTCCCTTTGCCCATTCTCTGGGCGCAGTTGTTTAGAGAGAGCCCATCCACTTATTGACACTTGTCTCCCCTGCCTCTTGCAGGACAATCCGGGCAATAAAACCCACGAGTGGAGCACACACTGTTCAACAGTTACTATAAGAAAAACAAGAGTAAAGAGGATGAGTGTTTACCTTCCCAGGGCATGAAAGGAGGAAGAGAAAAAGAGAGAGAAAAAAGACAAGAGCTCATCTCATAACTCCAGCTCTCTACCACACGCAGCGCATAAACACACACACACACACACACACACATGCCTGCAAACGTGTTGCAGACTTTTACGGTCCCTGCGTGGCATTTCCCATCAAAGCCCATACATATGGAAACTTAATGCTAAAGAAAGGGGAAAAAACAAGTTGATCTACTGACATGGGAAGGAAGCCCTCGCCATTTTAAAAAAAAAGGTGATCATGGCCACATCTGTTATAAGGATTTGGTCCCAATGTCCACAGAAAGAGACACACAAAGGATAGCGTATATGAGATGGGACCGGTCGCCCGGACATCCTGTTTAGGGGACAATGCCCCCCCCTTCTGCAGTGCTAAAGTGATAATGCCTTTGCAACGGCGCGGCTGTCACCACCTAGCTTAGCCAGGTTTAGAGAGGAGCAGGAGGCCTGACCAAGCGGATAGCTGTCAGGAAAGAAAGCTTTTCAACACCTCCCAGTCAAATATGCTTGTATTTCATTTGCTAAATATAAGACTGAGAGTCACCTTGATCTTCTGGTTAATAATGCGATGGGAAAAACTACACGGGACGCTGACCTTGCTTTTTTTTTTTTTTTTTTTTTTGGTGACGTAAAGAAATAGAGCGACTTACTCCTTTTCCAGAAAACCTTATTTCGAAAATGATTTTGACATTTGCAGCACAAAACAATTACATAGCAGGGGGGTACGTTTTAGTCATGAGTGAAACAAAAGCAGGCAGGAAATGTTTGAGACAGCAGTGATTACTAAAACACTGAAAAGATGACAGTAGATAGCATAGTTGGAAGAAGGAACTAATTACAATGAATGATGCCCATAGCTTTTCAGTGCTGATTGGTTGATTTTATGCAAGCACTCAATGCCAAGGCATTGAGTGCTTGCATAAAAGTAAAAGTCAGGATAACACAATAAAGCCCAGAGGATTATTTCCATTGTGGTCCCTGCAAATTGCTATTTATGTGAAATTCACAAGTAATTCCAATTCTTATATCAAATGCTGAAACCCAAGAAACACTTGATTCTTTGTTCAGTTTTTTTTTTCTCAAAGTGATGGATAAAAGAAGCCTCATATATGTCAATGGTTTTACAATAATAAATACCAAAACTAACTTTCTCACACTGTCACATGTCAACACAGTGCAATCTAATACAGTGTGTTTCCCCCTACACATGGAAGCTGCACAGTACACAGACACATGCAGAAGGAGAGGAAGAGGGCAAAATAAACTCACGCGCAAACAGCAGACAGACGGTGGCATCTTGAAAAGGCATATGAGTCAGATCAACTGCGCAACTTGTGTCAAACTGGGGACATGTCTGGGCATGTGGTGAGACAGAGAGTGATTCACACCACTCACACGAATGCAGCCCGGAAAGATTTCATGCACAGAAAGTGGCTTTGAGTTATCTTCTGTAATTGATTTAAACTTTAATGGAAACTCGGCATTCAGCGAAGAAGAGTTTTCACTATATCCTTTGGACATACTGCGCTTAATCAGCCTCTATCATATTCAACAATTATTTCTTTATTCTGAGCTGTGTCAAGTCAAACTAAATGCAAAGCACGTTTTAGTTATATGGCACAGAAATCAGCACAAATGTGCCTGAGATAGTTTACTTTCTGTGTTATTTGCTGCAGCTCAAGAACACACTGTTACGAATTTCCCTGTAAATATATTGGCAGCTGTGATCGCCAGTATTTTACCATTTTGTCATTAACACGTCATCATTTAATTACTGTAAAAGGTATTACAGTACTTTACAGTTTCATACAGCAGCTACAGCTAATATACTGTATTTTCTGTTGCTATTGTAATTTACATTAACGGTTTCTTATTATAAATGTTATTAAAAAGTTTTTTTCTTATTCATATTAATAAAAACTACCACAGACATACAGCACATTGCAATTTGCTTTTAAAAAAGAAGAAGAAGGTTGGTGTTCCCTCCCTCTCTGCTCCATCGGCAACATGGCAACCATTAGATATGCAAAGTATCCAGGGTTTCACAATCATCAGTTTTGCATCACCATCTGGTTAATTATAGTGCTGCATTTCCCATCATTGTCAGTGTAAACACACTTAACACACATCTGCACTCAGAATAGCATTGTGTTAATTAGAGAATTATGTGGTTTGGTCCCGAGTGTAAAGTATTTTGCAAACTACTGTTTTAAAAAAAATATATTAAAAGCAGCATAAACCTATCGCAGGATAAAACAATCTTATAACGCTCTAAATGTCTTCTGCTATAACTCGGGCTCACACTGGGAAAAAAAAGAAAACGCTAACATTCAGTTAACCTCCGATCGGCTGGGATGACAACATCACACCTGTGTGGATAATTTCAATATGTTTCTCCACTTTTTGTAGACGCCAGTAAACATATGGATGGGATGTGTGGTCTCTGTAACAAAGTGAGATATGGTCTCGTCCATGTAACGTAGCATTAGCATGCTAACAGTCTGTGAGACTTCATGTCCTTGCTGTGACGTCTTTCAAAGTGAAGAAACACCGCTAACACATCTGTCACCCGCCCAGCACGGTGATGTTAAACCAGAAAACTATATGTTTAATACAGTCTACACACACCACGGCACAGGCTATGCTAGCTTTGCTAACTACTGCTGTTTGCTAAGCCTTTTTCTGTTTTCCTGTTGAACATTTGAACATGACACGCCAGGAAAAGAAGACAACCAAACTTGTCTAGTGGGAATGGGTTTTTTTGAATTTTTAACACTTTACCTGCATTTGAAAACCTATATATTGTTAATTTTTGTGTAAAAGGGCAAGAATCAGAAAGAAACGAGAATAAGAGAAACATTTTGAACAATTAGATGCTAGAGAGAGATATTTTAAACAAGGACACCTAACTTAACTTGATGAAATTGAATCACGTTATCACAGTGAACCCCTGTCATGAAATTGTCTTCCTTGTCTTTTTAGTCATTGGTTTCTTAGGCTGGTGTCTATTTTCCCTTTCAGTTTTAATCACAAATAAGTACCTGAAAACAACATCTAGTAACATTTGTATGAGTAATCAATATTGCCTGGAAATCACCTATTACGTTATAAGTTTTAGTACACTTTGGTGTTTTACAGCAACCTGCAGCTCAGAGAAAAAAACAATTAACAACTATGACTTTGGTAGAAGGAGGACTCACTTATTATAATATTACGTAAGTAAATGGTTTAAATGACCTCACATTATTTGTACCAAAAGTACAAAGTAAGTATCAAAAGTAATGTTCTGACATTAAATGTAATTAAATAATGAAAGTAAATGTACAGGTAAATGCTCTATAAAAATGCAAGCAGTCCAACACTGAAAGTTCAGTGCAACACTGAAAGTTTCAGGTTTCCACATCACACTTGTGTGAATTACTTACCAGAATTGGTTTCCAAACTGCGTATTTTTGACGTCATGTCATACTCACATCACTGTTTCCACCAAATTTTGATTTTATTTTTGGAGTACGAAAATGCTTAGTGGGACTTGGAGTGGAGTCGACCTAAAAATACTTATACTGCAACAAAATGCATTACATCACACCACTGCATATCGAAACATAAACTAAATATGTGAAACAACTTCAATTGCCATATGCTTTAGGGGGTGGACTGTTATTAATAATGAAATGCATGAGGGATAAACAAGGTGTAGGTATAGAGCAGGCCACTCTAATGATAGCATTCACTGACATGTAGCCAGGCGTTCAAAAATGATCTTTAAACTGGACTTGCAAGCAGTGAAAATTTATCTAGCGGTGATTCAAACCTCTATATGTGGAGGAACTACCTGAAACCTTTGTTAGTTTGGGTTTGATTTGACAAAGAAGCACACACGATGATGGTGATGTTGATAGCTGCACGAGGCTTCTGTCCCTCCATTGTCTAACATCTGGCAAACAATCTTACAGTATCTAGCCTACTCTTAATACCTGTTCTTGGTTTTGCTCCAAAACGCATCAAAATATAGCATTATTTTACCACATTTAGAAGTGACGGTACCTTACTGTCTGAATTTGTCTGTAGCCTATCTCTTTACAGCTTACAGGTCAGTGCCATCTCAGTTGTTCCTTGGGAAAGTGTTTTACTCATCTCTTAACTCAGGGGGCGATGACACCATTACATTTCCAAGCTGTTTCATTTTCACATCTCCGACATTAGCGCACCATTAGCCTAGTAGAGCAGCCTATTTACCTCTGAGACTTGCTGCTGAACTCTGAACCAGAGTTAAAATAGAACAACAGTTGCCAACGCTGCTGCAGGAAGACAGGGATGCCCTCTCAGATAAACACATAAATGTAATGTGCTCCGATTTTAGGGCAGGGCTCCTACAAGGCCACCTAGGAGGCTGCAGGATGACCTCTAGCCCTGTCAAGAGGACCCTTTACTTTCGCTTGTGGAATCTGCACCAGTTGCAAAGGCTGTAAGCCACAGGCCTCATGCAGTGAAATGGGAGAAGCTGCTGAAAAGCCAAACCTGGCCTCGGAAATACGTCCTGCAGACAAGCAGCGAGGATCAACGGAGCCCGCGCCGCACACAGGCCCTGTGATATTTGATCAGGCCTGACGTGTCCTGTTGCATCTGCCCACCCACACCTCCTCTGTCTGCACACACCCAACACCTCACACCCAGTCCCAGGGATAAGTGGTCCCCGGCTATAAATACTGAGACTGGACGGAGGCATGAGGGGAGCCAAAAAAAAAAAAAAAGTGAGGGTGGCGGGAGGAGGAAAGAGAGGGAGAGTAGGGCTAAAACATAAAAAGGCCACACCTGTTAATAAGGTGTCAAGAAGTCAAATGTGAGGTGACACTAAAAATAAATTCATAATCTGTGCCAGTTTAATCTTCAGAGTTGCTGCTTATTTCCTCCAACGCCCTGCAAGACAAACACCTGCAGACTTTGATCGGCACGCTCGCAGGAAGCACTCTGTGCTTTCTTGAGTTTCAACACCTTCTCTTTATCGTGTCCCCACCACTCTTGGCCTGCCTGTCTCGCTCCTAGTACTTATCTGCCTCTCCCTATCGGCCTCTCTTATTCTCAAATGAACAGGTGCAAGGAGGAGTGTCTAAGAGCACGCGCGCGCAAACACACGCAGGCACACACTCGCAGGCACACACTCGCACTTCATCTCGATGCCTGTTCCAGCCCTGCCTTCCCCTCGCCAGGCCAGGACCTGTGGCCAAAGCATGCAGAACATTTCCTTATGTTCTTGTGGCTGCAGCGTCTTCAAATTGAGGAGCAAATATAGCCCTCAGCCATTTTAACGTCAGAGCAGTGGAGCTCTCAAAAAAGGGCAGCCTATGAAAAACTGTCAGAGCTCCAATCAAGAGGCATCTTTGTGCTTGAGGTGATCTGCTGCATATATTGAGTATATAATAAGAAGAATAAGAATAATCTTTATTAATAGAGCACCCTTTCACTGACAAAATTACTTCACGTTAGTAAGAATTCAGATATATAGCAGGAAGAGAGCCTTAAAAAGACTGTAATCAGTAAGATATTAAAATCAATTGTAACCCTTCATTTTTTTAGGTCCTTAAATACATATGAACTATTTTGTAGTTCAGCATGAACTACAAATATGAACTCCTAGTTCCTGTGTTCATATGTAGTTCATGTTCATGTTCATATATGAACTATATGAATTGTTGAGTGATACCGACTTCATTTTACGGGTCTGATCACTTGTAAATACATATGAACAGATGAGATGTTAACTACATATTAAATACATATGAATTACAAAGTCGTTCATATTCTAGTCTATGCTGAACTACAAAATAGTTCATCTGTAGTTAAGGACCTGTTAAATGAGGGGTTACCAAAACATGATGGAAGTCTGAGAGGCTAAAACAGGAGTGATGTGATCACATCTCCTAGTTCTGGTTAAAATCCAGAGTTTTGTCCAGTCTGGAGTCGATTAATAGATTTTTGGCTGAGGAAAGTAAAAAAGGCTGTTGCAATAATATAGCCCATACACCTCCCTAAAAAAGGAATGTTTAAAAGATGGCAGGGGTGAAGCTTTCCAGCCTCTAAATAAATGACTATGAACTAACTGTGCAGAGAAATCACCTGATGATGTCTCTGGTTTGGAATGAAAATACTCTTGAAATTTAATGGCACCTGGTTTCCTGCGACATATTTCAGAATTAATGTGGCTCAACAATGTAGGCAATAAGGAAACTTCTCTCATCGAGCTTAGAAAACACTAATGTCAAACTGACAACTAGAAACAAGGAGAGTCAGCTTAATTGTTTTTTTTTTCACTGACAACAATTACATTAAATGTCTTATTACACCTGTATCAGACACTACTTTTAGTTAGTGACATTACTCTTAGTTATCCCTTAATTGACATGTTCTTATTTCAGTAAAATTACAAATTCTGGTTTGGGAAAAGGCAACATTTGATTGATTTTAGGAGCTCAAATGATGAGGGGAGAGACAGCGAGTTCTCCCTTACCTCATTGGGCTGTTACAGCCCTGCATGCAACAGGCGACTGTAGAAACTGCATATGCACCAAAAGCGCTAAGTTGCAGCCTAAACAAGGCCTTGCGCAACAATAGCAATTGTAAATTTTGGAGGGAGATGAGACGTTTCTTTGCGCGCGCGTTTCTCCATTCAGTCGCTAATGAGAATGATAATTTGTGGCTCCTCCCGAAGACCCCTACACCCCCACACACCCTTTTTTTTTTTCAATAGCAACTTCTCCCAAGGGACCTGATGGCCCGGCCAGGCCAGATCCCCGAGGGACATTCAGCGCTCTATAGGAATCCCTTTCATCACCAGAGAGGGATTCCCGCCTGTTTCCATTTATATCTGATAAGAAAAAAAGACACTTAGAGTTTATCATTTCTCTGCTGATTTTAACCTAATATAAGTTTATAAAACTCGATCAGCTGTTCCTTTTCCCCCCGCAATTCGACATGGCGCCTCTGGCTCTTGTTACCTGATTTCACGATTCCATCAGTGCATGATCGTGAATTTGTCATTTCTTCACATTTCGCAACACGTTGAAGACCGCAGCAGCAGCAGCATTAACGCGATTTCCTGCAGTGAAAGACTAATAGCCGAGAAAATGTTGCCATATAAAAATAGATGTACTCAGTCAACTTCTCTTGGAAGTGGATAGTTAGACCACCCCCCCCCCCCCCCCCTCCCTCCGTCACTCCCTCACATCGCTCTCTTCTACACACACACACACATACACGATCCCTAGTGTTTACACCGGACCGGGCTCGCTTCTTGGCGGCCACGCGTGTGCGTGTGTGTTCGCCTCCTCACCTCCGCAGCGCGGCTGCACGACCTGGGCATGCCAGCGGGGATTTACTGACTGGCACAGTGCCCGGCCGCAGGCAGACTAGTTCGCTCCGTTCTCACGACCTCAGCTCCACAAAGGCATCTCTGAACTATTAACTCAGACACGAAGGCAGTAGGAACAACCGCAGAAACCCACACACGCTGCCAACTGGTGTTTCACTGCGCCTCCTTCGCAGAAAAAGGAAGCTTCTTAAACATCGCTGGCAGTGAGGTTTCGACGTTGCCATTTCTTTTTTTTTATTATTATTTTTTTTTCTTACAGATGGTGTCATCTGCAGGGCACCGGCGCCCAAGGGTGAAAGCTAGAACGCAACTACACGAATGAGCCAGTCATGTTGTTAAAATGAATATGGTTATGATACTTGATCGGTGCAAAAAAAAAGAAAGAAAAAAAAAGACACGCGCGTCACAGGTCGTGTAAGTATAGACCGAGTAAAAAATAAATCTTACTTTTGTTATATTGTTTCGTCAACTTTCAATTTCCACTTGTTCTCATTGTAAATACACGGGGTTGAAAAAATGTCTTTAATTAGGCAAATGTGTCTATATGATAATTGTTTTTCTCTCAGAATTAACTTTTTTTTAGTTCAAATTAGATTTTTTTTCCTTTTAGAATGAATATGGGCCTTTCTGTCTGTTAGGGTCATATTTACGCACGAGATAGCTTCACGTTTGCAGCCTAAATACGTCGGATTGAAGAAAAGCACTAATAATATTTATCTTGCGAGCCGGTGGTCAGGGTTAAAAAACACTTTCAAAAGAAACCGACTCGCTTTCAGCCTCTGCCAGCCATACGCACCCGCGGCGCGCCGGCGAAGTATTAAATGTTGAGGGGTTTTGACCGGCGGTCACCAAACTGTAACCTAATCCCGAGTAAAGGGGCCCGTCGGCTGCAAGTGTCTGACACACGGCTAGCGCCACGCCGCCTGACACAGAAATACGGCTCCGAGTTCCGGACCCCACTCACCGGAGGAAGATAAGTTTACAGCCATGGATAAACAGAGACACGGGGAAGAGAGAGAGGGAGAGATGGGGGAGATATTTAATACACGGGGAAGTGCGTAACGCCGCGAGGAGAAGACACCTACAGAATTTAAAACGACGAGTTTTATTTCTGGGAGCAGATTATAATCTTCCAAATGATTTATCCGCCTCGGATTTCCGTCAGGCTTCCCCGTTCTCATACCCCCCCCCCCCAAAATAAAAAAAAAAGTTCCCTCGTTTTCTCCTTTATGGAGGTGTAGGCCCAACTGGGAGCGGGATGGAACAATTGATGCACAAAAGGAAGCGAGGATCCTTCCATATTCTCCTTTCACTGAGGCAATCTGTTAGTGACATTAACCCCTGAGCGCATTTCCCAGGCTCATGAATAGGGTTTAAGGCTTCTTAAAGCTCCCGCTGCATACAGGATAAGACCCTTTTCAAACTTTTAATTACCTTTATAGCAATAGAAACATACACCCCTATTGTCCCCCGGGACCATTCTCCGGTGGGCCAGATGTAAAGAACTCCCGCCAACCAGCTGACAGGATGGCTAGTTGGAATTTAGTAAATTGGTTAATATTGAAGTCCATATGCGGACATCATCGACAGTATTTCGCTGTTTTTTTTTGGCTATAATCATTGAGAATGTGTTATATTCTACAATGAGTGGAACTTTTACGCATGACTCCTTATAGTCATAGTGTAGTGTCCTTATAGTGACATCCTTATAGTCAAAGTGTGACAAAACAAAATGGGCATAATAGAAACATGCTGTAGACAAGAAGCTTCATTTCTGAAAACTCATTTATTAAAACAATGGGCCGTCACCCAGTTTCAGTTTTTTTTTTTCCTTTTCAACACAAAAACAACAAAGAATATAAAAAAAACACAGCTTTGGTATAACAATCAATAACAAATCTGTACAAAACTAAACCTTTTCATAAAAAGTACTTCATAACAAAAACAATCCTATAAATCTTCCATCTGCATGTACAGCATATTTATGACCAACATCCAAATTTTGGAATCAGACAATAAATGATATATATATTTATATAAAAAAAAAAAACAACTCGTGCCATCTAAGGCTCCTGTTCCATAAAACGAAACGATTAGATCTACGGGGTTGGTATTAAGTGGTTAGAGTTACCGTCCCGTAGAGGAAAAAGTCACAGGTTCAAAACCCCTGCAACAGCCGTGTGTGCAGTCAGTCATTTAGAAGTCTAAACTGGAAAAGTGAACGCCAACTGGGTTCACGTGAGTCCCCACTTTTGTTTTACGCTACCAAGGCCGCCACACGGGCTCGTTGCTCTCCGAACCGGTGCTGACCCCGACCGGGCTGACGGCCTGGGACCCCCCGGAAAAGGACGTCATGCCGTGGACCGGAGACGCCGCCGTGGGCGCCGAGCCGCCGTGCACCGGACTGGAGTTCACCGCCACGGGGACTCCCGTGTTATAAAGCGGGATCACGGGCGCCGTGGCGGAGGCGAAGGCGGGGTTGGGGATCAGAAAAGCGAACTGTCCGTCGGTGGCGGGCACCAGCTGGAACCCGCCGAACACCTTGGGGGACACGGCCTCGGCGGGACTGAGCTTGGAGCCCATGGCGGCGCCGTTGATGGGCAGCGTGGATGGGAGCTGCACGTGCAGGGGCTGCGCCAGGTGCGTCTGCTGCGACGGGGCCTGCTGCGGGTAGTTCATGGACATCATCTGGCTCATGCAGCTGGACAGGTGGTTGAGGAGCCGCGACCTCACCTCCGCGTTCACGCCCTCCGAGGTGGAGAGGAAGCGCGTGACCTCGTTCATGCACTCGTTGAATCCGGCTCTGTACTTGCTGAGGACGGTGGCGTCCGCCGAGAGTGCTGCTGGGGAGGACATGGAGAGGAGACGGACGATATTAGTGACATGTTCGTGTTTTTTTTTTCCTTTTTGTTTTTCCAGTGGTTTCCTAAAAAACGACGTCCTCTGACGTCTGACGCACGTTTGACGCAGGTGTGACTGAATAAACTCACCACTCATCTGCACGCGCTGCAGGTTCCTCAGGTGCTTTACGGTCATCTCCAGGATGTCCGCTTTCTCCAGTTTGGAGTGTCTGGAGCTCTGCGGAAGGTAAGGAAAATAGTTGAGCACGTATCCAATGCGCAATAAAAACATTAATAATAATAACAATGAACATAAGTTAAAAGATAAATTAAAAAAAAAAAAATCAACTCACGTCTTTTTTAAGTGCGTCCAGGATGAGCGTCTTGAGCTGCCCGAGGCTTTCGTTAATTCTCGCTCTGCGGCGTTTTTCCATGATGGGTTTCGATGACTGCGGAGGAATAAACAATTCTATATGAACGTCTCGCCCATTTAAGAAGCCGACATGACAACTTGCAGAATGCATTGGACTGGATGACACAACTTGAACTTTTGCTCTCGTGCACGTGAAACCCCTCCCCAAAAAAGAATACATTTATAACGCCATAACTTACTTTTCTATGCTCACTGGCATTTTTCGGTTTGTCCGGTGTGTGAGTTCCGTTCGCAGGGGCACCGGCTATAGGAGATGCCGTCTGCTTTTCCATAGTATCAGCTGGCATAATTGAGCAAAGCAGGAAAAATGCGTAAAAGAAGTAAATCCTCTTTTTCGGCAAAAATGTCGCTAAATGTCGCTGCAGAACATATAAGAGGAGCCCGACGTCCGCCGGTGGAGTCTGCTGTTATGTCGCTTGTTATCACTGCGCTGTCATCCGAGTGCGGGGAGCGTGCGTTGCGCCGCGCGGGACGTGTCTCTGCTTTTTCTGCCGCCGACACACGCCGCGGCGGTACTTATAGACGACTCGCGTGCTCCCAGTTCGTGTGAAACCCTCTCTGCATTCTTTCCCACACTCGCCTCAGCCAATGGCAGCGAGGACTCACCCATTGGGCGCGGGGCAGACCGCTGATTGGACAACACCCCCGCGGGCCGTCAGTCACGCGCTGCTCAATCAGCCCTGCAGGGACAAACAACAAAGCGGAGCGAGAGCAAGCGGCGGAGGGCCGGGCGGGGAAGTGATAAGGCGGGGGGGAGGGGGGTAGAGAGGGAATGCGCTAGATGTTTGCTTCCAACTTTGCTCCGTGCTCGTCAAAAATGTTTTAGAGCTCGGTGTGAGCGTGCGGGAAGAATGTCGAGTCTGTATTGACAGAGTCTTTTATAGTGCGGCCAGTATCTTTGACAGTGCGTGTTGTTTATTTAAAGAACTGTTGCAAAACTAGAAATATCCGCGAAATGTGTTTTGAAATGAATGATTGCGTTGTGGCTCCAGAAGTATTTCTAAGAGAGGAGAAGAAGGGGGAAAAAAAATTATATATTTCTGGTGGGAACCTCGCAAGGGGCTTGTGTGTGTGGGAAAAAGAAAAAAAATTACCTAGAATAAATCCATCAAATAAAAAAGTCCCAACCCCCCCTCCTCTTCCAAAAAAATAAATAAATGTAATAAATTGTAAGTGCACACTCCTCAAACACGGAGAAGCCCGTTGTGAATAATAATCATGTCTTTATTTCAAGCGTAAATACCCATCTTTGCATAAAACAACATTTTATCTATTTTTAAAACTCCAAGGAGAAGACATCTGTAATGGCACGCGAGGCGGTTTGCAAGCAGCACGCACCAGGCCAATGGCATGCGACCACTTTATGCAAATGAGGCAGAGTGCGCTGTGATTGGCTGCGCGAGCAGCCCTGTGTCAATCATCCTGGCGCGGGAGCCGCTCAAAGAGGAGGAGGAGGAGGAGGGGAAGGAGGAGCGGGTGGATTGGAGGGGGGAGGGGGGGGAGGAGGAGAAGGAAAGGGGGCACATCTGTCCGCGTGCCATTCGCGCACAGTCTCCTCCGGTCTAACCGGCGCACGTGCCAAAACTTACAGATTACAGCCTGGAGAGCAAAGAGCGTAAAATCCTCGAGCCTGAGAATCTGGAAACGTTATATTTAAGGAGAATGGAGTAGAATATAATATTATAGCATATGCAAATCGCTAAAAATAAATGTTAAGAGGTCATTTTGTTTCTCATTTCCCACGAAGACGAGGCGACAGTGAAGCGAAAGTTCTAAACTAATTATAAATAACTAAAGTAAAACACACATACACAATTAAATAAGGAAAAAAAACTAATACAATACACGTATAACCAGGAATATCATTGGAAGTAAAGATACAGCTACAATATAATTATATAAAAGCAAAAATTACAATATTGATTACCAGATAATGATTAGGCTTTTGTATCATCGTGTCTTATAAGATGCTTTTTTAAGATATTAAGGGTAATTTTGATGCACGTAGCCTACACTCTTTAAAACACACACACACAAATATCCATCCTAAGTGTCCTGTCTAAAACATCCCTTCCATCCAATATTGTGTTTGAAACGCTGACAAGGTTTAAAGGAGAAGAGCACCACCTAGCGACTCATTTGTGAAAAATTAATACATTTAACATGACAAAACTTAGGGCTTTTAACCATGTGAATCGATACATGTAGACATAGTCGGCTTTAAAAAGTCATTTAAATGCTTCCATATAATGCTTCCTAAATGACATAAAAGCATCAATTGGATTTTAATTATATAATATATGGATGTTTTATATGATGTTATAATGATTGCCCTATGTTGCTCCACAATTACTTTCAGGAGTTTTTAATACTTATGAATTTTCAAGCAAGCAATTTTAAAGCAAGCTTTTTTTTCTGTGGCATATACAAAAGGCAAAGAAGGAACCAAAACGAAGCTTTCTCTTCTCCTTTTCTCATTCTATTGAGATGACCACCAGGCGGCGCATTTGTGTTCATTTAATGGTGAACGTTTGCAAATTAATAAATACAACAATAAAATGAAGAAAAATGGAAAAGCTTTTTTTTTTTGTTAAATCGCATCATTTGAGGATTTCATCATTATTTTTCAATGAGATCACACACAGATCCAAAAGCTGCCACATTTCCTATATTACCTCTGAAGTTAAAGTTAAATAAGTTTATTTGCACAGGTGGAAAATGCAAATATGTATTATTGGAGGGATTCTGCTAGTGAGACCAAAAACCCACATGGTCTTGTGGAGGTACCAAAATATTCTTTTATATAAATATATTACATGACAAAAGAAAAGAGCAAAGCAAAGGATAAGTAAAAGAAGGCAAACTGGTGAGATTTACAAAGTGGTAACAAAGAAAACTGAGAAATAACCCACAAAAGGAAGTAGTTATATGTAGAATATATCATATTATAAATGTTATATATGTTTCCAATAGAGAAAAGAAAAACACTTTACACACAACATATTTTTCTATTCACATGTATTATGTTTATTATGCTTTAATCACATGTGAATACAAACATTCATTCATACAACCTGCATACAAATATACATATACAGCAGCATTTGAATATATCTACATTACTGCATGTACATCTACTCTGTTACAAACTCACAAACATGCAAAGTGTAAAATATTACATGTAATTTTATATAATGTATATAATATTATACTTCTGTTGCTCTGACAAAAACATAAGGAGACAATGATGATGTTTACTGAGGTTTTGACAGTTTTCTGCTTTAATAAAGTATTGAACCTGATGAAAATAGCTTTAAAACAGAGAATTCATTGAGAAGTTGTCACTTAAAGTGTTTATGCTGTGTTTTTAATGTCTCCTGTGAAACTGGTAGTTCGTGATAGCAGTTAAGCTTCCGATCAGCCTTCATACATCTGCAACTGTGGCATGAATTGAGTGAGTGAACAGATTTCCATGTTAAATCAGCGGGTGTAGCGCAACAATAGGGGCATTACGGAGTCTAAGGAGGCATAGATGTCAGAGTAATCTTAAAACTGATGACAAAGTCTGTGTGGCCAGCAGTCTATTGGAACAGGCCAAATGTAATAAATTTTGCTAAGCTCTGCTTCAGTCCAGTCTGTAGTGGAGTATCAGTCATTGTTCGGCGGGTGAGCTGTGCTGAGACATGCTGGACA
Source organism: Lepturacanthus savala (assembly GCA_030544235.1). NCBI lineage: Eukaryota > Metazoa > Chordata > Actinopteri > Scombriformes > Trichiuridae > Lepturacanthus > Lepturacanthus savala. The sequence goes on from CM060480.1 coordinate 16,327,953, forward strand.
CTTGTTTACCCAGGATCCTGAGTCTCAAGGGCCAGCTGTGTGTGCTCGGGCTCACATCGCCTTTATTTGCTTTCGGATTGGCCCCAAATGATGCAGATCTAATTCTACAGAACCCCTCGCAGATTACACAACCTCTCCCCGCAGCACCGGATTTAGCGGGATTTCGGTTTAATAATTCTGTATCGGCGGAGTAGCACCTGTTGAGCCTACTCTGAAGTCAGAGCAAGCATTTCAAACCCTATCCATCAATAATTCCCCACTCCTAATTCCTGCATTTCAAAGATCCGGGTTCAGACAACAAAGAGAACAAGAATTCCCCTTCAACAGAAAGCACGTTTTTTGAGCGACTCCATCATTAGAGCATCATTAAAGGTGATGCCGACATGGCTGGCCCGAGGAATGCAGAGGAATAGGAATCGCTGCCGTTTGACAGACGATCGGCATTCACCAGACAAGAGCCAAAAGTACTTGCTTTTTGACTTAGCTTCATGAGGTGGAGGTCTCCATGAGGAGATGGGTGTCAGGGGAGATCAAAAGGCCCGAAAGGAGGGAGAAGCCATGTTTGGAGATTTAGCAGAGTTCAGTAGTGTGTGAATGCTCAGCGGCTCCTTTTGACTGCCGCCTGCTTAAATTGTTGCTGTACAATGAGCCTATGCACTTCTGGAAAACCATGTGCAGAATGCAGAAGGAGAGTCAATTATATCTGTATTAGCCGGTGTCGGCTGGGCAATCCCTTTATACACACTACCCAATCAAGTGCTAATAGATGTTTGCCACTAGGAATCCCCCAACACTGAGCTGTTGCAATGCTTTTTTTAATGCTTTGTTTCATTTTACAAAGGCAAAGCAGGAAATTCGCAAAACAAGATGCTTCTAACATGTCAGGAAATTCCACCTTATTAAAAAAAGCAAGAAATTCATACCGTCTGCGATTTGATCTTTTTTTTTTTTTTATAAATTTTTATACTAACAAATCAATCAGGACATCAACACGATCTGTTTTCATTTTCAGAAATGACGGCAGGACTTCAAAGGTCAAGCTACTGGTTTTTGCTGTAAAGTTTCTAAAACAAGAAAAAAGTCAGAAATCCCAGCACCAGCAGATCTAAGCTTGTGTGAGTGAAAGGACACCTGTGGCTGCTGCATTCACCTCCCACTTTAAGTAGAGGGATTTGCAGAGTGCCAAAAACACAGGGTTGATAAATTCATTGTGGAATCTAATTAAACTAAATATTGAAGAATTAAGGTTAACAAATATTTGTGTGAAAATATGTGCTCTTTCCTTTAAAGACATTGGCAAACGATCTGAAGGGCTTCTCCCCTGCCAAGATGAGATATTTTGTGTGTATTGTTGCTAGGGATTTCTTAAATTTGGTAGTGACCAGATGTATTATACTTTTTTTTTTCTTTTTTTTAACACCCATCAATTGTGCTGGTATTAAAATAGCTATTTTCCCGTTCAACTATTTTGTGTTTGATGTGTTACCGGGTCTGCAGGGGGTGCTTCATAAGAGGTCGGAATTTGAATATATTAATATGAATTTGGAAATATTTCTCATGGCATTATACAGAGATGGGTGTATTCAAGTCAAAGGCTTCAAAGCTGAATGTTTGCACCACAAACGTGAGGGACGTGGTATTTTCCATGGACTTTCACTTTATTCTTCCTTAATCTCATTACTCTCTTGGCTGTTTTCATACCTGCAAAAAAAAAAAAAAAACCCTGAGATCAATTATATTTGCCTCACTTTTCAAGCGGCTTGTTGTCATTTTGCCATCTGCAGACCAGCATGTCCAGTACAATGCAGTGCATTCAGTGAGCCTCTTTGGCTTTCTGAACAGAGAGAGAGACCCTTTTCTCTTGCTTCTCGCCCCAATTCAGGGCTTTCTTCTCCCTTTTAAGTGGGCTGTTGATGAGGTTAGTCTAATCAGATTAAGTCAACTCACATTGGTCTCTGCAGTTTGTTTTCCTCCCAAAGGCGTCCTGACATCTCCTATACTTTTTCTTTATCCTCCTCTTTGCACTTTTCATCCAGGCTTCCACCCAAAAACACCCTTTCAGCAAAGGTCCCAATGGACTCCTTTATACACCGCAGTTCCCCAATGATATAGGTTATTTAGAATGGGTCACTAGACCGCAATACATGGGAAAGGCCTTTAAAGTTGTGCAGTGACGCAGCTGAACATTTTCCACTGGTGTCTGTGTGAATACCAGAGATTAGGTAAACACAAAGCGCCAAATCAAATTTTGGAAATCGCTGGAACCTTTAATTTGATTCGTAAATAAATTTTTGAAGGATGTTTTGTAAACTACACGGCTAATGCAATGTTCACTTTTATCCGGAGTCTTCGCCGGGAGTAATGTTTTCATGGCCAACTTGTTAAGTAGTTTTCAATTACTGTTTAGGCTTGAATACAAACATGTGGCCACAAACTAGTGCGATTACAACATCCATTTAGCTGTTTCACTTGGAAAAAAAAAACATTTCTAAAAATCATTATGTTCTTTATTGTCAAAATAAATGATTAACACTGTAGGAATTTTTCACACTCTATGCTCTAGCTACTACACTCTAGCTATTTAAAGAATATTCTAATAACATGGCATTAAATATATATATATAAAAAAAAACTTTTTTCTAGAGTTTTCTTGTTTTGGCATGAGTTTGTACCATTCCTACATGATTAAAGTAAATATTCATATAAGCAGGCATACAATTTAGATTAATAACAACAATGTGGTAACAGTACTGATACAGTTTGATTACTATAACTATCCAAGCAATTACAACAGTATACAACACTTCTTAATGACAATGATTCCAAATAATTCATGTTTAAAATTGCAAAACGTTTGGAGGTTCCTTGATTCCTCAGTAAAATGGATTATCTTATTTCAAATTTGATTTATATGCACAGATGCCCTGTTAAGAATATACCCCCAACCGATAAGTGTAAAGTCTCTGAAGTTCTCATCAGTGGTGTGACAGGCTTACAAAGACAATGAGCAAAATGAGTACAGAGGAGGTCTTTTCAGATGACTTTAAAGCCCCCACCCTCTCCCCCTGAGAAAAGACATGGCAGCCCCACTGACTGAATGGCGGCTGCAGAACCATTTCAAGCTAATGGATCTGAGAGACTGTCCACGTAATTACATTACAGCATTTCAGCAGTCCTTTGAGCTCCACACTTGCAGCTTGGGCACACCACCTCCACTCATTCATATCATAGCTCCACAGTGGAATGTGCTATGACAGATATGGCCCTCTTGGTCACTCTTGAACAAGGTTGCACTCCATGGGACTGGCAAACCCCTCTTCCCTCTGCATACAAGTTCCTGGATTTAAAACAGAGGGTGGGCACTGGAAAGACAAAGGATCAAACATGGAGAGCAAAGAAAATCTAAAAATCGACTTAGTGTAAAAAAAAAAACCCTGCTTTTTCAGTCCGACACATGCATAGTTTATTTGCTTGTTAACCTGAAATCGTCCTATTCATGTTTCTTGCTGGTTTACTTTACATATACAATACACATAATCTACTGATTATACAGGGTTTAAGATGAGGTGAACACCATTTATATTTTGTAAAAATATTTTATGCAGGCAAAAAAAGTGTCTGAATAATATCAATGCTAACTAACTAGCATGAAACTTGTTTAAATCAATAAAACTCTTTATAGTTTGCTTTAATTAAGGTTTTTATTTATAACAAATGTCAATGTGGTTGAGTATAGCTGCAACTGACCAATTTACACACAGATAAATCCAGCAGAAAATCTAACTTTATCAATCTTTTGGTTAAAGCGGAGCTTGTGTCTAATCCATTCCAGCAAAACCAAACACATGTTAAAAGGGAACAGGATTGTTCACAGGCTGTGGTGAATGCTGCTGAATGAGACAATCAGATGAACACAGCCAGAAAAAAAAGAAAGCCATTAATGTACTGACTCCTCAATCGGATTTGATTTATGGAGAACCTCTCCAAATATTCACAGGCCAAATTATTCAAATTTAGATGGATGTTTTCTCAATTTGTGCCCCAAAAGCCTAAATTTCACACAAAAGTCACGCTCAATCTGTGCCTCCGGACCAAGTGGAAAATCCCTCACACTAATATTACACAAAAGCGCCAATTTTGAGATTTCCTTCCTTGATAGCCATATTAAAAGGTGCCATTGATCGTTTTGTTCAATTTTGTTGGCTGAAGAAATGCTTTGCTCTCTGGTTCTTATGCACAAAAAAATGACTCCTTTTGTGAAGGAGCAAAATCAATGCAAATTAATCCTTTATCCGTTTCACTGTGAATAATTCAAGCCTTTACACTTTTGTTTGGGGCCCGTGAGCTAAACAAAATCATAAGAAAGGTAGAAGAATGTGAACGTTTATTGGCCAGTGGATGAGAGAGATGACCCTGCTCATGGGGCGACAAAGAGCCCTTTATGGCATTGGCGTGAACCCATGAAGCAGGGCTATTCCACTCTAACTGACCAGCACCGCAGGAGATCCAACACTCGGAAAATGGTGCCCCAGTAAAACCAACTCCTTTTACTCCCCCCCAAAAAAAGGTTAGAGAATCAAAAGAAAAACGCTATAATCTTTGCCCATTCTTGGGTGTAAATTCTCAAGGGAAGGACTGGGTGCAGACTGTGTGGCAGACATGAAACCTTTCTATCAGTGACAATGACAGATTAAAAGAAAATAAAAAACACCCCACAATTACTAACATGGAGAAAATTTACATGCTTTTATGTCCTTGCTTAGATTATTTCACTTGGCATAACAGGTGAGATACTTACCCAGCTTCAAATTATGGAGAACGAAGCAGCCAAAGTGTTTTATCCCACATCACTCCACTCTTGGCATCATTGCTCCTTCTACCAGTCTCTTTTAGAATTCATTTCAAAGCACTAATAATTGCATATATGGCACCAGAGTAAAGGACTAAACTCCTTCATGCTCAGAGGCCTCTTTGCTCTGCCAGTTTGGCTCTATGTGCTCCACTGGATCCATTGGCTCTCCAACAGCCTTTCACTAAGGATGATTTAAATCTTGTGTTAAAACCCCAACGCCGACTATTTTGACATGAAAAGGACCAACAAAAAAAAAAAAAAGACAAACCACTTTCCACAGTTTTGTGAGCAAAAGACGCTGACTCCGCAAGATGCTGGCGGAGTAGCGATCCTTGGCTCGATCCTTTATGTCACAGTTTTCTTGCTGAGGCTCAGCACATTCCTGCACAGAGCCAGAGGTAAAACAAAGGACACAAGCGAGTCGCTGGGATTCTTTTACATCCAGACTCCAGTTGTGTATGCTGGTCAATGCTAAAACCATCTGATTACAGCAATGAGCAGCATACACAATGGTTGCGCCAAAGGGCCGAGAGCCAAGGGCTCATGGCATTTCCATGATTGTGGTCACTTGGAACATCATCCTATCATCAAAGTCCTCACTGAACACCAAACACCACCGCCCTTCCTTTTCCCTCTGATGTGGAGATTCACACACTTCACAGCGCGTACCCTTCCCTTTAAGTTTTATTTTAGGCCAAACATTGCGTAAGGAGACGATTTGTGTCTGTGAAAACGCCGCGTATCAATCACATCAAAAGCCCCGGGAAACAAAAGCGGAGGCTGGCAGCAACAGACAAACACCGCCATTAGTCACTGCATTCTCTTTCACGTGTATCACATCACGGCTGAAGGAGGGGGCTGTTTACTCTGGAATACCTCGCACTGTAAAGGCAAAGAGAACCTACCGCCTGGCCCATTCAGCAAGCAGGGAAACAAGCGGACCACTGTGTGTGTCGTCAATTACAATAAAGGCAGATCAAAGAGCACAAAATGGACTTCTGTTTTATAATACACCATGTGGCACAACCTTTTTCTTTACGCCGTCCCCGCAGTCGATCTTCCCACACTCATATACAAACTCACCATTAATAAGGTCTGAAAAGTGTGATTTTCAGCTCCCCTTCTTGTGTTTCTCTTCCTTGTCCCATCCCCAGCCCCCTGCCTGGTGCTGACCCAGCCAGTGGACCCCCGACACCCCCTCTGTGGCCTCCTCCAACCCTGGGAAGAAGAGGCCCATGCTGGAGCTGCAACCGGGGCTCATTAGCAGCGCCCACCTGGAGGCAGACTGGGGGCTAACAGGGGACCACTGGGGCCAAAGCCTTGATCTGTTGGCTGTGAGCAGCGGAATGACACACGGTGGGGACAGGACTGGGCTGTGGCTACGTCCCGGCATAATATACAGCACACAGCAACATCAGATACAGTCTATGCTCCAACAGGCCTGAGTTGATCAAGCATAATCTGTTTAATTGTTCCCTTAGCCAGGGCTCACCTCTCTCTGTCACCCCCTACCCCCCTCACCAGTTCCCTCTCATAAAAGTCAGACATAAAGTTTCACAGCAGCAGAATCAGTCTGTTAAACAATCAATTAATTATGGAAACAAACAGCTTTTGTGAGCACTTTCTTTGAAGTCTAGTCGCCTTATGCAAATTCGACATCTCTTGTGCCGCTGAGTGCCGCTTCTCTCGCTACATTTTGACTAACGAATCCTTGTCTAGCAGGAGTTGTTGTGAGTCAGGGTTTGCTCTCAGTGAGGCTGATGTGTCTCTTGGGTAACACTCCGATGGTCTGGAGCCCCTGTGGTCAGATGCCCTGGGTCTGGGGGTGGGAGACAAAGGGATTCCACTTAAGGGATGGCAAGTCAGTGAGTCATGCGGCTCCAGTTGTTCAGGCTGCATTCAGGGATTCACATACACTATCTGAACAACAGACTTTGGAGTTGTGTGCACATGTGATGGGTTTTATCAAATAGACACATACAGTGATGCTGAAATAATAAATCCTCATATCTACTGAGGATGGCCAAACCTCTTTAACTGTATACATCTGCTTGTTTTTAAGCAATGTAATTCAGTATAAATTAAATAAAAAGAAAAGAGCTGGAAAATCATAAGAAGTAATTTCTAGAATCCAAACAAAAACACGTCTTTTAAATAATACTATTTAAGCCCCTCAAAAATATGTTTTTAGTCTTTTTCTTTTTCTTGAATATTCGAGTTTCACTGAATGACGTTTGAACATTTGACACTGGCTCATTCAGCTACTGAAAGTGGAAAGTTTTTCTGTGTTTAGCATCTGAACATCTGAATTAAAGACATGTAGCTAAATGCATGAATTTCTAGTACAATTATTTTGGAAGCTAATCCTGGTCTGGTACGCAACATATACACATGTGATATGATATGTGTGTGAAATTTGAACGCTTCATAGCTCATACACTGAAAGAACTTTTCAGTGAAGTAGGAGACAATCGGTGCCATCTTGCGTTCAGCAGTTAAACATTTGGAATGAAAAATATTTGTACATTCATAGATTCTGGAATTAGAAGAGAAGTCCATTAATATTTATGAGACAGACCTAGAACAACCTGTGCTTTCTGGAGCTCCAACAAGACTCTTGAGAGAGAGAGAGAGTGCTGCAAATCTACTTTGAGATAAATTTGTGTACTTTAAATTGCTAATATATCATACTAAGGGTATGAAAACTTCAAATAAAACCCAGAAAAGTCCTGATATGGGACCTTTAAACTAACTTCAACATATTTATTTTGTAAAATCAATTAATGTTTTGATAGGACAATGGAATTCTAAATGAAAGTATGCCTCAACGATGCCAAGATCACAAAAAACTTACCAGTGTTGTATAGGCAAGAACCCTTGTCTTCTCTCTCAATATAATATCATCAACCATCAATAATCATGGTTTCATTCAGCTAAAAGCAGCAGCTGGGGCCCTCTGGTTCCCACCTTCTCTCCAGCGTTGGTCCTGGGTATGAACTGTGTCAGGTGAAACATGCCCCAGAGGCGAATCACTCAGATCTATGTATTAAATTACATACTAGACCAAACAGATGCAGTCAACCTCGATTCGCAGTTTGAATCTGTTTTTTTAACCCATGTTAAAATAAGTTTTCAGCTGTTTTTCTTATGGCTGCAACACTGTTTAAAACCAATCATGAGATAAAGCGGAGCATTGGGTTCATCACATCAAAGCGAAAGAGTCTGGGCTGGTAATGGTGAATATGGACAATGGATTGGTCATGATGACTGGTAAATCTCAGTCACGTACCGCCGCATCAAGGACAATTAGCATTAGCTTGACTCTCCAGGCTCACCCCTTAAGCAGGATAAAAACAGTGACCTGCTGACTAAGCACATTCCACCTGCAGCCCGCAGTTCAAAGAGCTCCCATGATGATGATCACCCACTGAACCTCATTGCTCCACTGATGTCCAGCCACGGCCTGCCCCGAGGCAATGCGCACCCTCCTCCACACCACAGGTGACCCGGTGCTCCATCAACAACATCCCAGCCCATTCACAACACATGAAATTGCTCTGACTACCTACCGGCGCTACCTGCCAGTTTAATGCCTCAGGTGATGTTTGAATGGGCTTCGCTCCAGAATTAGCCACACCTCTCCCCCCTCAGAGAGGACACACAAGGGAGGCAGCATATGGCCAGCTCGGATGAATTCCCCCAGTGTTTCAAAAGGCTCTCAAAAGCCTCGAGGGTGATCGGAACATCACGCTCCTCTTTACTTGATTAAATCTAATAATCTCCTGGTAACGAGACTTTAAATCCAGAGCAGTAAACCACTGGGCCCCAGGGTTCACATGCTGTTATCCTTTTAACATTTTATTTTATGATGACAAGTAAGAGTTAATTTTCCTCATCAACTTTCTCCTTGTCTATGAGCAACTTGACTGGATTGAACTGTGGTAACTAGAATGTATCAGGCATCCCAAAAAAGGTTATGTGAATGTTGGTGTTAGAGGACCATGAGGATAACAATATATGCAATCTCAAATACTTTTTTTTTTCAGATTGAGCCAGTTCTGGCTGTCATTTCTAATGGTAATGTTTAGACTCCCTAAAGTTATTAATGATGCCGGAAAATCGCTAAAACAAAGCAGATTATTAGGTAAAATCAATAGTGAACACACAGCAGATGTCAGTCAAGCATGCAAAACTACTTTGAGTCAAAGTTTAGTCTACAAACTATGATGGATTTTTACAGCATATACTATTTGGTCAATAATTGTAAGAAGTTTAACTAACTTGGAGCTTTGTTTAAAACATGTATGATTGTCTGGAGGATTGTGCTTATTGCCCCAAATACTTATTTTTGACAATGTCATTGTAGTTACAGATCTCAGCAATTAACTTGATGAGTACAATTTTATTAGCAGAAATGTAATGTCTTTCAGTCTATCAACCGCCAGGCTTAAGTATCTAAACTATAAGATGCATTACCATTTTCTACGTTCATTCATGGTCTTCAGAAGATGGATCCTATCGTGACTTTGATGGCCCACTGATTTTTCCTCTAGTTGACTAGTTTGTCTTTGAGTTTGGTGCAGATTCCCACCAGATGTTGTTATAACTTTGGAAATCCCATAACTTTTAATCTTGTGACATCACAAGGTCAGAAATGTTTAAACTATGGTTTATGAATACCTGCAAATTCAAAGTTATTCCCACTACCTCAGCTGTACTTTGTATTTTGTACTAGTTACTAAATATTGGCATGTTACACTAAACACAATCAAAACTATGTCAAATTAGAGTGGCGAGCATGGTTCTAGACTTGAAGCAAAGCAAGAAATGCACTGTTAATGATGCAAGTAAGAGTACTGTATATTCCATATAAAATGCTTTTTAAACATTTGTCACTATACCCAATATCACATACTACTTTTAACTATAACAGAAAGTAGAGCGTGAGCAATATAGTGCAAAACATAAATTAGCCTTTTGTGAAAAAAAACAACTGCTGAAACAAAATGGCATTACATCAACATGATGAGCAAGTAAACTGGTAAAAACAATGAGCATCAAAAGATATTTTTCCTGTGTATATCTATATGTTCCTTTAATATTTGGTGAAAAACAGTATGGCAAAAATCCAAAAGACTTTGAAGGTTCTTTTCATTGAAAAGGGTGAGAGAAAAATACCACCTTTGTTAATGTTGGCAACTCATACTCAAGTAAAGAGAAAAAAAGCCCCTGGTTACCTTTCTTGGGAATTACTGGTGAGTTCATAATGAAGCAAGGACTCCCACTGGAGTGTTGATTAGGCAGATGCCTTCGCTGAGCTGCAGGACAGAGCGTCAGGCCCATCTCCTGCCCTCCAGGGACTCCGTTCATTCATCCACTGTAATTCATCGCTGAACCCAGGGCTGCTGCATCCACTCATTTAATTTAGACCAAAGCAGTGGAAGCCGGAAAGAACCCCAGAGATGGAAGATATTAGAGTTTGAGGGGCGTCTTTGAATGGGAAATCCATCTTGAAAATAGAACTGTTACAGCATCACAAGACTTGAGTTTCTTGGGCAATCAAATCAGACTATTTGTAGTTATAAAGCACTGAATCTCACCCTTTTTGCCGTTATCTCCTTCAGACTAAACGCAATCTATAATCCGTCTATGGTTAAATGACTTTATGAGTAGAGATTTAATTTCTGGAATTGTTTAATTTGAATCAATTTTAGAAGCTCAATGTCAGACTTGTTTCTAAAATTATCAGTTTTTTGATACCAAAAAGAATTCGTTAGAGAAATCTGAAAAAGATATATTAAAATTTAGTCATGCAGAGGAAATGTATTTCTCCTTCTTTTGCTTCAGATTCATGTGGCAACTCCTTTATCCCAGATTGGGAACAACTGACCTTGGGAACGATTTTCACAGCAGTTCTTAATGGAATAGTACAACATTTTTGGGAAATATTCCACATTTGCTTTCTTGCCTAGATGTACACAAATGTACAGCTCAAAGCTCTAAATAAACTGAGTTTACCATAAACTGAGAAACAGCTAGTGAGCTTTAGGCACACCATGTACACCACTGTACATGGTGTTGATTCCTCCCGCTATCAGTCTTTATAGCAAATACAGGGATCTTTTTACAAATTATGTACATTAATACCTCTCTTCAAACCCTAGCAAGTTGCTGTGCATCTTATACAGATGGTGGATTTGTGTGAGCAACATAATTGATCAGAAATAAAATGGAGGAAAAAGGTTAAAGGGATGGCATCCCGGGTAGGTCTGGCTTAATGCCGGAACAACTCTGGCCGCCATTATGTGTTCATAAAGAATAAAAGCTGAACATTCCGACCTTAAGCAGGCTGTGTAAAAGTTGCTTATGCAAAGCTAAGCTAACTGTTTGCAAAACTATGCTAACTGTAGCTTCTGGCTCTAGCACCATCTTTCACATGTACAGACATGTACATCAGTCTTATAATAACAATCTTTAATAAATTAGGAGGTTATTCACTTTCATCAAGTCAGTGGTCCTATTTGTAATCCAAATTTCCCATTTGGGGTATAAGGATAATCACAGAAATTCAAGTCCTTTTGCTAACAAAATTGCCCTTAATATATATAATATAATCCAATCAACAGGTAACCCACAGGTGCACTTAAGGCTGAAAAGAAAGCCCAATTTCTTAACACTGTGTTCACGGCATTGTTCTCCATCTACAATTGTGATTATAACATTTAAGAATATTTCCCTTGAAACACCTCAAAAAGATCACACCCCATCATGACATTAAAAAAGGTCGATGATGTCAGATTAGTCTCTGCGGTCATCAGAAAGCAGTGTTATGTGTTTCGGATGTTGGTTGCGTAATTGATTCAGTCTCTGCATCAGATCAAAATGTCCTGTTTTGGTCCCGAAGACAATGGCATTCCAGTGTGGAGACAACCAAAGCCTCCTCATCAGGAAACGGGACCAAAACAAGGTTTCTCTGCTTGACGGTGTCTCTTCCGACCTTATGCCAGACAGCCGACTGGAAATGCCAGGAATGCTAGACTGCTGCTCGATAGGAGACCATGTTCCACTTATTGGCTACTGGTGGGCAGAGCCACGGGGACGATGTCCAAGATGAGTTCCCACACAATAGGAACAAGACATTTATGACTCTTCGGCCACCGAAAAAAATGAGAGGTTCACACTCGGGACACTCACAGCCCTTGTACTCCCACTGACACACTGGGAGAGATGCTGACTCCCCTCGCATATTTGTGCCGTGTCTGAAAGGCTGAAGAAAAGGTCTCCCCTGAATCCAACCAGGCTGTCCCATTTGGGTGATTTAAATGGCCTGTTATTACCTTTCTCAGCTATTGTCTCTTTACTGGTATCCCGGTCTTATGATACTTTTAATTATTAGTGTCACCAGCACTCATTACACAGGAGCCAGAGGAATTCTGGCCTGGTATTTCACTGGCATGTAAAAATTACTGCTGATAACCCAGGTAACCAAAATGAGAAATTCAGGCTCAACTTTCACTCAGCAAGTTGAAACAAGCACAATAGTAATCATAATAAAATAATAACATCGCACCTAAATTTCCATCTAAGTGGAGTGGGAAGATGCAGTAAAGGAGCATGTCACTATGTGATGGAAATGACTGATTTAAAATAAGTGACAACAATAAAGGGACGACACAAATATGAAAGATGATGTATTATATGATTATACAGTAGTTGCATGACTTGCATGAGTACATCACTATTGCTTTTTTAGAAGAGTCATATAAAAGGTTAGATGTACTGAAGGTTGGTCAATGTCACTGTGTTTTTAGTCTATTAGTATCATTTTTGTATGTACAATTATAAACTTATCTGATATTATGCTTCTTAATGTCATTGTTTGAATGCTGTTCTTACAGCAGTATAAATTAAATTGAGAAATAATGCACAATATTGTCACCTGGGGTATACATATTAAAAATAAAAAAGAAACACTAGTAACGCTAATTGGGCCTTCACTCAATCTTTAAGCCTTGATATGTTTTCTCTTTTTTGCCCCAGCAACATGTTGCAGGTTGTATATTCATTGTACTACTTTAAACTATAGTTAAATGCAAATTTATTGTAATCGTATGTTAAATGAACTGAAAATGAATGCACCAAGAAAACATGGTTGGAAGTTAAGATCCTGTGTTATAATGTAGTCCATTATAAGGAGGATTAAATTGGAGACAGCTTTAAACATAATATTTATAAACTCTGACGTGTATATGTTAGGTAGGCTGCAATCCTTCTGCATTTTGTGATGAGGCAAACACTTATGTCATCTTGTAGCCGTCAGACCTAGAGTGCCACCTACTGGCGTCATACAGGAAAAGCAGGTAACCATGAGTATTAGGGTCCTCCAACAGAAGCATGCAAATAATTTTAGGGTATCAGTTGTAAGATTATAGCTTTCATTTGGATTTAGTTCTATTTTTGGCTTCTGGGACATTTACAAGTTATATTATATACTTAAATTCTTAAATATATACACTATAGAAGTTATTTTCCAGATGGAAATTTCAGTTTGCTCCTTTTCTGCTCAGTAGGTAAGTTTGTAATTAGTTGCACCAATTAGTAAAAAAAAAAAAAAACTCTTTTGATTCATTACACATTCATACTGCCAATTAGGAACATAAACGTTCCGAAAACCTTTTCATCAGTCTCCCATTTCCTCACTAATATCCATTGTACTTTACAACTGCTCCACTGCTATTTGGACCCCATATCCAGACCTTTCCCAATTAGACCCACCTTCCACTTTGAGCTTTACTCACGCCAAGAAGAAGGAGAAAACAGAGTTCTTTAACAAGTGGGCCCCATTCTCTTGTTAACTGGGAAAGTTTACCCACATCTGTCTCAGCACCTAACCCCTGGAAGAGAGAGGGTCAGTCCCAAGGCCAGAGGTCAGCACTTGTCCCATTGTGAGCTAGAACCAACATGAACCCTAATCTAACACTGCGGTCAGCGGGAAACTGTGCCTGGTTGGTTTTTAGGGCCACGGATGTGTGAACCGAACAGGAGTTGTGCTTTGAGCTGGCTTGCCGCACCGAAGCGCTTGAAAGGGACTCTTCAGGATTCTTAATTAAGCAAAGAACAAATAGTTTTTCCTGCTTTGTCGCGCCTTTTCTGCATCATCAATGGCACAGACACAAATAGAAAATAAAGCTGCGGTTTTGAGAATTTGCAGGTGTGCATGGATGCATGTGAAGCAAACTGAAGGGGAGTGCCACCATCCAAAAAAAAAAAAAGTATGTGGCACTCAAGGGGGAGGTCTGTGTGAGAACAGATCTAGTTAGTAGCGTCACAACAGATCTGACAACACAGGCGGTCAGGTCAGGCCTGGCCTGCTGCAGCGAACCAGCGGTATTCAACCCAACGCTAAAAAAAAAAACCTTGCCGCCTCTCCCCGTTGCTCCTTCTTTCTCCAGCTCGCTCTCTTTCTCTCTTATCAGCAAGCCACCATCCATAATTGACCTGATTCCCAGATTTCTGTCCCTCTGACCACCCTTATCGTCACATAAAAGTGGGCAGCATAGGTGGCAGAAGAGTGCCTGGCCAAGGAAAAAGGAACGTAAAAGAAAGTATTCTTCCAACGTCTTGAAAGGAAAAGGGGAAATCAGCATAATGACTGCGCTCCCCTACCACACATTCACTCTCTCACACGCACACATACACACTCCTTCTCCGTGCGGGCCCTCCTCCCGCTCTCGTCCGCATCCAAATCTTGATTAACCTCCTCTCTCACTCCTCCTTTTCCCACCCACTCACACATTCACACATACACACAGACACAAAGTGCCTCAGAGGCCCCCTGACAGATGGGGAGAGGGGTTTCGGGGGGTTCCTCTGAACAAATGGCACCCTGGTTTAGTGTGGTGTTGTCAGGGTTTGAATTGATCCCCGGGACTACAGAGGCTTCACTCTGCCAGTGTGTCACAATGGCAACAAGTGTGTAGAGCTGGGAGCAAGCTTGTACAGGCATGGGACCCATACCTCATGAATGATAGCTTAGCAAATGGCCCTCCTTTCACTGGCTTTCATTGTAGGGCCATCTCTCGTTTTCTTTCATAGCCTACTCAAAAAACTTGCCCAGCTTTGTTAGTTTTATTGGGTTTGATTGGTTTGAGATTCTGAAACGTGTTGGTTTTTGTGCAATTTTGTATGTGTGAACTTTGGAGTAGGCTGGGGGTGTGTGTGTGTATGTGTTTTTTTTGTTTTTTTTGGGTGGGGGGGTATTTTTGTACATTTTTGCTTGTTAAATTGATGGGTGCTGTGGTCTCACGGTATGCTGTGTGGACTGATGTAAAGCTATCTGTCATTGACTAGCGCCAGTGAATGTGATTCAGTTTTATGTGAATAGCACTTCCTGGGAGGTCGTGATGTTTTTCACCGTGTGAGATAAACACCATGTGTGCAATTTTCACAGCTTTCCATAAATTCAGGCAGATACGCGGCAACGAGACTTTCACATGAGCCTTTCACACAGTTATATCAGCCATATATCCTTTTCTCGTCCGACACCGACGCTCCTTTAAGACCTCTGGGGGTCACCGCCGCAAGTAGCATCCTGTTTTTGTCTTTTTTTAGTCCTAAAGTCATGTTTTGTCTAATATGGTCTCGTATATCAGTATAATGAGCCTCTGTCTCATCCTAGAGATAAAGCCCAGCTGAAAGGCCACTGTGACCCCTCAGCTGACCCCGGGTAACAGTTTACAGGCCCAGAAACAATCATCCCTTTGGCAGATAACAACGGCATCATCCCTCCAGGCTCATTTCATCACTGTCACTTCACCTCCGTCTGGTTAATGTTCCACTAGCCTTCTATTTTTTTTGCTTCTTGGCCTGCAAGAGAGGGGGAGAAAGAAAAAGGCACATAGGAGGCTCGGTTAATCACAAAAAAAAAAGGAAAATGGAGGGTGATCGATTGATTGGTAAACAAACAAGCTGGACAGCCAGCGGCAAACCAGAATGGAACCAAGCCTCCTTATCTTTCACATGTGACGTGTCCATCCATCATACCTCATTATCATAGCAGCAGGAAGAGGTGTTGATGCGATGGATTAGCTAATGATGTCAAGATGTTGTTTAGTAAGGAGATAAAGTTTTTAGCCTGTCGAGTGCCAAGTGAATGTTATCAGTAGTAATAGAGGATGTGTTGCTTTTGTTTGCATGTGTTTTAATAGAGATTCATTACATTCATAAACAGACTCTTGCATGCATTTATTTTCCAGACACAGGCCTAGTAGAAGACGGTTTAATCGCCCGTTTTGACATCTTGGTCACATGATGGCAGATTCTCCTGTCTTCTCGGTGAGCTTGTGATAGGCTCAGATGTGAAACTCCATCTGAGCCTGTTCAAGATTCAAGAATTCAATCTGTCTCTACTGCTTGACTCCGCGGCACCAAGTCGTCAGCCGTTGCTCCTGCAGATACGGCATGATGAAAGTGTCAGCAATCTCATTAAAAGTTGCCTATGGTGGGTAAATCAGTTAGCAGCCACTCACCATGTTCACTGGTAACTTGCTGAGAAAATTACGTTTCAAAGCCTCGGCTTAATCAAACTCTGCTTCATATTGAGATAGATAATCTATTCGAGACTTTACCATGTGAATGTGCGAATAAGCTATTTTTGAACATCAACACACGTTACAGTACTAATCTGATGAAATTGCTCTGAAATTGGAAGAATTGTATTTGGTGCATTATTTAGTTTGACCGGGGCTTCACCACAGCTTGGCAGGCAGGTGAAAAACTAAGCTTGAATTCCTTTCCTGGGTCTAGTGATAGATTAGCGGTTGCCTTTAACTGTTTAACAAGTGGGCCACACCCGTGGCTATGGTGAGGGTCAGAGAGCAAAGGTACATGTCTCATGCATATCTGGTCGTTGTGCTCCCTTGCTCGCTTTTGTGTCATCCACTCTGCATAGCAATGGCGAGCACATTGCAATGTGTTAGAATTGTCAAGGTGCAGGGGCGAGCTCGTATTGTTGAGGAGGCAAGGTCCGCATATTAAGAAAACACGGAGGGAGAACGGGCGACTGAAAAGGCCTTTGAATGAGAATCAATTAATTTTCATTTACCTCCATTAGCACTGGGCAGGGATTTGCATCTGGGAACTCATTGCCAAACTGGCAGTGGCCTTTTTAGTCGAGGGAGAGGGCCACATTAAGCTAATGATGGGGAGCAGAGGGAGAGACAAAGGGCTGTATGTGTGGGAGGGGAGGCCTGGCCGTCCTCTTCTCTCATTAGCACCACAGTGCTCTGCACTGCTGTCACACAACGAGCCCTCACAGGCAGATCATTAACCTCAAGCTAGGATGGGAATAATTGGGGATCCAGGCTATCGGACAGCACAATTTCTTAAATTTAAAGTTCAGTGATGGTTGGTGTGACATGCTGCATATTAGGGCTGACCCTGATCAATGATGTTCCTCGTGGATTAGCAGCTGTCAGTTTAAGTCATCAGTCGACTACTACTTGCATGTTTGTGATATTAATATAATTATTTAAACATTTATTTTTGGGGTTAAGTTCCAGGGCTTAGAAAGAATGTTATAAATAAGCTTGTTACCACTGTGCAACTCCACAGAGAAGTACAAAACTGTAATAATGAGCCTTTAAAGTATAATGCATTGTACAGTACATTCACAAGTCGTCTTTTAACAACATTGCTAGTCATGCGAGGTAGCTATATTTTGGCTACTTGCATGTTTAAGATGATAAATCACATTTTTGGCCAACACGTGATGGACATGACAGGTGAATCTTTGCATGCAGAGTTTGCATGTTCACCTTTCTTGGGTCATCCTTTACACATTTAACATGAGGAAAAAAAATTTTGGCTCTCGACCCATGCTAAAGCCATACAAAACACATCATTTATGCAAAACACGGGAAAGTAAAAATAGTATCTCTGTATTAAATCGATAACAAATGCTCACAGCACAGGGTTTAAATGAATTACCTATGAAAGTTCAGATCCAGGCTGTAGGTATAAAAAATATTAAGATAAAAATCCTACGCATAAGGAATCCCCATCCAGTAGCCATCTTGGCCTTTATTTGCTACTACCTGAAAGTTTAATTTACACATAAAATAGAGATAAATGAGTTTTGTATCTTTTAGGTCTACAATAAGGGACTGTGAACCTCCTGCCAGAGGGCAGTAGGTGGAACTCAGCATGTAAAACATGTAATGGGTCAGCGACTATCTTGTCAGCTTTCCTTAGAGTAGCCCATAGATAGACTGCAGGGCTGTGTGTTGTTTTAGGCTCATGATCTTCCACACCAAATCAGTTGGACCAAAAACTAACATACATTTTTTAATAAATAGCACCCTCAGATTGCATCGGAAACACAATAGTTGTTGTAATCGGTTGCTACAGAGGCTGTCTGCATGCTGTTCCATGTTAACGAGTTGTCAATAAAAAAAGCAAAGCCATATTTGAACGAGGAGACCTGTGAGATA
Organism: Lepturacanthus savala; assembly: GCA_030544235.1. Lineage (NCBI taxonomy): Eukaryota > Metazoa > Chordata > Actinopteri > Scombriformes > Trichiuridae > Lepturacanthus > Lepturacanthus savala. The sequence continues at coordinate 16,346,295 of CM060480.1, forward strand.
TATTTGTTGCGGATGAGCACAGATCTTTAAACACCATCTCCCTTATCTTATTGACATCAGAAGTAATGGTCAGATAAATCACTATCCTTTTGCATTCAAGCTAAAACGGTGACGTCATCAGTTATTTTGATGGTATAATTAAGATTATGACTTTTGCGCTTATTAAGGTTTAAAGGGAACAGGACTATGAGCTGATGCAACCCTGGGGTTTTTCCATGCTCGTGGTTCTCAGTTCTGGGAGTGTGCCATTGTGTCTGCCATTGTAGACACAGCTGACCCCGTGTCTACAATTAGGTATAACTGAATAGTACCATTTAATAATAAGAGGGTGGATTTAGATCGTACATGTTCTTAATAAACAAGTGCAGCTATACTGTATTAAATGCTAAACTAAAGTAGACAAATAAAAGGTGTACATATTAGGTGGTGCCTTGTTATGAAAGGTGTTACAACTATAAAAGCATCATCCGCACTTCATGTTAGTTGAGTTCTGTTTTAATGAGCTTGATCATCATTTCATTTCATTTTTCAAAATACTTGAATACTATTGAAATCAATGCGATTGGATGATAATCTTTATTTTCTTTCCATCTTACTCCAGACTTCACACATGTGGATCCAAAACCAGATATATGACAATTCCATTTACCTTCCCTGTGTGAAATAGCTGTGCACCTGTGGAGGAGAGTCAAATTAAAACAGGATTAGACGGGGGGGAGGGGCTGGTCCTCTTCTTGCAGCAACATGATGCAGAGCCTTGCCTTCGCACGTTGGGAGGAACCCAGACAGTATGAAATGGAGCGGAAGGTATGAGCAGAATGAGAGGATGAAAGACAAGATGGTAGAAGGGAGCAGACAGGGTCACAGATGTGACAACGCGCTAACAATAGGAGCGGTGAGGGTAAAAGTGTGCAGACGTCCCATCTTTGGCAAAGCTTTCTCCCAGCTGTTTGGGGCACCTGTCTATTAAGAGGGAACGTATTTCTTGGTAGCTACAGAAAGTGAGACAGATTTATTGGACCTACAAGGGAGAAGCCTTAAAGTTGGGCTTGATTATTAGACAAGGGCCAATAAATCACCTTTGATTCAAGAGATCTCACTCTGCAGCAGCTCGCTGTACAGTCAGATAAGAACAGCAGAATGTAAGGTTGTCATGAGTGCAGCTGATTCATGAGCAAAACATTAACGACATGAAAACATTTTTGAGTCTCATATTTAAGGACCTGGAGCAGGTAGCTGTGTTGTTTAGGACCACACGGTGGGGGCTTTTCTTTAAAGCCCAGACAGATATTGAAGTGACCTCCAGCCCTTTCCTGTACTCAGGCGGCCCCATTCTAAAACAAAGCAAACCTGACAAGAGGAGAGGGGAGAAATCAGATGGCTTAATTGTTCCCTGACAATTAGACCATCACTCAAGAGAACATTGAGCAACTGAGCAAAAGTAGCAAAGGGAGGAGGCGGCTGAAGAAAGGGATGAAAGAAGAGGGCACTAAAACACCCACTGAGTGAGAGGGAGTGAGAGGGAATGAGGGAGAGGGCCCTGCTATTGAGGGCCCGACAAGGCAAAAGGAGCAGAGAGCAGTTTACAATACTGTACAATGCTGTTCTGCACCATTAAGTGGCATGGAGGGCAGGGCAGGGACAATGGGCTTCTGTCCCAGAGGAGAAGGCCAGCAGCTCCAGGGGAGTCCTCCTTTTCAGCCCATATGGTTGTGGCTGCCTCACAGGATGCTCCTCTCACCGCGGCCGCATGCTCAGCATCTGGACACAAGAGGTCCGTCGACTCTCCTCGGTGACCGCTGCAGACCAGTGGAGGGGCAGCAGGATCTCCTCGGCAACAGCGGGGCGATACGCAAGGATCCAGGGCAGCACTCGAGAGATTAAGGAAAGGAAGTAATTCTGGAGGAAGTGAAATCCCAATTATGTTGGATTTAGAGTCACACACACACACAAAAAAAAATCACTCAGCAAATACCCCAACAGGACTGGAAAAACCGGGAGCCATGAAGTACCAAAATCAGTATTAGCCCCAGGCGGATAACAAGCTTAGGTTACTCAAGGAAGCTGAGCGATACATCAAATACAAATGTTCGTGGAGAGTGTTTTAAATAGCATGGAAATAAGAAAAATACTCCTGCATACTGTCAATCACAAAATAATAATAATATCACCAAGTTTTAGTTTTCAGGTAATGCTTGCAGGGAGGATGGAAATATCACGACTTGCTGAAAAACAGTTCATCAGTTAAAATCTAAGGCCTAATATATGACAGCCTGGCATTTTTTGGCTCCAAGAATAGATATTTAAATACATAGAGCCTAAATAGCAAAGGAGATATTGCTATAATAACAACTAGTACATCATTTTCAATTTCTATACCATTTCATAGAGGTATGCTCTTGTACTTTGTTTACACTTTTTTTTTTTTTGCATAAAAGTCATGTTGACAATCTTAACTTAAATACTATTACAAAAGCTCTGGACCCAAAGCTATTTTTTCTAAAAAGAAAGATCCAAATGCTTCTAAACACAAGCAGATGTACGTCCAACCATTTACATTGCTTTAGCTAGTGTATTTTCCTCCTCACTCAGAACAACTGTGACTCCTGTCCCCTTTGGACCAGTGACAAAGACCTGTCAGAATGATAGATTATGAAGCTGCTGCCTGCATTTCAAACAAGCAGACCTGCCTTAACTCCTGTCCGTCTCCTGTCCAACAGACCCACAAACCCCCCAAAAGAGAAAGGAAAAAAAAAATATAAGCCACCGAGCGACTGAGAGAGAAAAGAAGTTGGGGGTGAGCCGAGAGAAGAGGAATCTTAACAAGTGTTTACCCTCTTTCTGTTGCCAAGCTGTGGAGCAATAACCTACCGTAGCGAAAGGCACCGCCTGATCCAGGAAGAAAGGCCTCGGCCTGCGGGGTCAGGGGTCACTAACTCTACCATTGTCTCTGACAGCGCAAGCACACTCCAGCTTTTCTCCAGCTTTCAAAGGCCTGTGATGGGGGGTGGGAAGATAGGCCTGAAAACACTGGGTCAGGACCAGGGGCTTTATGGTAGCCGGGGTAGAAAGATTCGGATCCCAAAGGTTAAATGAAGAGCGAAAGGGCCCTTCTGTCCAATTACCGAGGGACAAATGCTCCCTGTGACCTACCGGGGTTAAAGTTCAGCGGAGGCTTTGGTAGCGGCACACTCTGGCTTTTTGTGGACCAGATGAGATGAACCTCCGCCGTGTTTATCTAAGTGACACCCTGCCCAATAGTAAAAGTATAAATAATATGGGAGCTTGTGTGCTGCCACTTAGCAGAATTAATTTATAGTCCTGGGAGGGGGGGGTGAGGCTTTTTAAAACAACCCAATTAATAAAATGGATGAGCATTCTGATTTCAAGGGTTAAATCAATAAAATTACCAGTCACCATCATCTCAAACAACACATTCTGGGAAATTAGGATATGTAGTGAAATAAGTATTTTAATACATTCTGTGATACATATACAAGTGGTTATGCCAAAATCCCCCCCTTTTTTAGAGGTCTCGGCCAAGCTGTCCAGCAGTTCTCCTAATCATGTGCCCATCCCAGTCTCTGGCGGCACTTGTGGTGTTAATACCTGCTGATACAAAGGCCCAGTGGAGCGGCATAGTGAGAGTGTCCCACATCCGGAGAAGGCTGGATTAGACCGATCCTGAACCACTTCCTCCTGAGCCCATGGGCTGCCAGGGATTAAAGTCAGTGAATTTAATCATCCGCACTTGTTAGGTTAACAAGCAAAGTACACTCATATTGTAAGATTCGGCCCTTTTATTTTCCAAACTCCTGCACAGCAGTGAGTCCCAGACTTAGTCCTGAATTGTACTTTTATTTTCAAAATTTGGCTTCCAACCTTCCTTGACACACATGTATTTTTTTTGTTTTGTCTGTCCATGTAGTGTCAACATTGATTTGCAGGGGACTTGTTTTACAGCTGATATTCACACAATCATAACTGTATTGTTACCTTGCATTAAATTTCTCATTATTTTTGTTGAGTAGTAATGGGAGTTTTCTAGCACATCTTCCCCTCATCCTTTTCTATACACCTCCTGCAGGCGAGAAGGTAAGACAATTTTAAGAGATTTAAAAAACAATGTCAGCAAACCTCAACAACCACATGGGTTTCTGGAGTTTTTACCCTTTATATAAAACATATAAAACATTCACCTTTAATACAAAATTGATACCTGTTTTTATAGAAATCCCAGTAAAACTCCACAACTACATGAGTTTCTGGAGTTAAAACCTATAAAACATTTCCTTTTAATACAAATTCAGCACCTGTTTTTTTTTTTTGTTAGAAATCCCAGCAGCACTGAGTCATGACGAGGTCACTGCTACAAAATCTCTCAGAAAATCCAGAAATGAACCTGAGAACAATCCATCAAAGCCCCGAGATGCGGCTGCCTGGAACACACTGAGCGCTATGAAAGCTTTAAATCTCTTCCTCTGCAGAATCCATTTAACATGGCTTTGCCACACTCCACCCAGGGGGTGCTTGGGCTGGAGACCGGGCGTTGTACCGCAGGGATAAATTATGCACCCAGTGTTTGTGTGTGCATATTCTTGCCTATGTTTTCTGTCTGAGTGAATGTGAGTCAGCGTCGTGGATGTAGAGGATTTTCCTCTCTCTGGGACTCCTCTCCGCAGGTCCACTCTGTCCCTCATGAGCCAGCATAAGCCTGTTGGACACACATCGGAGCTGTGAAGGGGAGTCACTGGGCGTGAGCTCGGCTCCCAGGGTCTTACAGGCCCTTAGAAGGCATGGGATGACCTTTAATCAGGGATCAGGAACCCGGGCTGCAGCTGGAGGCCCACAGGAGCTCTGCTTATGGCCGAAACCCAGGTCACACTCCCAGCTGGCTGTCCACCTTGAGCCAGGACAGTGAGGCAACCTTAACCCGGATGAAACGCTCAGTGCAGGCATGAGGTGTACATTTATGATGGAGACTTAAGATCGATCTACAAGATCTTCATCCACATAGTCTAAAAAACGTCCAGCAGCGAGAGTGGAGGGTTTTGAGCTATTATAATGCGGTATGATTCTTTTTAATTTTGATTGCCCAGTGTTTTAACTTTTAAATCAAGGGTAATAAATTCAAACATTCCGGTTATTTCTTGTGGACTTGCTTTTATTGCTATCCTGTCTGTAGCTGTTCCATATAAGTCGGTGCCATGGCAAGAAAGTTGGATGCACTGTTAAAATGAAGAAGATAATATGCTAAACACACCACTACTTTGGGAGGGGGGTTATTTGCCAAATAAATTGGCACTCACAAATTGATTTTAGTCCCAAATGGGTCAAGCTGCAAAAACATCTACTATAATAAAACTCAAGCTAAAGCTGAGATGACCCTAATAGCATTAAAAATGGTCCTGTTGACATTTTTGAGGTGTTCATAGGCTCAGTAATACTCCTGTCAACAGGAAAATGGAGCTTTATACATGTAAAACTGGTGGCGTCTCCCTTTAAATGCATAAAGATGTCACCTCACACTGATGACAGAACCCAAACCAAATGTTTAAACAGGCAGTCACTGTTGATGCAATGAAAGACAAATACAAGATGAAAATGTGTGTATCTAAGTTGCACGTGGCATGTCATTCATTTTGCTCACAATCTTTCCCACCTAATAGAGGCACGGAAAATGACATGAAGATTCACAAAAACGTTCCCATTTTGTGCCAAGCTGAATTAACCAGACCCACCACCCTGCAAAACACACACACTCACACAAACTTTCCCTCTCGACAAACACCCACACCGACGCCCTACCACACACACTCCTGCCATCTAGGGGAATGCGTCTCCCCTCCTCTTGCCCTCTCTGCATCACCCACCTCGAGGATTAGCCCCCTACCCCCACCCCTCTGCGCGCTACCATCCCCTCTTGCCCTATTATCATATTTGATCCACAACTACCCCCTTTACTTATTTCACCCTCCCGCATGCACCACCAGCAAGGCATGCCCCCTTTTTCTTTGGCCACTCTCAGGGAGAAGAAGAGGAGGATGAAGAGGCAGGGGCTTTCATGGGGAACAATCTGCCAGGGAGACGAAGAATGAGCGGGCACTCAATTAAGAGCTGTCCATTGAGCCTGCGGAGTGAGCCTGAATGCGGGCCCCTCCAAAGGAATGGAGTCCCATGAATAGATTGTGGGCCTTCATGAAATATTAAAGAGCAGACGGATTTCCCACAATATTTGTACACCTCCCTTTGTGGGGATTTCTCCCTCCATTGAGCCTGAAACTGTTAACACATCCGCTCTGAAGCATGGCCCGCAGACTGTGCTAAAGAGCCCCACGGTCCAAGCATCAAACACTCACCCAGCCTTACCTCTTTCTCCCCGTCGCTCTGTCTGTCTCTTTTCTTTTTTGTCTTTCTCTCCCTATCTCTCGCTCTCTCTTTCCCTTTCTCCCTCTGTCTTCCTGCCCATGAGCTATTCATGGAGGGGATTACAGCAGTTTTAATGACCACCTGTCCTTGCTCCGCACTGTATTGTGCCATGCCAGGCCAAGCAGCAAGCATCCCCCTTGGTATTAAGGGGTCATAACGCTAACTGGTGACCCTTGTCTCCACCAACAGAAGCCTGACAGCCCAAGCCACCCAGACAGGTAACGGCCACAGCCGCCCCTGATCATTAATCACCTTGAACCGACCCCAAAATCCTGTGTGGAAAAAAGAAAAAAACAAAGCTTTAAGATGCAGAACAATGCACTGATGTGCTTTGTTGGGCTGAAGTGATGTTTCGCTCTCCTATTTGTGTAAAACACTGCACCGCTGTACTCCAGTATTATACTTAATTGCGACCCAGTAAAAAGTTAACGAGTGCTTCTGTCTGGCATCTTGTCCCTTTTCCCTTTTTTATTTTCTCCTTTTACTATCTCTCCATCTTACCCCCCTTTCTCTCTTTCACACACACACACACACACACACACACACACACAGTGGGATCAGGTTGAGTGGAGCTGTATAGAGAGCGAGGGCTATGTGGTTAAGTAGGTGGTTAAAGCTTCCATTAGCATCAGAATGGCCACATATTCCTGCCGTGAGTCAACATTAGTTCATGTCAGAATTGAAGGGTTGAGAATGGGCCAAAAATTAAAGATCTCGGTGCAGACGTGTGTACTCGGTTCATAGATTGGGTATTTTTTTTTCTTTTTAAGAATATTTATTGGCATTTTGCCTTCATGTGGAAGTGCGGAACGATAGCAAACGGGGGCAAAGACAGATGCTGATGTGACAGCAGAGGCTACCAACCTGTGGGTTTAACATACAGGTATACTTAACACAATTTTAGGTGATATGAAAAATTACCCCCTCATGTATATGTAGCAGTAGCCATGCTGATTTTTCCCCCATTTTTAAAACAACCGTATATCAGATATCTGCCCCACTCCAATATTATAGAGACTTTCAAAGAAATGGTCACCAACTGTTGATGTGGATTATGCAGAGTAACATGGGAGACTGTTTCTGTTGTTTTTGACAAATTAATTAAAAAAATGATCTGCATGATCGAATATCAGTAGAAGCAAGTGAAATATACATTTTGCTTTTCGTGACATGGGTGAGCTGACATGATTCCTCAGCTTGATTACACCAATCAGGAGGTTTAAAGAGAGATTCGAACAATCGTGTGGTTGCATGAAGCCCAGATGCCCACTCCGGAGCCCCAGCTGTGGATCCCATTGGAGTGCAGGCCCTTTGGTCTGGCCTCCATATGCTGGGGTCTGGGGTCCAGGCTGTCAGCGTAGCTCCAGCACATGGAGGGCAGTTGGGGGGCACATGGAGGTGGAGGGGAGGGTCTGGGGTAGAGGTGGGAGGGGGGGGGCAGCCGCTCCACCAGCATTGTACCAGGAGGACAAGAGCTGAGCAAGACCCAGCAGGAGAGTGGGGGGCCTTTTCTAAAGAGCGATCAACTGGAGCTCCTTTTCTCACACCCTGCTCACTTACCCTGCTCTGTATTTCCTCCTCGCCCGCCCTCCTTCCTCCACCCCCCTCCTTTTCCTTGGCAGATTGATACACTGGCTGAAATGTGATTTTCTTGTGTCTCTCTTATGAAAACTGCGTTCTCCCCCCTTTACGTCCCCTTCCCCACCCACTCGTCCCACTAACCTATTCTCCGCTGGAATTAAATCGACGCCACACCCGCTTTGTTTTTCAATCATCTTGTCCACATCAAAGTCACTCATGAGAGGATGGTAGAAAGAAGAAAGGGGCCAGGGATGAGACAAATCTCTTTGGCTTTTTCCCCACACAATGCTTCTCATTTGAATTCCCCCATATATTGCAGATCACAGTTGTGAATGGTGCCCCTGATGAAGTGTTGTTTTTGTGGTTCCTCACATGAATTCCAAAGACCCCGGGGATACATTTTCCTCTTTTTGTTTTTTGACTTCAAAGTTATCTGGAACGGGTACGTGTTGGAATGAAGAAACCGTGGGGTCACCAGGTCCAACGCTGGATGCTGTTTACCGACCTTCTCACCAAGTCAAGGAGCACTGAAACTATGGATTCACCATGGGGGCATAACACAAGACATTTTTCAAACATTGAGGTGTTTTCATGGCTGAATCCATGTAATGGGCAAAACATTTTTCCTAGGGTCCTTGGGTTAAAAGAAGGCCCCTTTGTTTTGATGAACTATTAATTCACGGGTTGCGCCCCACAGTATGAACACATAAAGGATCATCCAGCTTGAATATCTGGCCCTTGGTTTTGTATGTGTTTCACTCGTATGTTACCATGAGATAAACCCATAAAAACTAAATGTTTTTATGCTTTTATGATGAGAATTATTGTCAATTTCGCTGAATGTTTGTGTTTTCAATGTCAATCAATTCAATCTCAGCTTGTTTCAGAATGGTTGAGAACATCTTTGCTGTCTGCAGCATTGAAGAGTGTTGATCTGCTGCCCTCTGCTGCAGGAAAACAGAAATACAAGTGAAACTTCAAAATGAATCAGTAACTAGTGCAGTGCCCGTAAGAACTAAGCTTTCCTCTGCAAATACAGAAGTGAGGTGTTGACACTTGAAAGCAGATGAGATCAGCAAGGTGAAACTTAATAAATACTACTTACTGATGAGATTACTGTAACATGGAGCCGCAACATCCAGCGCAGGCATCCACGTCCACACAGAGTGAGCCAGGCTACAATTTATGTCAAAAGTGCGGATCTCAATCTACATATATACATATATCTATCTCTATCTATGTTTTAAATTGTGTTGATTGGCCAAGTAAAGCCGAACGTATGATAAACGTCTGTCTTCATACTTTTTCCTGTATACTTTCGTTACGTTGGCTGCATAATCGGTGCAGGAAAAGACGGGACAATGGAGCTTTGAATTGTAATGAAAGTGCTGGGCCAGTTGAGCACAGGATAGCACTGTGATACATAAGTCAAAGGGTTTTTAACTTATAAGGATAATAATGTTTTGAATATCTATCAAAAAAAAAAATCCACAAACAAGGACACACACCATCGAGCTATATCCAAAAGCTGAAGTTGATCTAATTAACAGTTAGAGAGAGATGTGAGCCACTGACACACAGATGCTCCTTGTTCTATATATGTTGTGGACCTTGTGTTAACACAGAAACTATTTTTCAGTAAAATGAATGTATAAATACAAAAAACACCCACAAATTATGTATATTTTGACAATTAATTCACCTTCAATTTACAAAAACAGGAGAGGCATAAGAGAAAAAGTGAAATGTCAACAATATGATGTCTCAGTTATTCCATATAAATGCATTTCAAATCGAAATATTTACCTACTGAACATTATTTATTTTCTTACAAAGCAGGTGGAGTAATCTCCTACCTTACAAACCATTTACAAATCAAAACTGATAGTATTTTATTTCTTGAGTCCTGAAAGATGTTCAACAGACTTCACACTTCTGTGAAGAAATAGGAACTGGTCCATTTTTTGTTACTCTTTGTCCAGTGACTGGCACATCCAGTGAGTGATTGGACCCTTTCAGCTGTAGTTCTGGCTGCATGTTTGACACCCCCTGGTCTACATGAACTGAATTATAGTTTTCTTTTCAACAGACCTCCACAAGAGGGCAGAGGAGATTAACAAATGGACCATTACTGTAAGCATATTCTGTAAGTGCATGAAAAGTTGGGACTTTAAATACTTAAAAAAAAACATACTAGAAATTTTATTCTAATTACTTAAAACAACAGCAATGTGTGTTTATAAAATAAGCAAATAAAAATAAGCAGCAGTTCAGGTGAACAATGCCAAACTGTGGGAAAAAAACCTGCTGTGCAATAAAAAAAAAAATCAAGGAGGAACATGCAGTAATTGTTCATTCAAGTTTGGTATTTGGAGAACGTCTTATCATATAAGTGTGATCTGACCAAAGGCACACACCTCCTGCCAACTGTGAGAGACGCTTGGTTGACATACAGTAGATAGGAATCATTCGTCAGTGAGATGTCACAAGCCTCACTGCCATCTGAGATCAGTTTCTGTATTCCCAGCTGTTCTGTGGAAAGAGACAACAGGACAATGTTGCAAAACCTTCAGCTTCAAATGAAGGGTGGACTAAACATGTGGCAGCAGGTTGATAAGGAGTGAGCAAACAAGTCATACAGGAAGCTCGTCACTTTGGTTCTGTCAGTTTTTAATTAATGTTAATGTTTCAATAACGTCCTAACAAGTCTCTTTAAATGACAGCGTCAGCAAATTGAATGTGTAACTCAAAATATAATAAATAAAACAGGTTATAAAACACCATACAGCTTCTCAAAAGATACAATGAAGGTGTAGATGGAGATTTTTTTTTTTCCAGTGACAGAGAAGCTGTCAACATGACATCTGTCACTGAGGAATCCTTGTTGAGTTTATCTTGGCATTTAGATAATTGACAGAGTTGCAGCAGTGATATTTTTACCTTAAACCTGAGAACGAGACATTTTGTCTCTCACCTGATGACGTGGGCAGTACCAGCTCGTGATTCATAACAGCTTTGTAAGAGAACTGTTCACGGGAAAAACATAAAATGACACGTTTGGAAGCTTTCACAACTGACTCATGAGGTCAAACAACAAACGACACAGATCTGATAAAGGTGTCATGTGCACTCCCATATACTTTTTGAATGATTTTATAATCTGGCCTAAACTAACAGCTTCAGTTCAGGCATCATGTCTAAACAATAAAAAAGGTTGATGTTAGAGTTGGGAGTGGTTTACTGGAGCCACGGGCTGCTGGGCCTGACTGAGCCGGTTGCTGGTTGACAGGCATTCATGTAAAATCCTACAAAGGGACGCATTGTGGGGGAGGAGGTATGGGTCAATGGCATTGTGAACTGAACAGAGGAACTTGAGTATCTCATCACCTGAGCACGCCGCACCCAGCGAGGGAATTCTGCCAACCAGCAGTGTCAGAGTGAAAGAAATCATCAACTGTGAAATGTTCCCTCCCTACTTCAGTTTTGTGGCGTCAGGCGTTTCACGTTCAGAGTGGTGGGCGCATGCGAAACGTGACAAACCATGTCGTATTACAGTGAATCGAGGAATCGTGCACCACCTGTTTCGCTTGTGATGTTGACTTTTTGTATGTCTGAGCGGCCGTTTACATCAGATGAAACGTGTTGTGCGGTTTATCAGCGAGGAGCAAGGTTTCTTGTAATCCGTGGATTAGGGAGGTCTGGGAGTGGTGCCTGAAGTGACTCCTGTAACTACTACTGTGCTTTGTCACATGTGCTTGTGTTTAGGCAGAAGCTATAACGCATACTGTCATTTCCTTTTATCACTGATCGCAGCTTTGCAGGTGCTTTGGTGTGTCACATTTCATACCAGCTTCCCCCCACAGTAGACGAACGACGCATGTTTATTTTTCAACATCCAGTAGGCCAGATGTTAATCAGTGATCAGCTCCTGATTAACCTGAATTTAATGGAATTAATACAGTCTTTGACTTGCCTTATCTGCCATGCAGAAAATAACAAAATGACCCATGTTTGTTTTCCTCATTACTAAACATTGCATTTATATAAAGAAATCACAAATGTCCTTTGTTGACTGGACATTAGCTGACAACTTTGAAGAATATCATTTCATTTTATTGATTTTTTTGAAAATTCTTCACTTTTCCAAAGACAGTATTCTGAAATGTCACAGCAGGAAAGGCACAGGTGTAAATAATAAAATGAACGGTGGCTGAATGACAACTGACTGTTTCAGTTTCACTCTGGTGTTGTGCATTTTAACCCACTGTACCATGTCATATAATTAGTCAGTGTCTATGTATAAAGGTGATTGTACAGGTTTAACCAGAAGTATTGTGAACCATCTTTAGCAAACAGAGAAATAATAATAAAGAAAATACTCCATTACAAGTCCTGCATTCAGAATCGTATTAAAGTGGAAGCTTTGAAAGTACTTAAAGTATCCAAAAAGTAAAAAAAATACTCTTAAAAAACTATAATATTATGCAAAATCGCCCCATTTAGAGTGTTTTATGTATGACATATTTTTGTATATTATTGAAATGTTTACACTGATTCATTAACATCTGCATACAACAATATAATGAGGTCATGGTAGAGCTGAATTTGAAACAATGCACATTTCATAAAGTCATAATTTCCCTATAAAATATTGATCTGAAATGTACTTATTGCTGTGAATTGAATGTAGATGAGCAAAAAAGTACAATATTCTAATTCAAATTTAGTTGAGTAAACATACAGATACATTCCACCTCTGGGTTTTTCCAGAAACAAGTAACATCACTGCAAAACTAGACAAGATACAGAGTTGGCATTTAGAAGTATGTAGCAACTATAATAAAGTAAAAAAACAACCATAAACTATTTGTTGACCTGTTAAGTGACATTCTTAGGGTGCAAAAATATAAAGCCTGGATCTTAGAAAATGTCTGCAGATGAGCATCACTCACCTCACTGCCAAACATCAGAGTATCCTGTTTCCTCAACCTCAACAGAATCAGTGCATTTGCAGCCCACACACACACACACACACACACACACACACATGCACACACACACACATGCACACACACGCACAGACACTCAACTTTTCCACTCACTTCAGCATGCAGGAAGAAAAAAAAGGCGTTGAGCTACCTGATCTTGGTGATCTTGAGTGCAGCTGTGTGGCCACCATCTCTGCATGAAAGGTATTTGTGGGATTTCTTTCAAATTCAATTTATGATGACCACTTGAAACAAACTGGTAGGGTGTCAAAAACCTGTGTAGGGAGAACTTTTTCCGAAAAGTAGCAATACTTGGACATGGAAGACGTATTCTTTGTAGTTTATGTTCCACTTTAGTCACTTTAGGCATGATTCACAATTTCTGAACCTAGCGGCTCAGAAAAGTAATGTCACAATATAACTTTGAGGAGTTGTGAGAAGATGAATCTGGCAAAAAGGAGACGAAAACGTTTTGTGACACTTTTTTTTTTTTAAAAAGTCAAGTTTTTCATTTACAGTATATTACAGCTCATCAGTCCCTGACTAATTAATTGAAAGATGCATATTTTTGATTCATTGTTTAGTTATGATGTGCAACATAAATGCACATCATAAATTGATGTTATACTTTATATAATATGAGTATATTTTTATTTAATATTTTGTTTTGATATGTTTCCCACAGCCCTAAAGTGTTAGCAACAGTGCTTTGCTGTAGATCATCATCAGACATAAATAGCCAGACAAACTTTTAATCTGATAATCATAAAGAAAAAGAAAAACACATCAAAGGATCTGGTAGATGTGCTTGAAGAGCTTTAATTGATGTGGCAGAAAGCTGTGTAGGGTGTGATATTCATAAAACTACAGCATTCATTTGACAATGAAAAAATAAAAAATACTTGAAGCTTTAACAGAACTATGAATCTGCACAGATCACACTAACGTCATTCATAGTCAACTGAAGTGAATCACTTTAAAGGTGAAGGCTGTGTCATTTGAAAGCAGTGCTGCAGCCTCCAAATCATTTCTTTGCCTGGCAAAGACTTGAGGGCTTTTTGAAGCCTGTAACTCTTCATTTCTTATATTGTCAAAACCCAACCCTCATTCTCCATGGTTTTGGCAGTTTTGTTGCATTCTTTTTAAGTCTCGGATAGCTCAAACTACACAGATTGTGTTTAGCGTGGCGCCTCGCTTTACTCACATGACATCAGGAGAGAAATCTAGCTTCCTCTTGGAAAAAAAAAACACAATGGTCCGTCCAGTTACCTTTTGTCATTTTTATTAGTTATTAAAAATCAGGGAAATTGGAGCTGGGAGTGCAATAGAGCACAGCAGACACATGTCAGACAGGATTCATTCCTGCTTAGTTTGTGGCCATTCTCTTGAGATGCAGGAAAAGCAACTCCTTGACTTTCTTCAAAACTTCAAGAATGTTAAAGACATACAGTCCTGGATGACCTACAACTTTATGGTACTGAACTCAGACAAGACTGAAGTTATTGTGCTTGAGCCTGAACGCCATTGACCAGTGATACAGTCACTCTGCATGGCATTGCCCTGGCCTCAAAAAACCACTGTAAGGAATCAGGGACTTATCTTTGAGCAGGATATGTCCTTCACTACCCACATTAGATAAATATCGAGAACTGCCTTCTTTCACCTAGGTAACATAGCAACAGCCGGGCACCTTTTTTCTCTAAAAGATGCAGAAAAGCTTGTCCACAAATTTGTTACTTTCAGGCTGGATTACTGCAATTCACTATCACCAGGCACTAGACATAGAAAAAGAGATCATCTTTCACCACTTTGAGCTTCTCTCTACTGGCTCATGGTAAAATCAAGAATATAATTCAAATCCTTCTCCTCATCTACAAAGATCTTAATAATGAGGCACCATCATATTTTAAAGAGCTCATAGTTTCTTACCACCCACTGTGCTCACAGATCTCAGGCTTATTAAAGGTTCTTATACAGTCTCTAATGCTCCATTTCCACTATGCAGTATACGGTTGGGTATGGTACGCTTATTTAACGTTTCCATTAGCATGGAACCGTACTGGTCCCATGGTACCCGTGACCAATCTAGTAACCTTTTTTATTGGGGTACATAGCACACAAGACTGCTACTGTAGGGAGCAGCCCCTGTGTAAGTGGAAACATAAAGCTGTCCATTACTAACCAGAATGTACCTATACTTACCTGTACTAAACCGTAGTGTACTGACAGTAGAAACAAGGCATGAAAGTAGAACGGGAGGCAGAGCCTTCAACTATCAGGCTCCTCTCTTGTTTCCGTCCAGACACCATCCCTACATGTGAGATAGTAAAGGTTTGTTTCTTAGGGAGGTTTTCCTTATTTGATGCAAGTGTCTAATGTCTAATTGTTGTACCGACTGTAAAGTCCCTTGAGGTGAATCTGTGAGTTGTGATTTTGGGCTATACAAATAAACTCTGCTGGACTTTGTAACATCTTGTAAGCTGAAAAAACTGAAAGTGTCATGAAACTCCTTCTAACTTTTCAAGATTGTATTCACTGATAGAAAAATTGACATTTTATGACTGCAAATGACAGCGAAACAAAAGGTAAATTTAGGAGATTTACTTTGACAAATGTTTTTTAAATTTGGGATTTAAACCTTTGTTTGTAGTATGGTTCATTTGTAGTGTAGAGTTAATTGTTTAAGCCTTCCTGTGTTAGGTCAGTTATGTTTTTTAAAAAAGTATTTATTCTGTTAATTTCAAATGAGGTCGTGAATAAATAACTATTTTTGCTTTTCACACCTGGTGTCATTGAGCCATACTGCTGACAAGCCTTTAACACTGATAACTCCCCATCTCCATATGCCCTCTAATCCTGGCCAAAAACATAGTTGTTTCTACATGAGAGTTGCTCACTTTTTGAGATCCGTATTTCCCTATCAGTTCAGACGAGACAGACTGTCTGCTAAGAGCAGGTGATCATTATCTACCAGCCTCAGCAGACAGACAGGCCTGCTGTTCATGCCTCAGTGTATGTGGGTGGTACTGGGCCCTGATACCTGCAAGCTTCAGTACTTTGCTGCTTTGTCACATCCTGAATGGAAATACACAACTAACATCCACTTCTTCTTTACCTTTATTCAATGTGTAAAATAGAAAGTCCTGGTGTGTGTGTGTATGTGTATGTGTGTGTGTGTGTGTGTGTGTGTGTGTGTGTGTGTGTGTGTGTGTGTGTGTGTGTATGTGTGTGAGAAAGAGAGAGAGAGAGAGAATCAAACAATCAAACTGTATTTTAGAACCCAGCATACACCTCTTAATACGTTTTTTTCACTGTCATTTTAACGCCCCTTTTACCCTTATTTGTAAATTATGGGGCAGGTGCTTAAATAGACTATAATCTGTTTATCTCTTTATCGATCATAAAAAGACTGATCACAAAAAGCAATTATTTTACCGCTTAAAGTCATTTATTAAATGCAGATTTAATCTTAAATGAAAAAGGCTTAAGTGTTTTAAAGTTTCACATATTGGTGTGGCATATTTCTAAATGTGAAATGATCTATAGTGGAGCAGACTGATTATAAATAAAGGTGTGACATTCTCTTGGGTAAAAGGGGTGCGCTGTAAGTGACTTGTATTCACTACACTTGACCATCAAACACCGTGTATACACAAGCGGCGCTTTGATCGCTTTTGATCGGGTTAAAATGTTAAAATACAGTCGTGTGACCCGCGCTTCAACCTAAACACACTGTGGGAAACTTCGGCGAGATGAAAGGACACCCTTGGACCTGTGGGCGGAGTGTGCGCACCTGCGGACTCAATCATTGCGCTGCCTTGCTTTAACGGCACATTTCATCACTTTGACCCGAGCACGGACGGAGACGCGAGACATGGACGCGGACGAGACAACCGCCGCCGACCAGGGAGCGCAGCTCCTGGACATCAGCTCCAACCCGCGCCCTTCCGAGGCGCCCGGCCACCGGGAGAAACCCCCGTACTCCTACGTGGCTCTCATCGCTATGGCCATCAAGGACAACTGCAACAGGCGGCAAACTCTGAGCGGAATATACGACTACATCGTCTCCAAGTTCCCGTACTACGAGAAGAATAAGAAAGGTTGGCAGAACAGCATTCGACACAATTTGTCTCTGAACGAGTGCTTCCTCAAGGTTCCCAGAGAGAGCGGAGGGGACCGGAAGGGCAACTACTGGATGCTAGACCCCGCTTTTGAGGACATGTTCGAGAAGGGGAACTACCGGCGGCGGAGGAAGGTGAGGAGACCCTACCGACCCCCCAGCGTGTCGTATCTGTCCGCCGGGACCCCCGCGGACTACTCCGAGCCGCTCTACCTTCAGCCTTATATGAGCGGCGCGTGGAGTCTGCGCCAGCCGGGCTCGTGCCAGCCGAGCGGGTACAGAAGAGCCCAGGTCATCAACCGCAGCGTCTCCCCGTCCTCCTACTGTCCGCCGCCGCCGCCGCACTTCCACCCGTCTCCCTGCGGCGCCTACCACCCCCACCAGCAGGTGCTCGTCCCCCACAACGGGTACCCGTACGGCGGGGTGACCCAGCCCATGAGCCCCGACGCGGGCACCGTTTCCGTGGCGTGCAGCTACCAGCAGTTCAGCTCCTACACGAGACCAGCGGAGTCCCAGTTCGCCCAGTCCTTCAACCCGCAGGAGTTCTGAGAGGTCCTGAACACTAAAGGACAGTTCACACCTCAGAGTCACGTTTCAACATTTCAGATCGACTGTCATTCGTTTGTTAAAGTCGGTGGTTCGTATAATGTGATGAGTTGTACATGTTGATTCGTTGTTAGCTGTTGGTTTAATGGGCAGAAGTTTCACGTGCCAAAAGAATCTCATTGCATTTGCTTCAGAAATGGCAACGATCTCTGGAAGTGTAGAGACAGCCAAGTGTGAGCCTTATTTTATCCCTCTTTTGTTGGGTAATTACTTTATAAATACATATGCATTGTGTTTTTTTTATTTCTACCTTTTGTATGATTTTCTTTTTTTTGTTGAATATTTGTAACTATATTATTTATTTATTTTCTTTGGTTGTATCCAATCCTCTGAAGCTGCTATGCAACAGTTGGTGACACTGAGACAATCATCAGTTTTCTAATTCGATTATGAATGTTTACCTTATGTGAAATACATCCCGTTTGTTAAAATAAAAAAAGGTTATTTTTGCATCAAATAGTTACTTTGATTGATTGGTTTGCTCCTTTACCTACTATCCATTAGGGGATCTATCTCACTGACTTCATCGGATGCATTCTTTAACATTAACCCATCTCCACGTAATATTATAATAATGAAGTTATAAGTATATATTTCATTATTAGTTTATATTAGTAATTACCTTCCCTTAATTCACGTTTTAGAGATATTATATGTAAGCTTCAATGATTATTGTCCTAATGAATGAATTATGATTAATTAATTAACCAATTAATTGATTTATGTGACCAGCTCTTGGAGTCTGTGTTAATTATTAGTTAGATTAAATACATTAATTAATTTAATAATTAATCAATTAATTAATAATAGAAACGACCGGTCTTAATTTATCTTTAGATCTGGTTTTAGCCTATTATAATTATTAAAGATTATATATAAAAGACGGATTCATGCAGTTTTTTTTCCTCGAGAGACGTAACGTTTAATACAAAGGTATATATATAATAAATACTAGAATATAATACTATATATAAAATAAATACTAGGCGACGCGGGGAGGCTTTTAACCCGTCAGGGTTTGAATGATGCATTCCAACATACACCATACTTCCTGTGTGTTCACTACGCGCTGCTTAAAATTAAAGAAACTTGCAACTGATCCCAGTTTTGTCATATAATGGGTGTTTTGTCCATCAGACAAAACACCCATTATATGGCTCACACACACTTACGTTTACATAATAAGTTCGCACCAGAAGTTCTAGCGAACGACACAGTTGAAAACAAAGGAAAAAATAAACATTATTGGAACGCGTCCAGGCAGTGACGCAGCTTCCGGTTCCGGAACATGGGCGTGAACAAAAGGGGATCGCTTTGCCGCGTGCCCCTCGCGCCGTGTTTCGCGTTGTCTTTAAAATACTAACGTCCGTTTCTCCGGTTTGTTTTGCGAAGTTTCGGTGTATTTCGGCGGGAATGGAGACGTTCAGCCACCTCCTGGTCGAGTACCCGGAGATAATGTACACTGGAGTCGGCGCTACGGCGTTTGTCGCCGGCGGAACGCTGATATACAAAATCGCTAGCAGGTAAGTTCACTGCTTTGCGTGTTTGTAGCGTTCATTTGGCGCTTTTATGAGTTGTCTGCTTCAAATGTGCACGTCTAATTAGAAACTGCGACGTCCAGCGGGTAACGTCACTTACACAAATGCGCAAATATATCTTCCGTTTCCAAAGAGTGGTCCAACTATTATCGCTAGCTAGTGCTAAGTTTGATAGCTGTTGTGCTAACTTAGTTTTGTGACACCAACGTTAAGGCTAGCTGTGATTGGACGCAACTTAAATACACAGATATGATAGTTTTCATGATCTACGATGCACTGTTTATGTCAAGTAGAGACACATTTATGTAGTAATGATAATGAAGAACCACCTGGAGCCACCCAAGGACCCATAGGTCTCTGAATCCCATTTTGGGAAATGTTTTCAACTTGCAAAAGATTGAGTGCTGTTATCTTCTTTGCAGAAAGAAACCAGTCAATGCTGATGTGAACTGCTGGTTCTGTAATCTGGATACAGTGGTACCTTATGGGAACAGGAATTGCTGGGATTGTCCCAACTGTGACCAGTACAATGGCTTCCAGGAGGTAAGCTTGTTTGATACTTGTTGATATGTGCATAACTTACTCCAAACTACACCGTACTATATTGTATATCATACTGTAAATACTATATATAGCACTTGTGATTAGATGCTAAACCACATGTTGTTACCCTCTATTTATACATGTGTAATGACAAAGTTGTACCTAATCTAACTGTAGTGAATCTATATATTCCATTTTTAAAATCAGAATGGAGATTACAACAAACCCATTCCTGCTCAGTACATGGAGGATCTGAACCATGGTGTGTCTGGTAGTCTTCCCTCATCTGCGTCACCTAAGACACTGCAGTGGGTCAACTCTCAGATGTTGCTGTGCAAAAAATGCCACAAGAACCAGTCTGCAAAGGTCAAGCAGTTGGCCTCGTTTATTCCAAGGGACGATGTATGTACTTTACACTTTGCCATTTACTATTACACTTCTTATTGTTACCGTGGCTGAAGGCTGTAGACACACAATTTATAGCGGTATGTTTCTTTTATAGGAAAACTATGATGAGGAGATAGAAGCCTACAAGCACCACCTGGAGCAGACATACAAGTTATGCCCGCCATGTCAGGCAGCGGTGGAGTACTACATCAAATACCAAAACCGCCAGCTTCGAACTGTCCTTCTAAGCCATCACCTTCGACGCACCCATGACTCTCTCAAGGACTTCATAAAGGTTAGTGCAATCCAAAATCCCAAACTGTGGACACTTGTTAAAGTCAATGCATGAATGAAATGACATGAAACACAACATACTGTAGAGGACTTTATAAAGGCTCGGGAAATCCAAAACCAGACACCAATAAAGTGTTAAAATATGAATGAATTGACATGAAATGCAGCACTTTACCCAGCTCACACTTCATGGGTAATCATATACTGTGGTAAAATACAACATCTGATAATATCAAAGATAAAAATGTTTTTTTTGTTGGGCATTTTCAGATCTAGTCCTCTGGAAACAAAAGCATAAATATAGTTCCTTTTTACCTGCGTTATTTTGTGTTTACTATTGCATTAATAGTAATGTATTTTTATCTAATCTGCCTGTACTGCATGTCTTTGAATTATAATTACTCCACCATGCTCATAGCTAAACTGATGAGCTCATTGCTTGCACAGCCAGTTGATGACGAGCTTTGCAAAAAGTTGTTCAGCTGCGTAAAGCTCTAATATTTCCAATGAAAAGTAGAAGTGGCATTTGTGTGGAAATAATCAGAATCGACACTGAAAACATGGTCTCCTCTTCCCCACAGAGCTCTTGTTCAGCGTCCTTACCGGTGGGGGTCATATTTCTGCGAGCCCTTGCCTTCCTGATCTGCGCTTTCCTAGTCGCTACGACTTTCTGCGGATTGGCCGACCAGCACGCTTCATCTAGTGGCCCAAAGATATTGAGCGGTGGGGTTGTTCCTCCAAAACCCCAGAATGAGTCCACTCCCAACAACAAGAGCAGCGAAAGCATGGATGCCTGGCATGGTCTGGTGGAGCTGCTGCCAGATATGGCTGTAGAAAATGCCAAGTTGGTGTGGCAGTATGGAAAGGAGAACCAGATGGCTGTTGTCTCTGTAGGCCTCTTGACTTGTATCACTGCTATCTTCATTGCTGGGCTCGGGAGGTGAGAATGTTTTGTTTTGTAACTCAAATCCCAGATTTTGGATTGAAGTATAACACTTTCATTAATTTTTTAATATAAATCTTTTTTTTTTCCTTAAATAACGTCATGTATTTCTACATTGTCAGGTTGAGAAGAATTGATGCGGTGGCCTCTGTCCTGTGGTTCCTCATCCTATGCTTGCACCTGGCTGAGAGCTACTTGAAGGATGCCTCAAGCTGGTTGGACACAGCCAAGCTCAGCGTTACCTCCCTATGTTGCCTAGTCAGCTTTGCCGCGGCTGTTGCAACTCGCAAACCCCAGGGCCTACGAAGAACCAGATATCGAAGGTCAGAATCTGAGCAGTAACGTTATAATTGTGCTTATGACATGGGGTTGTGTAAAGGGTCCTGTTTCCATGCAATAGTTCATCTTTAGGAACAGCACACTCATTTTTTTAAGATGCTACCAATTTCTTTTTTAAATTCTTTGAAAGAGCAAAGAACATAAAGGCTGTTCAGTCTCTTTTTTTTTTTTTTTTTTTAAACTCCTAATTCCCCTCTCTCCTCTTGTGTGTGTGAATGAATGTAGGATTTAGTGTGTGGCCACACATTTATAAAGCAAAGAAAATACTACTGTTTACTATGTGACTGAATTGTTATCGATTTGCTAATTGAATACACCCTGCTCCCTTATTTGTCACATCGAAACCTCACCTGCAAGCATACACCTGTTAGTCTAGATCAGGGGGCACCAACTCTGGTCCTGAAGGACCCTTCTCCCACACCTGATTCTAATCAACTCGTTATCCTCTCCAGGAGCAGGGCTGCTGACCCCTGGTCTAGTTTAATCTAGAAGTTGACATGAATGTCACTTGTCGTTATGGGTGGTGTTACTCTACAATGAAATTTATTACAAATGGGGTCATGGTTATTAGGCCTGGTTTCAAGCAACACATCAGTTTTTAGGAATCATGTAATAACTGATAGACCAATATTGATTAAGTCTTATCAATTCAAAACTAGACTCAAGATGACCTGTCGTTGCAAAATGCGTGAACTGACCTTCAGAGTTCAAACAAATACAATAAAAATGAAACCATGTTGTGTAATTACATCAATGAAATATTCCCTGGTATTAAACTATAATCTGCTCTTTAGTATGTTTTTTTTAAATTGTTTTGAATGTACTCATTTAACACAGGTTGTTTTACTACATTTATGAACTACATCTAATCGCATGAAATACTAATTTTTCTGGTCTTTGTGGTTTGCTGCTCCCTTCCTGACCTTGTTGTGATTTGGTGCATGCAATATCCATTTGGATTAAACTTTCCTTCTTGACCTTCACTATAAGAACCCTGCCTAATATTTAGCGTTTTATACTGATGTTTGTGGTGACTTTTGTGGTCCCAAGACATAGTGCCTCTAGATGACTACTTGGCTTCTCTTGACATTTGCTGAATGTAATCATGTTTTAAGCAGCGGTTTCCAGTGACCTTGTTGTATCGGTGCTGGGATATGCAAACATTATGAAGTATTCGACTCTGCAACAGAATATGGTCATTGGCAAGAAATGTGAGTAATGCAGAAGTGAAGCAAGCAAGTGCTACGCTGAATGAAAGCTTCACTTATTTAAACATGTTAAGTTTTACTTTATTTTCCCTCTTGTAACAAAAGTCACTACAAAGTTTTAGAAATAGTGGACTTGCACATTTAATAGATAACACAGGGTAGTTTTGTTTATTTTTTTATATCCTTCCACTATGTTATAACTAAGATATTGGACTGTAATTGATTTTATATTCTATTTGAATACAATTTTGCGCAATTTTACATATTTTTAAAAATGTATTTCCTGATTCAGATAGAATATTCTCTTTAATAAGCCGATATTAATACTGCTTCAGTATTAATTATACTGCTTAACAATAGTGCACGTTATCAATATTCTAATATGTTGATGGATTAAAAATAAACAGATACTAGTTGCATGTGCTAACGTTTCACCCCTTTGTATTACAAACCACAAGTAAATAATGGTGAGAATTTCTAGATTATGTTTGGTGGTACTGCTACTATAGGGTTAAATTGCATGTTGTAGATGCAGTAATGTTCTCATTACCAGATCTTTAAATAGTGAAATTCTGTTACCAGACGGAAGATGTTAAAGATGCACTTTTTGTTTTTTGAGGGAACTCTTGACTCTGTACAACTTTGCTTTTATCGTACTGTAGCATTATAAAACGGTATGACATTGAGTCACTTCCCTTTTTTTTAAGCCTTTTAAGAACTGCATCATATGACAAGTTGCATCTTAAAGTCTTTGACGAGGGAATATTTCCGCTTGATATTTATATATTTATTTGTATACATGGTATAAAGCTGTAATGATAAGATCATCAGAATCATTGCCAATTGTTTTTTTTTTTCTGATTGACTTATCTTTGATCTTTTCTGTCCTTTTTAACAAAAAAATACCAAACCTGCATTCCCCAGTGAAAGGATTTTGAATTGTTTAGACCAAAGAAGACATTGGACACCATCATTTTGGGCATTTACAGTAATGATGGTTGTTTAACTCTTTCGACATACACTAGATTCAGCAAGTAAACAATTTCTTTTCAATAATGACAATGATGACAACTACATGGAAAAACTTGAAGTATTGTCTTCATTTTCTATGCTGTGCACAGAATTGTTCACTATAGATCCCTTCCATAAGTTTTGTGTGCTATAGTTACATAATGTATAACTTGAATGTTTTTTAATAGTTATTGTATCTATTGTACGTATATATAAATAAGCTGTAGAACTGTTTATTGTATATGGATGAACATTTTAAGCTGCCAGATGCATCGACAGTATTGGGAGTGCCACAGTTTGTTTTTGGTTTGTAATAAGTTCATAGTTCTAGAACACTTAATGTAGTAAATGTGAATGTTTTTATAGCACTGTTACTGATATCCAGAATGTAGCTAACCATTGTGATGTCATACCTAAATGTTTTAGTGTTTCTGCAATACACGTCACTATAAGACCCACTTAAAAACAAAAAGGTTCTTTCAACTCTTGCTACATTTTACAGAATAATGTCCAAGCTATAATATAAATAAGCTAATAATACATCTCATTGTGACTGTCACTTTCTATGTTGACTACCCCCAGAAATGAAGCTCCGTCCATGTTTTCCTGCAACATACCCAAGTTGTGTTTTGGGTATTTGGATGTTTGAAATTGGGTGTTATACTTTGAATGTCAGGCTCCTATTGGAAGGATTGCTTGCTGTACATTGAATGTAATAAACAACTGATTGAAAGGATATGCCTTGGTGTTTTTCATCCACACAAATTCAATCTTACCCATTTCTGTACATTTCTGCCTAATTCTTGAAATGGTACCATAGTTTCATACAGTAGCAGTCAAAAAGACTGGACACACAAAGGCTGGGCATCTGAATTCATCGCATATATCCATGGAGTCGGGGTTCAAGGAATGGACGACGAGGAGTGCAGTTTTTTTTTTTCCCCCCTTCTTCTCTCCCCTTTTGTGTGTGCAATGATGAAGGTTGTTTGCCACTGAATAGAGCTACTCTAAAATGATCTGCTGTACGGACCACTGACTGTTGTCAGTGTGTGTGTGTAAGTTTGAAATTTCTTAAGCTGCACCGTGGGGCTGGAAGTTTTTTTGTTTTTTTTTTCTCCTTCTTCTGAAGGCACTTTAAGCTGCTGTGTTTAGCCTGTTGGCTTCAGCAGTGTTTGTCAGCACCATAAATGCACTGGTGATATTAAGTGGATGGCAGAGCAGTATATTACAATGATGATTCAGTGATTGACTGCCAGGTCTGTACCGTTTGTATTAGTTATACACTTTGGCATTGAATGTTGACCTGTGGAATAGATGCCCCGCATCTACAAATATAACTAAAAATTCTGTTACAGCACTATTTGTTTGCTGCACCAGCATGTGACAGTATTTTATTTTTTTGCCACATTTTGTGTTTCTTTAGTGTATAAAGCTTTAACAGTTTTGTCATGATCTAGTTTTCAGGTGGTAGACATTATGATGCTCTTGTGTTGCAGATGCCTTCCTGGCAGCCCTGTGGTCCAGGACTTCAGCAGCCAGTCTCCTTCGCTCTCCCCTGGTATGGCAGAATCCTTCATCCCCGCTCCACCCCCCAACATCTCCAAACTCATCAACCGCCAGAAGAGCCCCCGTGAGCGCAAGGTCTCCCCCTCCTCCCTGCTTGAGCGCCTCAGCAAAGCTCTCAGCCTTGGCACCGTTCCCTCCTTCTCCACAACGGGTAACGTTTAAAATGATTTATTTCAGTTGGAGTTTACGGACGAAACGCAAACACTCTGTTGATTGATCTTACTTTCTTTTGGCATAACCTGAAGATGCTTTTTTTTGATTGGAAGAGAGCCACTCATTTGCACGAGTCTGTTTACTTTTTGTGTCATTACTCAAAAGAACATGCTGAAGGTAACTGACACTGTAGTAAAATTTTATTTTTCAATTGGCTGGTCACTACTAGCAGAGCAAACGAGGGCAAATGTTTTGGCTAACTTCCCACTTGTTGCATCCTTTGTGTACAGACTTGCATGCAGGCGAGATTCACAATTGCCTAGATTTAGTAGCTTCACTCAGTTTCTGCTATGTATAATTGGGTCACACCACTATTTCCAAACAGGGCAAAGACTAGCAGTTCTTCAGGAAACGTGTCTGAAGGACTGTGGTTTATGCGGATGTTTTCCGTTTTTCTCCTTGGGTTTAGGTTTATTTTATCAGTTAGATGAGATTTCTCTGCCATTATAAATAGGTGATTGACTTTTGCAGGTACATTTAAAAAAAAAACAAAAAAATATAGCGTTGGTTTGTATTGATGTTGGCTCTATGAGCCACCTTATTTGCATTAATATGTAAAACACAGATTAGGTTATTGTTGATGATGAATGGTGTGATTGTGTATTTTCAGGTTCTGGTTACCTGTTTAGTGGAAGCAGACCAGCTTCCCCCTCTTCAGGTACTTAAATCACCTTTTTGGACTTGGAATTTCCACTCAGTCCTGCATTAGAAATCCATTTTAAAGTACTTGTTTTGACATTTCTCCCTGTTTTGGAACAGACTACTTTTCACTGAAGTCAGTGAGTCGCCCGTCATCCCCGGGCCCCTCTCCGCCCCCCTCAGTGTCCGGTTCGACTAGTGCCAGTTCCAGCTCCAGCTCCGCCAGACAGCGGCGGCCTCTCATCAGCCCAGCCCGACTCAACATCAGTGGTCGCAAACTCCGGCTTTTCTCAACAGAGACCGAAGCCCCGCTCATATACCCACCTGTGTCGTCAAGTTTCCCCCTGTCCCCTTCACATGTAACGCAAACCCCCTCCGTTTACAGTGGCTGGTATTCGCCCTCAATATCGCCCTCCCAACAGGGTAAGTAATCTAGAGGTTAAAGAGTTCTAAGTAAAACGGTTGAAGGGATATTATGACATGTGTCTGGGTCTGTTATTTTTGATATGACCAGTTTCTTAAAGTAAAGCCATTTTCCAACCCTTAAATGGGAAATATCTACTATTTCCCATTTAAGGGTTCAAATGGCTGTGACATTAAGGGTGCTATTGTAGTTTTTAGGTGTTTTCACTCTTGGTCCTTTTAGCTGAAGGTTTCCTTCAGTATTCATGTAAAAGTGAGAGAAACCACATACAATGAGGAAAAAGAGGTCACTCCTGACAAGACATGTGCCACTAAGTAGTATAGTGAGACCCCATCAAAGCTGAAATACAGTGGGTATGCAAAGCATTCAGACCCCCTTACATTTTTTTACCCTTATTCTATTGCAGCCATTTGCTAAAATCATTTAAGTTTTTTTTTTTTTTTTTTTTTTACACAGTAACCTATATTGGCAGAAAAACACAAAATTGACATTTTTGCAGCTTTCTTAAAGAAAAACAGGAATATCACACAGCCGTATGTATAAGAGTCAAATGATCTGACAAATTTTACCATTTGGATCATTCCTAATATGATCAGATCTGCATTCATAATTTCTGCAATCCACAAATTGATTGTAACAAGATGTTCAATTTTTCTTACTTGTCAAAAGGAAGGACCAAAAAAAAAACATGAATAGGCTGTGGAGGATCATGTTTTTAATTTCTACTCCACCACCTCATCATTTCTTTTCAGCTGTCACTATTAACTTCAGGTTTCCTGCATCTTTGGCTTTGTGTATTGCAGATTTGGGTTCCATTTTAAGGGATGGCGTGAGTGAGAAGGAGAAGCAGAGCAGCTCCTCAGAGTCCTCCGCTTGCTTGGTGGGCACTACAACACAGGGGACGGAGAACCCCCCTCCTCCAAAAGGTAAGGAGTCCAGTTTAAACGTGGCAGGGACATCACACATAAATGAAGCTGGAATCCCATGCTGTCTCAAATTGCATACTTCTGTACTGCTTACTACAACATACTACAGTTTATACAGCACACTAAATAAATGATTCAGTTTGCTTTTACTAGCTGACTGTTCACAAATATGTATACACCCACATATCCTTGGATGCAGTTCACCTTTTAAAAATAGAGGGTTGGTGTTCCCTCCATTTCTGATTTGTAGGCAGATGGCAAACATTCAGCAATGAGAATTGTCTAATGTTGGGCTCAAATTTTTATAAACTCAAAATGGCAAGTGTTAACTACAGAAGTGTGTTATTTGAGGCACAACACCAGACGAGTTTTCAATTTCTAATATAATTGAGCGATATGGTCAAAATATAAAATTTAAAGCTTTGGGTTGACTCTTGATTTGAATAGATTTATTTTATATATATATATAGAGAGAGAGAGAGCAATGGCTTTTTTAAAATCAATTTCCACACAGGTTCACTAATCGATCTGCTTCTGTTTAATTTTAAAAACATATTTTTGCGAGATGTGTAAACGGTCTAAACCTGCTCAAAATAACAACCTTGCATGTAGAGCAGCTCTTTAATTATTTATGCACTATCCAGAAAATGTTTTAATCTTGCATTTTGCAGACAAACAAATCTTAAAAACATGAATTACCCCAAGATTGAATATTTCATTTCTTGTCCATATCGCCCCACTTGAGTACTCGCCATTACCTACCTGGCAGGTAGAGAGGAAATGACCAAAGTAGGATCTGGAAACACTTCAGCATTATTTCAGTTTATTCCTCTTGTAGACCTTTAAATTACCTGGATTCATGACAGACCTGCTGCAGATGTGCATGTAGTTTAACTATCCATGGCCCAGTTTAGTGGACTGCGTAACCCAAACCCACTACTGTAGCCAGCTATAAGTGTCTATAGTAGTTTGATTTTCCTTGTTTAGACATTTACTCATCGTGAAAAAACAAACTAATCTCTCAGCCATAGTTTCTAAAAGTTTTTTGAACTAATAAATGCTTGGTTGTATTTATGATGAAGGCTACTCTATGTGCAGAGAAACCTATAGTGATAGTGACTCTAAATCGCCTATAGATGTTAATGTGGATGGTTTCCTGTGTCTGCACTGTAAATAATTGACAGGAGACATGACTAAGTTTGTCCCCTAAGGAAAAAGGGACAGGAACTCTAGTACATCCAGTTTAATGTTGCAACACTGCATACTTTTCATTTGAGTCAGAATGGATAACGTGTATGATAATGGATATCAAATACCAGAAAACTATATTTGACTGATACATAGTACAGGTGAGATGTGGAGGAAAAAATGACTCTAGGATAAAAGAATGACTCTCTGTATACTTGTTCAGTTTGGGGCCCTGAACATTTTTTGATATGGGTTCATCACAAAGCAAATGAAGAGTGTCTGAATTCATGTTGTGATCTTGTGGTTGAGCTATGGGCAGTAGCAGGTACATGACTCCTGCTATTTTTGTGAAGGCCTTGTTCACAACCTGCTTCATGCTCAACACCACCACATCCTGTTCACAATAAGACCTTCCACTTCATCCCAATGCAAGATAACATCTGTACTCTAATGCAGACATCATTCAAGTAACTGATTATAATCCAACCAGTACAAAATATTGTAAGCATATGTTTAAATGCATATTAATAGCTGCAATGTAACAAACTGCCCTCTTGCCCCCTCAAAAAAGTATTTATTTGTCCAAATCTCAGCGGGCGTCTTCAAACTTATTTTATTTTTTTGTAAATGGAAAATGCAGCAAACGCAGGATAAGAAAATCTGTACTTTGCTCAGATTTACTGACATTTTCCTCTGGATTTCTGACAACATGACAGTCTGTAAACATTTAGCCTACTTGTCTCTAAATGACCTAAATATATAACTGTGATGGAAACTGTGATGGTTTCCTGCTCCGAGGCTCTCAGCCCTGGTATTAAATGCAGTGAAATTCTGCTAAACTCCAGTTTAAACACACATGACCTGTATCTTTTTAGTATCCGGTGTGATCAGCTCTTCAGCTGACAGAGACTCTCCAGATCATCAAACTACTTCCAGGATGCACATTGTAGCCGTTATAGCAGTTTAGTGTGGGGCAGATGCTCTGCTAATGTGCTTGATTGTACTGTAACTATGGTAACTGACCAGCAACGAGCCTCCAGAATTTGCACCTGAAATGCTGCCGGAACTTTCATTTATAATTTCTACCGCAGCCTCCATACTGCTCAATTAAAAAAGAGGCAGAAAAGACGGCACAATACAAAAATGTGACCCTAATCTCAGATGACAAGCGAATGGGTCGAATTCAATGCAGCTTACGTGACAAACAGCGCGGGATGTTTGTCAGTCACCATGTTGTGGTTCAGGACAGGTTTAAAATGTGCTACAGATGGCAACTAAATTCATTCACAGAAACTAAATGTTGTTTAGGAGGATTTTGATTAATTGCAACACCTGTTAATTACATTTTCTTTAATTTCCATCCCTAATTATCACATAACCTCTGGTTATATTATATATTATTGGTAGATTGCATTGGAGCTTTTTACTTTCCATATTTTGGACATGGCAGATTCTCCTGGGATTAAGATCAGACAATTGGTGCAAATTACGACTTCTCCAGGTAATATTAGTCCCATGAGAATAGGGCTTTGATATAGTTTGTATCGTCCTTCACTAAACACCTGAAGTAACTGGAGAGCTGATGCCCCCTTTTTGATAAGGCCACTTCTTTTGTGTCTCACTCAACCAGGCATAATCTTTGCTCTCAGAATTATTGGGAGGTTACTGCATAGCATGCATATTCCAGCCATTGTAATAAGGAGAAACCCTGCTGTGAAAATCAAACTGTCAAACTCTTCAGCGCTGATCAAGTATTAATCAATATGTTTCTCTTCGAATGTTTTCAGAAGCCTATTTTAGTGTATTGTTTGGCACAGGACTCCTCTCACAATATGTCATGTCAACCTCCTACTGCAGAAAAAGGGTAATTGCCTGTATCCGTATTTATCTTGTCTTTGGATGCTGATGAAGAAACTGTAGTTTCTGCAAATCTGTCAGTAAACTCGACACTGCAAAAAATTAAATTTTAATGGAAATGCCTTGTCCAATAGTGAGTAGACTTATTTTATTCCATTGGTAGATAGTTTGGCTTGTTTTTAAGAAAATACTACCAACCCTTTCTTTAAAAAAAAAAGAAAAATAATAAATTGACAAAAAAATGCCAATGGAATACAATAATTCTAATCAATATTTGACTAATTGTACCAAAAACAAAGTATTTTCATATGTTAAGATTTAATATTTTGCAGTAAAGTCCTTTTTACCTCCTGTATTTCATATGGAATAATCCAATTTCTAAGATTAGTATCAGAGCAGATGGTATCAGATTGTTTCATTATTATTTTGGGCAGTTTGAGACATTGTTTGCTCAAAACACACTGTCAAATTAGATAGCCCTGGTTTGTAAGAAAAAACAAAACCTGTAAGTAATTTTCCGATGTAATTGTATCTGCAGGAACAAAAAATAGAAAACCTTGATGCCACATTGATACTAGATGATGATTCTCGTGAAATGAATTTTCTTTGTGTGACACCCACAGGTTTTGATAAGCGACTCATCTGGTCAGGGATTTTAATCGTGAGCCTGAGCGCCAACCTGGTCTTCGCCTGTCTGTGTATGTACAACTGGATTTGAACCATTGACGGATCCGTTGCCGTTCTCTCCTGACCCGCGCAGAGCGATTCGGCCTCCGGTTGCTGTCGACCTGCAGGTCCATCGACTTCAGAAAAGATCCCCTCCGATTACTTGTTTTTGCTGATGCTTGGGCAAAACATGGGTAATAGCTTTTGTGATTTGACCTTGTTTAGACTTTTGTCACTCTGCCTCTTACATGAACAACAGGTGCAGGAGTATTTCATTTAAACAGCTTTTTCAGTGCAAAGAAGCTTTGCTCTGATTTGTTTTTAGCGAACCACGCTGTGAAATCTGCAATAACGTGTACTGTCCAGTTAATGCTGCTCGGACACAGATGTCTGTCTTAAGTTAAAACTGAATTACAATTTTTGGTTTCTCTACAATTGCCAAAAACTAAAAACCCATAAAGCAGCTCATTGTAGAGATGATGTACAGATTTTCACTTTGTAAAGTCTTCATTTCACAGCACTGGTATTTTATTTGGAAAAAAAAAAATCTCTGCACCCATTATCGTGCATCGGAGGAAAGTGCAACTTGTAAATGAGTGCAGGAGCTTTCCTCAGTGTTTTCAAACAGCACTGGTATTTGCCTCTTTTTTAGTTTTTCTTTCTTTTGCCTATTGACCTGGGAAAAAGTGAACGGTCAAGCTCTTTCCCAATATTGTCTAATACGGTTTAGTAACATTGTAATATAGTTTATCCAACATTTGTGATTTATAACTCTTACCAAAGTGACACGCGTCACAATCATTCACTACAGAAAGTTTTTTTTTTTCACCACAATCTACTTCATTTTCTGTTACCTCCTGGTCAAGTGCAAACACAAAAGAACATCCAATCTCTAAAGAAATTGTTTGAATTTAAATAATTTTGTCATATTTGCAAAAGAAGGCCCGGTGAACAGGTAGAATTTACACCTGTCTAACTGTAAAATAATTTATACACAATATTGTGTAAAACAACCTTTTAAAGGTTTTATTCCTAAAAAATTAAGTACAATAAAATGTTTCTAATCTATAAAGAAACATTTACATTATTTCCGAGTATCATTCAGTTAATTTCCTCTTTAGAAGGGTCAAAACTCTTAAACTTTCAAAAAACAAAGTTCTCATCTATAAAAGGTAATCATGTTTGCATAAGGAAACACATTGTAAAAAGTTTTACTCCTCATTTACCTATGAACTAATATTTAGTAATCAGTTATATGGTCGTTTATAATTCTGACCAATCATTCACAACAGACATATTTTTCACCAAACCAGTTTTGTGTGGTATGGTTTTATTATATTGTGTTGACAGGCTAGTTTGTAAGGGACAAAACTCCTGAAAAGGTCAAGTGCACTAGCATGTTCATTCCAATTAAATAAAAGAAATGTTCCATGAAATTGATTTTGTCATATTACAGCAGCACAGTAATCAGGGAGAGGTTTAGCTCATTGAACTGTTTACTAAGATACACACTACATGTAAATTGGAATGATTTTGCACTTGTTTTTTTTTTAATTTTATCACAGTTTTTTGTCTGGTTGTGTGTTTTGAATATTTAACCTGCACTTGTTCTCTTAGAAATGAAGAGCACAGATGTTTGTGTTGAACAAAAAATTTGCAAATGGTTGTAATTTTTGGGTAAGATGTATATAAACAGGTTACAATTTATGCCTTTCATGCATAAAACATGGAGTCGGTACCTTTTATTGGTTTTCAGTTTCCACTTCAAATTCGTTGTCACATTATCTTTGTATTTTTATTTTTTTTTGTTAAATAATTACTGGCTTATGTGACTTTTCTCACATAAAATGCTTATGCAAATTTAATTTTGTGCTCAAAATGTGGAAATACATTGAAGTGTGTTTTGAGCAAGTATGTTTAAAAAAAAAAATTAAAACTTTCTACTGAAAAGAAATTGAAATGACTGAAAATGATCTAATGCACAGAAGTGAGTGTAACCTTGTATACAGACCTATGCATTTGTGTGGTGTAAAATTTCATTCTTAGAAGGCATAATCCTTGAAGGTTATGAAATGTAAATTGTTATATTTCAGCCATGCTGAAATCTTAAGTTCAAGATTAAATTATTTATTTTTTGAATTTTTATTTAATGTAAAGTTTCTCAACTACCACCATAGCGTTGAATCAAAGCTTGTCCGTTTCAGACCCTTTGATTGGGTGGTATGAATTTATGTTCTGCATAATACTTTCACCAATGGTTTGACATGTGATTCGTGTTCAGCAATGCAGATGTTTGTGTACAAAATATGATGCTGTTTGTTTTGTGACTGTAAGGAACAACATTGGCTTGTTTTATCTGGATAAATACTTTTTTAATAAAGTATTTTTTTTCCTAATTTTGTGTAATTGTTTGCCTATTAACTCTATCCAACTACATCATTTCTACTAATACAGACTGATGCCCTGCAATCTTTGCTAAACTCGCCCCCTTCTGGCATCAGTAGCACATTGTCTCTAACAATCTCCAGTATACACCCCCCCCCTTTTTTATTTTTATATATATATATATATATATATATATATATATATATATATTTTAGGTAGTTTCTCTTCTCAAGCTGATGACTCTTATTGAACTGAAGCCTCAACACCGAAGCCTTGAGGAGAGTTGCATCTGTAAGGTTGCCATAGCAACGAAAGACTGAATTTGACAAGCTGATGAGGGAGCAGCTAGAAACCGCATTAGTCACCCAGCAGTCAAGGATAAAACAAAGCGATTTCTCTTGAATTTAAAAGCTGAAATGAAGAGAGAGAGAAAACGTTTGAATTAGAGAGCTGATGGAGTGCTACAAAAACACCTTATTTTAACTTAACCAATACAATTCAACGTATGTGTTTTAAAAGCCTCATCTGATAACACAGCTACTAGTTTTTCCTCAGCAGGGCATCATGTTATTGCACATCCCTGTTAACATTATTGTCTACTGAGATTGTTTTAATGTGTTCAGGTTGTTAATGACCTGTAACATAAGTAGAACTTATTTTCATAATTTTTAAAGCACCCGCTGTGTTACGTCTTCCATCTTTGTCTCTTTACTTTTGCTGCTTCCCCTCTTGCTTGTTCAGTTAAAGCTTCCTCTTACGCTACCTGCAGAGCAGCTCATTTGTCTTTGCACCTGCTTAACCATCATTTGAACCATCTTGCAGCTGTAAAAAATACACCATTATTTTTTTTGTAAGTGAATATAGGAAAGGGTGACACGGTGGTGCAGGGGTTAGCTCTGTTGCCTCACAGCAAGAAGGTCGCAGGTTCAAGACCTCCTTGGTCCTGGGTCTGGGACCTTTATGTGTGGAGTTTGCATGTTCTCCCTGTGCCTGGGTTTTCACCAGGTACTCCGGCTTCCTCCCACAGTCCAAAAACATGCTGAGGTTAATTGGAGACTCTAAATTGCCCGTAGGTGTGAGTGTGTGAGTGAATGGTGTGTGTGCCCCACGATTGGCTGGCGACCATCTGGGGTGTATCCCTGCCCCACTGTTATGTATTGGGATAGGCTCCAGCAGACCCCTGCGACCCTAATGAGGAATAAGCAGGTATAGAAAATTAGATGAGATGATGATATGAGAATATAGAAAAGTATTATTGTTGACACATTTGACACAGATAGATTGAAGGAATTAAACATGAATCTGAATGAAACATGAAGATGGTGGGGGCAGGTGAGCTGGGACCTGCAGGTGGAAGGAGCTACTTTCTAACATCACAGTCAAGGAAGCACAAAAAAGATGTGAAACAGTAAAGTTTCTCAATCTAAATTCCATTTTTTGAATGCATAGGACAGTTTTTCTTTATCTAGAGTAAAAAAAAAGCTGTTTCTTTTCATGACACCTTTACCTAACATAACACACACACACACATAAAGCAGCTCATTGTATATATATATATATATATATATATATATATATATATATATATAATATTACTTCACCTGTTTTCCCTTGTTTTCTTGAGGCTTTACCAACAATGATGTCAAAAAAGAGGAATGACAAAAAATAACAAGCTTTTTTTTTTTTTAAAAAAGAAAGAAAATCATGACCGCTATTATAAATACTTCCAGTCAATAGTGATTGAAGTGGAAACCAGCAACACAGCTGTGATTGCTGTGTTGCTGGTTTCCACTTCAGCAGATAACTGCCAGTAATCTCCTATACATTTATTACAGTGATATCTTCAGTGTCACATCGTCTAAACTCCAGCACGAATGATCTTCAAATGAGGTTCAAGCTTGAGTTTCTGTCAAAAATCAACCTGAGTTGAACTTTCTTGTCAGATATAAATTTGGAAGAAAGATTAAACTCTGCCGCCATGTTTGCGGCTCACATTTGAAAAAAACAAACAAAAAAACAGTTTGGTGGCTGCTCGGGGGTAAAGGGTGGGAAGCAGTTGCTTATTTTCAGTCTGCAGGTCTGGCCAGAAGTTTCTCTTCTGCACAATCACTTCCTGTTTTTACCAGCTGGTTTGTGAACCGCACTCAACAAACACATGTTGAGTTTCTCAAATGATATGAGTCTGCCAGATCTTATCTGCTCAGGCCGGAGCCCTGAAGACATCATTTAACAGGAAACCAAAGTATTCTGAGGTACTAGACCACAGAGACTCAGCCTGCACCAAGGACCAACACCTGCAAACCAAATAACAAACAAATATTTTATTGTTTTTACCTGCTTGCTATGACATAATATTGCACCTAAACATATGTGTTCATTTTATAGCTGACAGCAAAGTGAATTTCACGCTGTTGGTGTTGGCCCTATCATTTCCCCTTTCCAGTAGTACTGTGGCTTATGTTCCACTTCCATGAGAAAAGTGTGATTGTTCACTAACTGCCAGAAAACCGAAATTGCCACTGTTCTTCTTGTTATAATGTGAAAATATGAAAAGAGGAAGGCAGGTTTCCCATTGAATAAAGTCCTCTAACTATGGATGTTCGTGATCATCTGAAGCTTTTTAATAAGCTAGGCAAATATTCAATAAAACATTTGTTTTTGTTCATTTGTCCGCCACAATAATGTGGTTACTTAGTTTTACAAATCGTTAAATCTTCTTAAAAACACATTGATAAAGAGGTTCAATATGCACAAGTCAGTGTCAGTCACAAGTGTCAGTCACAGAGGGCCGGACTTTCTTCAGTGACTACCTGGAAATACGCTCTGACTAGATTACAAGAATTTAGACAATAGGCATCTCTGTTCTATTTTGGCTCACTGTGTTTTTAGACATAGGAAAGGTGCATCGGTGGAGACACTGACCTTGACAGTTGAGAAACCAGAACCAACAGATTTCAGCATGTTCGCTTAAAAAAAATGTCTGAAATGACTGAATCAAGAAATAGTTTCATCCTGAAAAAGGCATATATATATATATATATATATATATATATATATATATATATATATATATATATATATATATATTAGAATTAGTCATATTTTTGTGGTCTTATTGACAGATTTAAGTTTAGTACAAGTGATTAACAGGTAGACACACAACAAACAATACAAACTGATTCCTGGAACGACTTACAGCAGGGTTCTTGGTCTGGGGAAACATAAAAACAGAAAACTGATCAGACAGGGGACTCTGGGAACATTTTAATCAAATTGTCTAATTTGTCTAAGTTTAGGGATCCTTGATGTGAAAAGGTTTGAGAACAACTGCAGCTTCTCAAAATCAATCCACTCACCCTTTGGACGCTTTACAAACTGGATCATAAACCTCTAAACCTCTTTCTTTTACATAAATATATATTTGTATTTTAAATTATTATAATCTATTTGGAATGCTTTTTAGCTTTTTTTTCATTACTATTTTTATTTATTTACCTTACCCACTAGTACGTTTTAATGGATTTCTTTTTTTTTTATTAGTTAATTATGCTGTTTTTTTTCCTCTTGGTTTATCTCGTTACTGTTTCCTTTTTCTTTGTTAATGTAATTTGGCTCCAAATCAATTTAAAGGAGGGTCTCCCTCGGCCATTCCCATCGGTGGAATGAATGAATTACGGAGCTGATTTGATTGGAGGTTTCGGAGGACGTTTAGTTGTTGCTACAGCGGGCGAATAAATATCGAGGAGAAAGAAGAAGAAAACGAATATAACGTATCATACGGCGACATGTTTTTTTTTTTTTTTTTTTTTGGTCATAGCGATCATTAAAACCAGTCTGTCGTGAGCACATCCGCTAGCGTGAGTGACGGGAGGAGGGCGGGAGCGACGCCACTTTCACTTGTCGAATAAACTTTTGGCGGACGGTCCCTTGGCCCCGCGGCGGAGCTGGAGTTGGAGCTGGAGAGGCAACGCGCCGCCGCTGCGCTCAAGTCCGGGGGTCACCCGGTGCAATATCGGCGCGTGAATGACGGCGCACTTCGCGGGGACGGACACGCGTTCACCGCTCCTCACGTGAGAGAGAGAGAGAGCGCGAGCGACAGAGAGAGAGAGAGAGAGAGAGAGAAACACACGTCGCATCATCTTACGGACGGACGGACGGACCCACAGTCGCCGCCGGAGCGAGGAATGTCACGGTGACGTTACAGCCTCCATCTTCGCAGTAACCAAAAACCATGAAGAGATGACCGGCGTGTAGCGCTGACAGGCAAGTGTCTCCTCCGCTAACAGGTTGGCAGGGGTTTGCGCCATATTAAGTTTTACTCAGGCAGCACTATCACCTTTTTTTATAGCACGTCGCGGGGTTTGCGCGTTTCCTCCTGGTGATTTCACGTTTTTATTTTTATTTTTTTTTATAACTATCTAAAAAAAAACACCCAGATACTCTTGTTTCTTGTTATATTTAAAATGTGACGAGGACATACGGGCTGTTTTTACAGTGTCAGCCTTTAAGCGGCGGCTCACGCAGACCTACAGTAGTTTCCTCTTACAAAAAATCAATAGTGTTGTATTACCTTATGCAAACTCTTTGGGATATACACACAAATCCACTGTTCTCTGTCCGTACACCCCCCCCCTCCTCAGAATGTACCTATTTCATCTGCCTAATCAAAGTATCTTCACCTGATTTGACCCCCTGCTGAAGAAAGGCTTCAAACTGAACATTATGAACCTTAAGCAGCACCATTAAATAGCACAGGCGATTATTATAGTTTATATGTGAAGCCAGATTCATAAAGAGATGAAATGCAGGCCACTGTTTATGTCATTCACATCATGCATGTTATACATGTGCCTTCTAAGTCCTCTTATTATTATTTTTTATGCAAATGACAAACAGATGCACTGGACAACAGTGGACATATTAACCTTTGTGCACACGCTGTGTGTGTGTGTGTGTGTGTGTGTGTGTGTGTGTGTTTTTCCCCCCTGTGTGGACGGCTGGCTTGTGTTCTGGCGAGCAGCAGAGAGGCTGACGGTAAATGAGAGGCCGTCACCATGCCCCCGGGGAAGTATGGGATGCAGGAGGAGTGGGAGAGGGAGGGGAACCAGGAGATCATGATGGACTTCCTGCTGCCCACTGGGATCTTCCTCAAATTCCCAGTGTCTCGTAACGACACCATCAAAAGCATCAAAAAGGTACGTCCGCCCCGTCCCGTCATCAGAGATCAGAAAAAAAAAACCTCCATCCCCCTCCCAATATATTCATCTACTACTAAAAGATATCACTCTGAGTGCAGCGCGGCTGCAAAACAACTGTCGTTATTCACAATATGTATTCGCTTTTAAACAAATTGGCGTGATTAATATTTCACTCAGTCATTAGACTAATGAAAACACAGCACAGTCCCCGAACAATGCCCGCTGTTGCGTGCCTCTTGATATATCTTTAAGGTTTTTGATGCGACTGCTACAGAGAAGGAGCTGCAGTTCCCCTCCTTCGGTGGCCACAGCCAGGCCGGCTCGCTCTGCTGAAACAGATCTGCTGCTAGATGAGAATGTGCCAGTTTCTATGCCAACAGTTCTGACACTCCAGTGTGGTTTATTTAGCTGCGTTAACTAATGATGCTCTTGGACGCCGCTAGAATGATTAAGGGATAAAATGTCTTTGCGGTTGGAGAGATTCACGAAGAATTTTTGGGAAAAAAGTAAAACAAAAAAAATAAAAATAGCCAGGGTCATTCTTCTTTTGCGTTACGGGTTATTACCTGAGCTCATTAAGTCCATTAGAGAAATCAGAGCAGCGGTGAATATGTTTTGGATCACACATATCATGCTTTTTTACACGACCCCCTCACCCAATGACGCTGTGCTCTTAATCTCTGGTGTTTCAGATGGTTTGGAAAAGTGCCAGAGGCGAGGCCCTGTTCAGCGCGCTGGGTGATCCCGACGCGTACGTCTTCACCTGCATCAACCAGACGGCAGAGAGAGAGGAGCTGGAGGAAGAGTCGAGGCGAATCAGCGACGTGCGGCCCTTCATGTGTGTTTTGAGGCTGGTGGCGAGGGAGGGCGACCGCGTGGAGAAACTCACCAACACCCAGATCAGCCTGTTGATCGGCAAAGGTCAGCGACGGCCTTCCTTGAAAATGATGAGCCCCTCCTCAGAGGGCTTTTGGTGGTTGGTGGTGTTGTGTTGCAGTTAGAAATAACATTTATATAACAACATAACAACAGTGATCTGTGTGCAGAGCTGATATTTTAAACCCCGTGAATCACTGAAGCAGACCGAAGATAGTACAAATGCTGAACCTGTTAACGAATCAACAAAAAGGAAAAAATAATTAGAATTGTTTTGTAATGTTTATACCATTTTCAGTTGAGACGGAGGCTGCAACAGGAGTTGCCTGCATTAATGTTTTCTTTTTATGTCAAATAATTCATGAGAGAAACACGTTGAAGTAAGAGTTGTTTTCAGTAACAATCTGCGTATACAGTTCCTGAAAAAAATAAGAGACTGCTGCAAAATTATTGTTTTTTTATTTCACTATTTAGAGGCATGTGTTTGGGCAAAATGAACATTTTTGTTTAGTCTATAAACTATTTCCCCCAAGTTAAAAATAAAATATATTATCATTCAGAGCTTTCATGCGTCTTGGCATGCTCTCCACAAGTCTTTACCATTGTTCTTGGGTGACTTTATTCCACTCCTGGTACCTCTTTAAGCAGAATGAGGTGTGCATGTGTTGGAATTCTGCGGACGATGGAATGGAATGGCTGGAATAGAGAGATACTGATTTTTAGAAAAAAAAAGCAGTGGTCTCCTTTTTTTTCCAGAGCTGTATCACTCTCAACAGGAATACAACAGTGCATATGGATTACATCAGTGATATTATATGTCAGTGCTGAAAAATAAAAGATGTAGAAGAAGTAGTAGTTGAGAACCAGGCTAGGTTACATTTAGCAAAGAAGGAAAATCAAGCACCCCAAAATAAGGGGTTCTCTTTTGGAGTATTTCCTTCAGAGGGAGCGTATAAACATATTTTCAAGGTGAGGTAACCAGACTTCAATTCTTTGACAACGCTATTGTGATTTTTCAGGTCTGCATGAGTTCGAAGCCCAGAAAAACCATGAGGTGAACGAGTTTCGGACTAAAATGCGCACGTTTTGCGAAGAGAAGGCTCAGGAGCGGCAGACGTGGCCGTGGCAGAAATGGATGGAGTACAGCTTCCCGTGTGACCTGGAGCCATGTTGCTCTCTGCAGGAGAGTGGGAGCGCGAAGTCGAAAAACACCAAGAAGATCTTTGTCAATGTCAAGTTTGAGGCTAGCGATGTGAGTCGTTCTGCTGTTGTGCTTTTTTATGAGTCACACGCGCAAAAAAGGTTGTTTAGAGAAATGAAACGTACTGCCATGGTATGATTGGGCATCGGTACGGAACCGCACAAAGAGCGCAACAGCTTTGATGGGAAAAAAACTGTGGTTCCACCTTTTGCCGACAAAATTGTGGAGGAAGATTTTTAAGTAAATGTGAACCTCTTTGGAAATCCCCCTCCCACACCACAAACACCACCTTGCAAACCTTCAAAATATCAGTCAGGAACAGGATCCTCAGACATGAAAGCTAAGAATTGTATGGTTTTCTGTAAAGCAGGCGCCTGTTTTTTTTCTAAATATCTTATTTGTTTGTGGCTCTTTCAGGAAAGTTTCATGCTGCAGCAAGACCCTCAGGACCTGCCAGTGGCTCTGATTAGAAATGCCCTGAAGAAGAAGGCCACTGTCTTCCGCTCAGTGCGACAGGAGCCTGAGGACTACACCATACAGGTCACGGGGAGGTGGGAGTTCATCTACGGGAGACACCCCCTGTCCCAGTTCAAAGTGAGTGACCATAGCAACAGCCTGTTTATATTTTATTGTATAAAATATATATTGCTTACACACACTCATACACCTTCCTCAAATACTTTTTTTTGCCTATTTTAAATCATAGTGGAGGTAAATGGCTTTTTTTGACCAGCAATGTCAATTTGATAGCAAACCCTATTCAATAAATGCACATATAAAACAACCCCCCCCCCAAAAAAACGAAAAAAGAAGGGCAATTAAAAAAAAAATCTGAAAAAAATCATTTTAAAGTCAGATTTCTTATTCTGATTGAAGCAGGTTTTCCCGCATGATAGTTAGAATTTTGCTGCATCAATTTTGCGCCGCTTTCACCCGTATGCAATTGTATGGATAGCTGTAGCGTGTGTATTTCTCGTATCATTCTGCGTTGACTTCATCGCGTCCTTTTTGCCAGAAAAGCGAAGAACAAGTGATTAAATCTTTTAAACGTCACTCGGCTATTTAGGCGTGTCACAGTCGGTTGAAGTGTGTCATAGTAAAAAGTTCAGAAAGTTCACAGTGTATTGTTTGCTTGCATGATTCCATATTAGCCGAGCTCATTGTCAGATCAGGAGTGGGGTGACTTAAGTTTTTGGTGGCAGGAGTCTCCAGTGTTGATTTTGAAACTCCAGCTACCCGAACGGCTGACTCATATCTATCTAGCAGCCCTGCAGAAAAAGAACTGCATCCATCCACACATAATGAGATTTTGGCTGCATTAACCTACATCAAACGAGCAGCCTCCAGGAGGTAACCGGGGCTGTCAGAACACCGGGAAGTATCCGTGGGTGAACCCCGCTGATGGCTGTACCAGTAAACAAAGAATCAATTCTTTCTCTTCTGTCCCCTCTGAACCTGTTGTCTTTCTCTGTTTCTGTTTTCCCACCAGTACATTTTCTCGTGTCTGAGAAATGGCCAGAAGCCGCATCTCACCATGGTGCACCACTCCACCATCAGCAAACACCAGGAGGAGCAGGGCAGGACGGGCAGCCAGGTGTACAAGAGTCGCTCCTTGTCCAGACCTCCTCCGCTGCCGCTGAAAAAGGTCGGAAGCGAGCGGATGGATGTCGTCTTTCATTAACAGAGCGGCATTCTTTCTTTCCTACTCTCTTTTTTTTCTCTCTCTCTCTTCATCATCACAGTTGTTCTGCAGCCACACTGCGGACTTTGGCTCCTTTGAAACATGCAACACTGCGTAGATCATTTATGCTCGTCACCTTCCCTTGCATTTGCTATAGCTGAAAGTAGAGTGTTGTTACCTGCCATGGTGGTGGGCAAATGAAAGCTATTTTTGAGCTTTTTTTCCCCCAAAGTGATTCACACTTCATGAAGAAGAAATATCAGGGTTCTGTGTGTTTGTTTTTTTTGTCAGTTTCAAAGTTTGTTCCCCTTTTTTTTACTTTCTTTTGAAAGGGTACAGTGTGCTGTTCTTCTTCTTTGACTTATTGGCAAAGAGGAAATTGTAGTGACAGTTTTGTGACTTCAGGGAATGCTATTAATGGACTGTTTAATGTGAAGTCACTTCAGGGCAAAAAAAACCTCAATGTCCTCTCCTCTGATTCCCCTCTTTCAGCAGAACACCTCCTCTTTGTCGTCCATCAATGAGACTTTCTACATTCACCTGCTGCAGGGCAGCCGAGTCAATGCAGACGAAGGAATGAAGGTTTGTGCGGTTTTGCGTGGGTTTTTTCTCTCACTTTGCTGCTCAATGAAATGTGGCATTGACTTGTTTACCAATATCTCAATTTCAGTTGTAGGAACCAGCGGGTTTGACATGTAAATGACGGGGGGTGGGGGGTCACATGGTCCAGACCGCACGTTTCCCATAATTCATCAAGGCGGTTGGTTAAAGCTTCAAAACAGGAAGTGGGGAGGGCCTATCTGGTTTTTACGTCTCATTCTGAGGCGTAGATTCTAAGAAAGAAGGCCATGTTTCCCTCTCTCGCTTTCAATGCGCTTCTTTTTCTGAAGGCGGTGCATGCAAGTGTTACTATTGCAGACAAGATACGCTCTGGCCTATCTCGAAATGTCTTTAAATTGAGATGGTTCCTTGTAAATAGCTGGCAGAAATACAGTGTATCTACTTTTGTACCCCAAAGTCTGTTCTTTTTATGTTTCTTGCAATGTTAGTTTTCACCCAATTTGTCTAACAAGAAGACCAGAGAGACCTCAAGTAGGGAACTCTTGTTAATGTGTGTCTTTGTGAATCAGTTTCATAACTAACTATGTTACTGTTTAGATGGTTTATTAAGTCTCTGTGCTCTTCCGGCTGCTGCTTCAGAGCACATCATGACTCATGGCAAATTTGCCCTGTCACGTTATTATCATTCATGTCTGCACTTGGCAGGCAGGTTAGGAACAAAAACTCACCCTGGGGAAGAATAGCCACTCACATATTTAGTAAATATGGACTCAGGCTATCTTGATTTGGCAAAAACCA
Organism: Lepturacanthus savala; assembly: GCA_030544235.1. Classification (NCBI taxonomy): domain Eukaryota; kingdom Metazoa; phylum Chordata; class Actinopteri; order Scombriformes; family Trichiuridae; genus Lepturacanthus; species Lepturacanthus savala. The sequence goes on from CM060480.1 coordinate 16,390,461, forward strand.
GGACCTTAATGGTGGTACAATATTGAATTGTGACTCTTGCGGTTGTCTATCATGCTGTTTATTATCTCAACCTGCTTACACTATGAATGTATAGACCCTTTGACTCATAAACCGAGCGACACAGGAAGCTCTGAATCATCTAGTGAAGTCTGTAAATCTTCCACAATCAATCTCCATCACAAAAGTGCGAAACTCTTCAGCTTCCAAACCGCATGTCATGGCTCCGAGTCACCGCTGTGTATGTGCGTGTTTTTCTTTCTGTTGCAGCTCGTGGTGCAGGCCGGTCTGTACCACGGCAGCGAGCTGCTCTGCAAGGTGGTGACGAGCTGCGAGGTGGCGGTGTGCTCGGAGCCGCTGTGGAACCAGAAGCTGGAGTTCGACTTGAACGTGGCCGACTTGCCTCGCATGAGCCGCCTGTGCTTCGCCCTCTACGCCGTCATTGAGAAAGCCAAGAAGCCCCGCGGCACCAAAAAGAAGAATAAGAAAGCGGTGAGTTTGGTTAGACGCTCGAGGTGTTTTATTTTCGGGGCCTTCTGCTAGTACAACTCGGCGTTCAGAGTTCGGGCTGGTGGGTGTGAATTTGTTAGCAAGCACAAACAGATCTGTTTCCTCTCGAGTGTGCGCGCACAGTCAGTGTGCTGTGTGGGTGTGTTTTGCTGCTGCGTCTGGTTGTGTAAGTGTGTTCAGTGGCAAGGCTGCGGTTTACATTTCATCCGCTTCAGCTCTTTTATCTGCACATCACTCCAAGGAAGGAAGGAAGGAAGGAACTGGCAAACATTTTCAAGGAATTCTAACTTCATCTTCACAGTCTCCCTACATACAAACAGCACTCCCGCATTTTACCTTTTAATTTAATGTTATCTCTAAGACTTCACTATAGACACTTTCTGCTAATGTTATTCTTCTATAGTATCTTTTGCTATCAAGAGGTGTTCATTCAGAGCCCAACACTTGTTTGTCCTGTGGCAAACTGAATATTTTACAAAAAATATGGATATACATAAAACACACACGCATGTTCAGCAAAGATCCCACACATCTGGTTGTTAAAAGTGATAACATTGACCCAGCTGATGATATTACCAGCTCGCATCAAAATATGAAACAATATTTAATTCTTTGTACAATATGCTCTGCATTTATTGTACTACTGTATTACTGTATGTTATTAATAACAATAATATTAATAGTAAACATATGGTTTAACCACATAATCCATAGAAAACATTTTATTCCAGGCTGGGAAACCCATTTTGGATCTATCTATCTGTCTGTTGGACTGTGCCAATCGTTCTATATGAGTGTTACTATCTTAGCACATTATTGATTATCATGCCATCCAAAAAGTAAATCTGCAGCAATTTGTGATCATCAATTAATTGTCATTAAGATTGAATTGTTTTTTTTTTTTACAATTCTATATTGTCGACAATTATTTTTCATTCACTGCTTTTAAATCCTCATCGTTGCATATGGAACATAACAAAGGATATTCTTCACTGTTTTGTTGACATTGAAGGCTGTGATCTGCTCCAGTTTCAAAGAGGGAACCCCACAAGTTTTTTTTACGATTTATCAAGAAAATAATGTATTATTAATGTATATTACATGCATTCAGAAAAATGATTAACCTAAACCATTCTACTATGAGTGGCATTAATACAAGTAGTAGTAGTACAATAAGTAACAACCTATAACCCAAAGATCATCAGTTTACTAATATAGAAGTCTAAAGAAATCAGAAGATAATCATGTGTGTGAAGCTGGAACCAGAGAAGTTGGATATTTTCCTTTAAAATGACTCAAATGGATTCAATGATTATCAAAATAGTTGGTGATTAATGTAAAAGTTGGCAACTAATTGATTAAACAACTGGTCATTGCAGCTCTAAATAAAAGTAATACTAATAATTTCCCAACAGAGTGATGTTAAGTTTAAAGTTATGCCGTTGCCTTGGTTAACAGTTAAAAATAACAGGTAAAATCCTTTTCAAACCCACTCAATGTATACTGAGAAGTACAATGAAGAACAACGAATTCCCCTCTTTTTCTGTATCTGTGATCTTAACCACTGTGGTCACCATGTTTGGGCGGACGTCGCGAACATGGTGCCCAAGTGGGTTTACTGGAATCAGGCCACTTCTGCTTATGCTGCTAATCTTCTACTTTCTAATTTTAGATTTAATATAGTTATATAATATATGTAAAACACGTCATAACTCAGGGGTGTATTTATGCTGGTCTCTGGTGTCAAATGGAGTCGGTGAAGAAAGGGGTAATGGATCACTCTGTAGTTTTGGCACAATTCAGACCAAAACTGTTTCTTTTGTTACATCTAATTTGGATTCCCACCCACTTCTGCTTTCTGAACTACTTCTCTCTTCTTTTGAAGAGAAGCCTCCTCTAGCCAGACGCTAGGAAGGCAGACGGAAGTTCAGCTATTTTGGCCGTTCTAGTTTATGTGTTTATGTGTTCGCCTCTTTTTTTTCTTTTTTTTTTTTGTTTCGTTTTGAACACACTGTAATGGTCAAGTAATATTTTTACCGTTCACTGCCTGCTTTACATTCCAACGTTGCCTGTAACAGATGAGCCTATTTAAATATTTGGAGGAAGCGGCATATTCCTTTGCTCTACTCTATTATTTAACAAGATGAATTAGAAAGTCGCATTTGAAATGAACATCCTTTAAACTTGAATCCTTTGAATCCTTTCAACTTTGAATTCAAATTAACGTTGAGCATATTTTAACTCTTAATAATAGCAGCTAGATGTTAAAAGTAGATGTAGACAACTCATTTTATTTCCCACAAACAATGCCCACAATTTCCCACAAATAATTTCACTGAACCCACTGATTTCAGTGTAATTACACAAACCTTCATTTAATTTAATCTGAAAATGTCTCTGCATAATTTCACTGTTTGCAGATGGTCTTCATCCTCGTTGCTTCTCTCTGATCTTTCAGGATTGTCCGATTGCCTGGGTGAACACCATGGTGTTCGACTACAAGGACCAGTTGAAGACCGGGGAGTTCCTCTTGTCCACATGGCCATCTGTTCCTGGTACTTACTTCTTCTTCATAAACACCCAACATGTTCACAGCCTCCTCCACAACACCAGGCAGCACGCAGTGAAATACCCAATGAGGTGCCAGTAAAACTGCACATATTCACACATTATTCATCTGCCGATACGTGGTGTAACCCCTTTATAAGATATAGAAATGACTGTTGTTTGCCGCTGTCAAAAAAACATGGCTGTAAAGTAGGGCTACGTCTTTATTCTGCAGTGTGGCTTTAGTGTAAAACGATGTTATCTTTCCCTGTGGTTTGAAAGAGCAAGACGTTAAACGTCCAGAAATAGAGGAGGGATTCGAAGCAAAAATGTACTCTTTAAGGGGATAAAATAAAAGCTTCTGCCAGTGGTGCATTTCACAAGTGAATTTTATTTTTCACAGATGACAAAAGCGACCTGTTGAACCCAATGGGAACTGTTGAGAAAAACCCCAACGTTGACAGCGCCGCCGGGCTTCTCATTTCCTTCCCAAACATCAGGCCACATCCTCTTTATTATCCTCCACTCGACAAGGTACTTATCCTCCAAAAAGCCATATAAGGATGTAGCAATAATGGGTTGCAAATTTGATATAAATGTATTATTTTGCAATTCAGAAAAGGACCCCAAATGCCCCTATATATCCAATTAAGATGACAAAATGCCATATATAAGAATGTACTGAAATATAAAAAACTTTTTTTTTTTTCAGATCAGTGATAAGGAGAAAAACGGCAGGGTAGCCGTTGCAACTAAAGACGAGGTAAGACTCTCCGCATCTAACGTTACAACTTTCAAGTAGACAAACAGCAGCAGGTTCTTGGAGACCAAATGTTGTCGGGTTGCTTTGCTCGCTGTAGTACATGAAGCTGAAAGAAATAATGGACAACAAAAACTCCACCGAGTTTTTTGAGGACGAGAAGGAGCTTTTGTGGAAGCTTCGCGCCGAAATCCGGGACCGTTACCCTGAGAATCTGTCCAAGCTGCTCCTCATCACCAAGTGGAATAAGCTCGACGACGTAGTTCAGGTATGGATGGAGAGTTGTGACGGGGAAGCGATTACATAATTCTTCTGCTAGGATCCAAGCTTTTTTTCTTTTTTGTCTTTTCTTGTCTGGGTCATGTCAAGTGTACCACATTCACATAACAACTCGGAGAATGTCTCAATAGAGACATATTGAGACATTCTATTAGTGCACAATAGTTTTCAGGAGTCAAGAGTAATGACTCACAATTTCAGCCACTACCAGCTGATGATAGATTTTAAAATTGAATAGTCTAGTAAATACATTAAAACATGTAATAACAGCTTAGTTCTGTGATGTCAAACATCATTTTTTTGCCATATTTGTAAAAGACAATCATCCAAATATCTTCAGATGGTGAATTTACTGAGGAACTGGCCAGAACTCCCTGCCATCCATGCCTTGGAGCTCCTAGACTACAGTTTTCCAGACCCAGCGGTTCGTTCTTTTACTATCAGATGCCTCAGGAAGCTCAGGTAAGCCCGAAATCCCGTTCACACTTTTGCGTACCTTAATGCGTCTGAAAGTTTGCGATAACGTGTTTTTTAGTTCAAACTACATAATCATTTGTGGAACATGTTCTCTACTCAGTGATGACGAACTGCTCCAGTATTTAATCCAGCTGGTCCAGGTCCTGAAGTACGAGTCCTACCTAGACTGTGACCTCGCCACTTTCCTTCTAGAGAGGGCTTTATCCAACAGGAGGATAGGACACTTTCTGTTTTGGCATCTCAGGTGGGACAGATGAGCACGAACAGAAGACACAAGATCACGTTGCTGCCGCTTCTTCTCTGACCCGACGATTTGTCTTTATTTTAGGTCAGAGATTCACGTGGCGTCTGTGAGTTTGCGTTTTGGCCTGATTCTGGAGGCCTACTGCAGGGGAGACATCCACCACATCAAGATCTTAACCAAACAGGTAGTCACCCACTTATAAACGCCGACTTCAAACTCTGTGTGTTTGTTTTGTACTAAATTTCAGCCTCTGCCTTATTTCCTTCTCCCGCACAGAATGAGGCTCTGGGCAAGATGAAGGCCCTGAGTGACTTTGTGAAGTCGGGATCCCAAAAGATGACGGTGGAGGACCTGAAGATGTGTATCAGACAGGAGTCCTACCTGGAGGCACTGTCACAGCTACTGTCACCGCTTAACCCCAGTATCATCCTCGCTGAGATCTGGTTAGTGTCAGACATTACACACACACACACACACACACACACACACACACACACACACACACACACAGGCCAGGCCTTGCTCGAAAAAGAGCTTATTTGATCTCAAGCAACATGCCTGGTTAAATAAAGGTGAAAAAAATACACAAACAGCAACATAATCTATTTTGCCAAATTGCATTGTTTCTCTGCTTAATTGAATATTCAGGGGCATCTGGGGTCCTTTTCTGAATGAAAAAATAATATATTTATAGCAAACTGGCAAATTAACCCGTCATTAGTACAGTACCACTAAGTTTTTTTTTTTCATTTTTAAATGCAATTGCACGTTCACACTTATTTCTGGCACCTTATAAGTTGGAACAGTTTTCTGCTCTTTCTTGATTCCTTTAAAATAATCTCAGGTGCTGTATTTTGTAACAAGATTTCGATTTCTACTCTGTGTGGCTACTATGTCCATCAGCTATAAACTTACACCAGCATGCTAACACGCTCACAGTAATAATGCTAGCATGTTGCTGTTTAGAAATGTGTCTGTGTTCACTCTCGGGTTAGTGTGTTAGAATGCTAAAAGCTGCTAAATAGCAAAACCACAGTGCAATTGAATGGAAGTTTTACAAGTGTTTTGTCATAAATCAAACTATTGGACAAATGGACGGTTTGCTGTTGAATTGTTTACACATTTGTGGTCCACAGAGAATGACTTTAAATTTCATCTCATACCATCATCAGGTCCAAATTCTTACCACAAGTTGTAAGATATTTTGGTGTTAGGTTGATCGCATGCTCATGATGAGTGTGTTTTCTGCTGCAGTGCAGATAAGTGCAGATATATGGACTCCAAGATGAAGCCGCTCTGGCTGATGTACAAGAACCCCTCGGCTCAAGGAGACATGGTGGGGATCATCTTCAAGAACGGAGATGGTGAGATACAAGAAAATCAGAATATATGGCCACACACATACTGTTCACATTCACATACACTATCTGACACTGTCAGGATTTAAGCTGTAGTTTATTTTATTTTCTCACAAAAGAGCTACAATGAAGGGATAAAATAGAAGGTTGAATATTAAAATGTATTTTAGGAAAAAACATATTCTGCATACCTGGAAAAGGGACATCCTCTGGATTCAAAAAGAGGAAGTTTAATAGTCAATTATCAATTTCATTTGTGACAGCAGAATGTTTTATTTTTTTCTCAAATCTCTTTCAGATCTTCGGCAAGACATGTTGTCTCTCCAGATGATCAAACTCATGGAAAATTTATGGAAGAAAGAAGGCCTTGATCTTAGGTGGGATCTGCTGTCTGCAGCAGGTGTTGACATATTTTCACATATTCTGGACAACCACCATGATATTACTGATTTTTCCTGGCGCTCGACTCGCAGGATGATTCCATATGGCTGCCTGTCCACTGGGAACAAGATGGGGCTCATCGAGGTAGTGAAGAACTCCGACACCATCGCCAATATCCAACTCAACAGCACGAACAGTGCTGCGACCGCTGCCTTCAACAAGGACGCCCTGCTCAACTGGCTCAAATCTAAGAATCCAGAGTGAGTACAGTGAACCCACAGGCTATGATCATTACATATGTCACTCTCTACTGTGTTGATATTGTTTTAATCTCTCTGGAAACCCCCAAAACACACCTTTAGGGTTTATTATCTGTACGTCTTATCTTATAATTAATTCCTTTCTCCATTCATGTTTGTATTGTTTATTGTGGTCAGGATCGGTTTAGACTGCGCTGGTTCTCTTTTACAATGATGATATCTATGAAAGATAGGTGTGACTATTCTACTAACATGGATATAGTAATATGTTATAGGTTCCCTCCAGACTTGTTTTAAAATACATGAAAAGACTCTGCTTGGAATAATAAGTAGTGTCTGATGATTGTTTGATTTTCCATGTAAAAAATACAATTGTCTTGAAAAAAAAAATCTTTCAATTATTTCTATTACTTCTCTCGACAGAAAATCTGAGAATCTATGAATCGGTTGATATTATTCATTTCGAAAGATTAACTCCTGGAAACAAGTTGATTTCTACTTCACTAAAACTTCACTTTTCAACACAAATGTAAAAGACCCTTCTAGTGTCAACGCATTATTCTGCACAGTGAAGCTCAAACATAAATTAATGAAAAGTAGGATGAGGACTTTTATTAACAAATATTATGGGCACTTCGCTTGTTGACAAGATCACAATACTTTTACAGCTTCAAATTTTTGTCATGTACCTTAATGCAGAAATAAAAGCTTGTGTTGGTTCAGTTTTGATACTTCACATAATATAAGCATGACATATTCAAACCGGACAAGCAGGTATAGATGTGGTTTCATTTCTGTATAGGGGGGAAAAAAATCTATTATTTCACCATGATGCAACTATCTAAATTTAATGTTCTAGGAAATGTTATCAAGATGTCTGTGTGTTTAAAATATTTATTGGTTTGCAGTATTTTAAGACGAACCAAGACTAAGTGCCAAGGCAGCTACAGCTTTAGCGACATTAAATGAGAGTGGATTTTTTATTCAGGCCCAGACAGTCTGATGGTCTGCGTGCACTAAAAGCTCCTTGAGGAAAGGAAAACCATTCGGTGTAATGAATAAGCCTTTGTATGTCATGTTGACAAGACGGGCCCATCTGACTGCAGGACAGAACAGAAAGGTAATTAGCTCGAAATGCTGGAGTGGCCGAAATGGAGTGTAGAAAATTAGTAAAAGCTTAACACAGTGAACCTCACGCACGTCCAGGCCATGAATTGACGCAACAGTAAATCATTAGACGGACACAGGTACTCCTCTGTGAATGTTTCATATAACAACGAGGAAATCCTGCCCAGCGGCTTTGTGAGTGTGTGCATGTCGAGAGAAGTAGGAATGCACTGTAAAAACAAAACCATGTACTCATACTTTACTTTCTTGCTTCTCTGAACTTATTTCTGTCACCAGGGACAAACTCGATCAAGCAATAGAGGAGTTCACGCTGTCCTGTGCTGGCTACTGTGTAGCTACTTACGTCTTGGGCATTGGAGATCGTCACAATGACAATATCATGATCAGGGAAACGGGACAGGTGGGATTTACAGCTGTTATATTTGACAAGACAAGAAATTAGCACAACACCTAATTCTACCACAAGGGGGCGATTAGACACAAAAGTGGGGAATGAATAGTAATTTAATAGAACTGTAGTGTAAAAGTTGTGTATAAGGCCTGTAATCAACTGATAACATCTCAAAACCACAAATTATTATTACCTCTGATCTTACACGTCATTAACCATCCATCAAGTCTTTTCAAAACGTCACTGTGGTCAGTGATTCGGAACTTTATTTAAAAAAAACTTTATTTTTCACCTTTGCTCCTCAGCTATTCCACATAGACTTTGGGCATTTTCTGGGCAACTTCAAGCGGAAACTAGGGATCAACAGGGAGCGTGTGCCTTTCATCTTGACTTATGACTTTGTCCATGTGATCCAACAAGGAAGGACCAACAACAGTGAGAAGTTTGAGAGGTACAATATATCAAGTCAGCATTCTGATGTGGGGTTCTGTCCACATTCCAGACAACTGATGGCTGTTTTTTGCTTCCACTGCCATCAGGTTCAGGGAGTACTGTGAGCGGGCTTATAAGATTTTGTGTCGGAACGGGACACTGTTTGTCAACCTCTTCGCTACGATGAAGGCAGCAGGACTGCCTGAACTCACCTCCTTCAAAGATATTCAGTATCTGAAGGTATGCAGCAAGGATGGTATTGATGCTGACGCCGCTAATATTTGGTAATAATGCTGACAATGTTTTATGCTCTTTGTCTTTGAAAGGACTCTTTATCTTTGGGGAAATCAGAGGAAGAGGCCTTGAAGAACTTTAAAGTGAAGTTTAATGAAGCTCTGCGAGAGAGCTGGAAGACCAAGGTCAACTGGATGATGCACTCCTTGGCCAAAGACAACAGACCATGAAGAACACTTGAACCAAAAATGCTTAAGTTATGAAGTTAAAAGGGAAGAAAACACATTCGACTTTACTGATAGCATTCAAAAGGTACTCCGCAAAATGTTTACACCTGCCTGACCCGTCTGTGGGACTAACTGGAGGCATCCAAAGACAGATGATCACGGAGCAGAGCGTCAAATTCAGATACTTTCACAGGGAAGTAACTCCACGAGAATCATCTTTCTGCCATCAAACAATGGGATTATACATGTGTTTTTGATGCACTGAAGTGAGTACTTGAAAACTACATGTTCAGGAGGAAGCAAACCACAAACAATCTTTAGAAAGAGACACCTTTCAGTGATGGAGTACAGCAAGGGGGCGGCAGTTTCACCTCAAATCTTTCATAGGATTTACGACCCTCAACGGATGTGTCATTTCCTCACATTTCACCTCTTTGCAATTATGTGTTTTTATTTTATGATGTTGTGTTTTATTTAATTTGAAGTACTTGTACAAAGACATGATAAGGTATTTTAAAAAAAGATGTGTTTTATTGCCTTGAAGTACAGTATGTTGCCTTTGAGGAGCCAGTACATGGGAAACGTTATAACATTGCAAATTGAGTGCGAGATTAGAGAATAATTTTGAAGACCTTTATTTTGATAACGCCGCTCTGTGCCAGGCTGTGTTTACTACACATTAATAAGTAAAAGAGACTCATAAGGTGTCGTATTCCCCTCGTGTCTCCGCATGTGTGCTTCTTTTTCGTTTCCCGATATTTAAGTTATGCACTGTGCATTTTTGAACTGATGTGCCAGGTGCCACGAATGAGATTTCATGCTTATAATGTCAAACACCTCTATACTTTGACATGTCTACTGTGTGTTAAAATGAGCCTATGATTTTAATTTTATGGTGCATTAAGATTACTTTACATGCTGTATAGCCAGCTGTCACTCCGGAATGGAAGAAGATGGTCCGCTTTTTCAGAGCCATTTTATTTTGCATAGGGGTTTGAATGACCTCTACCGTTTGTATGAGTCTCTGTTCAATAATGACTTTTACAGAAATGCAAGTGTAGCTGTATATTACACAGCAAGAAGGTTTTAAAAACTAAAGCTACTGATTTTCACTGTGGAAGAGACTTTAAACATGGGTCATGACAGTCCCTCAGTATGGGCTTAGCTAAACACTTTGCTGCTGCTTTAACCCTGGAGGAGTGAGTCATTTGAGTGAATGGGCTACTTTTGCAAATTGTAAGATATATATATCGCTGTTGCCGTCTGTCTGAACTGATTGTAATTCATGAATTCTGTCAAAGGAGACAAAACATTTTGAGGTACAGGCCTGATTCACATGTGTGCAGCAAAAACAGATAAATCATCCTGTCAGCAAAAGTCTGATGTAGACCTTTCCTTCATCTGCATCCTGTTTTTACATTTGCTTCACTTGCTGTTGGGAGGGAAGCATACTCTCAATAAAACAGTTTGCAACAGCAGGGCTCAGTGGGGCTTACTTTGGGCCAAGCCATAATTTAACTTAATGTTCATCATATTTCTTTCAGGTTTTTAAAAGGCTGATGATGGACCAAGGTTAGAACAATCAAAGTCACCTCACCTTTCATTTTCATTAACCTAGAATATTCCGCAATATTTTAAGAGCAAGCGTATGAATTAATGTGCAGAAAATCAAATAATCCAGTTTTCTAGAACATATCAGCTGGATGTGTAACTCTCTATACAATTAAACGAAGGACAAACATGAATAAATGATTCATGTTATGAATCATTCGATGCAGAATAGTCCCATATGGGTCCCTTCTATTTTACTATTTTACATTACATATTCAATGCAGTTGCCATATTAAGCACTGTATGTAATGTTTGACAGGTTGTGGGTCTACTACTGTAACAATCCAATTGATTTCAGATTCACTGTTTCATTTTCAGTATTATAGTTTTATATTTAGATAAATATATATTTTGTTGTTTACATTATCTTTAGTGAGCACAGACCCATATTATCAATATGCAATACATGTGGTGATTACATGTATAATATGCAGTAGTATATGATGGCAATACAAAAAATAACATGAACAAAGACACTAATTATTGTTATGTGACCACTTTCCTATTATGAGAATAGGAAATATCATCACTGTAGGTTATTTAAAAGGGTGATATGCATAGAAAAAAAAATCAATCTACGCTGTAATGTTTTGTTCACATGGTATTTTCTTCATTGCTATCCTATGCTGCAGTATGTTCACATGTATTAACTACATTATTGCATATTGATAATGTATTGTTTTTTTACATAAGTAAAAAAAGTATATTTATATATATATATATATATATACTTTTTTTACATAAGTAAAAAAATGTATATATATATATATATATATATATAAAAATGTATATATATATATATATATATATATATATATATATATATATATATAAAATTGGAATTCTACTTTTTCACACTGGAAGTGCACTGTAGCGTAAAATGGACAGTACTTTAGTTTAGTTACATTTCACCACTGCTGAATTCACAAGGAATCGGCTTAGCGAAGATAGTACAATTTCTATCAGAAAGGATTTTATGTTTTCTGAGGCGTGTGTCCAGTTAATGAATGACGATAACTTATTTTACATTTTTCAAAAATTTCCAGTTTGTCACCTGAGGCCCTTTTTATAGTCTGATACATGGATGAAATGTGTTTTAAAACACCACAGGTTGCTTCATTTTGTGTTTTGCAGGTGAAAAGGGTGTGCTAAATGATGAATTAAAACAATGGAACTGTGCTAAGGGTTTAGTTTCATGTTGTTGATATATTAACTTAGTTCTGAGCGACACAATTCTGAACTTAGTTTTCAGAATTGTGTTGCTCAGTGTCATTTTTTCCTATACTTTATTAATCATAAAATGTGAAATTATGGTTTCTCTGCTTTTGACCCTTCCCCCTGAGGGATATGTGAGCAGCAGCAGTGAATCATTGGGTTATCTAAACCATTGGTTCTCCACGTGGGGTCCAGGGACTCCCAGAGGTCCTTGAGGTGGTTCCAGGGGGTCCCCAGCAAAAAGGGGAATAATTTACATTAATTATAAGTCCATCCATAAGGAAGAGAATGTCATTTTTGTCATGGGTTTCATACCCTTTCTTTAATATCCAAAAGCAAAAATCTTATCGGCTGGGGGACAAAATCTTATCAAATGGGGGTCCGTGGTTTATTTTGTGTCAGTTTAGGGGTCCTTGACATGAAAAAGACTGAGAACCGCTGATCTCACTGAGTGCCAAGCATGGAGGTAACGGGTACCTTTTTTAGTCTTCAGCTGGGAATTGAACCCTCAACCCCCCACCCTCAGGGCAGACATACTACCACTAGGCCATTCAGTGTGTGTTCACAATGTAGAACATCTGTTCTATCATAATATCTTCATTTTATGATGAACCCAAGAGGCCATGTAGCGTTCCTACATAGTATATAGCTCTGGAAAAAAAATAAGAGACCACTGCAAAATGACCAGTTTTTCTGATTTGACTATGTATAGGTATGTGTGTGGGCAAAAGGAACATTTTTGTTTGAGTCTATAAACTACTCACATCATTTCCTCCAAATTTCAAATAAAAATATTAGCGTTTAGAGCATTTATTTGCAGAAAATGACAAATGGTCAAAATAACAAAAAAATAAGATACGTTTTCAGACTTTAAGCAATGCAAAGAAACAGGATCAAACAGCATAATACTAATGGTTAGACTTAAGGAGAGTTTAAAAATCAATATTTGGTGCAATAACCCTTATTTTGAATCACAGCTTTCATGTGCTCTCCACAAGTCTTTACCAGTGTTCTTGGGTGACTTTATTCCATTCATGGAACCTCTTTAAGTAGAATGAAGTGTGCATGTGTTGGACTGGCTGGAATACATGTACAGATGCTGATTTCAGGAAAAAAAAAATGCAGCGGTGTCTTAATTTTTTTTTCCAGAGCTGTATTGTTGGCTGTGCGGATGCTGCCCCCGGCGGCCAGCGGCGGAACTAGAAGGAGCAGCAGGACTCTCGCTGCGTTGAGCCACTTCTCCGGAGCTCTGCCGACTGGAGGGATGTGACCCCGGAACAGGACGCCCTCCTACAACAACACACCATTCAAACAGAGCACAGAAGAAAGAAAACCTGGACCAGGAGGGGTAAGCTCCGAAATAAACCGCTTTTCTTACCGGCCGTCGTCGCGGTAATTCGCAGAAGCCGTACGCGTGTTTGAATCACACTTCTGGCGGAGCGGCGGTAGCGTTACCTGGACGGTGTTCGCACCGCAGGAACTTCATTCAGGCTTTTGTCTCGGCATGCTAGCGAGCTAGCTTTCACTGGTTAGCATGGGCTGCTTGGGCTCTGTAGCGCGGCTTTAGCGGAGACTTTAATGAAATGTTTGGCAAGGTTCGGACGAAGGCGACTCGTAGGAACACCGAGAGTGACGCTACTCTCTGTACATTTGTTCCGCGACGGATATCTTTTTTTTTTGCTCCGGATCCACATCGAAAAGGCGCTGAGGGTTCGCTGCCTGCTAGCAAGAGGCTGCTACAGTCTGAATAACATGATAACAAGAAGCTCCACAGTCATGTCATGTGTCCATCTCCTGCCAAACCAACGCGTTTCTGTTCCAGCTCGCTACGTTAGGACGTTCAGACATTTTTTAAAATGTTAGTTTATTGTTTCCTTTTCAGTGTCTTCAAAGAAAACTGGCCGAAAAAAATGGTGAATAACTTAAAAGAACCAGGCTGATGTTAGTGACCAGATCCTCGCTGGTGTTAGTTTGGTTCCAAGATTTTTAACATGTCTCAAATAACACAGTTTAGTGTTTCTGTTGATAGTCTAATGTTACACACGCGATGCTACATGTGTTAAAATGAATCAGACCCAGTTGTCCCATTCACCACTACCAGTGTGTAGAGAACATTTAATAATTCTGTTCCAGTCCATAACAATGTTGTACATGTGGCAACCTCCTTTGCAAATTTCTTTTTTTTTCATGTTCAAGTGTGCTTTTTTTCCTACATCACTTTTCTATTTTTGGACTGTGCCACCCATGGATGCATTGTGCCACCATGCCTTACAGTGTCTGCTTTCTCCACATGTCAGATAGCTGACGACCGTTTTGAGTGGCGAAGCTGGCACCCTGCCGGCCGCAGGGCATTGATGAGTGCTGCGGGTGTCAGGGCTTGGCCGCAGGCGAGTGCTCTAAAACCCTCCTGGCAACCAGCAGACGAGTTCGTGTACCACAGTATGTGAAGTCTGCCTTAGTTTGCACATTCCCCCCCTCGCCGGCCGAATTTTGGAGCGAGATTAGGACCCCTGGCCTCGCCTCCCTTCTCTTCTTGCCTCCTCGCTCTCGGGGCAGGTGCTCTGCAGCGGCTGCTCGGCTCCATGGAGCCCCGAGGGGACCTCATCAGCTGCCTGCGAACAGAGTTTTTGAGGGTGGGGTGGGGGGCTGCTGGTTCATCTCACAACCTCTTGCTCTCCGTTTTGGCACGAGCACTTGTCAGCCTGTCAGCGTTAGCTATTGACACTATGACTCTAGAGTTGCACACATCTTTTCGTTGGCCTGGTCCAAACGACAGAGGCATCCAGAGCACGACCAAATCTTTTTAACATGAACATCTTTTCTGCACAGCCTGGAGGTTTATTTTTTCATATTTGTCAGTTGTATTTTACGAAGGTATACGATGAAGTCCTTTGCCGGGTTAGGCATGGGTATCTCGCGCATTCACAGTGCATCGTATTGGATCATATAACGGGTTCCGCAAATCAGAATTATATGCCCTGCCTTGGCGTTGCCGCTTTTGAAATCTTGCAACCGCGGCCATGGGGACCAGTTAAAGGCAGCAGCTTCTGTTTCAATTCCTTTGAAAGACCCTGAGGAGTGAGCGAAGATGTCGTGAGATCATAGACCAGATTTAATAATGAGTCATGAAGCACGGTCACCGAGAAGAAAATCTTTCGGGCATCATGGAAACGTTTGCAAAATCAAGTTGCATGAAATCGTACGATACACCGTTTTTACAGAGAAACAGTTATTGGTCTTTTCATTCATAAACACACAGTCAGTTGTGTTGGTCTGTTATTCTAGTGTACTTTCTTCACCAGTAGATTTCTATTATGAGGCAAATTTCTGATGGTTCAGCCAAACAATAAGTCAGTCATTAGTATTAGCCCTTATTAATAGAGATTATTAATCAATTAGTTGCCAGGTAAGACGAAAGTGTCCAAATCCTGTGGTTCTGGTTTCTGAAATTTGATTATTTTCTGGTCTTCTATAATGGTAAACTGATGATTTTTGAGTTGTGAACTGTTGGTCTGGACAAAAAATTATATTTTGAGGTTGAATCTTAAGCTTTTGGAAGAAGTGATCTACATTTTACACCATTTAGTGAATGTGTATATATATATATATATATATATATATATATATATATATATATATATATATATGTATATGTGTGTGTGTGCGCGCGCACACATGTTAAATTGTCAAGGATTTAATCTAACGGCAGTTAAGCACACCCAGAATCCCAGCTATAAACTATGCCTGTACAATTGAGAGCAGGATTGTTTGAGTTCATGCCTCACGTGGTGACAACAAGACATGACCTACTTATCAATCATGTTTTCACAATCCAGTTCATCACCATTGTCCCCAAATACTGTAGCCATTGTTGTGGGCACTGTACATGTGTGGAGATGGCTTCACACAAAGGCAGCAAGCAGACATCCAGTAAGTCCAAGCCAGGGATTTCCTGGCCTGCGGTGTCTCCTCGTCTGGCTCCAACTGTTTCAGGACCCAACGCTGCCCCAGCCCAAAGTTAGTCAATGCTGGATGTATGGCTGGTAGACTAGCAGGTTAAGCTGCCAGTAGGATTCCAATCAATATCAATATAATCAGAAAGAGTCCTTTTTTCTGATGAATTTTATTGTTGGCAATTTTCATGATTAAAAAATCCTATGACAGACAACTGCTGAAGATCTTTCAGCTTTGGAAAAACTTCCAGTTTTTAAAATGTAAGTGTTCTCAGCTGTATTTCTAGGTGAATTGGTTATCTTTGGGTTTCAGTCCATCAGGCAGAACATGCAATTTTGAAGACTTCACTATGTGCTCTAAGAACCAGTTACATTTTAGAAAATGAAACATAAATGATTTGATCTAAAAACATTTCTTCTAAGATTCATTGGTAATAAAAATGTTTTTGGTTGCAGCTCAGTCATTTGTATATCTTTATACCGTGTAACAATATTACTTAAGAAGTCACAAGATAACCAATCAATGTTAGTTTTGCTGCAATGTAGTGTGTGCTGCCAAGAAAGCTGAATTTGTGGTGAAGTCTAGTCCTTTTTTGTGTTTTTATAATGTTAGAAATATAATTTGATTTGCCATATGAAAGTCAATGAATGAATTGTTTTGTCCTAATCTCACCCATCGTCATTTTTATAGGTTTTGTGACATGCATGTGTGCACCTACAGTGACACAGCTGCTCTCCAGAACCAGGCCAGGTTGTTGGCAGCTTAGCTGGCAGCCACAGAAGGCTCCGTAGCCTACTTGAGTTTCTCACACATTTGCATGGGATGTTGGAACAGCTCATGATTTCATGATTGAATTTGAGTTATTTCTCCTCCCCAGTTTTTTTTTTCTCGTCTGTGGCGTGATATTGACCTTTCAGGGTCTTGCAGAGTTCAAGTTGTTAGAGACTTTAGTGCAAAGCTAAAACTCCACTTAGTGGCAGTTTGTGAGTCAACTCGGAGGCTCGTTTGCTTTTTTTTTTTTTTGTTTTTGCTCGCCAGAGGAATTTGATTTGTAAAAGAATCAGACACTGTGCATCATGTGAGCAGCTGATTCCAGTGCCAATAACAAGCTGGACTGGGCCATGTGTGACCGGGTCGGTGCACTGTGGCAGTCTCTGCCCTGTATGACCCTCAGCAAATGTGAGGGCCTATCACATTGCATACTGTAATCCCTGGCTGCAGACCCTTGTTGCACCACATGGCCTCGTCACAGTGTTGAAATGTCTTGTTTGTGTTTCTCAGAGACACAAATGAACAGTATTATACAAAATAATCCAAAATGCAGACACCGCCGTCACTGTTAAGTTCTCACTGAATTTGTGATGGTTTAGAAATGTTGCACCTCTGTGGCAATGTCTGTCCTGCAGCAGATGTGTGCTTCAACATGGAGCATAATCTCATTTGCAGGAGCTGTATTTAATCTTTTATTACCTGCAGTAGATGCTGAGGTCAACGGTTCATTTTCTGCATGCAGAACTCATTTTGGAGTCATACATTTGATAGTTGTAATTCAACATTCAAATCATTCATGCCCTAAAAAGAGGGATCCCCCTTTATTTGATTAAAATCTAATATTATAGAACTTTTTATTCAAGGTCTATTAATTAAAATGAGTATTCAAACGGTGGTAGATAAAAGCATATATATATATATATATATATATATATATAAACATTACATAACTCATCCATCGCTGCTGTCAAATTTAATGGTGTTCGTGCACAACTGCCATCTTGTGTTGTTCTGCTCGCTCCCTTAGAGCAATATGCTTATGGTACATATACTGTTAAAATAAACATTTTACTCAATTTTCAACTGATTTGCGAACTACTTCGTTGTAAATATCAGAAATGTAGTCATGGCACTACATATTTATACGTTAATTCTAATCATAGACTTATCTATTGAAGTAACATAAGTAACTGAGACATAATCGATGAGATCCCATGACAGTATTTTTCAGAATAACTGTTTCTTAGTAAAAGCTTTGACGTCCAGTTCATACACCTTCAGGTTGGCTGAATGTTGTTTTTTTTGCCTTCTACAAGGGAGGGAAAAGGCAAAATAAATATAAAATTGAAAGCACAGTTTAGTTCTTTTGTGTGCACAAATTATTACAATTGAGTGGATGGAGGCAATTGATTTATGTGCATAAATTATTCATCTGAGAGGAGAGATTATTAAAAATAAAACTGAGAATCGGCACATGGAAAATGTTGGTACACAAAACATAATACAATGCTGAACATAACAGACTAAAGGCATAAATACCAGAAATCAGTAGGTAAATTGGTGCCTCAGTATTCTAATATATTTCTATATCTATTATGGGTCCTACCACCACTATTTTATACAGATCTGAGATTTGACTATGGCCCTTGTGTTGATTTTTGTTTCTTTCAGCTTTTTCAATACAGAGATTTTGCTGGATTGTCCACAGGGGCTCAGCCCGGCATCACATCGCTGACAAGAGCCCAACACGGGCACAGGAGGAGGATTAGGCTCACATCAGTATTAAAGAAAGCCTTTGATTATGTGTGGAATATTAGCTGCATATGTCTGAGGCTGGCTGAGCATCCCTCCAGGGATTAGTGTTGAGCCAGCCCACCTCTACAACCTAACATCAGCCACACAAAGGAGTTAGACAGGATCCTTATTGTGGCCCTTGAAATGCTTCAGGAAATGTTATCCAGAGATGTGCATATCATAAAACAAGCTTGAATAAACCTAGTAGTCTATACACATCCTTTGGAAACAGTCACTATAACACTTTAAAAATTCCTGTTTTGTCACTTCTATTTTTTGTCTTTTCAGTCTTCAGCAAGTGTTTTTTTGACCATGAGTCATATTGTTTAATAATAATAATAGTAAAATCCAGACAATTCCCTAATGTGTCAGCTCATACAACTATTGCACAGAAAAGGTTAGGCATAAACTGTCAAGTAGTGGCCTCGATGGACCTCCTTGTTCACTGAACATTTTAGTTCAAAAGTCTGTCCTTTTATAAATAAAACAGTTTGTATTTTATGATTTACCAGAAGAGTTTAATAAGAACAGAGCATTCGGTGTAATACAAGCACAATTTGGCTACTCCATCGCTTAACTGAAGGGTATTGACAGTTTTGTGGATTCTTTTATTTAGGTTGTATCTCAAGTAAAGCGTTTTGCCATATTAAAAATCTTCATGTTGCTTAAATTAAAAACTGCATTCTGAACTTCACCTTGGGCTCTGGCAAAATGTGATGTTGTCTTTTCCATATTTCATTTTTTTTTACTTTATGTATTTATAAATAATCAACAGATGAGGCTGCAGGATTGAAGCGGTTAAACATGACTGTAGGTCAGGATGTGTCAGCGGTTCGATTCCAGCTGCTGACCTTTGTGGATTTGAGCTCTTCTCTCTGTCTCTGTTTCCTGTCTGTCTGCATGTTTGCCTGTCAAATGACCAAAAAATGAAGGAAAGAAATGTAACTACCAACAATAGATAGTATGGACACATATATTTGGCTTTAAATTTATCTTCATCCTGACATGAAATATTAATAATACAGCAGGTTAGGAATATTCTTTTGAGGTTACTATAAGTCTGTGGCAGTGAGGCTTCCGGATACCCTCAGGAGTATTGTTGGAATTATGAACATTGCTGTAAAGCTAGTTTGTTCAGCATAATTGAATGGATGAAAAAAACATCTTACATAATCGTATGCACAACGTTAATCACTGTTGTCAACCAGGACAGTAATGATTCCAGTTCCTAGCCACTCTCTGCTGCCCAAAATAGTCATCCACAAATGAGTCTTTCTGCCCCCTCCATTCTCAAAAATACCTAACATTTTAATTTTCTTTTTTTAACTTGACTCAAAACGCATGGAAGAACATCACTGCTCATCCTTCTTTCTAACTCCCCGGTTGCTTCGTCTTCTGACAGAGAGTCTCCCTGTGGGACTTCATGCACCGTGTTTGTTGTTCTTACAGCAGATATCTCTGTGAAAGTGGGATAAGCCGGTAAAAACACAAATTGCAACCCACAAAACAGTCGGGTTCCTGGGCAGAGATGGGACTCAATATGGCCAGTTTTCAAACTTCAAACGCAAACATCAGAGGACCACAAATGCCTCAGTCATGAAAGCAGTAGTCCTATTTATACAAATGATGAATGTGGGATAGTGTCATGCACCAATCTCACATGGGCGTACAAGACACTACAAACGAACAAGAACATAATGAGGGCGAAAACAACAAATATTAAACACCTCCATAGATGTCAATCAATGTCAAAACCTGAGCGCAATCATCCTCATTAGGCACAGCTATTAAACATCAGCCTCAAATATAAAGAGCCCTTAGAAGCATTTAATACAAACTGAGCTTGTGAAACATTTCATGAACCGCTAATGAAGTCTACATTCATCACATATAAAAAAGTAATCGTCAGATTTCACAGGCATTTTAAGTAAAAATATATGTTAAGATGTGATATGGACAATAGAAGAAAAAGTGCATTTAATTTTTTGACACAACACAGGTAACACCAATTCTCATATTCCAAACACCCGGGGGGTTATTGGTTTGCAGAAGCTTTATTTCTAAAGCTTGTTTCTCATATTTTCTTTTTACACACCTGCATTTTTCATTTCACACTTCATGAATCTTTTCTCAACCATCATCATTTCCTCACACATTCCTTCCAAGTGTCCCTCCCTGTAAAAAATTCCCTTAAAAATCTATACCTTAGGCTATTACACTGTACATTGCACATATTAATGCATCAGCACTTTAAGACAGCTGTTTACTATGTTTTAATGAGTGTCTCTGTTCTTAAATGTAGCATCGTGATCTACAAAGAACTGTACTTCACTCCCATATATGCTGAATGTGTATTATGGAAGTAACAAATAAACCTGATTCTGCAAACCATATTTCCTAGTGGAGTATGGACTTCTACAAACCTCAGTCACATTATAAATATATTTATAATGTATATTACACTTCATCATACCATTTATTTACATCCTTTTTGTTGATGTACTTGAGTGAACTTATCTTAAGATTTTAATAATCATAATTTAGCACTCGCTGCAGGAGGAGAGGCGAAAAGAAACATTTGTCATTTTATTCAGTAGATGTAAAATAGGCATTATGTGAAGCCATATAATCAGCAGCAGTGCCCCTGCCTGCTTGAAAGGTTAAACCAACATAATGATTAGATAACAACTTCCACGCCTCAGTGGACTCATGACTGCAGGTGTTAACTCAATACAGGCATTTAAACATACCTCAGAGTAATTATATAATCCATAACTGCTTTCTCTTTTGCAAATACTGAGGTAAAGTTATCATTACCAGTTATGTGAATTCCTTCAGAAATTCCCAACATTTCACCCCCTTTTATTTATATCCAAGCTAACTCTGGGTGTAACATCCATATCGGTATTACTAATACAGTCTTCCAGCTGCCCTATTTAACTGTTCAGTTCTCCGCAACCATAAACGGCATCAGCTTCTAACAAACTAAATGTTAATCAATGTAATGTAAATCAATCAGTGATTATATACTTGTATATGTACATATTACCCAACATCCAACCTTTTAGGGGTGAGTGAGTGAGTTTTAATTATATTAATCATATTTTGACTTGTTAAATGTGTTTCTTTGAGGGAAATGAAGTCCAGGTTGGATGGTGCACCCTTTTGTCCCAGCAGTAGCATGAAGACGACGACCTTTTGAAGTCTCAGACTGTCCCTGAATATTAATAAATCTTTCTTGAGTAATCTTTTCCATCTTTAAAATTCTCAGGACAAGGCACGACACCTTTTGGCAAGTAGAATAACCCTCTTCTTCATCCTCTAGTCTTTGCTCACTGATACGCAGTGACTGCTTTATTCCCACTGCGCATCTGTGACTGCCTCTGAGTTTCTGTCATGCTTCATACTGCGTGTCGTCTCGTTGGTAGGTCTCTCTGCCTGGAGTCTCAGCTCTCCCGTTCATCTGAAGTGAGGAGCTTGGAGACATGATCAAACGTGTCGCTGCTGATCTGAGACACCCCCCCCCCACACACACACACACACACACCATACACCCTCTACCAACATCCTCGCTCCCCCCACCCAAACACATTCACGCACCAGCTCCAATCCCCGAAGGTGTACTGAGCCACTGATACTGGCAAGCTCAGTTTTTTTTTTTCATGCCTGCCTTGCTTTGAGTTTCCAATTAAAATATGGCCAATGCTTAGGTTGAACTGTATAACTTATGTATGCAATTCATCTGTCCCGCTACTTTGTGCGGCTGTAAACGCACGAGAAGGCAACGGCGAGCGCTAGCTGCTTGCAGTAAACAAGCCACCAAAGGTTGCTATAATTATAAAGACTATAGCCTGAAGCATGGTCTCCAGCTGCTCTGATCTGGGTGAATCCACACGCTCACAGCAGCACCCTAACGCTAGCCAATGGCCAACCGTGCCCCATTCATCCCCCCTCCCATCCCCCAGGCCCTAGAAATGGGGGGATGGCGAGCCAGCTCCTCAATTAAATATAACCCTACATCAAACAGCCTGTCAACATGCATTAGTGGTCCTTTGTATAGATAAGAGGCCAAAATAAATTGCCAGAACTATCATAGTCACTGTGGCTCCCATAGGGTTTTTATGAAAGATACTTGGAGGAGAAAAAATCCTGACTTGCATACTGATGTTCTCTCCATTAAATCTTTATTTTCTTCCCCACTGGATTTAGCCTATATGTTTAAAGATTCATTTTGCTCTTTTCTGTGAATTATTCCTTCTACATATTTCGCTTTTTCAATTAGCTCATCTAGGCCGGATATTAAGGCACGCCGTCTGCTTCGATCTTATTGTCGCTCTACAACTGAGATCTGATGGTACAACAGCTGACCTTGATGTGCGTGCATGTGTGTGCGCGCGCTATCACAGTGGAACCTATTCCTTTTCTGTCCGCATTAGCCTTGGCAGCTCCTTTTATCGCCTTCCCCCTCCCTATATTTTGCATCTCCGCAGACTGACAGTGAAAATAGGTCATTAGTTAGACGGAGAGTAAGAGATGGAAAGGAGCAGGCAGGGGCGAGATCTGTGTGAAAACTAACATGCAATATTAATGACAGGCATTCCGGCTGCGGAGCGCCAAAACCTGCACTGTGACTGCACCGAGACACAGCCCCCTGCTTTTAATATCATCACTGATTGTATCATATCAACCAAGTGCTTCTCACATATAAATGAGTCTCTGTTATTTGTCCTAATATTTGATAATTGACTGTTATAATTATATGAGCCTGAACCTCACAGCCAAAAACACAGCACATATATCAAAGAATATTAGGATATATATACGGTTATTATCAATGTAGAATTTCCGGCCAGAAATCTACATTAAATGCAGAATTAATAGTTAATACTGTAACCAGAAGGTTTTTTTTAGTTGACTATCTCACTATAGGGTCAGATTATGTGGCAGAAACAGCCCCGTGAATGTGTTTGCATAGCTGTGGTTCTTCATTGGTCTTGTGTAACGTTGATTTGTTTGTGTATGCAGAGCCACAGGAGCAGGGGGGATGAACCGCGAGGAGGCCCCGGGGAAGTCTCCTGAAGACATGTACATCCAACAGAAAGTGCGGGTCCTGCTCATGCTAAAGAAAATGGGATCAAATGTAGGTATCATGTCTTTCTGATCATTTGACATTTTACAGGAGCCGAGTGGATTGTGTTGGATTTGTAGCTAATAAATGTCGAACAATTACTTTTATAACACAAGATAAGAGATCATAAGAAGACCAGTCACGGTTGTCGCAGTCTGCATCACCACATCGCAGATGCAAAATCAATCGATTGAACTTCTGCATTGAATCGCCACTGTACATACGCTCTACTCTGTTGTGCACCTGCTCAGAAATGTAGCTACAATCCAGCACAATCTGCTCAGTTTCAGCCTTGTTTGTAGTACAAGAAGAAGCCAGAAGAAACTCTAAACACACTGTCATAGATACCCCATTGCAAAGTAGTGTTTTGGCAGTTTAAGAGCAGCACACAAGTCAATGCACGTGCGGGCTTAACCTAACCAATTGGCCCCTCCATCGCTAGACACTAAATGCCCTATGCAGGCTCAAAAACACATCAGAAAACACATGACTC
The DNA here is from genome assembly GCA_030544235.1 of Lepturacanthus savala. Taxonomy (NCBI): domain Eukaryota; kingdom Metazoa; phylum Chordata; class Actinopteri; order Scombriformes; family Trichiuridae; genus Lepturacanthus; species Lepturacanthus savala. The sequence continues at coordinate 16,414,652 of CM060480.1, forward strand.
TTTGCCATCAACATTAGAAACCATCATTATCATGTTAAAATGTTTGTGTCACTGCTTCTACCAGAAACAGGAGAATCTGCTAAGAACAAACAACCACAGAAGTGATTATATAGGGTATACAAAGTGACTGTATTCCTTTATGACTAAAACAAATCCTCCTTTATGCTTTTCCAGATCTTTGTTGTGAAATTCAACTTGATAGGTACTGTAGGTAGCAGGGTCAGTGTATTTCTTTGACCCTACACAAACGCGCAGTTAATAAGCGCAGTTGAATAAAAGTAAGAAATAAATTTCTAAAGGTGTAATTTTGTAAAGTTATTTAGCTTGAAATTGATTTGATGAGTTCTGGCCCTTGTTCTTTGTTCTTAATCTCACTTTTTCACACTTCAGCTCACGCCAAGTGAAGAAGCTTTTCTCCGGAATTACGCAGGTGTGGTCCACAGTCAGATGAGCCAGCTACCACAGCACAACATAGACCAGGGTAAGTGACACACCCACACACACAAAAATGTACAGTGTGATTTAGAAGTGTATTTTATATTTAGTTATATTTTACTTTTTTTTATGTATAATGTGTATTTTAGCTATAGTTTTAATGTAATTTGAAGGTGTAAGGATAGAGTGTTTGTGAAAGTGGTTAAATATAAAACAGGTTTCGACCAACACTGGCTCACAACAGCCCACAAACACCACTTTTGCATACTGCAGAAGTGCTACTGTGCCGGGACTGAAAACAAGGGAAAATCCCTCCACACACACCGCTGCTCTGGAGTCTGTGCCCCAGCAGGCCTGGCGGATTCCCTGACTCCGCACTGAGCCCGACGCGGCAGCCCACCAGCACTGTGACATTACTCATATGGCAAACAGTGTCTCTGACTGGAACAGAGTGATTCATCCTCAGCATGACTGCGTCACTAGTGTCGCCACTCCTTCTTACAAGCGTCCTAGATAGTGTTTAACTCGCATGTTTGACTCCAGACATTGCGGTGTTTAGATGATAAAGCAAGTCACCGTTCGCACACGTTGTTATAAGACGTAGTCTGTTTAGAAATATGACCTTGCATGTGATGCTTTTTCAGGACACCAGAGGGTGCCTTTGACCTTTTTGTTTTTTTTTCTTCCATCACAATTTTCACATTTTTACACCACAAGATGGTGCTAGATCTTACTAAACATAAATGAGTCTGTGTGTGTGTGTGTGTATGTCTTTTTGTGTGTGTCCTTGTCCTCTCTGACAAACGTTCATCTGATCGACTTCACACCCCGTGGATATATTGCTGAGGAAGCCGAGGAAGTGCAGTGTCGAGTATGAAGTTGTTTGGATGAGCAGTTCTTGAGAAAGCTGCTGCAGCAGCAATACCACAGACCAAGCTATCGCCAAGTGATGAATATGCAAAGGCACTGCAGTTACCTGAGAAATGTGTGCAAATTGTTCCTGCATGTTTTTAAATGCACTTCAGCTGTTTGTTTAGGCTCAGTGCAAACATGTCAGGTTGGAACCCTCCTGTTGTAGCTCAGACTTGATTTAGTAACATGTGATATTGGTCAATCAGAGGCTTAAAGCTGAGAGAATTGACTGTGACACCACCTACTGTGAGTTGTTATGTCTCCTTGTCTGTGTCCTTTCTCTGTGAGGAAGCACAGGTGTTGTTTGAATTAATGAACGTGTGATTTTCTGCAGGAGAAGGATTAGATTTATGATTGCACAAGATATTAAGGAGGCGAGCGAAACATGCAATAACTTTGTCTTTTTACCCCGCTTTGGTGTTTTTCAGACTTTGTTTTAACCTGCAGGATATAACACTGCATTATCATATTTTCGTTAAATTCAGCCTTGTTCTGCAGTATGGGATGCATCATTAAAAGTTTTATCTGAGTCATTGCATCACACAGTGTAGATTTCATGATTACAGTGGATTTCTTCATCAAGCAGCACAACATAAAGTGTTGCATCAGATAGGAAAGATGGTATCAAAAGCCAAATGTGAGATCAGCACATATTTTCATTTATTTTTTCGATCAGGTTACACAACTACAGACTAGATAATTCAGTTTCTGCTGCATCCCCTCGTTCTGTTTTTTCAGCCCCCTTAGAAGATAAAGAACCCAAGCTATGTGCTGTGTCAATACTGCGAGGAAGAACCTCATTAAATATGAACCATGAAAGGTGCTCCAAGTATGCATTATACATCACAAAACGGACACATTTAGTGTCATTTGGCAGGCTGCCACCTCCTCGGTGCACCGATAAATAATTTGTGGCCTGCATCTTATCTAAAGTACTGTGATTAGGCATCGTGGAGCTAGCTGAGAGTTACTCACTTTAAAATATTCAGCCTGGTGCCCAAGGACAGCCGGTTTGTAGGCATCAGCAGATTCAGGATCCTTTGAGGTAGTGTGAAGAGGTTCAGTTACATGAAGAGGGAAGTCCACTATTTGATCTCATTTGGTAATTTAGACTTGGTAATAGGCGAAAAAAATAGATGAAAGGCAGCATTTTATTGCCTAGCAACTTGCACAATCACTGTTCTTAACATGTATGTTCACAAAAGCCCAGGCTTCAAACAACTCCACACAACTTTTCATAAGCGGATTGCAGACAGCTGTGAAAAATTAGAAAGAAGACGCTTTTATCAACACTGCCCAGACATTTTTGGGGAAAAGGTGTTCACACATCATTGAATTTCAATGTGTTAATTCCACTGGACACTTTATCGACGTCTGTGCCAGAGGGTGTGTTGAGATATGAATCAGGTTTTTCTTTGTGTAGCGTGGTCATTTTCTGTGTCTGCTCACTTCATTTCAACTCAGTTCCACCTTCAGACCTGTGCCTTCCGTTTATAGGGGGCTTGAGAAAATTTGAGAAAAAGAGATTTGAGATGCACAGATTTGTGTTGGTTTGAAATGGTTGAAAAAGCCTAGTAGTCAACAGTGAATCCACCTGTTTTTTTATTACCGGTACATACATCTGCCAAATATTTATTTTCAGCATTTTCAAAAGCTTACTCAGTGAAATTGGTCTAATAGCTGTGGAAAAAGGGCCACACTTTTCTATCTTTGCTAATCATCTGGCTATTTTATGATGACTAGCCCCTCTCAGGCTATTTAGTCTGCTTCTTTAAAGGTTTCTAGAATATTTTGTCACCATCATGATATATTATGTTTTCACCCACAGAGGTTAGATGAGTCAAACAGATTTGTCCATCCAGAGGATGAAACTAAACCCATCCAGGCACAGAAGCGTGACAGTTTGAAAACGCTGACGCGGAAGGGCTGATGGTGGCGCCCTCAAGGGGTCTCAGCATGTGGCGGTAGTGTCCACGTGTCACATGTCGCGTGTCAGGTGTCGAATCCCGCCTCATCAATCGAGCGGCAGCATCCTAGAGGGCACTGAGGCCATGATGGTGTAGCAGAATCAAACTTGGACATCGAAACCCTGAACCCTGGGCGATATTTAATATTTAATAAATATTAATTAAGAGAGCAGGAGAGAGAACACACAGAAGCTAATGTGACAAATGTCGCCGTCTTCAGCTTAGCATATGCTAATAAGAAAACATGTTTTCTGCAGTATAACTACTGCAATCAAATCAATCCAGAAATGTTTCATCCTTCATTTCATTTGATTGGCTTGATTAGAAATTCTGCTCAAATCTGAATGTTTACCTCAGACTCTACTTAGCTGTCAAATGTTATTTTGTTTTGTTCTGTGTAAGAAACGCGAGAAAGAGTGGGGGTTGCTACTCATATTTCTTTTAAGTCTATGGGTCACTGAATTTGCATTTTTAGATTTAATTGGCTGATTACCATACATGCAAATACAGATATTTTTTTTTGCAGTTTTAATCAGGCCAAGAGGAATTCTCTGCCAAAGGCTCTAGAACTGAGAATGTTTTTATTTCATTGAGTTCTCTTGCTGTGAATGCCTTGATGTGGCTGAATTCTGGGAAGACGGGATTTTGCTTGCTATTTAAACACTTATCCTGATTGGAAATTAAATGTGAGCTCATTTAAACAGGGTGCTGGGTAATTTAAAGGCTGTGTTTCAGTGTAATGCTGCAATAACTATGTTTCTTAAAGTGATTTTAGAAATCATGATACAGAGAGTTCGTCGTGGCACAGTAGTCAGAACATATTTTGGGAATATTATCTATAATCAGTATGGTTGTACCAAAATTCACTGTTTGATGTGTACCTTAGTTTTGACCCTGCATTTCAGTATGTTTTCAATAGAGCATACAATGAAAGGAAACAAGCAAACATTTTTTACCTTTTATTTTGAAAAATATAAACACCCCAAAATGGATTATTGGCCAAAACTATTACTGATACAGATTAGTTGTGCTGCAGTGGAAAAAATTAAGTTTCTGCAGGGGGGTCAGCACACCTGCTGACAACAATTTTATGCTGATTCATGGTCTGTATATAAAGTAGCTGAAACTAGCTCCATCTCCAGCAGCAACAACAGCAGCAGCATGTTGCTTACCCTGATACTACTGATAATGATGCTTCAGTATTAACAATCAAGTAAAGTCATATATGATATTATACCAGTAGGACGACCAAACCACTACTTTTACTTTCATACTTTTTAACTTAATTTTTCTATTTCAGAACTGCAGTCCCCCACAGAGAGAGGAGGGAGACATGTTATCATTTCACTCCTGATATAATGGAGCATATCTAATACTAGTGTTGCACTCGGTCAGTGTAATGAGTCTCTCATTTGTAATTCTGAAGACGGCAACACCCCGGGGTAACCAGGCTACCTTGGTGGCTAAGCCATCATTAATGGGCATGCTGCAGCTGAAGTTTGCTACAAGTGTTGTTCTATGTGGAAATGTTCTATGTGGAACTATGGTGGTAGTAGTATAGTAATTGTTTGGGTCATGTACAGAACATCCTGTACGGTTTAGGACAAATGCACAAACCGTCACGCCACTAATAACCAGGCTGTTATTCTTCCGCCTTCAACTGTCTTAATTCACAGCTTTTGCCATCACGTCAATTCAAACAATACAGTTCGTCAGAGCCGCACATAAAGCCAGCAATCTCAGGACTTGTTATTCTGTCTGGTTTGACAGAGAAAGTTTACTCCTCCCAGAACCAGAAGGACATCTGAGGGTTTTCAACAAAAGAGGAGAGACACGGATGGGGTTGCCATAGCAACCTCCGTTGTACCAGGGAAGCTGAGCTTCCCTGTGGGTTTTGGTGTTGTTGCGACTTGCTGCAGCTGTAGATTGGAGCAGGTGTCATTAGGGGGCCTGGAGACAAGCTGGAGTGCTAATTACACAGCCAGGGTGTGATATTCTAATCTCTCTGCGTCACTCCCATCCCTCCTTACAGAAACATGGCTGCCTGTTTCAGATATTACAGCAGCCTTGAGCAATCCATCAGCCTGTTTCTTTTTGTCTTTGTTGTAATCCTTGAATAACGCATCACTTTTCCGAGAGAAAACAGAGGAAGGGCTGGTCTTTGTTCGTCCAGTCTGAGCAGAGTTCTATCGATTCTTACTTTATGCTCTTTCTGACTGCAGTATGAATCAGTGCCATACACTCAGATTTATGAGGTACCAGGCCTACCTGACTCATTCCACTGAAACAGAGGCTCGATTTTCTTCTTATATATGCTCTCGCATCTCTCCCAAATATGTCGAAAGGAGTGTAGTTTTATAGGTAAGTCTTAAAAGATAGTTTTATGTCATCTGTTTCCAACTCAGATCTGCTTCATCAGCCGATTTTCTTTCTAAAGATGTTGGCTCCTTTGGAAACGGAAAACAAACTGATCTTGAGTTTTGGACTTGCTCCCCAAGTCTACTGTGTTATTAACTAATGTATCATCTAGATGATCGATTGATGTTATTCAAGTAGTGTAGCACCTTTTTTAAGGACGGTGAGGCTGACGCCCTGAGCAGAGTATATGAAGTTAGAAGTATAGCTGTGCAGCAGTGCAGTGTGTGTTAATGAATAAATGCTGCAACTTCTCCAGACCCAAACCAAAGGCCCTGGAACAGAATACGAAGTCCTTTGGGTGCCGCTTCATCACTGCAGTCTGGATTATGATGCAGGAATGGTTAACATCAGATTTGATGCAGAGTTCATTTTAATTCTATCCATTTTGTCTTCAAAGTATGCCATATTGATGCATTACATTATAGGTGTCATGTTTTATAATAAATTGAAAATCAATTGAAATTAGTATTTTTACTCTTTAAACTTAAAAGCTTAATTTTGCGATTGTGCTTGGGGGGAATAAATAAAGCTGCTGGTAAATCCTCACACACGCTGCTGTGTCACCCGCTCGCCCACTCACTAACTGTGAGTTTTCCATCAGCCAGTCGTCGGCATGCAAACTGCAGCTGATACACTGAAAAACTGTAAAGACCCTCAACTGATAAATGGTCCTTGCTCTTCACCACAACTGCTAACAAGGCTTTCTGACCTTAACCTGCAAGCAGTTCAGTTCCCAACACTAGTTTGTTTATACTGGCTTCACCTCCCTCAGACAGATCAGCTGTGTCTGCTAACAGCACCTCTCACCCCGGGGTCGACTGTAAGGAAGCTCTGTCTGTCCTTCTGGAAGTTCCTCGCATATCTCAACAAATGGTCACGCAGTTGACTTCACACTGGGTGGGTGTATCACTGGAGTCCAGAGTAAGTGCAGTGTCAAATTTGGAAGTTTGGTGTAATTTGACCAGATGGCGCTATGACAACAAACTTATGTTTCCTGTATTCTGTGGATCAGTACAACAGCTTCCCCCCGCAGTGTTGGTTTTATTCCTTTCTTGCTCGTGGCGCCGGAGAGGACAGGCCAACGTTGAATGACGTCTGTTGCAACCAACACATCCTCTAGACTTTTGCGCTCAAAATATAGTTAATTCTATGATTATGAGACCTAATACTCGATTAATATTTTAGTAGCCGATAAAACAGTGAATCATTCCTTAAAGGTGCTGACTAGTAAAAGTCTACATTGTTGTAGCCCATATTGAGCTCACACACTCCTCTGTCGTGTGTCGTGCTTCTAAACTCGCCCACACGGATGTTTTGTGTGCATGTCTGTGGGAGTGGGGTCCTGTTTCTTTATCCTTCCAGCTGACCCAGCACAGATTGTGACCTGGAATAATGCTGTTGCTCCTCTGACTAATAACAGCATTACATCACAGCAGCACATCATATGGCTGCTTCTCTGTATATTCAGGCTGGAGGAACACAGGCGACGCAGCTCGGTTCCTTTTAACGTCAAACTACCTTTGGGTAAATTTCAGAGCTTTCTCATCCTGAGAGGTTTTAATAGAATTGTGTATTTTTTGATGTTCATTTGGGGCTACTACTCTTAATTAAATTGTGACTTACAGGCTCTTGGAGCTGCAAAGACAGACTTTATTTGCTTGTGACTCAGCTTACGTGAATGGATGTTGTGGTTCTGGCTGTTTTTAGAAGGATGATGTTAGGGCTGCAACTAATGATTATTTTGGTTTCTTGTTTTCATTTATTAGATTTTTTTTCCAAAAAAAAATAAATGAAATGGCAAAAATAAATGTCCCTACAAACTTTGTCATAGAAAGTGAGATTTTAATAGATTTTTGATTAGAAGAAGCTCTCGCTGCTATGTAAAGGCTGCCCATGTTTCAAAAGTGGGTAGAGCAGCCTCCACATGTACAGAAGCTGCAGTCCTAACAGCAGGCGGCTCCAGGTCAAATCCCACATGGGGCAGGCCTTTCCTGCATGTCATCCCCCGCTCTCTGCCTTCCCCCTTCCTGTCTCTCTCCAGTTACTATTAATAAAAACATAAAAAGCCCCAAAAATACTTAAAAAACACTCATTCCACAGCAAAATGCACAGAGCAGAGCTTCAAAACAAGCTGCCGGGACTTCTGTGAAGTTGTGATGTCACAACTAGACAGTCACTACCCCATTCACAACCATTCAAATCAGACAATCAGAGGAGAGGCTCATTAATATTATTCGAGACAGAACCAAAACGACCTGTTCTTTCTAGAGCTCCAAAGAAAAGCTTGAGAGAGGAGATGTAAAACTGTATCGAGATGATTTTTGGTCTTGTCTTGTCAGGGATATCTTAACTTCCCTGGAAATATATAAAATAGAGGACATTTAATGTCCCCAAATGACATCGTCAGCTTATATTTTATCATAGTCTAGCATATAAAACAGAGAAGAGCAGTAAACCCTCACATTTGAGAAGCTGAAGTCGGGTTTTTTTGCTTCATAAATGATTTTGAGCCGTGGCTTTATGGCTGTTTTCTTTGTTTTCCAGTTTCCATTTTACAGTCAATGTAGTTCAGTGTTTATTTCAAAAATAAAAACATCACTTTATATGGAGATAGTTATCCTTTTTGGATCCGAGGATAATTTCTGTAACAACGGCAAGAATCCTCCTCTCCAAGTATTTCTAAAGCTCAAATCAGTTGACATGCGTGTCGGTACTTGTTTATATAAACCCCAGGTCCAGGGAAGTGCCGTGCAGGATGAGGAGGGGGATCAGTGCAGCATGGCGGGAGGGGCCAGAGAACGGCTAGACACCATAGAGTCCAGCATCCATTGATGTGATCTAATTTTTATCTGTCGCTAGGCAACAGCTTTAAAGGGGCTTGACTTTTCCATCATATTGGCTGCAGCTTGCTTGTGTGTGTGTGTGTGTGTGTGTGTTTTTTGGCGTATTGTGGCAGGGTGAGGTCTGAACATGACTCTGTCAGTCAAGTTAACCAGATATAGCCTCCCCAGTTCCCATCATCCACTTCTGGATGTATTTTGAGAGCGTTTCTGTTGGTCATCCGGCTCAAGTTGCACAGAGTCCGATATGCCCTCCCCTCAGACCACCCATCACACAACGCCCAACTCTGTCAGACACAAAAAAAAAATGATTCAGCCTGCCGTTTATTGTGCTAAATAGGCTACTGCAAGTTCCTGCATCAAAACATCATCCTGAACAGTGATGCTATTCAGCAGAAGTGTAATTCAGGTCGAGCTGCTATTGTATGTTACATAATTGTCTCTTGTTCAAGCATCATTATCCGTACGTGCAGAGGAGATTTGTATTATTAAAGTCTGAAGTCTTAACCGCGTGTGTCAGTGCTTTTGCATTACTTTGTCTTCTGCTGCTACTTTTGGCTATTGGCTCGTTCTTTAACCATAACCTCGTTTGTTAAATCAATGAGCTCCCACGGGAACAGGAACTTGAAAGTGGCGCCCTCCCCCCAAAACGTCTGCATCTTACCAAGCTCAAAACAAACCGGAATGCAGCAAAGAAACTAATTATTCTTCCCATAGAGATAACCGGATGGAAATTTGTATTTTTTTTTTCCGTTTCCATTTTGTTTTTTGGAAGGTCTTCGCCATCTGATGAGCAAGGCCCTTTGTGCCAAATACATGTGGAAGCTCACAGTCTCTGGCCTACTTTCATATCTCCACAATAATTAAATCTAACAAGCACTCGAGGGCTGTGGTGAAGAGAGGCTTTTTATAGCTGATGCGCACGAGGTGCCGTTTTCTTCTCGACCATCTGAAAAAGGTGTGGATGGTGGTGTTGATGATATTTCTGTGATCATAACTCATCAGATACATTTATCTCCTACATTATTATGCTTAATGCAAGCTACGGCACACACAGTCGGCGTTTGGCCGTTGGTTCTTCAAAAAATGTTTTTTTTTTAAGTAGGAATCGTGGAGACTCGAAATGTTACATGCATCTTGCATCGTCTTTCACACTCTGTTTGCTTTCATTCCCAAGAAGCAAATGCATTTCACCAGGCTGCCAACCATGACAGTGCAACAGCGATTTTTAGTGCTCTTCTATTTTATGGAGGATCTACAGCTTGAGCGGCTCATTAAAATGAGTAAAGGACAGTTGTTTAAATGAGACGCTGAAGGAACACGGTGTATTTTGTTTAATCTTGTGGAACTGGAAAATATATTTTCATTTGTCAGAGAAAGGGGGTCTCAGCAGGTGCTGGCAGGTCCGAACGACTTGATGAATCACAGTTGGCAAATGGCTAATGAATGATTCCTCGTTAAACAAAAGCCAGCTGACAAAGTCCTATTGTATTACTGGCAGGAGCCATTAGTTGACTCAAGGCAGATTAGGCTGTAATTATCGGTGGTCCTCATTAACTTGGTAAAAGTGAAAGGGGCATAAAAGAAAGAAATCAGAACATGTCTACTACAGATCATTTCTCATTTCTTTAGGCCCATTGTGTTATTTTTTTCCCCACAGCTTAAGGGTTAATATCATCTGGATTCTACTAGACCTTTTCCATCAATACTTTAGGTCATGCTGAGTCAAATCATGGCACACCGACTGGTGTTTCGACTACCGAGTCACAGCTAAGATGGACCATCTCTGGAGTTGGACCCAAGCCTGTCCACCCTGCAGAGTCATGGAATGTTGTTGATGGGCTTCATCAGCGTTCAGAGGCCATGAGTTTACGCTCGTCTCAACAATATAGCCATTAATATTCTAGAATTCCAACCATATAGAACAACAACCAGATTTATCCCATAATCCACACCATCCAAATTAATGGCAGTGACAGTGACACGCAGCCTTTTACGCAAAGTTGAGCTTTTTCCGGTGTCTGCAACCTGAAAAATTATAGTAAAAATAGTAAACATGAGTAAATGGTGTAACATAGATGCTGTTTTTAAACGTCAACTCCAGACAAGTGTGGCTCACCTCCAAGCAGGCAGCCTGGGCGAAACAGGAGTGTTTACTCAGAGACAACCTTTTTTTTTTTTTTTGACAATTTAGCCTTTATTTATTTATGACAGTAGATAGGCAGGAAAGAGGGAGAGTGTAGGGGAATGACATGCAGAAACTGTGGAACTGGAGATGAGTTTAACAAGACGACTGAAGTTCATGTCAACACAGTACTATGATTAATATCAGTTTTCCAACTAAGACTTAGATTAAGACACCCAGATAATGCGATAGGAGTTCAGTTTTCTTCGGTTTTCTTTGCCATGTATATGCCTTAATCTGAGTTAAAAGTAGACGGATGTGCACATGCCCCACACCTTCCACGCTGCCCTATGACCCCGGAACAAAAACACCTAAGAAAGCCGGTTGCAGAAGAAGAATAGAATCACAGTAGAAAAACCAACAGAGCAGCAACGTGGCAGAAGCTCAGAGAAATGTTGAAAAGAGACATTTTGAAAAGATGAAGACGACGTCTGTTGTGCATTCTGCTTTCTGACCAAACGTAATGGGTTAACCTGAAAGGGAGCCGAATTAACCTGTTGAAACACACATCGCCCCCTAGTGTTAAGGGGGAGGTCACGTTCCGTCAGTAACTCTGATTTCTTCGTTGCATGTAACCTGAGACAAGGACAGAAGTCTGATTAGACACCAAAACTGAATTTTGAGAATAGCTCGATAAAGCTGTGCATGTAAAGGCACTGAGTGTTGTATCTCACAGCCTGAACCGCAGCAGCTTAGGAGATTGAAAAGGTTTGAAGTCTTGGATCTCAGTGTTATCGTGTCCGAGCAGAACGCCGCTGTCAGCGGCCACTCGACCTCTTACACTATATCTCTCAGAGAGCAGCGAGGCAACTCCGCAACAGCTGAACACAGCTTTAGATGAAATTTACCTGTGTGCGCCAAAAGGATTTTCATGGAGGTGTATCCCCACTCAGCTTTAAAACTGAAATCTGATCATGTTTCAGTCCCTGCACACACAGACCTGAATGGATTCAAAGCCTTTTGTGTCAGTTCCATCACTGAGTGGATGATTCACTAAATCATCATATATTTAGATACACACTGGCAGCTGCACACCTATGACCGAGACATTCCCTCTTAGTCATAAAAGTAAATCTATTTGTTCAAGGCAAGGCATAATATCTCATGTCTCTAAATCACAAACTAATTTACTGGTGTGTTCAATCAACACAGTAGGTCACATAAGAAACTTAAGGAAAAGGTATCATGTGCATCCAAAGGCTGATATATCACATTCCACTTCACCACACCACCAACAGCTAATAACAGCAGTCACATTTTCAGTCTCCAGAGAGTCGTCTATATAGGGCAGACGCCACTGTGCATGCAATTTGCATCTAATGCCTATGATGTGTTGCACATTCAGCAATAATGTTTTATTCTGGTTAAAATAAACATTTCGAACATCTAGAATGGTTGCTGTGAATGAATTTCCGTTAACTTGTGGGATGCTGCTGGTTTACAGGTGCAGAGGACGTGGTGATGGCGTTCTCACGGTCAGAGACGGAGGATCGGCGACAGTGACCCTCGGCCCTCCATCCCGCCCCGCCCCCACCGCATCCCGCCCCGCCCCCACCCCACCCCCCGCCCTGCACGTGGTCCACAACAACCCAAACTCCACAAACGCAACACTGATGAGCTCAGGAGATGAGGGGCGCACGGAAAGGGACAGAAGAGGACGGGAAGAGACACCGTCGGAGGCCGAGGTCGCGGCCTCGCTCTCCCCCAGCCTTTTCCATCCCGACTCCTCCTCACACAAGCTGGCACACCGTTACCTGAGATGCACTCAAGTGGGTCACTGTGAGTTCAAGCCTTGGCATCAAGGTGTCAGTGAAAACACTCACAAGTTGTTTGGATTAATATCAAATGTAACTTTTTTTTTCTTTTTTGGTGGGGAGGTGGGGGTTGGTCTTTGTTTTGTATTATTTTGTCTGTGTTGAGACGTTAGGCAGTGTTACGTGTTATGTCTGCTGTGGTCATCGAATGAATCGACCAGAAAAACAAGCAGTTAATTTGAAGCAAAGAGAAATATAGTTTTGGTCAAGCAGCGAGCGTGGTAACTGATCGTGTTAGGGGAGAGATTTTTGTTTCTTAATTATTTCTGCTTACCCTGACGGGGCTGAAACTGTTTTGAATTTAGCGGTTTGTGTTATAAAGGCTTTTGTGTTCTGTCACACTAGGGGCCTCATTTATAAACGTGTCGCGGGCATGAAAAGAAGCGGAGGGGGGGGGGGGGGAGCAGGGGTGCCGCTTCTCACGCCGATGACGGGATTTAGAGTTACATGTTTTTCTGGAGAGAATCGACACATTGACCGGAAGTCATACGATGTTGGCAAAAAGTAAAAGGTAAATGTAATTCTCATCAAACTGTGGGCCCGCGTATGTGCGTCACCTTCCAGTGGCCTCATCCACTCCATCCAACAAGCTGATTGATGTGCGTGTTATCGCTCACAACAGGCCTGTCGTTAATCATTCATGTGTAATCACGGCGTTAACAGGGCAGGATGGCGAGGCTCATGACACGATCAATGTGCTTTCAGAATTTAAAACAATTGTGTTTGAGTGAGTGTATACAGCTCACGTCTTATGTGTCAATGTATAGTTTTTTGTTTGTTTTTTATAAATGAGGCCCCGCTTGTTCTTCTGCTGCTTTATTTTGAACCATAGGCTGTCGAGAGCGCAACGATGCCTCTTCTCATGAGGAAAGTGTACAAGTTAAAGACACTAGCAGACCTAATCACAGAATCATGAAACACAGGTGTACACATTCTTCCCAAACAATCACAGGTTTGGGGCTTCTCATGACATGTAAAACCATTTTTTTTAATTGTACAGATAGTTGGGGGGAAAATACAATAATGAATTGATTGTGCCAATTGTATTTTTTTTTTTGTTGTTTTTCTATCTGTAAGATAAAATTAACCTATTGATTTAAGAAATTTGATAAGGAACGAGCTGTACTTGTAATTTATTGTTTAACGAATCGACTCCCTGTTTCTCAAAGGCATCATAAAGATGGAGAACCAGTAGATGGGATAAAGCCTCACACGAGTCGCCCTTTAACGTCACCGGTGGCGACTCGGGCCTTCACACTAAAATCATTTCAAACTCTAATTTTAAACTACCTGCAACTAAACACATGAAGCCAAACATCAGAACTGTCTGCTATTTCTGACTGTACTGCATCTCTTGCACTATTATCAACGGTATATTTGCTAAAAAGAAATACATTTTGATATTTAGCGCAGAGATTCCTGTTTGCTTCAAAGGGGAGAATAAACTTTGTAACCAATGTTTTTATTCCTTCATCGAAATCCTATCTTTTCCGTGTTCATTGATTCAACTGGAATAGCTCGAATGAATACTTAACAACCGACATGTTTTTTCTAGTGACATGCTGAATATTTAATGTTTTAAGTACAGTTTGTTAACTTGTATAACTTAAAAAAAAATAATTGTAACGTAATGTTTTGAAGCCAAGCATGTCTGCCTCGTGGTTTATATAATGTTCATTCAAGTCGTGTCGAGGATCTCTGAAGACTTCCCCACGATGACCGTTGTTTGTACATTCTTGACGTTTGTGGAAGCTACTAGCTCTTATAAAATGTTTCCGGGGGTTTTAAAAAAAAAAAAAAAAAAAAAAAAGAGGAGGAAAAAAGTGTTATTCATTATATCTTGTTCGCAATAACTTCTATTTGAATGTCCTCAGCAATCATCGCAATGTAAACGGCCAACAGATTTGTCACGCTGTCCGCCTTCGACAAAGAAATTTGTCTTTTTTATGTTTACTTTTTGTTTTAAAACATTCTTTATTTGTCTATGCATTGAATTTTTTTTTCTCTAAAAGGTGTCTTACTGTACATTTTACTTATCAGGGTTGTTCTACAGCCTTCATTCAAGTTGTGAATGAATGTCAGTGTGTGAGTGCGTGCGTGTGTGATCATCAATGAACTTGCTACCGTTTTGATTTTCAGCATGCTGAGTTTGACTAGGATCAATGTATCTTTTTACTGTGATGACCTGACGTTGCCTAATTGTCTTTTTTTTTTTTTTTTTTGTAATTTTATTTTCCTCTCAGTCAACATTGATTAGTTGGTTTTGTTTTGTATGGCTGCTGACCATGTTTTGACCTAAAGCTTCCAAATCCTATACCAACTGAACCATTAAAGAAATTTTAAACAGTAAGAAGTGTTTATTTCTTGAAATAATAAAGTTGAACCGCTTAAAACGTCCGATCTCAGATATGAGAAAGTTCCTCTTGCAGCTTGTCCTTAGATAAGGCCACACTGGGCATCTTGGGATGAAGTATCCAGCAGTCATAATAAGGGTCCAATCGTGGTTTCTTTGTTGTCTGCATGTTGAGAAGATAAGGATCCTTTTGTTCTGTCTGATAAGTAAAACATTTGGTTTGCATACAGATAAAGACCAGTATGTGTATTTGATGGAATCTAAACCTTTGGATACATGTCTCTGTACACTATTTAGAGCTGGAAAGTTTACTGTTGCGCTTGGGCAATTTAGTTATTTGCATAATGTATTCCATAAATATATGTTTTAATCACAAGTGCACATCATTAAAAGGATAATTATTTTAATATTACCAAGGTTATAAGTGTTGCATTATATATATATAATGTCCCTCTGAAATGTAGTGCAATCAAAGTAGAATGTAGCATTACATGGAAATCCTCATGTATAATACAAGTACCTCAAAATTTTACTTAAGTACAGCACTAAGTAAATGGTCCTTTCCACTGATATAAATATGCATATAATTCCCTTTCACATGGGACAGCCAAAAAATTAAAAGTGGATAAAAAAAAGTAGTTTTAATGGAAGTCAAAACTGTGTCGACGGAGCTTAAGGTGTGAAAATGGATTATACAATGCTTCTATACAGACAAAAACTATGTGCAAACTGCCAATAAAGATGGTCAAAAGCTCCAGAACAAGCCACTAAATGGACTTTGATGGAAGATTCGTTGTCATCAGTTGCTGCTGATTTGTGTTGCAGCTCCGACACCCTTTCAGTAGCGAACACACACCTGACAATGATGTCACAGCATCCTGGGCCACACCTGAACATCATTGCAGCGACAGATTTCAAATTCCTTGACATATTTATCTCTTAGGATGATTTCTCTCAAGCTTTCTTTACTTTACAGTCGACAGCAGTGACACCTTATGTTGCATGTCACATTTTTACCGTATGTACTTGTCACATTATAAAGCGATCAAGCGTTTACCTTGTTACTTAGCAGCCACAGCCTCATACGTTTCCCCTTGAGGTGCCGGGAATAGGCCTCTGGTGTTTCTCCTCTGCCAAGGATGAACATCTGCTCACTGTTCCCATGCTATCGATCGCAGATGCACAGATCAGAATCCCGCGATTTAGAGGAAGGCGGCCCAGGGAGTAACACGCCAGCTGTTGGCCGATGTTTTCCAGTGTTTATGCACTACTTTAAGACGGCAAACAGTCGTTTGCTGACATCAAAATTGTCTGTTCTTCCCAGAGGAAGCTGAACACTTTATCCGTCGGTGCTGGTATGAGGATCATTTTTCCAATAGTATCATTTTTCCAATGACACAAAAATGAAATGTTCTTCAGGAGAGTACGAGCTGTTCCACACGCAGAGAAACACTGGTGTTCAGCCTTCATCGGGGCCTGCTGCAGGCTCAGATGGAGACGACTGTGCGGCATGTGAGAGCGACGCTGGCCACAGACACTTTACTGTACACGTGAGTCTTGACATTATGTTTATGTGATGTCAGACAGATTAGACCCAGAGCTCCGGACACAGCAGCTCGACTGTGCCCCAGCCAGATGATAACTGCCAGCAGCACTATCACATCACGTTTTGCAAATGTGCAGACAGTGTGTGTGGTTGTGTGTGTGTGTGTGTGTGTGTGTGTGAGGACAGCTGCTTAAGAAGATGAAACTGCAGGATGCATGATCACTTGTACTACGTTCAAAAAGGAGCAGGAAGAAGTCAACATTTATCTGATTCTTCCCCTTTCATAGTAATATAATGTTCAATCGTACCATTAATATTAATGTCACTAACAATAATGATAATAGTAATGTAATTCTTACTCATATCAATAATAATAATAATAGTTAAGATATAATAGTCACAATTTCAACAATAATACCGATGCCAACTAGAACAACACTAGGTCACCATATTAAAATAATGGCCTAAATCATCTCTTGATGATGCTGCCACATCTGGAAAATCCACCTTAATCTTGAGGTGAAAGGATCATACTTTTTATTCCCTAATGGACGATGGCCGTTTTACTTATTTGCCCAAGTGAAAGTTTTTAATTTAAGAGGCTTTTATGATGGCAGCTGCTTCAAGAAGCGTCTATGGTGCAGAAGAAGCTCTAAACATGATTCGTGAATCAATTTCTACTGGTGAGTGATAAGGGCTATA